>CM048745.1:680319683-681064683 GCA_026315105.1 Locusta migratoria
ATTGAAAATTAACCATGTTTTGGTTACTGATATTGTTTCGTAATATGGGGAAGCCAGAAGAATGTGATTGCAAAAGTGCCAAACGCAACAATGTATAAGTGCTCGTGATATTTTAGTGTCGCTCCACTTGTGGGGCTACTGCCTTGAGACATAGCATCTTTAGAATAAAGAAATGTGTATGTTTTCTGCAAGCTAATATTCAGAAGCTGATATAATTGTGGAATTTTAAGTGGAGAGAGTACTGAATTTTGCTTGCAACAAATTGCACTAGTGGCCAGAAATTTGTGAAAGGAGTAAGCCCGATCTACCATAGATTTTTATTATTACTTAACAACAGGTGGGAGTGGCAATCCCTGTGACCATAGGTCAGTTTTGCTATTGCAGAACACAGGTGTAGGGTTTTGCTATGAACAATGGAGGCAGAGCAATCCTCTCCCGTCCGGTGGTAAAAATTCTACTTTGCACATGCTTGCAGGCATCTTGCAATATATTAAGTCCACACTTTGCATTTGGCGTATCGAAAATGGAAAACAAACCATACCAGCATGTTGAGAACGTGGTAAAATTCACCTCAAAGAGCAATGGAGCTATTAACGTTGTGGCAATACTAGCCCCCCCCCCTCCCTCATCATACGAAGTACAAGAGACATTGGTCAATGCGAGAACACAATACCACCACCTGATTATACAGATCAGTGTGTGACAGGGTGTATATTAGGGAATCTTCAGTCCACACAGACATGGTGATGAAGAGCAGGACAGAATGTGACTAAATGACAATGTGTAAATTGCCAAACTGTGTAAAAGATTGCATATTAATTATTTGGGATAATTACCGACTCTTGATGAGCTAGTGAATAAGTGGACCAATTTCATTTAATAAATGCCAAACCAGTGCTAGAGTTGTTAAGCAGTGAAACTGTGTCTGATGTAAATATTACACCAAACTGAATGATTCGAAAAGACCTTGGATGATAATTGCAAAATAAAGAACGTCTTTCAGACATGTTTCCATTTTAAATCATTGTAAATAGGAAAGTGAATAGAGTAAATATCAGTAGGATATGACGAGAGACATTACAAAGAAATCTGTTAAACCATTAATTAATTAATAGTATATAAGCTAATATAAAAATACAAATAGCATGACACTTTATGTAGTTATGTTAATTCCTGTAGATTATTTCATATGGAGATTCTGATCTCATTGATCCTTGTAAACAGACTTCACACAAATGTTAGAAATAATTTCTGTAATTGATTAATTAAAGGAATGTTATTCTTTTTGTCAGTTCATGTCATTTTACATTTTTTTTTTTCAATCATGTAGGAAAGATACTATTGATTCTGTTGTGTGTAATATTTCAGCAATGTATACAGTAACATTTGATGTATGTATGATTATTTGAGTTTGTAACTTTTAATTTTATTTTAAATTCTGTGATTATTGTAAACAATGACTTTGATATGGTAACTGTCGCTGTAACTATATATACAGGTGCCGTGCAGCACCAGAGAAAGTATGGTTTTCATTAGTACAGTACATTATTCATGTGCAGTTCAGTTCATTTCTGCTGCTATTGAGCTTCTCCGGAATGTGTTTGAAAAGTGATAAGTTATGGTGTATGTGAAATGCTATCTGGGAGGAAATAAAGTTCAGCAAACTTATAACTGGTTTATTTACAAATATTTGAAATCAACACCCCACATGCAAGTAAGCTGTGAGCAGATTATATCTCACCAGAAGATCACACTATAAAGATGAGTAAATTTTATTAGTTTAAATCTATCTAAACTTGAGACTTCAAATATTTCAGTGACTTTAAATACTATTATATTAATAGTATGGGTGGTATTACTATGAATGCTCAGGGAAGGTTGAAATTATGTTTTTCAAATTTTCCAGTTACCAAATTGGACAGAAAAAGAAAAAAGTTGATAAACCCTTTTAAATCAGAGGCATATTAAGTTCACATACAGGAAACTGCTGTGCTGCTGCTTAACAGGGCAATCATTTGTTGGAAACATTAATGCAACCATAAAAAAACCAACACAATTTTGGGAAAAAAGTTTACATTTATGCCAAATTAAATATGTCAGTCAAAATGTTCCCAAATCAAAACTTGTTTAACACTTGATTGCAAAGCAAAAAAAAGTTTTTTTTCATGCATGTACCCTGTTAACCTATTAAATTCCTGTGTCTAACCATTAACAATCAACAAACTAAGTGTCCTGAAAAATGAGGCTTACAATTGGGTAAGACTTTCTCCCCCCCACCACTGTTTCTCATTTCTGTGGTGCAGCTTACATTTGTTGTTGGCTTACATTTGGGTAAATACAGTAACATTTCATTCATTTGTACTACACTTCTAACAGTAAATATGTGTCCTTTATAATCGTAACTTTTGAATCTGCAAATATTATAGAAGATTAGATGTTTCTATACAAAGAAATGTACAGGGTGCACAAAAAACACATCCATAAAATTTTGAATTATGTGGAGGAGATAAAAGTATTAATTTGCAGGAAATGACAGGTTCACCATTTCCCCACTAGAGGGTCATTATTTTTTTTATTTTGTGCAAATGACAGGTTCAACCAATGATAAAAATTGCGGGTTAGATTAGGTTATATAAAGCAGTCAAAAATCAGTGAACATTGGCTAAGGGAAATCAACACCAAATCTTCCAAGGACCTTTAGTAGGAACCAGGTGAACTTGTGACATTTAACCTCCACTAAATATTCTAAAATATTGTGTGCATAGTTGTGTTTTATGTTCTGTACATTTAAACTTCATACAAGTAAAATAGTAACACTTAAAATTTTTCTGTCCTCTTTTCAATGTATATAAATGAAAGATTATAGAAGAAAAGTCCATAGCAGGAAAAAAATATATATATAAAATACATGAAATTTACTTACCAGGCGAAGGAGCACCGGTAGTGACAGCAAACATAAATACAGCAATCGCAAACATACAAAAAAGCAAGTTGCTTCTTCAGGCAGGGTAGGGAAGGAGAGGGAAAGGGTTTTAAGGGAGTGAGTAAGGAGTCATTCCAATCCCGGGAGAGGAACGACTTGCCTTGGGGGAAAAAAGGGAGGTAAACACATACACACACACTCACACATATACACACGCAAACACACACATATAACTGTCGTCATGGACACACCAGATTACAATATACGAATGGAAAATCTTCTTGGTAGCCACATCTACAAGAAACTTAAGGGTGATCTGACAGCTAAGATAACCAAATCGATGCAGGCGCTGCGGAAGCAAACCAGGATGACCTTTGACACAGCCAGAAGACCCATCCCACAAGTTCCGCAGGCACCGAGGATGTATGGAGTATCGAAGGTGCATAAAGAGGATTTTCCTTTGTGTCCTAAAGTGGCCAGCATTAATTCACCCACGTACAAGCTGGCAAAAGAGCTGGTACCAAATCTCAGACATCAAGTGAACCACACAGAGTCATACGTCAAGGATTCGACGCATTTCGTGGCACTTTTACAAGAAAAGAGTGTATCAGCTATGGATCTGGTGGTTAGTTTTGATGTAACATCGTTATTCACTAACGTACCAGTGTCAGACACAATGAACATATTAGAAGAACGCCTAGCACCTGACACCTGTGACCTAGTACGCCACTGCTTGACGACCACCTACTTCAAGTGGAAAGGAGAATTTTATGAACAAACAGATGGTGTAGCTATGGGCTCCCCTCTTTCGCCGATTGCAGCAGACATCTTCATGCAAGCATTTGAAGAACCGGCTCTCTAGTCAGCACCACTACGACCAGCATGCTAGCTGAGATACGTTGATGACACTTTCGTCATTTGGCCACATGGGGAAGAGGAGCTACAGAACTTCCATGAACATCTCAATCGGCAGCACAGCAAAATACATTTTACAATAGAAGTAGAAAAGAATGGGGTGCTGCCTTTCCTCGATGTTGAAGTCTACCGAACGTCTGATGGTAAACTCAGCCACAGGGTGTACAGAAAGGCTACCAGCACGGAAAGGTACCTCCACACCTCCTCCCACCACCACCCCATGCAGAAGAAATCCGCCCTTCAAACTAAGTAGGAGGGCCCACAGGATCAGCGATGCCGATCACCTACAGGCGGAACTATGACATCTCAGATGCACCTTTGCGGCTAATAGCTGCGGACTGGGCAAGATAAATAAAACAATATCTTAGAGGTTCGTCGGGCAGGCATTAAGCCAGTCTTCCACAGCACCAACAAGACTAAGAATTTTCTAGGTTCAACTACGGACGCAGTTGACAAACTGAGTAATGCCGGCGTTTATGAAATAAGCTGCGAGTGTGGGCTGGTCTATATAGGAGAGACCGGACGAGCAATCAGCATGAGGCTTTCTGAACATGAAAGGTACATACGGCTTGGACAGCACACGAAGTCAGCGGTTTCTGAGCATCACAATCAGTGTGGAAAACAGTTATCTTTCGGTGAGGCCCGCGTGCTGGCGAAACAACCATTCTCAACGAGGAGGAAGATTAGAGAGGCTATAGAAGTAGCCATGCGACCCGCCAATATGAACAGGGAAGATGACTACAGGCTGCCGGCGTCTTGGTTGCCAGCAGTTGCAACGCTACGTGACAGCACCGCGCGCGGAATGACTCACGCAGACTGCCCCGGAGACCACAGCGGCCGCGAACACGCAGAGCACCGGCCCGCCGCCGTCTGCGCCAGGCGACAAGTCACCAGCGACACGTCACAACTACTGTCCGTTCTCTCAGGTCCATTCCATCAATAGTGACTTCTAATGTAAAAGCCAATCGAAAACATCCATTTCGACCAATAAGGGGGAAGAATGCAACCACCAATCATCAATGCCCCTTTCCACCAATGGCGTGCAATACTGTAACTACCAATAAAGGAAAACCAATGTCCCCAATCCTGTCCCTCATCCGCTGATATATAAACTGCAGTGATCATACATTCAGAAGTCAGACACAGACCCGATGAAGGCCGCCTGCAACAGTGGCCGAAACGTCAGTAGATTTTATATAATGACGACATGGTCTCATGCCCGGAAGAATTTTATTGAAAATTGGATTTTCTGGTTACAAACATTTGTGCTGAGTGACAAAATACCTACCCTTGGATCTGTAAAACTTATCAATCATTTGAAAGGTAAATGTTTTATTTATACATTTGGATAGAACTTCCCAGGGTTAAAATGCACTTAAGGTGCCAATAATTTTACATGACATGTAGCTGATAGTAATGGAGCAATGATTGATAGGAATTAAGAACTGTTACTCATTAGTTCAATGCACACAACTACTGAAATGATGATTTTCTTTTCTGATGTTTCAGGCGTGTCCATTTAACATACATCAAACAAATGTGCCAATAAAAATTTTAATTGCATGAATGGTTAGTCTTCCTGGTCCAAGAGTTTTACAACTAGTTAGTCCTCAAGAGTGCCAAGTTGTGAATGAGAGTCAAACTGTCAATTGATTTAAAAAATTCATTGCACATTCTCATTCTTAATATACTGTTCCTTTTGTAAAAGGCAATTTACTTTGAAAGTATGTTTCTAAAACTACTATTCTCAAAGTTTTCCTACGAGCTGTTGGAAATGTAAACAGTTGTGGTTCCACACTCAGCAAAAGCAGTTTGTTGTTACAGAGTACTGCAGCAGAGTCTTTGTCTTAAGGCCTTTTACACATTTTGCTGTTACAAGGTGTTTCGTCACAAATTGAGAATTTTCTTTGCAATTAGAATATTATTTTGGTGTTATCTCTTATTTTCCATTTCTGCAACAGCGGGCTACAGTAAAAGTCTTTGTTTGGATATAACTACATACCAGTCGAAATTACAAAAATTTAACAGATAACTAAAACAATGCAAATTTCCCAGAACTCTAAAAAAATTCCTGAGTGTACCACAGATGAAAAAATTTCCAAGGTCTCCAACTGTCCTGGAGTGTATACTCTTCCATAAAATACAATTAATAAACATGCTGCTTCCAATACTACATGACTCAATCTTTAGCAACCAAATAGTTCAATACATAGGTTAATTTACCAAATCTATGTTTAATACAGTTTTTGCACGGCTATTCAAATGGACTTCTTTACCCACAGACAAGAAAAGAGGGGACAGTGGAGATGCACAAGTTATATTACAAAAATGAAGTATCATTTCTGATCCCAGATATTAAATTGCTAAAACTATTAAAAACTTACAGTTCTACGTCAAAAGAAACACTTTTCCTCCAAAATCTTTAATCTGTACAGTCTGTTCATCATGTGTCTGCAAATCAGAGCTATCTTTTTATGTTTGTTCAATATAATTCAGTTGCACAAACATTACAGAAATATGACACATGGGCTCAATTTTTGCCAATGAATAGCATCCTCAAAAAAAAAAAAAAAAAAAAAAAAAAAAAAAAAAAAAAAAAAAAAAAAGGGGGGGGGGGTCTCAATGCTAATGGCGAAAACATACAGTCGAGTAACGGTACACTTACCCTAAGTTCCTTTGTCAAAAGGTAAGTGACTATTGTAGTAAGACTTGAGAAAAATGGTGCAAGGAACACACAAACATTCCTTATGTCAATAGTCACATTTATTAGCTGAGCCAAATGGTAAAGGACAGCAGAAGTCACCATCAGGCCAGGATATATTGTTCCTATAACAAATAAAAGAATTCAGTCAAAGGTCCCTGAATATTTTCTATCATTTTTTGCACTATATATAATGTCATGACTGTATTGATGGGTTGATAGACAAATAACTAATATACAGAAACATACTGCATAACAACGCCCCTTTTATCTTCTTACACTGAAAAATAAAATGAAAATTTAGAGTTTAACATGCCACCAACAATGAGGAAACATCACCCAAGCTCAGATAAGGATTCAAAAGAAAACTGTCATGGAAATCACTTAAATACTTGGTAATCACTGAAAATCTAAATCGGATAGCTCAACCTCATAATCAACACCAAAAAATGAAGACAAGAGCAAGATGATAAATAATTATAAACATGTGAATACAAATTAGAATATTGTACCAAAAGAAAAAATGAGAAGAAAAGGATAGAATGCTATTCATAAATGAACGATGAATCAGACAGGAATAAGTAAAAGACAACACAACACTTTAATTTTCAACCCAAAGACACTTCCTCAGAAAAAGAAACAAGGAGACTCCAGCTACTGTGACTGCACCTGAGGGGAGCAGTAATCAGTGGTGGAGGTGAGGAAGCAGCATCAGGCAGGATAGTAGGGTTCTACTGATACCTATCTGAGCATACAGAAACAAAGTAAGGACAGGATACATGGTTATGTGTTCTGTCGGCTGGGTGCTTGGGGGGGAGGGGGGGCAGGGCGGGAGACAGAGAAAGAAGTAGTATGTTAAGAAACTCTCGAGTATGTTGATCTATAAGTTGTGTGTGTGTGTGTGTGTGTGTGTGTGTGTGTGTGTGTGTGTGTGTTTTGGGGGGGGGGGGGGCAGGGTGTAAACAGCAGATTTCATATCTTCTGAATTCAGAAATGCTGGCATTGGTATGGTGGATCCAGGTGGCACAGCAACTGCGTGGGCCAGCTGTCTCTTGTTCACAATTTGATAATGTCCATTTCTGAGGAAAGGCAGCTTTTTAGTTGTCGTGCACATCCAGAAAACATGACATTGGTTAAGGCTCATTTTGACAATCACATAACTGCTTACACAAACAGACCTGCCTTTGGTGGAATAGGAGCTAACTGTGACAGAGAGGTGGTGGTGGGTCTTTTATCTAGGTCTACATGAGCCATGAGGAGAGGGTTGAGAATAAGGACCGAGTATGAATAGTCAAGTACATACAATAGGTTTGGTGGTCAGCAGAATACCATTGTGAGAGGGAAAGCAAAATACTAACATGAATTATTTACAGACAAATGGAAAAATTGGGAGAATCCAACCTCACAGAAATCAGATTGGATTTATGAAAACTGTAGGAACACATGAGGCAATAATCACATTACGACATCTTAGAAGAGTGGTTCCGAACCTTACTTGTATCAAACGCCACTTTCATTTCTTTGTTTTGAGAAGGGACCACAACTATAACAGAAACTTTTAATAGAATATTAAATTCTATTTGCAGCAATATGATGTTACTTACAGCTTTCATCTTAGATTCAAGTTTGGTAAAGCTATGGCCAATACTGTAGTTATACACATATCATCACTTACTTTCAATCTATTCCTAAATTTTATGTTAAGCTGGAAAGACTGTTTCACCAAAATACGTCATGGAGGAAAATTTAAGATAACAGAAGGCAATTTCCAGAATGTTACTGCACAATTTTGACTGTACAACAAAACTGTCTAAGAGGATGGATTCAAAAACATTCTTACAGTCTCTATCCTTCTGGAATTCAATAAGTATTCGCAACACTACAAGACAAAAGAATATATTTCAAAATGTAATCCACTTTTGTCACTATCAGTGAAGTTATTAAATTATTATGGTCACACATTACAAATGACTGACCACGAAAAAAGGATTTCCTCATTCAAAATGAATAAAAGTTTGAAATTTTATATCTTTCGCAGACCGTACTGTAGAACTTGTGGAATGCTTGTGACAATGGTGAATGGAACATACCCAAAATTCTGAATGTATCAGGGTAAAATATAGGAAACAAAAAGTTATAAACAACTTGTACAGAACTCATAATTGAAGGGCATGAAAGGACTTCACTGGTTGGGAAGGAAGCGAAGACAGGGTTGTAGCCTTTCCCAATGTAATTCAATCTGTACATTGAGCAGCTGAGAAGGAAAGCAAGGAGATATTTGGAAATGGAATTATAGCACAGGGAGAAAAACTAAAGACTTTGCAATTTCCCAATGACATAATAATTTTGAGAGAGACAGCACAGGAACTGCCTTACCCAGACAGTTTAACGTGGATTCCGCACCATGGTTGCTACTCAATATTTTTCCCCATCAGCAACACTGCCACAGGTGAAAGAAGTGTTAAGTGACAAATAAAAATCTTAGGATCTGGTGGGTATCGAACCCGTGACCTTCGAATTTATAGTCTGGCATTCTACCACTGTGCTACCGAGCCATAGATGAATATTAACAAGACCAAAAGAAGGGTAATGGAATGCATTCTGTTCCAGTCAGGCACTACTGAAGTAATTAGATTAGGAAACAATATAATAAAAGTAGTAGAAGAGGAGTTGTTTGGATAGTAAAATAAATTATGGTAGTCGATGTAGAGGAGATATAAAATGCAGTTGCCTATAGGAAGAAAAGCACTTCCAAAGAAAACTTTATTGACACCCAATATTAATTTAAATGTTAGGAAGTCTTTTCTGAAGATATTTTTCTGGAATCTAGCATTGTATGGGAGTGAAACATTGACGATAAGGAGTTCAGACAAATAGATGATCGAAGAAAAGAAACTTCTTGGCAGATTAAAACTGTATGCTGGAACTGGGATTCAAACCAAAGACCTCTGCCTTCACACTTCATGGCCCATCCTCACAGCTTTAATTCTGCCTGTACGTAGCCTCCTACATTCGAAACTACACAAAACTTCTACTGCAAACCTTGCAATAACTAACTGGTGGAGTTAAAGCTGTGGGGACAGGCCGTGAAACGTGCCAGGATAGCTCAGTCGGTACAGTGCTTGCCCGTGAAAGACAAAGGTCCCAGGTTTGAATACCAGCTCAGGCACACAGTTTTAATCTGCCAGAAAGTTTCACACTCCACTGCGGAGATGATCAAAGCATTGAAATTTGGTGCTACAGGAGAATGCTGAAAATTAGATGGGTAACTAATGACGAGGTACTGAAACAAATTGGGGAGAAAAGAAATTTCTGGCATATCTTGACTAAAAGAAACTGATTGGTGGAACATATTCTAACACATCAAGACATCGCCAACTTAACAATGGAGCAAAGTGTGGGCGGTAACAATCACAGAGGGATGAATACAGCAAGCAGATTGAAAAGGATGTAGGTTGCAGTATTCATTCGGTGAGGAAGAGGCTCGCACATTATAGGATAGAGTTGAAAGCTGCCTCAAACCATTCTTTGAACTGATGACCACCACACCAAACCACATCTTTTGAATCTTGGCAAGCTAACTGCAACAGAGAGCCCTTAGGCATATTTGGACAGGAAATGCTCGTTATTGTAGACAGGACAATCACAGATGGCTTTATGGAAGGTATTCCGTTATATGGAATGGATAGCAACTGTAAAAATTGCCCATCCCCCTTGAGGTTGAGTAAACCTGGGTGAAGTGAACAGAGGGGAAGCTAGTAAATTTTTGAAAATGGCTTCTATGAGACAGCAATGAAATAGTTTTTAATCGAATAAATTGCTACAGTCCACAAGTTACATAGGATTTGCTAGTCTAATCAAATATGGCACCCTGAAAGCAGCTATTTCAGATGCTGATTTAGTCAGCACAATTGCTATTTGCATCTACTTAGATTCATGTTCAGTCTATTATTTACACTTCTTTTTTGTAGCCAAAAATTCTTAACACAATGAATCCGTGCACATTTCAGAAACATTATACCTTTACATTGGCACGAAAATCTAAAGTGGAAGTGGAAAAATGCAATATAGAAGTGATATTCCAGATCAAATTTGAAATGTTTACATGCACAATCAAAATCAGAACTGGGAAATCAATTTATGAAAACCATTTTTTGGAATCCCATATAAACAGGGCGATTCGTGTGTTGGGAAAACAGTGTTTAATGTGACAAGGCCATGGGCACTGAAGACTGTGTACAGGGAGATGTCATTAACAGTTACGAGCATGGTGTTGCGTGGTAAATGGCCAGGAAATGAGGAGAGTCATTGGAGGAAATAATCAGTATCTTTTACACAGGTGAGTAAGTTTTGAAAAATACACTGAAGGAGTTGGTCTAAAGCAGCAGTGATTCCCTCAGTAAGATCACTGTAGCAGGGCACAATGTGACATACTCGATGGTAGATTTTATGGACTTATATGGAGTATGTAGTAGGTAGGAGTTTTGGGACGCTTAAGGGTAAGTTTAAAGACTAAGGGAGAGGTTCTGGAATGGGGCCAAGGATTTGAGGAGGGACTAGAAGAAAGAAGGGAGGACGATTAGGGTTCAACATTCTGGTCATTAGAGACAGCAGAAAATATTATTTATATTTATTTTTTAAATATAAGGATGGGCAAGGTAATCAGCTGTGCCCTTTCAAACAAACCATCCTAGCATTTCCAGGGGTGATTTTGGAAAATGATGCAAAACGTAACACTCTATGGCAGCAGACAGATTTGAACCACTGTCCTCCCTAAAGAGTCCTCTGTGCTAATGCTAACCACTATGCCACCACATTCATTTGGAGGAGAAACTGGAGATCCTGTTGGATTCTGGAAAAGGGTCACTGTGGTATTCTTAATGGTCAAATCTGACAGTTCATGCTCTCCCTTTCCCAAATGATCCTTGGAGTCTAAGACCACAGAGGTAGAGTATTTGTCAGCAGGTATGATTACAAGGCTGTGATCAGGTTATAGGAGATGGATTGTAGTTCTGCTGCAGCTGTAAGGATGGTTAGCATGTTGACAGATTTGGGGAATAATGGTGACGCAAAGTTAGAAGATATGAAAATCTGAGGAGTTATCTGGGGTGACCAGGACACCTGAGGATGACCATAACTGGATGAAGCAGTGAACTGAGTAAGACAGAGTTCGATATTAGTTTTTGTGGTGTGTCTGAATCGTAGTGTTTAAAAGGTGTTTTCATTGAAAGACTGGTAGGAGAGAAGGTCTAAGTCCTCAATGAATGAATTCAGGAGTGGGATAAAATATAATGTCAAAAGAATGACACTTATGTGGGACTGAGGCTTTTTGAGGAAAGGTTCATTACTGTATTTCAGGTCTGTAGAGAAAATTTGGAAGTAAATGGTTATATTGTTTATAAAGATTAAGGACACTACAACTTTCACTATTCTCCTTGGTGTGAAACTTTCAGTTCTCTCTTCATTAAAACCAAAAGCGCTGATTTTAGAAACTCTTGTACGAGAAAACATAAAAAATAATAAAATAAAAAATAAGATAAATTAATGCATTACAGATCTTGTACAGGTGTTGCCCAAGCTGCTAAGAAATAAGGTCACCATGTCTACAGACAAATGGAAAAACTCGTGGAATCTGACCACGGGGAAGATCAGTTTGGATTTAGGAGAAATGTAGGAACACGGGAGGCAATACTCACATTGTTCACTGCCTACAGGTCACATAGGAATCCGGGGAAATGAGCCGGCTGATGTGGCTGCCAAGGAGGCTTGATCCCTCCTACCTCTTTGACACTGTTCTATCCACCTGCAGGCCATTACAACATTTTTAATATGAAAAACCATGTTTTGATGGGAAGCTCAGTGGCTGGAAGTGGCAAACAATACCCTACACCCAGTAAAACCTATGCACCCATAGCACACCTCCTTCAACCCCCGACGAGCTCATGAAGTCGCCCTAGCTCTTCTTTGAATAGAACACTCACCACTGATGCATGACTACGCCGTGAGGAACCACCAGTTTATTATTATTAAATAAATTACTGTAGGGATTACAGTCAGGCCGAAACACGATGATCCATGCTCCGTCTACTGGGCTGTGAGATTTAGTGTAACAGGTAATTTAGCTGTACACTATGGTATTGTCCCCCACCATGAGATGTGTGCATTAATCATATATAGATAAGTAAGATTTTACTGTGTGTCATGCACTCATGTACACAGGTACACGGGAGCTAGCAGAAGAAAGTCATGATGGCTGAAGAAGAGGCCATTGCGCAACATAGCAAAACAAGCAAGCTTCGGAAGAGTGTGTTCTGACATGGAGTTTATACATACGTTGTTAAGATAAATGAAATTAATTTTGTTGAAGTAGTTTTAGTTAAGCTCTTCTTAAGACTTGGTCCAGTACGGATACTATGTAACCTTAGCCTATGGGGCATAATACAAGATATTTGAAAAGTTAACTATCTTGTGATTTTTATTCAGATACAGTGTATTCTCACTGAGAGTGCTCCGTTTCTGCTGCGGAACAAAGTCGTAGCCTGAATTCTAGGTGCTAGCTTACAGACCAAATCTTTTACATAATTATACACTATTATAGAAGAAAGTACGAACAAGTAATTTCAGGGAGATGTGGTGTATATATGAACTAAACCACACAATAATTTGGATGTTGTAACTCGGGAGAAGAGTTTGATTGTAGCAGCACGGTCATCGTCTCACCAGGAACACTGCGGAAATACCCAAGTCAGAGAAATGGAATGCAACTATGTTGCCAAATAGATAGCTGCAAGCCAGTATAGCTAACAGTCACTGTTGTCTGATAGAAATGGCAGAAAGTGCACAGCGCAGCTAGACATGTGCATTGGCAAAGCAACATTCATATTTCACTTATTCCAATGGTCTGCGGGCACAGCCAGCAATTAAAAGCCGATTGGTGCAAGCAGCAGGGACCATCGCATTTCAGCTCAACTATAGATTAGGAAGTAAGACTTTAAAAGTTGTAGATGAGTTTTGTTTTTTGATATGATTATTATAGAGGAAAAATTCCTAGCAGGAAAAATATATATAAAAAAATAGATGATTACTTACCAGGCGAAGGAGCACAGATAGTGATAGTAGCACAAATAAAACACACAAACGCTAGATTTCGCAGCCTCGCTGCTTCTTCAGGCAGAAGGGAAGGAGAGGGAAAAGGAAATGATGAGGGTTTTAAGGGATCCCTTCTTTTCATCATTTCCTTTTCCCTCTCCTTCCCTTCTGCCTGAAGAAGCAGCTAGGCTGCAAAAGCTAGCATTTTGTGTGTGTGTGTGTGTTATTTGGTTAGAAAAATAATATATGAGGGCCAAAGTTGAGAAAATATAAAAGTCTACGAGAAGAAAACTTTCTGAAAAAGAGAAATATGGTGCCACTGATTTTTTATTTTAATGATAAAAGAAGTATGGTGCCATCAAATCTCTACTTTCATTATATGAAGTCCCTTCTGAACGCATCTGACTGGAGTATAGCATTATACAGGAGTGACGTGAAGAGTAAGTAGCTCAGACAGAAACATGATAAGACACTTTTGAAATTTGGTGCAACAGGAGAATGCTTAAGTTGGATAGGTAGATTGCTTAACTAATGAGGAGGTACTGTGCAAGGCGAAAATGAACAGAATTAGGGAGAAAAGAAATTTCTGACATATCTTGACTAAACGAAGGGATCACTCGGGAAGACACGTTTGGTGACATCAGGTAATTGTTAATTTAGTATTGGAGGGAAGAATCTGGAATAAAATTTTCAAAGGGAAACCAAGAGAGACACACAGTCAGCAGATTCAAACATAAGTAGGTTGCCATTCTTGTTCTGAGATGAGGAGACTTAAGCAGGTCAAGTTAGCGTGGAGAGCAGCATTGAACCAATCTCCTAACTTTGTGAGGTATGTCATAACTGCTGACACATGCTCTCACGGAAGTACACACTAATAGTTTCTTCCTCTGAAAGGAGAGGAAGATAAATGAATGACAGTTGAAAACAAACGGTGAGTCACTCAAACATTAGTAAGATACTAACGAACCTTTTGAGAATACAAAGATGGAAAATAGGCGGAGAGAGAAAACACAAAAGTTTGAATAGTGTACTCATTTTTATAAGTTTATTAAATAATGGAAATACCTTGGAGGATTCAACAATATTTTGGAAAGGATAGGTTGCTACTCACCACCAATACGCCCAATGAGCCGTAGAAAGGCACACATAAAGAATAAACAAAACTGAAGCTTTCGGCTGTTAAGCCTTCATCTGCCGCCCCCCCCCCCCCCACACACACACAAACAAACAAAGGCAAGAGCAACCAATGGTCCCCATGCCACCTCTTCAACCCTACCACTGGTTGCTCTCGCCTCAGTTGTGCTGTCTGTTGCAGTCCAGTCGCAACAGCCGGAGACGGCAGTTGTGTGTGTGTGTGTGTGTGTGTGTGTGTGTGTGTGTGTGTGTGTGTGTTGTTTTTGTTTCTTCAGAGCTTATAATTGTGTAAAGACTTGAGTTAAAATTATCACTCAGAATTTAGGCTAGGACTTTGTTCCGTAGCAGGGAGGGTACACACACAGTGAGAATATACATTGACTGAATAAAAAACCCCAAGATGATTAATTTTTATGAACATCTTGTATTATGCCCCATAGGCTAAGATTACATGTGATCTTTACTGGATCAAGTCTCAAGAGGAACTACTTCGACAAAACTCAAGCGCCCCCCCCCCCCTTCAACACTGTATATAGGTAGTCCATTTTCACATCATCTCTTCTTACACTCTCTTATGTTTTGCTATGTTGCCTGACGGCCTCTTCTTCAGCCACTATGACTGTCTTTGGACCGCCTCACCCGCTCGCTCTGGTGTACCTGCGCACACGAGCGCATGGCACACAGTAAAATCCTTAAAACCATCTACTTAACAGCCAAAAGCTTCATTTTTGTTTATTCTTTTGTGTGTGCCTTTCTGTGGCTCATTGGACGTCACTGTGGTGAGCAGCAACCTATTCTTTCCAAAATATTGTTATATGTTTTACTAGCATTACTGCTGTTTTCCTTGTGAGTAAAGACTAGCCAAAAATTCTATCTCAAATTTATAGTTATTGTACAGAGACTTTTCTATTTGATACATTTATGAGGAAACAGTTATTTAAAACAAACATGAATAAATTGGGAAAGCAATGGGTAGGAATTTGGGCAAATTAGTCAAAAATCATGGCTTGTCACAAGTAAAGAAAAATTGTCAAATGTTCAAATGTTTGTATAGTCTATGGGACTTAACTACGGGGTCATCAGTCCCTAAACTTACAAACTACTTATGAACTACTTACGAACTAGGACAGCACAAATATCCATGCCCGAGGGGGAATTCGAACCCCCGACAGTAGTGGCCATACAGACAGTGACTGGAGCACCTTAGTCCCCTCGGCCACCGCGGGTGGGGAAAAATTGTCAAAACTGATTACAAACAACAGCCAATGCACATTAGACACAATAATTAAAATATAAAAAAGTTGTCTTTCAATCAATACAATAACAATAAAATAATTATGAAATTTCAAATCACAGGATACTATGCAGTACTCAACCACCAATATTTGTGTACGAGAGGTACTAGACTATGTCTGAACAATGGCAAACAAGTGGATTTTATCTCCTCAATGCTGTAGCATCTTTGCGTAACCATCAAAGCAATTTAGCGTGCAGACAGTCTAAAGAAGATGCAACACTACAGATCTAATAGCTCCAATACATATGCATTTAACATTACACTTATAATTGTCAATAAGTTCAATGAGTAACGGATTTATTAATTTTTGTGATACCCTACAACTTCACAAAAATGTGAAATTATGCAGAAACAATTCTTCAACTTATCAAACATAAAACTAAAGGCAATGTGGTGGAACTGAAGCAAATCAGTCAGATATCTTTTCTTTCAACGCACAAATACCAAATTTTCAATGGATTAAAAAACTGCAAGCACAATTTAAATGAAAAGAAGAAAAAATGTTTAGTAAACTATTTGAAGCTTCAAAAGATGTATAAGAGAGTTATAAATAGAGACAGTAAAAATTCCCAATTTGAAAAGAAATCCAAAATTGTATAAAAATGCAAAAATCTTAAATTATCTATGTTATATTTTGGCAAATTGTACCCAGATTTTTTTTATCAGAGATATCAAAGACCTTGTCTTTTTTATTTATTTATTTACATTTAATTATTGAAAATTAACCATGTTTTGGTTACTGATATTGTTTCGTAATATGGGGAAGCCAGAAGAATGTGATTGCAAAAGTGCCAAACGCAACAATGTATAAGTGCTCGTGATATTCTAGTGTCGCTCCACTTGTGGGGCTACTGCCTTGAGACATAGCATCTTTAGAATAAAGAAATGTGTATGTTTTCTGCAAGCTAATATTCAGAAGCTGATATAATTGTGGAATTTTAAGTGGAGAGAGTACTGAATTTTGCTTGCAACAAATTGCACTAGTGGCCAGAAATTTGTGAAAGGAGTAAGCCCGATCTACCATAGATTTTTATTATTACTTAACAACAGGTGGGAGTGGCAATCCCTGTGACCATAGGTCAGTTTTGCTATTGCAGAACACAGGTGTAGGGTTTTGCTATGAACAATGGAGGCAGAGCAATCCTCTCCCGTCCGGTGGTAAAAATTCTACTTTGCACATGCTTGCAGGCATCTTGCAATATATAAAGTCCACACTTTGCATTTGGTGTATCGAAAATGGAAAACAAACCATACCAGCATGTTGAGAACGTGGTAAAATCCACCTCAAAGAGCAATGGAGCTATTAACGTTGTGGCAATACTAGCCCCCCCCCCTCCCTCATCATACGAAGTACAAGAGACATTGGTCAATGCGAGAACACAATACCACCACCTGATTATACAGATCAGTGTGTGACAGGGTGTATATTAGGGAATCTTCAGTCCACACAGACATGGTGATGAAGAGCAGGACAGAATGTGACTAAATGACAATGTGTAAATTGCCAAACTGTGTAAAAGATTGCATATTAATTATTTGGGATAATTACCGACTCTTGATGAGCTAGTGAATAAGTGGACCAATTTCATTTAATAAATGCTAAACCGGTGCTAGAGTTGTTAAGCAGTGAAACTGTGTCTGATGTAAATATTACACCAAACTGAATGATTCGAAAAGACATGGATGATAATTGCAAAATAAAGAACGTCTTTCAGACATGTTTCCATTTTAAATCATTGTAAATAGGAAAGTGAATAGAGTAAATATCAGTAGGATATGACGAGAGACATTACAAAGAAATCTGTTAAACCATTAATTAATTAATAGTATATAAGTTAATATAAAAATACAAATAGCATGACACTTTATGTAGTTATGTTAATTCCTGTAGATTATTTCATATGGAGATTCTGATCTCGTTGATCTTTGTAAACAGACTCCACACAAATGTTAGAAATAATTTCTGTAATTGATTAATTAAAGGAATGTTATTCTTTTTGTCAGTTCATGTCATTTTACATTTTTTTTTTTTTCAATCATGTAGGAAAGATACTGTTGATTCTGTTGTGTGTAATATTTCAGCAATGTATACAGTAACATTTGATGTATGTATGATTATTTGAGTTTGTAACTTTTAATTTTATTTTAAATTCTGTGATTATTGTAAACAATGACTTTGATATGGTAACTGTCGCTGTAACTATATATACAGGTGCCGTGCAGCACCAGAGAAAGTATGGTTTTCATTAGTACAGTACATTATTCATGTGCCGTTCGGTTCATTTCTGCTGCTATTGAGCTTCTCCGGAATGTGTTTGAAAAGTAATAAGTTATGGTGTATGTGAAATGCTATCTGGGAGGAAATAAAGTTCAGCAAACTTGTACCCCATCAGAAGATCACACTATAAAGATGAGTAAATTTTATTAGTTTAAATCTATCTAAACTTGAGACTTCAAATATTTCAGTGACTTTAAATACAATCATATTAATAGTATGGGTGGTATTACTATGAATGCTCAGGGAACGTTGAAATTATGTTTTTCAAATTTTCCAGTTACCAAATTGGACAGAAAAAGAAAAAAGTTGGTAAACCCTTTTAAATCAGAGGCATATTAAGTTCACATACAGGAAACTGCTGTGCTGCTGTTTAAGAGGACGATCATTTGTTGAAAACATTAATGCAACCATAAAAATAAAACCAACACAATTTTGGGAAAAAGTTTACGTTTATGCCAAATTAAATATTTCAGTAAAAATATTCCCAAATCATAACTTGTTTAAAACTTGATTGCAAAAAAAAAAAAAAAAAAAAAAAGTTTTCATTCATGTACTCTGTTAACCTATTAAATTCCTTTGTCTAACCATTAAAAAATCAACAAACTAAGTTGATATGAATTTCTCCAAAAATAAATATGGAAGAAGAAGATACAACAATTTCCTGTCTGTAGTTATTGTCTATACGTAGACAACAATCAAAACCAGCAGCTTTTCCCTCAGCAATTCGCCAACATATCTGCATAAAAACCACTAGCAAGTAGGTTATCTACACAAGATGCTACCTCACTACCCTTTGGCACTTTTTGACTAAATAATATACTACTAGCTGAAAACCCATTATCACCCATACTTATTTCTTCCAGTCTTAAGTTACTCCATCTCTCCTTTCCTTTTTCTCTCTCTGTTCACCTCTCTCCTCCATCTCCTCCTCTCTCTTTATTCACCTCCTCATCCCACATATCTTTATGCATCTCCTCCTACCCTTCTCTCTGCTATTCTCCAACTTCCATTTTGTCTGATAATCACCTACTAGTATCATTGCCAAACTCCTCCTCCACCTCCTCAGTCCATGCCTCCACCATCTGTGAAAAATTATATAGGGAATTCTTAATATTCATGGTGATTTCTGAAGTGGTGTGAAAGTTTGTTGCAAAGTGCCCTCTGCCATGCAATCATACAAGCATTACAGCAATGCATAAAATATGAACTAACCTGATGCGGCACTTTCCCATGCCTCTCAAGAGTTCATGACATCACTACTCCTTAATTATAAGTTGTTCAATGAAATAGTTTTGTACGTACATTCATTGGCATAAATGGATACTGTCTGCAAAATATGTTGTGAATACATTTAGTAGCAACTGTAGGTGTAGTAAATTTAAACGTCATTCAAAATGTGGCCGTCTCTTTTCTTTTCACGCATCTCAGTGTTCATGGCACCATCTCTCCTCAACTACGTGTTATACAGTGATGTAAGTATGCCCATTACCTTTGCGAAAGTGCAAGCAATATGTTGACAAAGTTTCATCATAAACGGATGAACAATACGGCAGGACAATACAAACATACATACATTCACTCATTTTTATGTATAAAATAATTATATACCTGATCCTGAAACTGTCACAGGGCAAATAAACAGGTTGAATTCCATAAGATTCACAATTCCACAGTTATGTAATAAAGCAGAGCCCACAACGCTGATATATGACCAGTCACTCATGGGAGAAAAGTATGTGACAATAGTGCGTTTATGATTAATGGACACGAGATCTTTGCAACATGATCCTCAACAGACTGGTAGATTGTGTAACAACTATTCCGCGGCACACATGATTTTAAACGAAACCCTTTTAACTGTATAATATCTAGGACCTCCACCAACTCGTTGGGAAGGTAGAGAAAGCACTACACTTTCAGGAAATAGCCCTCTGTATCTTCCTGGACATCGAGGGGGCTTTTAGCAACACGACCTTCGATTCATGGTTAGGGCAGCAGAGGTGCTTGACCTAAGGACCACTATATGTAGGTGGACTAGGGCTACGCTCAGTGGAAGAAAGGAAGAGTCTACCATGATTAATGAAAAAATGGTAATCAAAACCACTGGGGGTTGCCCGCAAGGAGGAGTTCTTTCCCCTTTATTGTGGAATCTAGTGGTGAACGAACTCATTGGAGAATTAAACTCTATGCAGTACTTTTGCCAAGGATACGCAGATGATCTTGTCATAGTAATACTTGGCTAATTTGCTGACACAGTCAAGAATATGGCACAAGGTGCATTGGACATTGTGCAAGACTGGTGCAGAAAACAGGATCTGGGGGTTAGTCCTAAGAAGACTACTGTTTTACCATTCACAGAGAAGCATATCCAACATTCAAGTTGGAAACTAAAGCTTTTCAATGAAGCGCTACCTGTGAAGGGGACAGTGAAATACCTAGGGAATTACTTTAGATGAGAAACTGACATGGACCCCTCACATTAGGAATATTTGCTCCAAAGCAAAAAGTACTCTGGTAACTACCAGGAGAGCTTGTGGCAAAAATTGGGGCCTGAGCTCCAAGGGTATGCACTGGATAAACACCATGGTGATTAGACCCAGAATCACCTATGGGGCGGTCGTGTGGCGGAAGAAGGTAGAACAGCAGGTTGCTGCTAAGGAGCTTGGTAAGGTGCAGAGATTAGCCTGCTTAGCCATAACAGGCGGAATTAGCAGCACACCAACTGCTGGGATGGAAACCATGTTGGATATGCCCCCATTACACCTTTGGGTCAAGATGGAGGCAGCGGCTGGTGCATACAGACTCAAAACTGGCAAAAAATGGAACTCTTTGGGATATCCAGAATCATACACTAAAAGTGAGTGAGCTAAATATAGGAAAGGTTGGGGAAATGCCAGCCGTCTATATTATAACCCCATACTGCTTTAACAAGCCTTTCATTATAACATTTGGAAGTAGGGAACAGTGGGAGAAAATAGTTCGACACTGTATGGGGGATATTGTCTGGTTCACTGACGGGTCGAAATCAGACCAAGGTGTTGGGGCCGGGGTATACGGGGTGCAGCCAAGACTGGAGGGCGTCATCTCTCTAGGATACTGGCCTCAGTATTCCAGGCAGAAGTCACTGCCATCAGGGCGTGTGTGGAGGAGAATTTGTGTAGGTGCTACAAAGATCGTAGCATCTATACCTATTCAGACAGCCAGGCAGCCCTAAGATCACTGGTAGCTCCTGCAACAAGATCTAAAATAGTTGCAGAATGTCACAGGGTTCTGGTGGAGCTAGGGGAAAGCAATAGGGTAAACCTATTGTGGGTCCCTGGCCACTTGGGGATCAGTGGCAACAGATTAGCCAGGTTGGGTCAGAGACTCCATTTATTGGACCGGAACATGTCCTGACAATTACCAAGGCAATGATCAAATTGGAGCTACGTAACTGGCTCAGAAGACAGCACGTGGAATATTGGACCAAAGTCAACCAACAAAAACATGGCAAGGTAATGATGCCAAAGCCATGTTTTAAAAGAAGCTCTGCAATAATGGGCCTGAACAGCAGAGAGATTAGACTCTTGGTTGGATTGCTGACAGGCCATGGGAATTTCAAAAAACACCCACATACAATGGGAATAACAGAAGAGGACCATAAATGCAGGATCTGTGATGACGGTGATGAAACTGCATCACATCTAATCTTCGAATGCATTGCATTGGAGAGTAAAAGGCACAGAACATTTGGGACAACCAGACCCGAAGAAATTGTGTCTAATAAAGAACTGGTAAAGTGACTCCTTGCACTGTTCAAGGCTTTACTAGATATACACGGAGCGATACCGCACAATAAACTTAGTTTCAGTGCGGGCAGTGGCAGGTTGGACCAAGACTGGAAAAACTCAAATCAAATCAAAACAGAGCAGTAATGTGATGGTTGTGTACAGGTGTTGCCCAAGCTGCTAAGAAATAAGGACACCATGTCTACAGACAAATGGAAAAACTCGTGGAATCTGACCTCGGGAAAGTTTGGATTTAGGAGAAATGTAGGAACTTGGGAGGCAATACTCAAATTAAGACTTATCTTAGAAGATAGGCTAAAGAAAGGCAAACCTACGTTTTTGGCATTTGTAGATTTGGAGAAAGCTTTTGACAATGTTGACTGGAATACACTCTTCCAAATTCTGAAGTTAGCAGGGGTAAAATATAGGGAGCGACGAGTTATATTCAACCTATACAAAAACCAGAAAATGGTTATTAGAGTCAAAGAGCAAGAAAGGACCGCTGAGGTTGGGAAGGGAGGAAGACAGGGTTGTAGGCTTTCCCCAAATGATGTTCAATCTGTACACTAAGCAAGCTGTGAAGGAATGCAAGGAGAAATTTGGAGAGGGAAATGCAGTTCAGAGAGAAGAAATCAAAACTTTGCAGTTTGCCAATGACATAGTATATTTGTCAGAGACTGCAAAGGATTTGGAAGAGCAAATGAATGGAATGGACAGTTTCTTGAAAGGAAGATGTACGATTAACAAGAGTAAAACGAATGTAATGGAATGGAATGTCAGAAAATCGGGCAATGATGAAGGAATTACATTAGGTAGTGAGGCAAAAGTAGTAGATGAGTTTTGTTATTTGGGTAGCAAGATAACTTCTGATGGTCAAAATAAAGATGATATAAAATGCAGAATGGCTATGGGAAGAAAAGCATTTCTAAAGAAGCGAAACTTGTTAACGTCCAATATTAATTTAAATGTTAGGAACCCTTTCTGAAAGCATTTGTCTTGAATGTAGCAATTTATGGAAATGATAGAAGCTTTTGAATTGTGGTGCTACAGACAAATGATGAAGATTAGATGGGTAGTTCACATAACTAATAAGGAGGTGCTTAACCGAATTGAGGAGAAAAGGAGTTTCTGGCATATCCTGACTAAGAGACGGGATAGATTGGTAGGACACATTCCGATACATCAAGGAATTGTCAACTTAGCATTAGAAGGAAGTTGTGTGGGGTAAAAATAGTAGAGGGAGACCGAGGGATGAATACAGTAACAAGAGTCTAAAGGATGTAGGTTGCCGAACGTATTCTCAGACGAAGAGAACTGCACAGTACAGGGTAGTGTGGAGAGCTGCATCAAACCAATCTATGGACTGAAGACCACAACTGTAATGCACTTCCATAACATCAACTATTTTGAAGGTAATTGTAGATATAGACTGAAACAGTGCTCAAAAATTTGTACCAATGATGGGATTAGAAAAGCATCTCCAGTTCAATATCTATGCCACTATTTCTCTCCAACAGTGGTTTTGCACAACCACACACATCACCCTACAACTTCTCCCTAAGCATTGTGCAAGTGGTAATCACAACAGGGCCATCTGACAGGCAGCCTTTCATGAGTGCTTAAGCGGTGGCAGAGTTAGGGTGTTGTGACCTGCAAAGCAAACTTGAAATAGCTTTTCATAGTTCTTTAGCACAGGGGAGTCTTCAAAACTTCTAGTTGACTCCCTTATCCATAACCTCTCAGCTTCTCCACATGTGGCTCTTCAGTTTTCTGGCAGTACTTGGGAAGTTTTCCAATACAGCACACACATAATATGATTTTTTTTTTTAAAGTTGGTAGCAACTGAATACAACACTTTATTTTTCTACATATATATTACTTTTAGAATCTATATGACTGAACAGTATCCACTGTTATCTTGTTCATTTGGCTAGTTGGAAGATATAACTTATTTTGCACTAAGAGCCTATTTAGAGGAGCACTTGTATATGAGCATTCATTAAAGTTTCAATTGGTACTGTACGTGTTATGGAGGTCGAGGTAATAAGTGCGCACTATCATCTTTTTTACGATAATATGTAAATCAGGAATTTATTTTATACTTCTGTGGATGTCATTTACTTGCACGGCCAACCCCACATTTGTAGGGAGGGAGATCAGTTAAGGTCTTGACATTTCAACTTTAGTCAATGGCATGCAACATGGCCACAAAACTTTCTTTCCCCCCCCAAACAAAGTAAGAAGGGTTATGTGTTGATAAGGGATTTGTGAGATTCATGAATTATTGACCCTCCAAGCCAGTAAACAAGGTACACAATATCATTTAAAGCCAAAATCTGAAGTCTTCAATTTCTCCTGCTGTCTTTACAAATCTTAACAACTGAATTTTGTGGGGGTTCCAGAATTGGGAAGTAATTTATTTTCTGTGTTCCATGTCTTGGTTGTGGCTCGTATCATGTAGTAAAATTATGACACCAATCAGAGAATGTTACATGGTTTGTGATGTGACCATACTCATACTCTGTATGAATGGCAAGGGCAAAAAGGTAAAACAGTTAACAATCCAAAGACTGGACTGACTAGTACAGTGATTTACTATTCATGGTCCTATTGAAGGTAGTATGAAGTTCTCTTGCTCCTACATTTGAACTGAAGTACACAACCAGTTACAAGGGGACCTACGGACCTACACTTTAACGTGGATTACAAGCCACGGTACAACTCTGTGTTTTACGCAACATTGCCAGAGGTGAAAGAAGTGAAAACTGGCAGATAAAAAGCAAAGGTCTGAATGTGGTTGAAGCCGCAATTTTTGGATTCATAGTCTGGCACTCCATCATCGAGCCACACTCACAGATTTAAAATTTAACTCTGAGTAACAAATAAAACAAAATTTAGTAGTTAGTTATTTCAGGACATTTCTTGTTCAAACAAAAAACTTCAATTAAAGTACATAAATCCTGTACATACAAGCTTGTCAGCACCTGACAAATCAAAAATTCAAAAGAATGATCATTTATAAACTAACTAAATTTCCACTCTTTCATGATAAAAACAATTTGCTGTCTTCTGTTACCATCAACACTTTTGAGAATGTGTTTTGACAGGACCCAAATAGGCCAATTTTAATTGCTAACTGTGAAACATTATGGCGTCTCATTTAATTCTTGCTTGTTAAAACATTTTCTGTTTTCTACCAAATGTCAATGTGAGGTATATATTATCCTGTCACTAACGTTCATAAATACCTACTCAGCCCTACAGTGATGAAAAAATCAATAGTCTCGTTTCTGGTCTACCTTCACAGCACTATTACATCAGAATGATGTTGATTCCTGACTACTGTGTGAAGAAGCCATTTCTTTCACTTATCTACTCAATTCGTTCCTTTGCAGAAACATGACGCATGGTAAGCCGACGTGGCTCCCCCCCTCCCCCCCCCCCCCCCCACACACAAACAATTACACGGGCCTAAGCTACCCAATTTTGAAATCAGACAATTTTTCAGACTGTGCAAGTCAGATGTAACATACTGACCTGAATCAAAACAGCCATTTATTCCCATTATGAGAATGGAAAAGTCATGTGGCTCAGAATTCATTGTAAATTAAAATAAACATATATTCTGAAAAAATGGCGCAAGGTGCTACAAATAAATATTGCCTATTTTCACTGTTTAATACTAGCAGCACTAGAGAAACTTTACATGCACAAACAAATACTGGCACTATTAAAAAATTAATAAGAAGTTAAAGACAAAATAGGAAATAGAAAATCTCATTTTCAAATGTAGCAGCCTTTGAAGTATTCATAGCCACATAATGAAATTCTTAACATAAATACCAACAAAATGTTAAGGCTTAGGATTCTCTCACAAGTTACAAAAGCTGCAAAAAGTCTTTATTTTCGGATATGTGGTCAGACCCGAATGTAACAGCAAATACACAGTTTTGCATTTCAGAAAGATTCTGATGTGTTTCTACACATTTCAGTAATGGGAAATCAATAAGTGGCGACAAAAGGTGCTTTTTATAGTGGCAAAATTAAAATGACTGTCTGGTTTAGTGTTTTTATCAGTGCATTTTTGCAATTGTGTTGGATAACGGAGTGTTTGTGGCAACAATACAAACTAATCCAATTACATCCACACACCCATCAACCTACCTACCCAGCAAAAAGACTTAATCAAAAAACACTAATCATCCAAAACATTTATCGTTTGAAATTAATTGGCAAGTTCTGTGGTGAAGCAAAGTTCCGTCAGTGCATAATCAAAATCTCACATTTCATTACATTTTTTATTCCTTTTTTCCCCCCTTTAACACATGCCATCTGTCTCCTGCTGTCTGAATTCACGCATATGATGAACAACAAATTTTTACACTAAAGGTTATCAGAAATATCTTGGCACATTCCTACAAATATTTAACAATTTTCGAGTTTGTCGGTGGACAGATCATATTAGCACAGCAAAAAGTACAACAAAAACACAGATTTGTTTACAATGGAAAGACTCAAAAATGACATTTTTGTTCTCTCTCTGGACCCAACAAATGATAAGCCACACATTAAACAGCCAACAATTCAAGTGCATTTTGACCAAAATAACCTTGCTCAAGTTCAACAGTAAAGCTTAGTTCATTCTATACCTAATGTTAGAGTGAAAAAAAAAAAAGTGGTTTTGTTTTTAACCTTTTCAGTCCCAGTGTTGTTTCTCGACAAGATATTAAAAGCTGATTCATAATGAATTTTGTGTTTCTATTCTTAAAATTGCATTTCTGTTGATTATAACATGCTTCTAGTACAACATTTTGCTACTTGGTACAGCATGTAGCCACTTCTAAGACATTAATCTGTCTATCTTGGAGGTTGTATTGCGTTGCCGACTGTACGTGGATGTGAGTGTGAGCTTGAATGTGATTCCTCTTATACTACTCCAGCAATGAACTGTGTTGTCTTTGGTGCTGTGATGAAGATTATGCTAGTATTCTTGATCTGACAGCATCAACTATCAACAAAATAATATTTCAAGTAATAAAATACATCAATACAAATGTCTGTGTTGTGCATAAAATACATACCTCCAATGATTCTCCCTAGAGGATACCATGCTCGATCATCAAACCAATTATGGAACTTGTAAAAGCCTTCCTCAGCTAAATATTTAGTTGTTCTGTAGTTGAAATATGGATCAAACTCGTGGATGACACTTTCAAACCTCAACACTGAGAATAATCGTGTTGCAAACGCTGTAGAAAATAAAATCAACAGCAACTTTATAAAATACTGTTTCTTTAATGTTGTAGATATAACACAAATTTATTATATAAAAAAACAATTACAGCTAGATTTAACATGCTAGAAATGTATACCCAATGACACACACACACACACACACAGGACGAGGCTGGGGTAGTGTGAATGGCAGGGGAGACAGGGACAGATGTGGGAGAAGGGGGCTGGTGGGGGAGGGCTGAGGTGAGGAGAGTCAGGTATGGGGGGGGAAGACGTCAGGCGAGAGTCGGGTATGGGGGGGAAGACGTCAGGCGAGAGTCGGGTATGGGGGGGGGGGGGAGAGACGTCAGGCGAGAGTCGGGTATGGGGGGGGGGGGAGAGACGTCAGGCGAGAGTCGGGTATGGGGGGGGGAGAGACGTCAGGCGAGAGTCGGGTATGGGGGGGGAGAGACGTCAGGCGAGAGTCGGGTATGGGGGGGGGAGAGACGTCAGGCGAGAGTCGGGTATGGGGGGGGGAGAGACGTCAGGCGAGAGTCGGGTATGGGGGGGGGAGACGTCAGGCGAGAGTCGGGTATGGGGGGGGGAGACGTCAGGCGAGAGTCGGGTATGGGGGGGGGAGACGTCAGGCGAGAGTCGGGTATGGGGGGGGAGACGTCAGGCGAGAGTCGGGTATGGGGGGGGGAGACGTCAGGCGAGAGTCGGGTATGGGGGGGGGGAGACGTCAGGCGAGAGTCGGGTATGGGGGGGGGAGACGTCAGGCGAGAGTCGGGTATGGGGGGGGGGGAGACGTCAGGCGAGAGTCGGGTATGGGGGGGGGGGAGACGTCAGGCGAGAGTCGGGTATGGGGGGGGGGAGACGTCAGGCGAGAGTCGGGTATGGGGGGGGGGGAGACGTCAGGCGAGAGTCGGGTATGGGGGGGGGGGGAGACGTCAGGCGAGAGTCGGGTATGGGGGGGGGAGACGCGAGGCGAGAGTCGGGTATGGGGGGGGAGACGCGAGGCGAGAGTCGGGTATGGGGGGGGAGACGCGAGGCGAGAGTCGGGTATGGGGGGGGAGACGCGAGGCGAGAGTCGGGTATGGGGGGGGAGACGCGAGGCGAGAGTCGGGTATGGGGGGGGAGACGCGAGGCGAGAGTCGGGTATGGGGGGGGAGACGCGAGGCGAGAGTCGGGTATGGGGGGGAGACGCGAGGCGAGAGTCGGGTATGGGGGGGAGACGCGAGGCGAGAGTCGGGTATGGGGGGGAGACGCGAGGCGAGAGTCGGGTATGGGGGGGGGGAGACGCGAGGCGAGAGTCGGGTATGGGGGGGGGGAGACGCGAGGCGAGAGTCGGGTATGGGGGGGGAGACGCGAGGCGAGAGTCGGGTATGGGGGGGGAGACGCGAGGCGAGAGTCGGGTATGGGGGGGGGGAGACGCGAGGCGAGAGTCGGGTATGGGGGGGGGAGACGCGAGGCGAGAGTCGGGTATGGGGGGGGGGAGACGCGAGGCGAGAGTCGGGTATGGGGGGGGGAGACGCGAGGCGAGAGTCGGGTATGGGGGGGGGAGACGCGAGGCGAGAGTCGGGTATGGGGGGGGAGACGCGAGGCGAGAGTCGGGTATGGGGGGGGGAGACGCGAGGCGAGAGTCGGGTATGGGGGGGGGAGACGCGAGGCGAGAGTCGGGTATGGGGGGGGGGGAGACGCGAGGCGAGAGTCGGGTATGGGGGGGGGAGACGCGAGGCGAGAGTCGGGTATGGGGGGGGGAGACGCGAGGCGAGAGTCGGGTATGGGGGGGGGAGACGCGAGGCGAGAGTCGGGTATGGGGGGGGGAGACGCGAGGCGAGAGTCGGGTATGGGGGGGGGAGACGCGAGGCGAGAGTCGGGTATGGGGGGGGAGACGCGAGGCGAGAGTCGGGTATGGGGGGGGAGACGCGAGGCGAGAGTCGGGTATGGGGGGGGGAGACGCGAGGCGAGAGTCGGGTATGGGGGGGGAGACGCGAGGCGAGAGTCGGGTATGGGGGGGGAGACGCGAGGCGAGAGTCGGGTATGGGGGGGGAGACGCGAGGCGAGAGTCGGGTATGGGGGGGGAGACGCGAGGCGAGAGTCGGGTATGGGGGGGGAGACGCGAGGCGAGAGTCGGGTATGGGGGGGAGACGCGAGGCGAGAGTCGGGTATGGGGGGGAGACGCGAGGCGAGAGTCGGGTATGGGGGGGAGACGGGAGGCGAGAGTCGGGTATGGGGGGGAGACGGGAGGCGAGAGTCGGGTATGGGGGGGAGACGGGAGGCGAGAGTCGGGTATGGGGGGGAGACGTGAGGTTAGGGTAGTGTAGGGTAGGGGGAGATGTGAGGTTAGGATAGGGTAGGTGGGGGTAGGGGGAGATGTGAGGTTAGGATAGGGTAGGTGGGGGTAGGGGGAGATGTGAGGTTAGGGTAGGGTAGGTGGGGGTAGGGGGAGAGGTGAGGTTAGGGTAGGGTAGGTGGGGGTAGGGGGAGAGGTGAGGTTAGGGTAGGGTAGGTGGGGGTAGGGGGAGATGTGAGGTTAGGGTAGGGTAGGGGGAGATGTGAGGTTAGGGTAGGGTAGGGGGAGATGTGAGGTTAGGGTAGGGTAGGGGGAGATGTGAGGTTAGGGTAGGGTAGGGGGAGATGTGAGGTTAGGGTAGGGTAGGGGGAGATGTGAGGTTAGGGTAGGGTAGGGGGAGATGTGAGGTGAGGTTAGAGTAGGGTAGGTGGGGGTAGGGGGAGATGTGAGGTGACGGTAGGGTAGGGCTAATACTAACAACAGAATGTTTAGATGTATTTACATAGGTATACTTAAGCTCGAAAAAGGACTCGTATAAAAGATAGAAAGTCTTCTAATCTTTTTGTCAACAATTATGTGCATCTACGTAATAGTGAGTTGTCTATTTATTCCCAAGTTATTTTTACAAGGTGTACAATTTAACTTCCTCCGTCCCGTCCCCCCTCCACATATGAGGCTGTAATGAAACAAAATGGTTACAATGCATCATTCAAAGTATTTTCCACCATTGGCCACCACTTTCTCCCATATTTACAGCAGTGTACAAATCCCACTTCAAAAAAAACTGTTCATCTTTTGAAGCTATCCATGTATCAATCCAATAGTGACTTCTTTACGAGATCAGAAGTGTTTGTCAGCCAAGCTGATCTAAACAGGTGATGGAGTGAGCAAGGCCTGTAGAATACGGCAGGTGGGGTAGGACTTCCCATTGTAAAGTTTCCAAGCATGTTTTGACCTCTTCTGCAATTTGGGATCGAGTGTTTCCGCACTACAAAGTCATTTTATTGTGCCTCTCGCTGTATTGCGACCGTTTATCTTTTGATGCTCTGCTCAAAAGCATTGTGTCCGATACTGAGCATCTGTTATAGTTTCACTTGGTTTTAGCACCCCATAGTACATGATTCCGAGCTGATCCCACCAAATGCAGAGCATGACTTGGAGCCATGAATATTCGGTTTGGCCATTGACATGGAAGCACGAGTCTCTTTCCCTAATAGTATCCTTACCATATGTCCTTGATAGCATTCAATGAGACTCAATTGCCTAACTGCCTGACGTCTGTGATCTGTTTCTTTCAACAACTACTTACCGTTGTCGCCAACTATCGGCAAATGGCTGAAGCAAAGTTGTACACCTTATAAATTGAACATTCCAACATAACTATGATCACTAAAAATAAATAAATAAAAAATTGCGTAATTCTACACTGCTCAAAACAATGACGGGCTCAGGTGAGATATCATACCCAATATACATATGGTAACATATTTTAATCAATTGTAAATTGTGTGTGGTACAGTAAGACATTTTGCTGTCTCAACTCTTTGCTTGAGGTTTAGATGGCATTTACTTAGAGCAAGACACCATGGGCTACTGTAATAGAGAAAAAGTCATTCTTGATGCCCTGTAATATGATGTTTGATCACCTCAGACAGCCAGTGCAGTTGCACACAAACATGGCATGGACAGTATGAGGTTATCACTCAGTTCTTGAGGGATATTTGTCCATTCTTCCATGAGTGCAATGTCCAGCTCTGCAACCGTTGTGGGAGGTGCTGGTCTGGCTGCAGTGTGTCTGCTAAGTGCATTCCAGACATCCTCAAAAAGTTTAAGTCTGGAGAACAGATTGGCCACTCCATTCATTCAATTCCCTCAGCTTCAAGCATTGTCCACCAGTGTAACTCTGTGGGGAAAAGCATTATTGTCCACCAGAAGGAACCCATTTCCTATGGCACCAGCATAGGGCACAACAAAAGGTCGAAGGATCTCGTCTCTCTACCTCCGAGCAGTTCAAGTGCCATTCTGAACGATATAGAGATCCATACATCCACCTACACTGACTCCCGGCCACATCATTTGCCCACCACCACAATATGGTGATGTTTTCTGTACATAAGCAAGATTCTTCAGAGTTCCAGTTCACTCTCCAGATTAGGAAAAAATCTTGTGCGCCTCGGTTGCTCAGTGGTAGAGTGCCAGACTACAAATCCAAAGGTCGCGGGTTCGATCCCCGCCAGGTCCTAGGATTTTTATCTGTCACTTTCCACTTCTTTCACCTCTGGCAGTATTGCTCATGTGAAAAATACTGAGTAGCAGCGTGGTTCGGAACCCATGTTAAACTGTAGGTCCCCCTATAACTGGCTGGGTAAGTCAGTTCGAAGGTCGGAGGAAGGCAACGGCATAACACCTCCAAACAGGACCATGCCTAGTAAAGCACTGTGGTGTTTCAAACCAATCTTCGGATTGTTGACTGCTTTACGTTTATGTGAACAGAATCCAGCACAATTGGTTATGACTACAATCCAGATGTTCCTCCACCCAGTTTCTGTGGGCTAAACAGTGTTGTGGTTTTAATGGAACACATACTACACACCTCCGTGCATAGAGACCACATTCCTGAAGGAGATTTTGGAGTGTTTGTGTTGATATTGTGCATCCTGTTGTTGCCTGGAGGGTGCGTTGCAGCTGAGTTGAAGTTCAGCTTCATGGATTGACGGGCTGTCAACCATAGATAACTGTCATCACTTGCTGATGTCACCTGCAGATGATCTTGGCCTTGCCTTCTTTTAACAGTTCCTTTGTCTGAAATCACATCCAGGCTCTGGATATTACACTTTCGGACACTCCAATAGCTGCAGCCATCTCTGTCTCTGTATGTCCCACTTCCAACATTCCTATGGCTCTCCATGCGATAGCTTTGGGTAAGTCACATTGCACTACATGCTCACTACACTATCTGATCCAATTGCTTGTGTAATTTGTTTGGTAGAGTAAACACTAGTAACACCAACCCTCTCTGCAGCAACATTCTGTTATTACCACTATCTTAGTTGCTGTAATGTTGTCTCCACTCCGCAGAACTGACAGAAAGACATCAAACCATTTTAGTTCATTCTATCAATGAATATATATCAGAACCTAGATAACTCAAATGATACCATAATTGTTTTGACCAGTGTACTTATGAATTCATCAGATTACCTTTCATGTTGAAGGCATGTGGATACACGATTGTACGAATTTTCAAACTTGGTAATTGGCAGCAGTCAGTCATCGTCAATTTGAAATGTTTATTTAAGCAGATACAGATTTCAGTTAATGACTAATGTAAACATATCCACAGCCTAGAACAAAGTAAGTAACGCCTTTTTAGGAAAGGCTGGCACTGATAATGGCCCGCCACTTGCCAAAATCTGGATCTGCAGATTTAAAATCGACTACAACCGATTGCTGCCGCAACTACAAACGTTTGTGAAATCCTAATTTGTGTTGAATCAGATTTTATAAAAATAACAACAATTTAAATAAAGCGTTAAAACTCACAGAGAATGGCTGCTAGAGACAAAATACTCAGCTTGAGCAATGTCTCCTGTTTATCTGTAGACATACGAAATGCACGAGACTTGACAAGTAGCCCCATTGTGCTCTATAGTGACCTGAAAAAAAGAAGATAACTTCACTGTAATAGTTACTCGTGAAAATGAAGTACTTCACACAAACAGTACAACACAAATAATTTTATCATGGTGAAATGAACCCTAAGAAAACAGACTAATTTACAAGCAAAATTCAGAGCTTATGAAATTTCAACATTATTTTACAACGCGATTCCACCCGTCTGTTTTGACCCACGGCACAGAAAGAGCCTCCTAGAAGATCGGGCGTCCCTGGAAACGGCACACAGCCGGCTAATCCTTCTAACACCAGAACAGCAGACGAGAATGAGTGTGAATAAAAAGTCCTTTTCAGAACCAGCCTTAAAAATGACTTCAGTTAACATTGAAGGGTTATCTGCAAATAACTTTTACTATCTGACATATGCAGCAAATGCAAATGTGATGTTTTAATCCTACAAGAAACCCACAGAGGACCCACCAGCCACAGGCCAAATACAAAAGGTATGATACTGACATTAGGAAGACCCCACGAACAATACGGGAGTGGAATATTCAAAAAGCCGGGCCTCGCGTTCCGATCAGCAGCAATGACGTATATGGATGACATAGAAATGAAAAACATAAGGCAGCCCGCGAAGATGATTTAAGCATCATACAAATTAAACACTTTGGCCCAAAAACTCTTAGATGGCTAACATACCTGATGAACAACTGCATCAACACCATGCAGATGACCAGAGTGTGGAGAAAAGCAAGAGTGGTAGCCCTACTGAAACCAGAAAAGGAGCCAACAGATGTTAAAAACTTTCGCCCAGTATCCTTGCTGTGCCACCTGTTCAAGGCCCTCGAGAGAATTGTGCTTTCTAGAATATCCAGTCATGTAGACGAAGCTCTAAGACCTGAACAAGCTGGATTTAGACCAGGACGCTCATGTACTGGGCAAATTCTGTACTTAACCCAGCATATTGAAGATGGATACGAAAGAAAGCAGGTGACTAGCATGGCTTTTGTTGATCTTAGTGCAGCCTATGATACCATCAATCACAGTAGGCTGGTACATAAAGTTTATCAGCTGAGTAAAGACTTTGGACTTTTTAGATTCGTGCTGTGCATACTACAGAACAGGCACTTCTATGTCACATTGCAAGGAAAAAGCAGCAGATGAAGAATCCAAACAAATGGTCTTGCTCAGGGCAGTGTATTAGCTCCGGTGCTGTTCAACATATACACAAATGACCAGCCAGTGCACCCCGATGTCAGGCAGTTTATATATGCTGACGATATGGCTGTGGCTGCCCAAGGCAGCACTTTTGAGGAAGTGGAGGATAAGTTAATGAAAGTTCTGGAATTACTTGACAGAACCATTTGAAACCCAACCCAGCTAAGACGCAAGTCTGCAGTTTCCATCTGAGGAATAAGGAAGCTAAGAGAAAACTCCTTGTAAGCTGGAAAGGCCAAGAGCTGGAGCACTGCTACGCTCACAAATACCTAGGGGTGAAGTTGGATAGAACTCTGTCATTCAAACAACACTGTTTAGACACTAAGAAAACGGTCAGCACTAGGAATAGTATCATTCGCGAACTTACAAAAACAAACTGGGGTGCTGACCCAAAAGTGCTTCGTACAACAGCCATGGCATTCAGTCTATCAGCAGCTGAATATGCTGCACCTGTGTGGAAGAATTCTATATCTACATCTACATACATACTCCGCAATTCACCGTAAGGTGCATGGCGGAGGGTACACTGTACCACTACTAGGCATTTCCTTTTCTATTCCACTCCCAAAATGAACGAGGAAAAAAAAAATGCCTATATGCCTCCGTACGAGCCCACGTGAAACATATCGATGTGGCTGTAAATGAGTCGGCCCGCGTCATATCAGGATGCTTGAGACCCACGCCGACAGAAGATCTACCCTCTCATAGGGATAGCTCTCCCTAGCAAACGGCGGCAAGTAGCTGCCGAGGTGGAGAGGAAGAAACAGTTGACAGACAATCACCACCTCCTACATGGGCACCAACAATAGCCTAGGCGGCTTCGCTCAAGGAGGAGTTTCCTTTGGACATCAGAGCCAATTGATGTCACTGTCGAAGAGAGGAGGCTTCAGCTACAGAAGGAGGTAACACCTAATCCTATCTTTGCCCTGAAAGAACAACTTGCAGCTATAGGTAACAAATCCTTCACAACCTGGAAGGCTCTCAACAGTTCAACTGTTCAAGATTGGGCTACCTCAACGGGAAACCTCTGTGCAACTGTGGGAATGTCCAGACAGATGACCACTTACTGACAAGTCCAAACCTCAGCACATGCTGTACCCCCCCCCCCCCCCCCCCCGGATTTGCAGCTAGCCAATGACAAGGCCATCTGTGTGGCTGATTACTTGGCAAGAAATACTAGATTTTAAAATTTATTACATGGACTCAAACTAGACTGTAAAGGATGGTGCTCTGGACATGAAAAATAAAATAAACTTCAACAACATATCGGAAAACCCATATATGGCATAATATCTTAATACTTCTGTATTGTAGATAATAAATAATCTGTAGTTAGCCTCATAAATTACAGATTACAACAGCAGAATGTGCAATCAATCACAGGTCTTAGCCCAACAATTTGCGCATTAGGCACTCACTTGCAAGGGGGGCGGGGGGAGGGGGGGGGGGAAGAAAACCTCTCAGTTAACCTATACCTCACTATTGCAGAGAAGCTACAGATCACATTTAAACACAAAAAGTTAATCTATAATCTATGTTCCGCTTGTAAACAAACTATCGCCATCCACTATGCAATAAGTATTTTTAACTCAATAGCTAGAAATTTCATTACATATTTGGACAATACTGAAGGCCCCAATACCATCTGTCTGTTTTGATCAATTAAGTCACCAACATGGCGGCAATCTCGCATTTTAAACATACGCATGAGAAGGTGGAAAAGAACACACGCATATACTAACAAGGAAAAAATTCCAACAGACTAAACGAACTAGAGAATCGCGGAAGCTAGGAGGTCCTGGGAAGAGACATACTAAACGATAAAATATAAATACCTACATTCCACAACGCGACAAAAATCTAACACACACATTAAAAAAAAAGTAATACCATAAAAAATGCCACACTTGGTATTTAATACTTCAATTGACCTATTGTATAGCTCAAATGAAACAAGTGATACCAACACTACCTCCCAACAACACACCAGAAATTGTATCGATAAGATCAATTGACCTATAACACACTGCAAACAAAGAAAGCAATGCCGACAACCCCGCCTGACCGACCATCACAAATATGTAACAGAAACTTTACAACAAATTCCATTGACCAATAATACACCTCAAACGAAGAAAGTGATACCAACCCCCTCCCCACAGAATAAATAAAAAGTAAATAAATAACAAACAACTACAATGAACCTATAATACCTCTCAAAACAAACTAACGAACAACCCCCCTCCCAAACCTCAAATAAATAATCAAGATACAATATCAAACACTTAAATTAACCCCATAATGGAAACTCCAGGTTGGAATTAAACAAGATAATAAGGACAGTTTACAACTCACTGCAAAGACGAGCCTTGACAGGCTCATTAAAAAAGGCAAACACACATACAACACTTAAGCTATCGATCTGTCGCAACTTGGCATTGTGTCTTTGTGGTGAGTTGTAAACTGTCCTCATTATATTGTTTAAATTAACCTCAAACACAGCTAAAGTACAAAACACACACACACACACACACACACACACACACACACACACACACACACAGTGAACAAGTGCACACAGTATTAATCTAGTCTAATGTAATTAATTATTTAGTTAAAAGGTGTTATGTCCAGACAAAGTGAAAAATTGTCCTACATCTAGGGATATGGTTAGGACCTATTCCAGAAACAGTACTAACTATTGGTGATGGTTTAAATATGTGACAAAATTGACAATGTTACACCTGCATCCATGATAAAGGACAATCAAATAATACTGACGCCTCTGACAGTGAAATATATGTAATGGTATTGTTACTGTTTAGTGCAGCCAACCAAATGCCATCCATTATTCATCAACAAACAGATTTTAATGTGATGGATCCCAACTGGAACTGAATCAGAAATTCCCCAGTTTCATGTAGGGCAGGGGTGTTGTAGTGAGATAATATCAACAAAACAGTCCTTGTATGATGTTAATTTACTGACCAGAAATGAGTACCGTACCTACAAGAAACCGTCAATCATAGAGCAGGAACAGTATTAATGAATCTTTCACTCTGCAGCAGCAGAGTGTGTGCTGATACAAAACTTCTTGTCAGATTAAATTTGTGTGCCGGAGCCGGAATTCAAAAATGGTACCTTTGCCTTTTGTGGGCAAGTTTGGAAAGTAGAAGGCGAGGAACTGACAGCAAAAGGCAAAGGTCCCCAGTTCGAATCCCAGTTCCAGACAATTTTAATCTGCCAGGAAGTTTCATATGAGCACACACTCCACTGGAAAGTGAAAGTTTCATTCTGGATACATCCCTTGGGCTGTGGCTAAGTCATGACTCCACCATATCCTTTCTTTCACAATTGTTATTCCGTCAAGATTTGCAAGAGAACTTCTGTGAAATTTGGAAAGTAGGAGGCAAAATACTGGCAGAAGTAGGGTTGTGAGGATCGGCTAGATCAGACAGTAGAGCAATTGCCCGCAGAAGGCAAAAGTCTCAGGTTCAAATCCCAGTTCCGGCATACAATTTTAATTTGCCACTAAGTGTCAACAGTATTAATTATTTACACCATGGTCAACAGAAAGGACAATGTCCCTAATTCTATGACATGTGTAAAAAATATGTAACAAGGAATCAATCCTTTCTGTTGACACTGCAGTAATTGATGAATGCTGTTCCTGCTCTAGGGTTGACAGTTCTTGTAGGTACCCTTGACCAATCACTAAATAAATAATCATTGTAAAGGGAACAGTTCATTGTCAATATTATCTCTCATGCCATATTACGATAAAACAAAAGATTAATTGTCAAACAACATGTGTTCATTAAATCCACATAAGAAACCAAAGGTCAATTGAATACCAGGATACCACCCTTGAGAACAACATGGTTAAACTGCAGATTATGCGGCAGCGGCAAGCCGTCACACTCGCTAGGTTAGGAATGGCAGAGCAGCCAATGAGAAGTTGAGTTATGCCGGCCAATAAGATTGCGTGTTTCATGACAAGTACATTTCGCATCAATTTCAAAGTTTATTCAAGGATTTTGATGCGGCATTTGTGTGATTGTAATTGATTTTTCATTTATAAGAGATTTCTAGATAATTGCCGTATTATAGTGATAAGTGACTTATTAATACCATACTGATTTCCAGTTTAAAATGAATTGGCGTTGCAATTATTTTTAATAGGAATATGTTGAACCCCAATTTTACCGAATCGAATTCGAATCTTAAATACATCATGTGCCAAATTACAAACCCGAATCCAATTTCCAGAATCTCTAACCCAAATAATCTGTCATCTCAAGTACAGGTTTTTAAAAAGAATTACTACTCTACCACAGCTAGTGATGAAGCTCAATCCTCTTGTGATGGATCCCGAATCACAATATTACAGTAACATTTAAAAAATTAAAATTCCATTCAGATCTTTTATTTAAATCTTAGACCTAGAAAGGAAAGGATTATGTATTTTTTCTTTTTTCAGAGGGAAAGTGTAAAACATAAAACCTGAAAAGATGAGTAGATATTTTGGAAGTTGGAAAAATAGATCATTAAAAAATAGTATGTGTAAATGTTATTTAGGATATTTTGTAATTTCATTATTCATTCAAATGTTTAAGTTCACGTAACTTGTCTGCACAGAATTTATATTCATAGCAGATTTAAAAATCAGTACTAGAAGTCAGTTGCCGTGCTTCACTTCTAACTAATCCCCTTCAGCATAATACAAATATTGACATTAACATGATAACGCATATTCTCCCACGTTCCCTGTTGTGGAATTTAAATGTGGTAACAGCTAACACGGAAGATTACATGGCATAATGTTTACATTTGTATTATTCTTACGGCAAAGAGAGAGTGGAATTTGCAGTTCACAATTCATAGGAACAATCTCTTGCCCCTAAAAGAAAAACACGTAATTGTAGCATGGAAGGCAGTGGTTGCAGCGTCAGGCATATTGACGCAACAAAGGCTTGCCAGTCAACTTTATGTAATAGCTTGTAGATAAGACTTCAAGTATATGGCTATTGTAGCAACACTAAACACTTACTAAATAAGAATGGAAATAACTTTGAAACTAAATGCGGAAATATAAAAGGATTTTATTAGACTTATAATACCAATTTTACAAAATGTTAATAATAGCAATTAGACACCGGTACAGTCATTCTGAATCATTACCACTTGATTCCTTGTTATTCAGTTCCTTCGTACTACAGAGCATCATCTGGCCGCGGTGGCCGAGTGGTCTGCGGCGGGCCAGTCACGTTCTGCACGGCCACTACGGTCGGGGGTTCGAATCCCCGCCTCGAGCATGGATATTTGTGTCACCCTTAATATTAGGTAGTTCATAAGTAGTTTGTAACTTTAGGGACTGATGATCCAGTAGTTAAGTCCCATAAGCTCTACAAAAATTTGAACATAGCATCATCCCTCGCTCTTACAATCTAGTGCATTTGATATCTAACATTTTTAAACGCCTGCTACGCAATCTGATTTGGAACCCACTTCCATGTATCATCAAGCCATTGGCACACTTACATGTTTTACAAGACCCGTTTATGTCAGTTGTCTGTCACTTTTCAAAAGGCAGTCAGTGTAGATGTGTTTAAGCTTGACCTTAAACGATTTATCTAAACAGATGTCAAGTTGTTGCTGAATTGACATCATCCTGTCTGGATGGCAAACGATTAGAACTTTTTTCCACATAATAAATAACTTTCTTCTTGAAATCCTAGTGCTTCGTTACATTTACATACCCCAAACACTTCACAAAATTCGACTAAACAATATGTGAAATCAGAATGAGGCAACTCGTGAAAGACTCTTAAATCCTTATGTATTTTTGGTATTTATGTAAAGAAACTTATTTCTGTGGCTACTAATATTTGAAAGGCTGTTACATTTGAAGTTGAGCCATACTCAAGTTCATTTCCTTCTTTGGACAGTGTATTAAAATTAAATAGTCGAAAATAAAAAGTAAAATACACTCTTTTTTTTATTTTTTCGAGCGCACATGTTTTAGCGCCAGTATTTATATTTGCGCCTGCAATGTAAGGCACTGTAGCACAGCTTATATTAGATGGGAAAAGTTACTTGTGGCGGTCCCTAGTGCCATTTTTCAGAACTTACTGTGCTTTGTACTCGATTTAAACCTCAGGCTGCGTTTTGTACCCCAAAAACCAGAAAAAAATGTGGCTTGGATTCGGGCAAATACGCTACATTGTTTTGATAATAGCCACGCAACTGTGTATGTGTTAACAATTTGTTTTATGACGTCACGTCTTTCAGCGTATCTATGGAAAATAAATAACGAAAATGAAAGCACACTCTAATGCTAAGTAAACTACACATTCGTATCTGAAGGATTCCATATAACACTTAGGATTCGGGATTCAACACATCGAATGTCGAATCCGAAGCAAGTATCCTACATTCGGTGACTATTGGATTCGGCCGAACCACTTTGACACAACCCTGATTTTTAATGTTATTGATGGTGTGCCACGTATTTGCGACTGTGGTTTCTAATTTGTTGCGTTGGTGTTACATTACAGGGTTGAACTGCAGTTTATGCGGCTCGCGCTCACTAGGTTAACGAACGACAGAGTAGCCAATCAGTTATGCCAGCCAATAAGAATGAATGTTTCATGACGAGTAAATGTGGCGGCAATTTCGAAGTTTATCCGAGGAATTCGGTGCGACGTTTCTGTTATTGATTTTCCAAATAAGAGATGTTTAGGTAACTGTATTACGGTCATAAGTGATCTATTATAAATACACCACAGTAGTCAACCATTGAACAGGTATAGCATGTGTTTATTTATTTTATGACCTGTACGAAACAATGAGCGTTTGAAGTGAAAGTTAGGCTTAACTCCAGAATAGCCGATACACCCGTAGCTCAGACTCAACCAATGTCGACAACTGCAGTTTTTCCCGGGAATTTTGTTAGCCAATCGGGTGATAGACTCCAGTATCAAATCATATTCGCAGAGTCGTTATCGCGGAATATCTGAATGTGTGGAATAGGTCGTCGTTTTGTCTCGTGTTTTTTAACAAAAAAGCACAAATAGAAACTGCTAAAGCGCTTGCGTAACATTTTTCGAGGCGGTTGATGTACCTCTGTGACTGGCATAAAACATAGATCTGTCTGCATCCCGTGAGTTTTTTTAAACATGCAGAAACACTAGAGATTCGTTCCAGCAGCTACCAGATTGCTTGACGCACATGCGCAACGCTGAAATTGTGTTCCAGCAGCGCCTTCTCCCGCTTCTGGCTACTTGGAGTGTGGCTGTTTGGTATTTCCAGCAGTTACCGCAAGCAGCCAGACGCTACCCGAAAAAATATTTCTTGCGCGGTAAAGCTTCCAATTTGCGCATGTGCAGAAAGGTCTGAGCTAGAGTGGGGGTAGCCATCACGTGATACGTGGGTGTTTATAGCGTGTTTTTCGATTATTTCGAAGTCACTGCAATCCCACTTGAGATCAGTTATTTCTCATTTACACTTCTTCATTATTAGGAAGGAAAGTATTTTAATTATTCCTTCAAACTCACCTTCGCCTGCAGCCAGAAAATTGCAAAAAGCGTTCCAGCAGTGCAAGTATCAAACAAGGGTTTTTACGTCATAAGAGCTGCGCATGCGCAGTAACACCTGTTTTTTTAGTGCTTGAAAGTAGCTGTCTGGCAGCTGCTGGAACGAACCTTAGGGCTGGACAAATGATACTCGCGTTCGAACAGCGGAGAACTCGATACAGTATCGAAGTGTTCGAACACTCAGATAATAAATAACTGGCGCTACTAATGTGCCAACGATACGTGGTCAATTTTGAAGTTGGCGGGCTATCGCTTTGCTCAGAACTAATTTCACAGAAAGCACAAGTACAGTAAAAGATGATCAACAATATTGTCGCGTTGCAATGGAAGCAGGCTTGACTTCGAAGGTAACTAAACACAGCACTTCTACTGAAAGCACGTTTATTACGAACTCAACATACACGCAGCACTGACTGCCTCTCAGGCAGAGTACTCTGCTATTTATACACAGACAGAATTTACCAGAAATTAGAACAGTTAACATAAGAAACAAGTAGAGTTTACAAGTGAACATAAGAAAGATGTAGAACCTTCTGGAATTGTAAATTACAAAGAAATAAATTTTTGCCGGTGGGCGGGATTGAACCGGCGACCTTCTGCTCCGCAGTCCGTGACGCTATCCCCTGCGCCACACCGGCAGTTGGCGTTTGTAGTCTCTCGCAGCATTGCTCCCTCCTCCAGAAACAGCGACCCGCTGTTATGATCCCTGTGGAGCCAGCTGCAATGTCCTGGATCTTGACCGTGTCATGGGTCCTCTGTATGACAGTTCAAGAGAATTCTTCCCTTCTCCGCGATTATCGACGACAGACGTTCCTGTCGTGGCTTCATCAGGAACATTACCGTCCTTGAACAAGAAGCCATTGTCGTCTACCTGCTCTTCAGGATCGTAGTAAGGCTTCATGCGCAGGACGTGAACAATGTCTCTTCATTTTTGACCTTTCGACGATGGCTCATAATCCTCAACTTCGTATGTGACATCTGACAGGTGGCGTATGACACGATACGGGCCAAAGTATCGCTTCAATAACTTTTCTGACGTCCAACCTTCCGTGCAGGGGTAAAAATCCATACCAGATCTCCTGGGCTGTACACAACAGGTCGGTGCTTGTTGTTATAGCGCTGACGGTCCTTCTCCTGGGCGTCCAGTGTCCGTATGCGAGCCAGATGTCTTGCTTCTTCGACCCTGGTGATGAGCTGTTTAACATAGTGTCGTCCAGTTGGAACGGGAACAGTGTATCCATTGTCGTCTCAGCTTCACGGCCATGAAGCAGGAAAAACGGAGTGAAGCCTGTGGTGTCTTGTCTTGCGGTATTGTAAGCAAATGTCACGACTGGCAGAATTGTATCCCAATCGTTCTGCTCAACATCGACAGCATGTCGGCTAACGTTTTGTTAAAACGTTCTGTAAGACCATTTGTCTGAGGATGGTATGCAGTAGTCATTCTGTGGACAATATTGCACCGTGACGTTACCTCTGATACTAGTTCTGACTGGAATACTTTTCCACGATCAGATATCATGACACGTGGTGCTCCATGCTTCAAAATAATGTCTTCTACAAGGAATTTTGCGATCTCTGGAGCTTCTGCAGTCGGCACAGGTTTGGTGACAGCGTAGCGTGTGAGGTAGTCAGCGCAGACTATTATCCAACGGTTACCGGTTGTCGACTTCGGGAACCTCCCTAAAAGATCGATCCCAACTCGGTGGAATGGAGCTACTGCCGGCGGAATCGGTACGAGATGTTCGGGAGGTAATTGCGGCACATGCTTCCGTCGCTGGCACTCTTTACAGTGACTCACATTGTGCTTGACAGATCAGTAGACCTTTCCAGTAATACCTGCGTCTGATTCTGTCAAGGGTCTTCAGGAATATCAGATGACCAGATTTTGGAGCATTATGGAAATATTTGAGAATAGCTGGCTGGAGATGAGCTGGAACAACAAGTAGCCATTTGGGGCCCAGTGGATCGTAGTTGCTCTTGTACAATGTTCCGTTTATAAGTTGGAACTCGCCCTCTGTCAGTTCTCCTTTCTCCAAGGCCTCTATCATTTTCAATAGTGTTGGATCTTCCCTCTGTTCAGCTGTAACGTCATCTAATTCAGTGAGAGCTGAAATTTCATTAATGCTGTTGTGTTCCACTAATGGATTCCTCGAGAGGCAGTCGGCATCCTTGTGTTTGCGCCCGTTCTTGAATACCACTGTGACATCATACTCTTGGAGTCTTAGTGCCCATCTTGATAGTCGACCTGATGGACCCTTCAAGCTAGTCAGCCAACACAAAGAATGGTGGTCTTCATAGTTTCTTCGGGTTTGCTGCCGGATTTTGCAGTCGAACTGACCCAATATTTCGGCGGAACACCTGTCTGCCATCCTCAGGGGAACTGCTGCTGCTGGACTCGCCGACAACTGATGCCGGGGGCATGGAACGCCGTCCTATATAGGGCTGCAAGTGATGAAGGCGCATGCGCGGCCTGCCACAGGTACTGCACATAGACAGGTCTTGCGGCGCCGCCAGTGGCGGAAATGCGGTGCTCGCGATATATGGCAGTCATGGGTTGTCTTCCAGCAATCTGGTGGGTTGCATAAAAGATCGATGTGATAAAACCGGGTTCCATGCCCTGCTAAGCGGAAAACCCTTGACTCTATTAATTAAATTTTCAGACAGCCTGATTTCAATAGACTCTTTATACACATTGTCCCAAAAACCGGACGTGCTGGCCACAATACGAGTCTCATCGAACAACATCCTATGTTGCTCGTTTAGACAATGTTCCGCAACTGCTGACTTTTCGGGCTGTAGAAGCCTGATGTGACGGCGATGTTCCACACATCTGTCATGAACAGTGCGGATCGACCTGCCAATGTACGCCTTCCCACATTCGCATGGAATCCTGTACACACCCTGTTTTTTAAGGCCCAAGTCGTCTTTGATGGATCCTAAAAGTGTCCTGATCTTGGGTGGTGGACGGAACACACTCTGGATGTTAAATTTCTTTAGGATTCTGCTAATTTTGTGAGATATGCCCCTTTCATCAGGTGCGAGATTTTGTCCGCTTCAGTCATGTTCGGATTGACTATGTTACACAGGGCCAAAACACTCTGTATGTACGATTGTGTTGGCTCACCATGTCGTTGGGCCCGGTTCTTCAGTTGTTCTTCCGCCGAGCAGATTTGTCGCTGGCGGTCTCCAAACGTCCTCCTAGAACATCTCCCAGTCATTCAACTTGTCTTCGTTGTTTTCGAACCATTGCTGGGCTGTTCTGTCCAGATAGAAGTAAACATTGGCCAAGCACATCGTATGATCCCACCTGTTGTATTTGGCGACTCGGTCGAATCCTTTTAGCCATTTGTTTGGGTCCTGTCCAGCGTCCCCAGAGAACACCGACGGGTGTCTGATGTGTAGCTGGCTTACTGCTGGTTTCGTCTCCATAGTTCGTCTGATGATACGGACTCTTGGAAGGACGAACTCTGTGTATTCCTTTGTATTCCGGTTCCAGTCCGTGTAAGCGATGGCTTTTACGTTGCCTAATCGGAGCCACGGTGATGCAGCTGTTGCACAATGTACCTGGTGCCTCCACCAAACAATGTCGCGTTGCAATGAAAGCAGGCTTGACTTCGAAGGCAACTAAACACAGCACTTATACTGAAAGCACGTTTATTCCGAACTCAACATACACGCAGCACTGACTGCTTCTCAGGCAAAGTGCTCTGCTATTTATACACAGACAGAATTTACCAGAAATTAGAAGAACAGTTAACATAAGAAACAAGTAGAGTTTACAAGTGAACATAGGAAAGATGTAGAACATTCCGGAATTGTTAATTACAAAGAAATACATTTTTGCCGATGGACGGGATTGAACCGGCGACCTTCTGCTCCGCAGTCCGTGACGCTATCCCCTGCGCCACGCCGGCAGTTGGCGTTCGTCGTCTCTCGCGGCAATATGAACAATTTTGTTTAAAACAACGCATACTGTACGTGACTTGTCTGGTGTCATTGAAAGATATGATCCATTGATAAAATATCTGCTAATAGAACAGAACTACTTCCACCTCATTAGTAACGACTAACATACAAAGGAAAAAAATGTGAATCCTTCATAAGTAGAAATTACATTTAATGTGATAAGAGAGAGGTTGCAAATGACCATTCTATTCCCTGTTTATACGATACAGTATCAGATAAAAATTTTACCACCTTTTAAGAGCCTTGAAAAGAAGATTAGTAGAGATGAAATAGGGAGAAAATTAAAAATACCCAACAACGGAAATAAGTTAAATAAAAATAAACTGTAATTGCAACCTGGAAATAAACTTTGCACAAACTGCTCTCTCTCTCTCTCTCTCTCTCTTTTTTTTTTTTTTTTTTTTTTTTTTTTTTTTTTGTGGTTTTAGGGCGCACAACTGCTGTGGTCATTAGCGCCCAACACTGCCCATAGTAAAAAAGAACCGGGGTTAGAAATTAAATGGCTTTCGCCATATATGCACGATGTATAAAAAGTAAAACTCTGTTAACCGATTGCGGGTCATCAGCTAAAATGTCAGACATTTCAAATGGGAAACACAGATCATGACGGAGACGGTTAAAAAATGGACATTGCACTAAAAGATGGTTCACAGTAAAAGGTGCATCACAGTGCTCACATAAGGGAGCAGGACCACCACGTAATAAATGCTGGTGGCTAAAACGGCAGTGGCCAATACGAAGCCGGGCCAGAACAATCTCCTCTCGGCGGGAGGGTCGAGATGACGTTGACCAGAGATCAGGCACAGGTTTAATGGCTCGCAATTTGTTCCCTGACAGGGATGACCAATGTAGATACCAACGGGAGATAATACGCTGGGAGATACCAGCGCGAAGGTCATCAGAGCTGGCGGAAAAGGTAGATAGCCGAGGAAGGAGAACTGCTTCCTTGGCAGCCGTATCCGCAGCCTCATTCCCCAACACTCCCACATGGCCAGGGACCCACAGAAACGTCACCGTAGTTCCGCTCGTTGAAAGAGAAGTAAGGCAATTGCGGATGCTTTGTACCAGGGGATGGGCCGGATATAGGATGCGAAGGCTCAACAAAGCACTCATAGAGTCCGAGCAAATGACAGCCTTACTGAGCGAGTTTCGCCGGACGTATTGTGTGGCTTGGTATAATGCAGACAGCTCAGCTGTAAAAATGGAACTCCACTCAGGAAGACGATATTTAAAAGAGACGTTGCCAAGTACAAAAGCACACCCAACACCCTGGTCTGTCTTTGAGCCATCAGTGTAAATGAACAAATTGTCATCAAATTTAAACCGGAGTGCGTGAAATTCTCTCTGGTAGACGAAACGAGGTGTGGAGTCCTTTGGAAGAGAATGAAGATCAAAGTTAACACGGACTTCGGGGCTTCGCCACGGTGGAGAGATGCTCTCTCCAGTCGAGAAGATAGCAGGCATTGTAACGCCAAGCTGGCCGAGTAGCGAACGCAAGCGTACTCCCGGTGGTAGCAGAGCAGATGGGCGCAGAGTGAAGAGACTGTCAAGTGAGTCGTTAAAAAAAACTGCGTACGTCGGGTGTCCTCGCATGGACGACAAACGACTAGCGTAACGGCTAAGCAGGAGTTCCCGACGGTAAGAAAGGGGTAGTTCGGCGGCCTCGGCATAGAGGCTCTCAACGGGGCTAGTATAAAACGCTCCTGTCGCCAGACGGAGACCTTGGTGGTGGATTGTATTAAGGCGGCGCAGTATGGACGGTCGAGCCGAAGAATAAACGATGCTACCATAGTCCAGTTTGGACCGAACTATGGTGCGATACAGATGGAGGAGAGTAGACCTGTCAGCTCCCCACGAGGTGCCACTTAACACCCGCAGCACATTGAGAGAGCGGGTACAGCGAGCTGCCAAACGGGATATGTGGGGAGACCAACTTAACTTCCTGTCGAGAACAAGTCCCAAGAACGTCGTGGTATCCACAAATGGAAGTACTATGGGGCCCAGACGAAGGGACGGGGGAAGGAACTCCTTCCGCCGCCAGAAGTTCATGCAGACTGTCTTGTCAGCTGAGAATCGAAAGCCAGTGTCCATACTCCACGCGTGGAGATTGTCTAGGCACCGCTGGATGCGCCGCTCCAGGAGACCAGTTTGCTCAGTGCTGCTGTAGATCGCGAAGTCGTCAACAAATAGGGACGCCGACACTCCCAGTGGAAGGTGATCGGCTATAGAATTGATTGCCACTGCAAATAAAACAACGCTCAGGACCGAGCCCTGGGGGACTCCGTTCTCCTGATTAAAAGTGCTCGATAAAACCGAACCAACACGCACTTTAAATACACGGTCTGTTAAAAATTCGCGGACAAAAATTGGCAGGCGACCCCGAAAACCCCATGTATGCAGAGTGCGGAGGATGCCCATCCTCCAGCAGGTGTCGTATGCCTTTTCCAGATCAAAGAACAACCCTACTGTCTGGCGCTTCCGTAAAAAGTTATTCATTACTGAGGTAGATAGGGCAACAAGATGATCCACCGCAGAACGGTGCTTGCGAAACCCACATTGGACATTAGACAGGAGATGTCGCGTTTCAAGCCACCATACCAGGCGCCCGTGAATCATGCGTTCCATCACCTTGCATACGCTACTGGTGAGGGAAATGGGGCGGTAGCTGGAAGGGAGACATTTGTCCTTCCCAGGCTTTGGTATGGGAATGACTATGGCTTCACGCCAGCGTCGCGGAAAGGTGCCTTCTATCCATATGCGGTTGTAGGTGGCCAGTAGGAAGTGCAAGCTCGTTGGTGAAAGGTGTTGCAGCATCGCCACGTGAATGCCACCTGGTCCTGGAGCGGAGGACCGCGAAGACGAGAGTGCGTGGTGGAGCTCTCGTACAGTAAACTCGGTATTGTAGCATTCACGGTTCTGAGAGGTAAAGGGCAATGGAGTCGCCTCCACCGTCCGTTTCCTGGCTAGGATAGCGTCAGAGTAATGGGAAGAGCTAGAGACCTCTGCAAAATGTCGACCCAGTGCGTTGGCTATTTGTGGAGGATCGACGACGGTGTCAGTTGCGACACACAGACCGGGAATTGGGGAATGAGCCATAGTGCCCGAAATTTTTCGAAGGTTACCCCAAATGATGGAGGAAGGGGTAGACCTATTAAAAGAGCTCGTGAATGAGCGCCAACTGGCGCGTTTACAGTCGCGAAAGAGGCGACGACAATAGGCCCGCAGCCGTTTGTATCGGATGCAGTTGTCGAGCGTGGGCCGTTGTTTGAAGATTCTAAGGGTACGTCGCCGTGCTCGCAGAGCGTCACGGCATTCCACGGTCCACCACGGGACAAGGGGACGACGTGCGTGGGAAGTCTTGCAGGGGATGGAACATTCTGCGGCTGTCAGAATAACTGTGGTAATGTGTTCCACTTGGTCGTCTATACTAGGATAATGGTAAGTACCAAAATCCGCCAGTGACGTGTAGAGCTCCCAGTCCGCTTTCGTTAACTGCCAGCGGTGTGGATGCTCAAGGGTGTCAGGCATCATTAGGTGAATTACACACGGAAAATGATCGCTCGAATGTGTGTCTGAGAGAGCAGACCATTCAAGACGCCGTGCCAGCTGAGCAGTGCAGATAGCTAGATCTATATGGCTGAAAGTATTTGTGGTGTCTGAAAGATAAGTTGGTTCACCAGTGTTAAGGCAGATGAGCTGAAGGTGGTTCAGTATATCTGCCAGGAGGGAGCCCCGTGGACATGGTCGTGGGGAGCCCCAAAGGGGGTGGTGGGCATTGAAATCTCCCACCAACAAAAACGGACGCGGAAGCTGGTCAATAAGATCTAGGAGATCTGATCTAGTGACGGGAAAAGAGGAAGGAGCGTAAATATTGCACAGTGTGAAGACAAATCCAGGAAGGTATATCCGAACAGCAACAGCTTGTATTGGAGTACACAAAGGGACCGATGTACTGTGTACGTCATCCCGAATAAGCAACATTACGCCCCCGTGGGCTGGAATTCCTGCCACTGGAGGAAGGTCAAAGCGAACGGTAGTGTAGCGTGGGAAAGTAATTCGAGTACCAGGGAGCAATTTTGTCTCCTGTAGAGAGAAGATGATTGGATGATATGTTCGCGTTAGAAGCTGCAGTTCTGTCCAATTCGACCGGATACCACGAATGTTCCATTGAAGAATATCCGTAATGGGATAAAATGAGATGAAGGTGGACATCAGCCCGACGAAGGCGGCGGGCCACAGTGCGAATGTTCGCAACTGGTGGTGTCTGAGACAGGAGGGTCTTGCTCCATATTCTCAGAGGTTACCACAGCAGCTGCGTGAGTGTGGTCGGCAGCCCCATCTTTGGCTGATGCACCTGGAGAGACTATAGGCTTCCAGGGGATGCCATCGTCACATTGTGAGGTAGGAGGGGGGAGAGTTTTCTCCCTATTTGATTTCTTGGAGCCCTGGTGAAGCTCCTTGGTTGGCTCAGATGTTTTGGTAGGGGTGTGGAGGAAATCCTCGCGCGAATGCTCTTTCTTAGACTTTCGCGTCTCTATCTGTGGTTTCACAGCTGAAGATGAAGATGATGATTTGGAAGAGGTACTCACACTTTTCGTTGAACGTGACGCCGTTGTCGATGTAGACTGTTTGACAACTACTGTCGTAAACTGTAGGTCACAAGTCTGTGTGGCCATATCCCGTGTTGGTGGAGGCGTTGCAACTACAGTACTATAGTTACCACGCGGCGGGGTCTTGGGCTTACGACTGGCGTACATCTTACGTGCAACTGGTATGGGAACCTTTTCCTTTACACGGATTTCCTGGATGGCTCGTTTATCGGCAAACACGGGACATTCCCGGGAGGAAGCAGCATGATTCCCGTTACAATTGATGCAATGAGGGGACGGTGGTGGACAAATCCCCTCATGGGCCTCTTTACCACAGGTGACACATATGACTGGTTTCTTGCAAGACTGGCTTGTGTGGTTAAATCGATGGCACTGATAACACCGAGTAGGGTTAGGGATATAAGGTCGTACTGTGATGACCTCATACCCTGCCTTGATCTTCGGCGGCAGAGCCACTCGGTCGAAGGTCAGAAACACTGTGCGAGTGGGCACTACAACATTGTTCTCTTTTTTTGTCACTCTGTGTACTGCGACGACGCCTTGAGCTGCCAGATATTCTTTCAGTTCATCCTCAGTCAGACCGTCCAAACTGGCCGAGAAGACTACCCCTCGGGAATAATTGAGGGTTGGATGGAGCTCAACACGAACCGGGTAGCTGTGGAGCAGAGTAGCCTTAAGCAGCCGCTGTGCCTGGGAGCCACTTTCTGTTTCTAACAGTAGTGTTCCATTACGCAGGCGGTTGCAGGTCTTAACTGGGCCGGGAATGGCATCAACCCCTTTTTGAATAATAAATGGGTTCACCGACGAAAAGGATTGTCCTTCCTCAGTACGGGTCACCACAAGGAACTTTGATGTCTTGTAAATTTTTCTGTTCAGACACACTATTGTCTAGTACATCCATTTCTAAAGGCTCTTTCCATTTTCTTTTTTTTAGAACCATCGCGGTTGTATCCCCCACGATTGCCAGTGTCTCCGATGGCACGCTCCTTCCTGCTGGGGGCCCCCAACGGAAGCACACCCGCCTTGGGTGATTGTTCACACCCCAGGTCACACCTCCCGATCTACAGACGGAGGGACCAATCGGCGAATCGGGAAGGTATCAGCGCAGGCAATCGCCCCTCCCATGGCCTGGCCTTAACCAGGGGGTACGCACGCACCCTACATGCCAGCCCGGGGCTGGGACTTACGCATTACCCAGTCACCCATATGGGTGGCCTTCAAGTGCGTACAGGGAGGAGGAAGAGAGAAATAGTAGGAGGAGAAGCCTCAAACGCAGACGCGGAGGCAAAGAAAGAGGTGAAAGAAGACTGTAAAGCCAAAAGGGTCAGAACTTCGGTTCCCCGAAGGATGCACACACTCGGTCCCCAAGAGAGGGGAAAAGGACAGTAGAAGAAGCGTCATGTAGCACGGAAAGGAAGGAGTGCTACAAAGGCTGGGGCCCCGTGCTCGCCAGGCACGTACTCACCACAGAGCGGTGAGCCCCCTGAGGGGACGAACTGCTCTGTACGTAGTATCAACAGGCGTCGCTAGATGGCAGAACTACAATTTTTAATTGCGATTGCTATCGTTTACTTATAGCCTATATTCGCTACTGTTTTTACTTTTGCCCTTCACCCTAGAAACTACTAAAGTCTGAATTTCACACTTATTAATCCCCATACTACATTAATGACACCCTATCTTCGTTATAAATCGTATACTGCAGAGCACAGAAAAGATTTATGAATATCATCGTTGTACATCGAAGAGATAGTAGTACCTCCTGACATTGCTAGATAGCGTCGTGATCAAAAGATCGAACATTTCCCAGAGATTTCCCGAACCGTGACGTAAATTGTCCGAACAGTTAGAGTCATGTTCAAACCCAGTTCTAAGAAACACGATGTCGCTACAAATAAGTATAGACTATAGAATGTCTTTGAAAACAGATTCTCCTACTAGATACAGATAATTACGTAGTGAATAACTGATTCTTTTATGTAAATGTACATTCGTCCGACTTTTTCACTAAGAAATTTCATACATTCTCAAAAGATTTTAGTCAAATTTATATAATTAAATGTTACACGCATGTAGCGACTTTTTCCTCCACGTAGTTTTGTTTAATCTTTTCCTCTGCCGATTTATGCATATAAATTTGTAGAATTTCTTCGAGAACCTGTATTACGTCTTAGATTAATTTCTTTCGGACACTTCAAATTACTGTAGTTTACTCTTATAACAAAACAGTCAATGCAGTCCACAATTTCATTGGCTTCCTCAAAATTAGCTACGATTGGTTACTTAATATGAACAGAAAAATGTTGTCGCTGTCTATAATCTCATTGGCTATTAGAAACTTAACCACGATTCATCTTCATTCCTGTCACTTCATCACTGTTATCAACATTCACTGCTACGGATGTATCGGCTATTCTGGACTGTTTACCGAAAGTTAGGTTAGGTTAAAGTGTTACACAGCGCCCGAATCTCCAGTTCAGAAACACTAAATTGTCAAAACCTTTTGTATACACCGCTTCGATTTGTAACGCTCTTTTTTACTGGCCGCGACATCGCGAATCCTGATTGGCTGTTCTGCCGTTCCTTAACCTAGCGAGCGCGGGCCGCATAAACTGCAGTTTTACCCATTACAGTTTATGAAACTGCTTTTCGATTGTTAGTTTGCAGAGAAAATGGCTATGTGTGGAATTAATTACAGTGACCTAGTCATTAAGGATTTCAAGGTTTGTTAATTGTCGACATGGTTGCGTTTCTCAATCTTGTATTTCACATTTTTTTGAAACGGGACGTATTCTTCTAATATTTCAGGAAGAACTCCTCCAGTGGATTATGGAAATTGGGTTGATGGCTAAGGAGAGAAAATGCAAAAAATGTAACACTCCAATGAAACTTATTCGGCGTTCGAAAATTAAAGACAGTTACGAATGGCAGTGTAGTAGTACATTACACACGCAGAAGTGTCGACTCGCAGTTAGAAGTGGCAGTTGGTTCGCTGGCAGCCACCTGTCTATTGGTGACATTTTGAAGCTGACATACCTTTGGGTGTACAAGTGCCGTAACAACTTTATTAAGAAGGAGCTGAGAGTGTCGGAACACACGGTTGTTGACTGGCGACTTTTTTGCCATGAAGTGTGTCAGCTTGATTGCATTCATAATGGGGATCAGTTGGGGAGAGTTAGCAAAGTTGTGGAGATAGGCGAATCGAAATTTGGAAAACGTAAATCCCACCATGGTAAAAGATTAATTGGAAACTGGGTTTTTGGGGGTGTTGAAAGGGGAAGTAAGAAAGGTTTTTTTGAGGTTGTCCCTTGGAGGACACAAAATGTATTGCTTGTAGTACTGAAAAAATATATTCTCCCAGGGACGACAATTATATCTGATTGCTTTTCTAGTTATAAATGTTTACAAGACGAGGGTTTCATACACTTTGCTGCTAATCATTCACTGACTTCAAAGACCCCGTCAGTGCGGCACATACTAACACTATTGAAGGGTCGTGGTCTGCGATTAAGAGAGGGTTTGGTGGCACAAATAAGTGCAAGGAAACTTTTGATTCATATATTTTCGAATATATGTGGAGGAGGAGGGGGCGTGATGAAGAAGATATGTTTGTATCGTTTTTAGAGGCTATAAAGAGAGTTTATCATCCTTAATTACTGTTTTCAATTTTTATCCTTATTTGATGATATTTGTGAAAGGTGCGAGTGTGACGGGCTGATACCAAACAACGGCTTAATTTTACAATAAGTGTCATGGTGTAATGTAGTTTTTAGATGTTGGCTACCACCACTCAAGCAGGCAATCAGCTGATTGTGCACGGTAGTCAGTGAAATTCACTTTTTTTTTATGTGTTCAATATTCGAAGGATTTAATTTGCGTTGTTTACAACCAGAAAATAGATTACAATTTTATGTTTAAAAAGCGATCTGTAGCTCCACTCTGAAGGTAAGGTATAGGTCAAACGAGATTTACTCCATGTACGGCACGAAAGAGGATTCTGTTTGCTCCGGCCACTGCCAACATTTGAACAACGCCACGACACACAGTGTACAATTTTGCTCTAAACTAGGATTTAAACATTAACATTTCACACGAATGTTTAGCTGTTCTGTACATAACTGTTACACTCGCATGTTTTATTTTTTTATCATCTGTATGAAATATTGATCTTGACTGACTCTTTTCATTTTACAAGGCCAGTTACTTCTACGGCCAGACAAGGGTACATACGAGAACCTGTCAGCCACAGAACAGGTATAGCATGTTTTAATTATTTTATGATCTGTACGAAACATTGATCATTTTAAGTGAGGGCACGTACCACCCAAATCTCCGGTTCAGAAACACTCAATTGATTTACAGTTGTACATTTGATATATATCATTTCAGTTCAAGCAACCTCGATTGCAAGCATTCTTGGAAATTACTGCAATTACTTTTACTGACTAAACAAGGGTATATACAAGAACCTGTCAACCATAGAGCAAAGAATGTTTTATTTTATTTTTACTATATAGTATGGCCAAAAAGTCATCTTCGCTGGAAACAGGCTTTGAAATAACAAATTTACGTTTCTTAAGATTATCTTCTTGCCGACATCGACACTGATAGGAACTGTAACTTGTTGATCATCAAAAACTTTTCCATACATCACTTTGATTTGTTTACATAGTACAATTGTAACGTTCTTTCATACTGGCTGCGGCATCGCCACTCCTGATTGGCTGCTATGCCGTTCCACGACTCTCTCTGGACCCCCTACCCCCAAAATTGACAGTACACAAAATAAATTCACAACAGAAAGAAAACCAATCAACATTTCTACACTCAACTTCATTGACTTAAGTCATTCAGAAATCTAAACTCTCTCTCCTAATAATCTGAGATCTGAAGAATGTCCGACATAAGAGTGACTCATAGCATCCCTCAATGCAAAAGAATTCACTTTTCTTGTCACATCCATTCTAACAAACATAACGATCAGAAATGAGGAAATAAACCAGACAAATAACTAATGTGCAAGCAAATGCACACAACACAAAACCATCAATACATTCACTTCTGAACCACAAAAATCACCAAGATCACAGACCAGACCAAAACAGCCATGGCACTGAGTTTGAACACTTATGACAACAAATTTTTGAATTCTACCACAAGAAAGCACCACTCACATCTCCTGTTAACACTCACTTCAAAATGACGGAACAGTGTTGACGTCACACACCAAAACATGGAGACATCACAGGTCATAGTCAAAGGGTTCTATCCCAGTCTTCAACTGAGTCAATTGGACAGATAAAAATCTAGTCATAAACTGTAGCATACATAATCACACATGAAAGGTAATAAAATGTGCAAGCTTCGAAGCCAGTGGCTCCTTGCAATAAGAATTGTTGAATGAAAGGGAAGAGTAACAAAGAAAATTAACTGGTGAGGTTTAGGAAATTGGTGGAGTTATGGAAAAGTCATCTAGATTGCTGAGTCACATGAGATTTACCAGACAGGATTAGAGGAAATGACAGCAATCTTGTTTGTTGCACCCTTCCTCCTACAAATATTGTATCTAACAGCCTTATCTAGTCTTTGCTTTCATTGTTAGTCAGCACTAACATGTCTAGTACCACCACTTGTGCCGTGTGCTTTCCGTATCTGTCCCACTCCAAATTACAACTTCCGTTTGACAACACAAGGCGTAACTGTAGACTGGGATACCACCCATCTGCTTTGACCCCTGACACCAAGGCGTCTGAAAACCAGCATATGCCTATGGGATATCTTAATACTTCTGTATTGTAGATACAAATAAGCTGCAGTTATTATAGATAATAGAATATACCATCGATCACAGGTCTTAGGCCGAAAATTCGCACCTTCGGCACTCACATACAAGAAACACTCAGTTAACCTATACCTAACCATCAGAGAGAAGCTACAGATCACTTTTTAAACACACAATATTAATCTGTTTTGTTTGTATACAAACTACCGTCTTTAACTCAACCACCACACAATCACTCACACTTTCTACAAACACGCACACAACTCAAAATTACCGGGCTGCAATGACGTCGAGGGTCAAAGCTGACAGGCAGTATTCCTATCTATAGGTGAGCCCAACACAATGGCATTCTAGGCGCAGCAGGTGGAGACAGTGGTTGTGTGAGCATGACTTGTGCCTATATGATAGTATAAATGTGTTTACTTTTCATGAGGAAAAACTCTCCTTAAAGTAAGTTGTTTGTCTTTGACATGCCCACCTCTGGATCTGTGTAATCTTTACAGCGAGTAGTAGTCTATCCTCTCCTAACACAGCCTACTTTGTATTCTGATTGGGACATTCCACTGTTTAGTACATTTTGGTATTTTAAAAATGGAAACAACAGCCACAATCACATCACTATCAACAGCGAGACAAATCGTTCTCAGAAGAGATCAAAACCAATCACCCGTTAAATATTTTTCCAAATGTGATTGCTATTCTCACTTTTAAAATGTATACCAGTTCACTGGAAACACCAATGGCCTTATAGTTGGGGACATAACGAGTCAAAACCACAGTGCTCACTTAATTTTAAAAGAGTGAAATGTTTTGAATCTGCCTGATTCCCATAAAGTGGCATAGGAATGTTGCTTTCAATCACACTAGTGTAAAAGAAAGCACTGTCCAGCAGAAACTCAAATTTTACTAAACCTACTTTCTGCCCATATTTCTAAACAAGCTAAGTAGCCTACAGTATGCAAACATAAAACAATTTTTTTCAGTAGTATCCAAATGTACTTTCATATACATTTCAGTGAACTAATGAGGGGAAAAAAGGAAATCAGCCACTATGATATAATGTACTCCAGTATATCTACCAACTAAAGTGTGATATATGGTGAATAATCCGACCTGAATAGCTTGTAAACAATATAGAAAACAGCACACAACATGTATAGGAGATATAAACAATGTAAACGAAACTAGCGCATACACAGTCACTATTAAATACGGTAGTTAATTTTTGTCATAGTATTTTCCACTACAGCCAAACTATCAATGATTGCCAACTTTTACGTCGTAAAAAAAAATAAGGCCCATAGTTCTATGCAACAATCAAAATCTCCCACAGTCACATTTAAATCCGATGATCAGATTTCCCCGCCTCTAAGTAAAAGTGTATTACCAACTTCAGAACACACTGCAAATTTTAATAGTTCTAGAACCTTGCACTAGTAATCACATTTCCTGGCAGATGTTCGGATTAAACATAGAGCCCAAGTGAAAGCAGTGAATATCACACAGATGCGTGAAAACTTGGGCATTCCAGTGAAGGTAGCTATCAGAAATTAAAAATTCACATGCAACCATGAAATTATACATTATAACAATACTGTAGCACACGTACTTACAACATACATGACAAGCCGGTTGTTTAAACACATGCACATCTACAAAACATACATACATATATTTAAACTTCATAAATACTTTATACTAGAACGAATCATTAATACACTTACAATGGATCACTACAACAATAAGTACGTTTAAGAGACTGCGGACATCACCTCATGGAAAAATAAAGTACTTGTTCAGTGAACACGTTTCACCACATCAGCAGTTGGCACTTGGTAGCGTTTATCAACTTCCTCGGAAAGAGAAACAACAATATTTCAAAGATATTCAACACATGTAGATATCAAAGATATTGGAACAGATATCTACTGAATCGAACCAATCAGTTTTGTCGACTTAATAATTCAAAATTTGCAGTAAAGCCGTGTCCACACGCTACGATCTGTCTGCGCACACCTCGCAAATCGTTGCGTGTGGACAGCACATTTGCGCAGATATGAGATGTGCGCAAACCTGGAAGTTGGAGTTGGAGGTTTGAGCACAATTGCTCAAATCTGTGGGTTCAAATCACATCTGCGCAGAGAAGTTGGAACGTGTGGACAGGAGATCGCTGCAAATCTGTCTCACTGTATACTATTTTCGTGTGCTTACTATGTTGACAGTGGATGAAAATGGCTGAGAACTGAAAATTCCGACTGGGAAACAAAGTTAGCCGCAACTTATTGGCCACATATAGAATATAAAGTGAAGTAGGCGTACAGTGTTTCAAACATATCTAAAACTTAGACAATTTTATTTGTATCTTGTTAGAAGGTAGGCCTACTTTACTTGCCTTCATGAAATCATTCTTCTGGGCAGCGTAAATAGCTTCACAACTGTTGGGGATGGTTTAACACAATGCTTGTTTAGAAATTGCTGTTGAAAATTCGAGGTCTTTGTTGGTCCTTCCTGTGGCCAGGAGTCATAATGTAACTGTCAGCCAATCATGTGGAGAAATATATCTCCTCATACAAGTGTCTTTACATATTATGCGAGGAGTTGCCAGTGTCAAAAGATAATTATAAGTTTCCACTTCCATTCGCAAATAATTACTCCAGTCATGGGGTTTGCACTCCGACTAACGACGTAGAATCACATGTGACAACTGCCTTCTTTTAAGCAGCCAGTGCCTAGACCATTTCTGTTTATTGCGTTTTGTTTGCATTTTTTTTCTTGCAAGATACGTTGCAAATAGTGTACGTAAATAGATTTCCTCTATCACTGACAAAAATAAACTTCCTAGAGAAGCTTATGGTATTCGTTTGCCACCCAAATTGTAGTCTTCACTACCTAGTTTCTTTTTTCACCGAAAGATGTCGGGCGCAAGAATTTGCAGTCGTGTGAACACCCGTCCACCCGCAACGAATAGTATGCGCAGATATTTGCACAAACATTTTCGCAGACAGATCGTTGCGTGAGGCTTAAGGAAAGATGAAAACTGATGTTCAAGTGCAAAACTTGTGATAGAATCTTGGGAACTTCTAAAAGAACTATTATTTTTGTAAATCATGTTTTACGAATAAGCGTTCAACATGTTTACACGGGCTTCCCAAACCGAATTACGTAAAGTGTTTTTGCTTGTCGTTCGTCATGTCATTCCCTACGTTATTCTTAAAGGCTCTCCACTCTTGCAGTTTGTCGTCGTTTAAATTCTATCAATAGATAAGAGATTGGAAAACTGAAACATCTGACGGTTTCGAAACAAATAAAACCGTACCATCTGCAGTTTCAATACACTGTTTCGAAACCATGAAACCGTGAAGCAATGTATGTTTTGTCATGAAATCTTCGTTCTAGGAGGGCAATAGTGTGGACAAGGGTACATACAAGTACCTGTCAACCATAGAGTATATATTTACTTCTGGGTCTGTACGAAACAAGTAGATAAAGATTTTCTCCCGTGTTGTTGATGTTGTCAACATAGTCTCACGAAGCCGCCGGTATGGTAGGTAAAAGTTTACCCCGTTAGGAACTCACAAACTGCAATACGGTACGCATATTACAGTGAGGGATCATAAATGCTACTTTCTATACATACTAAGTAAATTATAGGGAATAAAGGGCACACTAAATAGTCACAAATAATGCTATGGAATTACTAAAATAATAAAACAAGAGAAAAGTTCACCACTTATACGTCTTGACCGTTACACCACCGCCGCAATTCCTTTAACATGACTGTCGAAAGTTTATAACGACAATTGGTAACTTCGTTCTCGCACGTAAGAAACTAACTCTTTAACACGAGATTAAATATGCGATCTACTCTTGTTAGTATAAATAAAAGTCATTTCAGGCTTCATGTTGTATCTTATTTTTAAAAATGTTGTTTCACTCGTGTTTTTAATATGGTAGATAAACCTAGAATTTAACTGGTTATTTCAATGCAAATAGTGAACGTTGTTTTATTGTTCTTTTACATTTATAAAGCAGACATTATGTCATTTCGGAATACAGCAGTCTCTTGCAAACGAATCTTGATTTCAGTAATCAGAAGCCGCAGACTCACGAGTGTCAACCACTATTTGACACTCTCTAAATGGTTTATTTACTAGTAAGTTATATGTGTATCTGTATGGAGCTTCAGTAAAATAAAACACCACATTTCGATACCATTAATCTGTTCCGTCTCACTGCATTAGTGGTTTGAAACACCGGTGTTGCGAAACTGACATGAAATCGTGAAACCAACACGAAACCGTGAAAACGACACGAAACTGTGAAACCGACAGGAAGAAACGGTTTCAGTGTATCTACAATCGACCGCGAATGTGATCCGAAATAGAACGGAATGAAACCGCGTGGTTTCGAAACCGTGAAACATGCCGTTTTTGAAACACTGAAACTGTTGTGTGTATCGAAACCTGCCAACTCTACAATGGATGTCATGTAATAGCTCCCAGTAGTTTATAGCTGCAATAATACATTTTTCATGCATCTGACTGCCTTATTACGCAATATCTCCTGAACTATGTTCCATAGAGTAGTATAATCTTATACATGCATTTAGTGCTAGATATAGCTTCTGCCTGCAAAGTGTGTCGTGAACAGAATTAGTAGTTTGAAGGCACCAATTTAAAACACCGTTGATAGATATTGAAGTTTGTTCCCATGAAGAACTAAAATATAGTAAGCGATCAAAGTTCTTACTTACATCATTTTGTGGGAGTGTCAGCAAGAAAAAAAATTAGGAAAGTTTGAAATATAAGTGTTGAATAGAAACCCATAAGAGTTCTCATTTCCGAGTATTAAAGAAAAATATACAGTTGTGTGTTCTTTCCTAAAATTGTTATAGTGGATGTTAACAATATATCTGAATTTAAATAAGCACGATATTATATAAAAATCTTTAATGGTAATAATAGCAATGTTTTTGTGTTAGATAACTAGTTTTAGCTTACTGTTAAGCTTTCTCAGATATGAAATAGCCTAATATAGATAAATCGCATAAACATGCATACAAAAAATTAAAAACGTCGAGGCAACATATCGCTTTATGGAAAAAAAGCGCGTTTTTAATTTTGTGTCTGTACAGTACTAATTTTGTGCGATCGATATATCAGAGCAATTCATTATGTGCAGTGTTTCTGCATTTTTTCCCCTGAAAATTATTCAAAAATAAGCCAAAACTAGTAATAAAATAAAAAGAAATAGGCGATATTAATCAAATGACGTTAGTAAATACATTCTTATTCCTGAAAAATACAATTTGCATCACCGCATTAAACTTACGGTTTTACACTGAAGTGCCAAAGAAACTGGTAGGCATGTGTAATATCATGTAGACCCCCATGAGCACACAGAAGTGCCACAACAGGATGTGGTATGGACTCGATTAATGTCTGAAGGAGTGCTGGAGCGAATTGACTCCAAGATACAGCGGGTCTGTCCACAAACCCATAAGATTCCCAGGGGGTGAAAATCTCTTCTGAGAAGCACCTTCCATGGCATTCCAGGTATGCTCAATCATTTTCATGTCTGGAGAGTTTGATGATATTTATATTTGTTTATTTATTAGCCTTTCAGCATCTTCACCATGCAATTGGCTTCGTCATATGCGGTTTTACATAAACATTTTATCTTTTTAGATTACAAATTGATTACATAATTTACAGCATATACACATTGTTACAGTTTTTCTTTTACATAAATAATTATCTGTCATTATACATCTTAATTGCTATCAATCTATGAATTTAATTTAATTGTGCATATTCTCTAAATTACTTTGGAGGTATTCTTCAACTGAGTAATATGGCGTGTTTTTGAACCATACCTCTAACCCTGTTTTAAAATTACTTAATGTAAGGATTTTTACAGACTGTGGTAGCTTATTATATAATTTAAGACCTAGTTGTTTGTGGCAATTGTGTATCAGGGACAGTCTTGAATACGGAATATCTAACATAGTACTGTTTCTAGTATTACGTGTATGTACATTCACTCTGACAGTAATTTTATGTATATTTTCTTTTATATATATTAGACAGTAGTACATGTAGAGACTTGGGAGTGTCATTATACTGAGCTCACTGAAGAGTTTCCTACAGGATTCTCTAGGTCCACGCCCTTGTATACATCTAATTGCTTTTTTCTGCAATTTGAAAATAAGGGATGTGTCTGGTGCATTTCCCCATAGCAATACTCCATACTGCAGCTGTGATTGAAAGAATGCATAGTAACAGAGAATCAGTAATTTTTTGTTTACACACTGCCTTAATTTATACAACAGAAAAATCACACGTGCGAGTTTGCTAGATACACGTTTTATTTGATCATCCCAAGAAAGTCGTTGATCTATTTTAGGGCCCAGCAGTTTAACACACTGATTGTCTTCTTTTCGTACCTTTAAGTTAAAATATATTTCCTCAGTTTTTGTAGTATTTATACATAACTGATTGGCTTTACACCACTGATTATTTTTTCAAATAATTGCTTATTTTTGTCTTTCACTACCTGTTTATTTTCACCAGATATAATCATTGTCATATCATCTGCATACAGCACATTTTTACAGGATATATAATTTGGAAAATCATTAATATTGACAATAAAAAGGAATGGTCCAAGGACAGACCCTTATGGAATTCCTCTCTTAATTATCATTAATTTTGACCTCTCGTTGTTAACATACACTAGTTGTTGCCTGCAGCTCAGATAACATTTAAATAAATTTAATGTTTGGCCTGCAACACCATAGAATTCTAGCTTTTTTTACAATAATCTCATGTGATACAGAGTCGAAGGCTTTACTTAGGTCTATAAGTGTAGCACACATGGTCTGCTTCCTTTCATAACCATCATGAATTGCAGTTATCAGACTTTCGACAGCTTTTATGGTTGAGAGGTTCGATCTTAATCCAAACTGACTTTCATTCAGTAAATTCAGTAAGCTCTCTATTATTTTAGAAATTATAGGGACAATTGATATTGGCCTACAATTTTCTGGTTTATGTCTGTCACCCTTTTTGAATATTGGAATAGTAACTGTGATTTTAAGGCATTCGGGAAAAATGCCCTCTTCAAGAATTTTATTTACAAGATAGAGCAGAGGCATTTTAATTTCCATAATTATACCTTTTAGTACATAGTTACTGAACCCATAGTAGTCCTCAGTTCTGGAGGTATTCAACTTATTTACTGCCTTAACAATATCTATAGCACTAATTTTTTTCCAAGTGAATCTTTCATTTGTTTTATTCTTTGATTGCAAAAGGAAGGTCTCAGCATCTGAAGTATTATCATTTTGTGTTACAAGGGAACTTGCACAATTTACAAAATATTCATTAAGAATATTACAGTTAAGTGGGACAGTGGTTTCTTCCTTTCCTACATTTATTTCATTTTTTACTACAGTCCAGGCTGCTTTACACTTGATTTTAGAATTTGAAATGTATTTTTCATTTGCCTTTATTTTTGCCGCTCTGGTTTCAGATTTATAGATTTTTCTCAGTCGTATGTAGTCTTCCTTGTCCTCACAGTTGGTAGCAGCTTTTGCTTTCAACATAAGTAGAAGTATCTTAATTTTATCAAGGTGAGGGGGGTACCAGTTTTTGGTATGTTTGGTAGCTGACAGAGGTATTAAAACTCTGAGGACTGTTCCTGGAGCCACTCTGTACCTATACATGTGTATCTATATATGTGAGCTCTTGCATTGTCCTGCTGGAATTGCCCAAATCCGTCAGAATACACAGTGGACATGAATGGTTGCAGGTGACCAGGCATATGCATACATATGTGACATTAGAGTCGTATCTAGACGTATCAGGAGTCCTATATTACTCCAACAGCACATACCCCACAGAATCCACCAGCTTGAACATACATCAGCTGACATGCAGGATCCATGGATTCATAACATTGTCTCCACACCCGTACATGCCCATCAACACGATAAAATAGGAGACGAGGCTTGACAGACAATGCAACATGTCTCCAGTCATCAACAGTCCAATATCGATGTTGACAGTCCCAGGCGAGGTGTAAAGAGTTGTGTTGTGCAGGCAGCAAGGGTACACAAGTGGACCTCTGGATCTGAAAAAAGGAGATTTGGAGAGGCCTGGGACGACATCAGGGGTGGTGTTACTTTTTGGTGTTGGTTGATTATGGGAGAGGGAACTAGCTCGCCCCTGTAATGCATATACCCCATAGAATTCAGCTTGATTAGATAAGTGCACATCACAGTACCATTCGTAACTGAAGCTTTACTTATGTATAATCACACATCTATTCATAAAGTATTACAATATAACACAAAATTATTTAATTTTAACAATAACAATGTTATTAAAATTATTTTGTTACCTTGTTTCTGTTTGTAGAAGATCTGATAGCTGTGTTGTGCAAAAATATGTTTAAAAAATTTACGTTAAACCAATCATTTCAGTAAAACCAATTATCTATCTGTTTAAAAAAAAGATTTAAAAGAAGTTATGATAATAATTTAAAAATAAAAATTTTATTTACCCTGTCAGGATTCGAACCTTTACCTTATAGCATGGTATCATAATGGTTTATCCCATTACACCACACGATCACGTACACAGAGAATAACCTGTGTGGATTATGCTACAAAACGTAACTAAACATTACAGCACGTCTAAATTTGTCAATGGTGGGTTTATAAATGTTTGTGTCGACAATTTACTAACATTAAAAAGTGAACACTGAAAACCGAGAACTGACTCAGGCTCTCAAGAACAATGAGAACTCTTTGGAATTGAATACTTTGCATTCTCAGTACTCAATTTGCCCATCACTAATTCATACAGTAGTGTGAAGAACTGAGAATTGAGTCATTTTCAAAAGGTTAATTTATATTTACTTCCAAGACAAAGGTTCTTCTGACATTCTATAGTGAAGATGTAATGTAATACAGATAAATACCATTTGTCCTGCCTCCACTTCTAATTTATATTATTGGAAGTTAAAATGTAGAACAATACTGATGGTAATGTGATAATTGATTCAATATCTTGTGTCTGAGTGGGGGTGGGTGGTGGGATTTAGTGTAACAGGTTACACTGCATTTTCTATATGCAACCCAAGATATCAAATAAATTTGTCTTGGGATTGTCAGCTTATAGCAGGTGTGACTGTTCCAAGAACTCTGTCTGTACAGTCTCTGGACCGCCCCCTGCGCAGTGGTTGACAACTTCGACCATAGATACTAACAGACCGTACAAACAGCAGAGAGTCTATACATATGGCGTGGTTCAAACATGTGACCACATGACTGTTGACAAACATTACCTGGACATAATAAACAACTCGACAGTTTTCAATAAATTCTATCATTTTAAAATAATAATACTTTCACTTGGAATTTAACGTTACTTGCCTTCTCAATAAGCTCTGTATAAACCTAGGCAAAGCAGTACCACAGCTGTAAAGTACCATGTGACTGTTGGCAAATCAATGCAGAGATGTTGGTGCCATGAATACGATGCCATGCCCAGTCTACCAGTAGCCATGGTCGAAGGTTGACAGATATGGTGAAGTGTGTATCGGCAAGGAGCAGTCAAGTCCAGAGAAGACGTATTGTACCAATCTAACAATATGTAATATAGCTTTCTTTGTCTAGTTGAATAATAACTGATTCAGACACAGATCATACTCCTGTAATGATCAGATATGTATTAGCAGGGTTTGCAGTTATAATTAACTCTTCAGATATTTAAAATTTCCGTTGAATCACTTAAACAAATTTAGCATTATCTCCATGTGAAGCAGTTCAGACCTGGAAGTCCAATTAAAATTGATTCATATATATATATATATATATATATATATATATATATATATATATATATATATATATATATATTATCGTTTTATAATTTTAATTGAACTTCCACATCCATAATGCTAAATTTGTTTAAGTGATTCAACGAAAAGTTTAAATTTTTGAAGAGTTTATTGTAACTGCAAAACCTGCTAATACGAATCTGATCATTACAGGAGTATGATCTGTCTGAGTCAATTATTCTTCATCTAGACAATGAAAGCTGTATTACATATTGTTACATAGGTATGATACGTCTTCTTTGGACTTCACTGCTCCTTGCCAATACACACTTCTCCATAACTGTCGACCATTGTGCAGGTCAATTGAGAGTGATCATGCCAAATACCTCACGAACTAAGCATCACGAAAAAACTACAAAGAACACAATTTTCTAGCTTGAAGGGGGAAAACAGATGGCGCTATAGTTGGCCCGCTAGATGGCACTGCCATAGGTCAATCGGATATCAACAGCATTTTTTTTAATAGGTACCCCCATTTATTATTACATATTCGTCTAGTACGTAAATAAATATGAATGTTTTATTTGTAACACTTTTTTTGCTTTGTGATAGATGGCACTGTAATAGTCACAAATGTATAAGTACTTGGTATCATATAACATTTCGCCAGTGCAACGGTATTTGCTTCGTGACACATTACTCATGTTAAAATGGACCGTTTACCAATTGCAGAAAAGGTCGTTGTGGTATTTATGTATGGCTATGTAATCAAAATGCCAAATGGGCCAGTGCTATGTATGTTGATCGTTATCCTGGAAGACATCATCCAAGTGTCTGTACCTTATATCAGTTACGTTATTTAAAGAGACAAGTAGTGTTCAGCCACAAGTAAAACGTCAACCACGACCTGCAACAAATGACGATGCCCAAGTAAGTGCTTTAGCTGCAGTTGTGGCTAATCTGCACATCAGTAGCGGACAAATTGAGTAAGAATCGAGAATCTGAAATATGTGTGTTGAGAATTCTACATCAACATAAATTTCACCTGTACCATATTTCTTTGCACCAGGATTTGCATGGCGAAGACTTTGGACATCGGTACAGCTTTGCCATTGGGCACAAAATAAATTATGGGACTTTGACAGATTTTTTCATTCATTCTGTTTAGTGACGAAGCGCCATTAACAAACAGAGGTAACATTAACTGGCATAATATGCACTATCGGGCAACAGAAAATCCACGATGGCTGTGACAATTGCAACATCAGGGACCTTAGTGGTTTAATGTATGGTGCAGCATTATGGGAGGAAGGATAATAATTGGCCCCTATTTTATTGATGGCAATCTAAATGGTGCAATGTATGCTGATTTCTTATGTAATGTTCTACCGATTTTACTACAACATGTTACACTGCATGACAGGATTGCGATGTACTATCAACATGATGGATGTCTGGTACATGGCTTGCATGCAGTTGAAGCAGTCTTAAATGAAGCTTTTTTCAGATGTTTTGACACTATTTCCTAAATAAAATAATATTAGGCCTACATAAAATTTTATACCAATGTAGGCCTAAATAAATATGATGTACCTATATATGTAAATTTTTATCAAACTCTGTGGACGACATGTGAAGCCATTATCTCTGCTGATTACATGTTACAATCATCTTTGCAGCTGTTTATACAGAGTGCCCCGAAAAGGACACCCTGATTTCAAAATTAAATATCTCGAAAACAAAGATCGATAGAGGAATGCAGTAAACGGTATTTTTATTGTGAAAGCTGTAAGAAGTTTATACAGCAGTTTGAAATAATAGTTACAAAAGCAGCTAACAGATGGCGCTGTAATCACCATATGTAATACCTAGTGTAAATAGTGATCCGAAATGTGAAAGGAGGTTAGCCTACCAAAGGAAGAGATAACCCATGTACTCCATTGAACATTGCGTTTTTCTGGTGCTAGAGTACCACAGGTTAGAAGAGAGTCCTACGCAACTAGGCGAAGTTTTCAAGTACGATTTAATGTTCCAAAATGACCCAATGTGAAAACCATTCGTACGCCCTTCACAAAACTTCAACGAACAGGCAGCGTAACTGATGATCTAGTGGGGCATGTTGGCCACAAGCAAACCACAGTTACGCCTGAAAATATCGCCACAGTTTCTGGAATTATTCAGCAAAATACAATGTCATCCGTCCGCAGAATTGCATCTGAGACTGGTTTGAAGCGTTCCAGCATGCAGAATATACTGAGAAACAGCCTACACATGTTTCCATTCAAAATTCAAACGCACCAGGCCATACCTGTACGAGCTGTGCAACAAAGGGTTGCCTTTTCTAATCAGATGCTCGCAATGATTGATAGTGAAGGATTCGATGTTGACTGCATCTGAAGATGAAGCACACTTCCATCTGAATGGATACATGAATAAGCAGAACTGGCGATTTTGGGGTTGCGAAAAACCATATTGGTGTGAATCGAAACCCCTGTATTCTCTTAAAGTTACTGTGTGGGCTGCAGTATGTAGCAGAGGCATTATTGGCCTTTTCTTATTCGAGAAACGGTCACTGGTGCACGTTACGTTGCAATTTTGGAACAATTTGTCGCCACACAACAAGCGTTAGAGGATCGACCAGGTACTAAATTGTTTATGCGAGATGGAGCCCGACCACATGGGACCGAACAAGTGTTTTGCTTTCTTGAGGAATATTTCGGGAATCGAGTCATTGCTATTAATATCCCAAATTTATTGGTGCAGGCATGGATTGGACTCCATATTCGCCGGATTTGACTCCCTGTGACTTTTTTTGTAGAGCACAGTGAAAGACATGGTCTACCCAAAGCATCCCACCATGATGGACGAGCTTGAATCGGCGATCTCTGTGGCATGTGAATCCATTTCGGTTGAGACACTGCGAAATGTGATGGGGAATTTCATTCTTCGTTTGCGCCACCTCTGTAGTGCCAATGGTGAAAATTTTGAAAACATTGTGATGTGATTGTTTGCAAAGAGTGTTTTCATACGATTATTTCACATATGTACGCTGATATGAGCTGTACAGCGTACAGCGCCATCTGATAGCAGCTTTTGTAACTATTATTTCAAACTGTGGTTGCGTAGACTTTCCCGGCGTAGTAACTGATAATATTCGCCGGATACCGTCGTCAACTAGACACGATATTTCGGCAGACCAACTGGCTGCCATCTTCAGGTGAGAGCGCTAACACACTAACTCGCCGGAAACTGAGGCAGAACAAGAAACAGCGGCCCCTTTATACAACGCTGACGACCCACCGCGCGTGCGCGAAACCAAAGTAGAAGCCACCTAGGCGCAACAGAACTGGTAGCGCGTCAGTGGAGAAAATCGGGAAAAACGATGGGTCGAAACAAGGGTATTTAAAAGAAACAGCATGTCGAAATGAAGACCGTTGTTGCTTAATGTCAGATAAAATCGGGTTCCAAGTTTTACTTAGAGGAAAGTCATTGTCCCTATTAATAATATTATCGGCCATTCGAATTTCCATGGGTTCTTTAAGAACAGATTCCCAGTAGCGGGAAGCAGGAGCAATCAGTTTAGTTTCATCATATAACATCTTGTGTCCCTCATTCAGACAATGTTCAGCAACAGCTGACTTTTCAGGTTGAAGAACACGAGTATGACGTTGGTGTTCCATGCACCGACCCTGAACTGTGCGGATCGTTTGGCCGATGTACGTTTTACCACAATAACATGGCATACTATAAACACCGGGTTTCCTCACTCCTAAATCATCTTTGACTGACCCAAGGAGGGCCCTAGTCTTAGGTGGGGGCATAAAAACACTTTTAATGTCAAATCTTCTTAAAATTCTTGAAATTTTCGAGAAAATATTCCCGACGAAAGGCAAAAAGGCAATAGACTTGTAATTGTCCCCTAATGGTTCACCTTTTGGACCAAACTGAAACGCACGACAAATTTGTTGAGCAGTGTACCCATTCTGTTGAAAGACCACTTTGAGATGCTCCAGTTCTTCACCCAGATGTTCAGCATCAGAAATGGCGTACGCTCTTTTTACTAAAGTACGCAAGATCCCCACACGTTGATGTGGCGGATGACAGCTCGTCGCATGAAGATAAAGATTGGTATGTGTTGGCGTGCGATACACTCCATGTCCTAAGGTCCCATCACTCTTCTTTTGAACCAAAACATCCAGAATAGGAAGTTTCCCATCGTTCTCTACCTCCATAGTAAATTTAATATTGGGATGGAAACAATTAAAATGATCTAAAAAATGATTTAAAGCATCCATTCCATAAGGCCAAACCATAAAAATGTCTTCGACGTATCTCCAAAAACAGGTAGGCTTAAGAAACGACGTCCTTAAAGCCATGTCTTCAAAGTCCTCCATAAAAATGTTTGCGACTATGGAGGAAAGAGGACTCCCCATAGACACCCAGTCAGTTTGTTCAAAAAACGTATCATTAAAAAGGAAATACGTCGAAGTCAGCACATGACGACATAACTTGACTGTTTCATCATCCAATTTATTACTAATTAATAACAAGGACTCTTCAACAGGAACCCGGGTAAAAAGGGGAAGAACGTCAAAACTGACAAGCAAGTCTGATAGACCAAGACAAACTGACTTCAGCCGCCGAATAAAATGTGACGAGTTCAATATGTGATGATCACACTTTCCAACATGAGGAGGGAGAACAGAAGCTACATATTTGGCCAAATTATAGGTAAGGGCACCCAAATTGCTCACAATAGGAAGAATTGGAATTCCATGCTTGTGAACCTTAGGTAGGCCATACAATCTCGGAGGGACAGCAGCTCCAGGGTGAAGTTTCTTTCACTTTGGTTTCGCGCACGCGCGGTGGGTCATTAGCGGTGTATAAAGGGGCCGCTGTTTCTTGTTCTGCCTCAGTTTCCGGCGAATTAGTGAATTAGCGCTCTCAACTGAAGATGGCAGCCAGTTGGTCTGCCGAAATATCGTGTCTAGTTGACGACGGTATCCGGCTGCATACCCGAGATGAATATTATCAGTTACTACGCCGGAAAGTCTACGCAACCACATCATGTACCTTTACGGGGAGGAAATGGTAAACCGTTTCAAGGAGTTTGAAAAACTACTAAAGAAGAAAGGAAAGTTGCTGAGTGCACTAACATTTTTAACTAGATGCCGGAATGAAGGTATTGTTCCTAAGTTTGCTAGAATAGTTCACTATATTGATTCTAGAATGGCTAACAAGATTAAGAAGCGTGCCAGTCTTGCTCTAGTACGTGAACGGCTTCGTTTTACTCGTAGACAACTGGATTTTGTTTTCAAAGACTTATATTTTTTGCATCTTGAGATTTCATCACGGCTTTCGGCCGCGTCATGGGAGTGGGTTGATAGTGCTTCTTGGGCCTTTTCCGACTCGGCACAGAGGGGTGCTGCCTGCAAACAGTTATCAAAATTTGAGCGACTTTGCACTCAACAGACAATTTCTGGTGACGATTTCTGTCGGCGGGTTGTTGTCAATCTTACAGATAAGGAACTGGACAACGCTGCATTATCTGTTTTGGAAAAAGGTTTAAATTTTGCACCCACCCCTAAGGTTGTTCCTATTATGGAATTTATTTGTGCTATTGAGCAAGCGGTGTCTTGTATTCCAGAAGATCAGGCTGATGAAATTAGACAAGAGGATGCCTACAAACTTCACAGAGCACCTCTTCCAAGAAGCAATATTCCTAGTAGTGAGAGGGCGGCCATCCGGTCTTTGAGAGAGGATAAGGATTTGGTTATCCTTTCAGCCGATAAAGGGAACGAAACGGTTCTTCTATCACGTGCAGACTATGTGTCCAAGATGAAATTTTTATTGGATGACTCAGCCTATCGTAGGTTACGTAATGATCCCACCGAACGTATAAAACGGAAGACTCTTTTAAAGAAGAGTTCCTTGGCAGAGGATGTTGTTAAGGAACTTCACCCTGGAGCTGCTGTCCCTCCGAGATTGTATGGCCTACCTAAGGTTCACAAGCATGGAATTCCTCTTCGTCCTATTGTGAGCAATTTGGGTGCCCCTACCTATAATTTGACCAAATTTAGATTCTGTTCTCGCTCCTCATGTTGGAAAGTATGATCATCACATACTGAAGTCGTTACATTTTATTCGGCGGCTGAAGTCAGTTTGTCTTGGTCCATCAGACTTGCTTGTCAGTTTTGACATTGTTTCCTTTTTTACCCGAGTTCCTGTTGAAGAGTCCTTGTTATTAATTAGTAATAAATTGGATGATGAAACAGTCAAGTTATGTCGTCATGTGCTGACTTCGACATATTTCCTTTTTAATGATACGTTTTTTTAACCAACTGACGTGGTGGCTATGGGGAGTCCTCTTTCCCCCATAGTCGCAAACATTTTTATGGAGGACTTTGAAGACATGGCTTTAAGGACGTCGTTTCTTAAGCCTACCTCTGCGGTGGCCGAGGGGACTGAGGCGCTCCAGTCACGGTCTGCACGGCCACTACGGTCGGGGGTTCGAATCCCCCCTCGGGATTGAATATTTGTGTCGTCCATAGAATTAGCTAGTTCATAAGTAGTTTGTAAACTTATGGACTGATGACCCCATAGTTAAGTCCCATAAGTTCTACAAACATTTGAACATTTAAGGCTACCTGTTTTTGGAGATACGTCGATGAAATTTTTATGGTTTGGCCTCATGGAATGGATGCTTTAAATCATTTTTTTAGATCATTTTAATTGTCTCCATCCCAATATTAAACGATGGGAAACTTCCTTTTCTGGATGTTTTGGTTCAAAAGAAGAGTGATGGGACCTTAGGACATGGAGTGTATCGCAAGCCAACACATACCGAACTTTATCTTCGTGCACGAGCAGTCATCCGCCACACCAACGTGTGGGGGTCTTGCGTACTTTAGTAAAAAGAGCGTACGCCATTTCTGATGCTGAACATCGGGGTGAAGAACTGGAGCACCTCAAAGTGGTCTTTCAACAGAATGGGTACACTGCTCAACAAATTTGTCGTGCGTTTCAGTTTGGTCCAAAAGGTGAACCATTAGGGGACAATTACAAGTCTATTGCCTTTTTGCCTTTCGTCGGGAATATTTCCTCGAAAATTTCAAGAATTTTAAGAAGATTTGACATTAAAAGTGTTTTTATGCCCCCACCTAAGACTAGGGCCCTCCTTGGGTCAGTCAAAGATGATTTAGGAGTGAGGAAACCCGGTGTTTATAGTATGCCATGTTATTGTGGTAAAACGTACATCGGCCAAACGATCCGCACAGTTCAGGGTCGGTGCATGGAACACCAACGTCATACTCGTTTTCTTCAACCTGAAAAGTCAGCTGTTGCTGAACATTGTCTGAATGAGGGACACAAGATGTTATATGATGAAACTAAACTGATTGCTCCTGCTTCCCGCTACTGGGAATCTGTTCTTAAAGAACCCATGGAAATTCGAATGGCCGATAATATTATTAATAGGGACAATGGCTTTCCTCTAAGTAAAACTTGGAACCCGATTTTATCTGACATTAAGCAACAACGGTCTTCATTTCGACATGCTGTTTCTTTTAACTACCCTTGTTTCGACCCATCGTTTTTCCCGATTTTCTCCACTGACGCGCTACCAGTTCTGTTGCGCCTAGGTGGCTTCTACTTTGGTTTCGCGCACGCGCGGTGTGTCGTCAGCGTCGTATAAAGGGGCCGCTGTTTCTTGTTCTGCCTCAGTTTCCGGCGAGTTAGTGTGTTAGCGCTCTCACCTGAAGATGGCAGCCAGTTGGTCTGCCGAAATATCGTGTCTAGTTGACGACGGTATCCGGCTGCATACCCGAGATGAATATTATTATTTCAAACTGCTGTATAAACTTCCTAAACATACCGTTTACTGCATTCCTCTGTCGATCTTTGTTTTCGAGATATTTAATTTTGAAATCAGGGAGCCCTTTTCTGGACACCCTGTATGTTACTGTATATATCAAATGTGTGGTGTGTACAAAATGTTGTTTATGTTGTGTAATACGTGCGAGCCTCTGTTTAAATGGAACATAAGGAAATCGTAAGTAGAAACCCATCAAAGTTTCGCCACAAAGTCGTTTTTTAAACCAACATAAAACCATATTGCGCGTGTTTTTACATTGCATAAAGACGACAGAAACGTCACAGCGCCTCACACATAGGAAACAATAAACGATAATGACATAGCACGCAATAAAACGCACGTTACTGATAACAGACCATTTGTAATAGATCAAATCAAATTACATGTAGGTTTATCAGTTTTACACTACACAAAAATTAATACCTAATTATCAAATTATTTATAGACATAGTGTGCTAAATACAAAATAGTTAGTAGTAATTTAGTATCTCAAATCATCCTTTCAACAGTTCTGAAATGTTGTAGAATGCCATTTCTTTCATCCATTTTCAGTCTTTATTTTTAAGACATTAAGTGACACATGATGTGTTTGTAAAGGTGAAGTGCAGGGTGTCTCACGAAAGATGCCTGGCAGAGGTCCGCAAGTTGTGTGGCGCTTTTTCCAGCTGCTGCTGCTCCGCCTGCTGGTCGCCGCTTTGCATGTTCTCGGACACTTGGCAACAGTACCGAGTCCAGCCATATTGGTCTCATGTAGAAACACTGTGCTCTTGTGTTCTGTACCTCATGACAGAGTGTTCGGGTGCTTTTTTTGAGTTTGCTGTTGAGTGTCCTTGCAGTATGGTATACTCGAAGGATCAACGAGTGTTTCTTCTGATGAACTATAAGGCCCGGCGCACACTTGACGCAGCAGAGGCAGAGGAGAGGCAGAGGCGAGGCGCAGGGCCTCTGCTGGTCAGCGCACACTTGACACAGTGCAGGCAGAGGAGGCAGCGCAGCTTGCAACAGCACGTGCTGCATGTCCACTGCAAACCTCTCGATGCAATCAGATTTAATTCCTGAATCTCCTTCAAAACTCAGTTAATTTAATTTGTGTGTGTTTGTGTGTGTGTGTGTGTGTGTGTGTGTGTTCTGACAGAGTATAAGAGCAGTTAAAGGTCTGTTGAGCAAAGGCAAAAGTGACGAATACCTGCTGAACTTCTCTGGTCCATGGAAGCTCATTTTAAGCTCTTGAGATATTCCGACTAAACAGACGACAGTTCAAAGAGAGTCACATGCTGAGTAAGGAGGACTTAACAGAGAAGAAAAATAGTGTAACACAACATACCTGCAAAAGAAAAATTAGGGATATGTTTTAGGAATTTAATTAAAGTCAGATTTATTTTTCTTTCATTTATTTTATAATTCAGTGAAACAAGTGTCACAGCAAATTCAATAATTGAAAGAACCTTTATACAACTGACATATTTAATCATGATTGTGGCGCAGTATATACGATCAGAAAAACTTGTCTTCTCAGTGACACCTGGTATAGTTTTCATATGTCTTAAATTGAAAGATATGTGGATATGAAAAATTTTGCAAATCATAGTTTCCTTGTTTAACTGCATTTGCACGCAAAGCGATTCCTTACTTAGGTCTTTATTCGTAGCTCTTCTATGCTTCTGAGTACTAAGATACTGACGTTTGCTTTTTTCTTCTTCTATGACGGCAGCTGTGCATGTACACGCAGCATTTTATTACATTGCATTCCTATTTTGTCTCTGACAACATTTCTTATGATAATTATCTTCAGCAGCCATTATATTTGTTAGTAATCAGTGAAGATAATGCTAATACTTTTGCAAATGTTGAATTTCTGAAAGTAGTATAGAATTCAGGTTGAGAAATACTGACGAGAGACGTTCCTAGCATCATCTATGGTTTAGCAGTGAGCTGAAGCTCCACGAAAGGGTGGACATTGTGTTTCAAGAAATTGAAGAAGGTCCCTGATAGTAAAAAAAAAATCGTTGCACGTCCCTTCTGGTTTCGCCGAACTTATTATTCAGTACTAACGGGAATTTTAGCTTATGTAGTGCTTTCATGCTTGCCACCAAAGTTTACTGAAACCAGGAAATATAGACCGTAAAATACACAATCAGCATCTTCGGTTTATGAACCTCAGTGTCTTTCTATTTCAGTAAGTTGTTCGTTTCCAGCTTGGGTCTGTATCGGCAGCGTACGAAGAAGGGAGACACGAGGCAGCTCCGCATTCAGCACAGCAGGCAGCAACAGCCGTGCGTGTGCCGCGCAGCTGCCGACCGCGTCGCGTCAAACGTGTATCTCACGTATTTTCTCGAGAATCGAAAGAGATATAGCTCTCATTCCACCGTTAAAAACAATTTCGATATGTTAGCTACATTTCGTCCGCAGTACTGTATGGTGTAAAACGCAGCAAACGCAAAATATCCAGCGACTACTTTTTTCACTGCAAACTCTTCAAAATATGCGAGGCGTTGTAATTTATTTTTTATTATAACAATAACTATGTACAATAACGAAAAGAAAACCTCCCCAACGTCATGCGGTGGCTTTTGCCTATATGATACAGAAAAATAATTTTTTTCTAGTGAGTAGTTTCTGCAAAATCGATTGTGGAAGCTGCGTTAGCGCAAAACACGCACAAATCGGAAAATAGTGTTTTTAATTTTTTTACGCAGAAAGGCACAGGAAAACTGTGCGCCTCGGACAACCGGACGGAGGCGAGACCGAGGAAACGCCTGCCCTCCGCCTCGGCTGCGTTAAGTGTGCGCTGCCCCATTAGAAAGCATGCGTTACAGACGGACGGAGGCCTCGCCTCTGCCTCTCCTCTGCCTCTGCTGCGTCAAGTGTGCGCCGGGCCTAAAAGTGGGCCATTGTACGAAATAAAAGCTCTATTCTGATAGGAGGTACCCAGATAAGAGTTTACTCTTATAAAAAAAGCTTAATTTTATCAGTAAAATTAGCAAAAGGTCCATGTGAACTACCGGCTACTCCCTGCTGTGAAACCTTGTTCCCTGGCCCAAACTGAGAACTGACTTGGTTGAAATTACTCTAATAACAGTAAGTTAACGATGTGGCCAATGTACGTAGGAGCTCACACGAAATTACACACAGGCATTAATAATTAAGCCACCACAATTAAAATTATTTCATAAAGGTGGCTAAGAAAAATATTTATGGCACAGCACAACTTAAACATAAAAAAATTGCATCTGAGTTTGTTCTCAGCACTGGCGAAAAACAATATTAAATGAAAAGGGGGTAGGTGCTCGAAAACTACAATTCTAATGCAAGTCAAAATTATACTGAACTTAACTTGTTTATTCAGATTGAACACAAGCAAAATGGGGAACCAATTTTGATAATACAATAAAAGTGCATCCCATCTACATTATCTAATACTGACGATGCCCAGCATTGAATTTAACATAAATTACACAGGATTTAAAGTTACTGGGGGAGGATTTACAAACAACACTCACTCACTCACACACAAGCAATGCAACAGGGAAATTCACCAAACTCAGTGTGCTGAAGCGAGGCAGAAGCAGGCGCTGCTGTCGTAGGCGAAATTCAGGAAACCCGGAGGTACCACACAACATGATATACAATAAAACTGTGAAGATGGTTCTGATCTGTCATGTTTGATTTGAGATGGTGCATGAGTATAGCAAAGTTAAGTTGCATATACATTAGACTGTGGGCACACATACTAACGGCGACACATGGATACGTTACATGATCACACTCCACTGAAGATGAAATGGTTAAAAATCGGATTCATTGCACAAATTCACGGCGGACTCTTAAGCTGCAATCTGAGAGTAAACCATCTAGGCACTGGTTTTATCAGAAGTGGCGTGAATTCAGGTGACTAGCTGCAGAATCCTGAAGTCGGAGCTCTCGGACCCACGTCGTTCCGAAAACCGATAAAAAAATCTATAAATTCAATTTCTGAAAAATAAAGAAAATTAACTATGGCATGCAACCGCTAGAAATGCATAGAATTTCATAAGGAAGCTACTGAAATGCAGCAACATGCGATTGGGAGCGCCACAGAGACGGAAGAAGTCCAGTCTCAAAACTCAGAAAAGTAAAATAATTACAAAGCCGGAAAAATAAAAATAAAAACTATGGCATGCAACCCACAGAAATGTTTAGAATGACAAAAGGGAGAGAATGAAATGCAGTTACACGTAATAGGGAGCGATTACAGAGACAGATGAAGTCCAGTCTCTAAAACCAGAAAAGTGAAATAATTACAAAGATAGAAAAGTGACAGTAAAAACTATGGCATGCAACCCTTAGAAATACATAAAATTTCATAAGCAAGGTATTGAAGGAGGTTGTACAAGGCTCTGAGAGAATTACTGACAAAGACTAAGTGCATACAGCAAAATTAAAATAGACGGGGAGCAAAGATCGCGAAATGTTAGTGGAAATGAGAAGGATACACGCATAGTTACTTGGCTGATGGGCATAGAACAAACAATAGTGGAAGGTGAAGGCTTTGTTCTAAGAACCAAACACATGGAACACGTATCACTCAAGGAAGGAAACTGTACAAAAATGAACATATCGTCTTTTAGAAATTGGGCCCCACAAAGTTAGAAAGAGTTTACATAGAGTTTGTGCACCGCCACATAATCACAAAAGGTTTGAATATACCAGGCCATTATCAAACTGCAACTAGTAACACATACACCGCGTTTATCTGTTGGAAATCACTGGACTGAAAAACTAGAATACATTTCCACGCATGATCGCAAGGAATATTCCCAAAAAATGAATATTAGTTCAAGAGTCTAAGTTAAACATGCTAGACAACGAATCGCTACCATCTCTGTGGACACAAGAGCAGAATGAACCTTATCTCACCACGATCCCAACACAAATTGAAGACCGAGTGGCAAGGAAGCCCGAAGCTAACCGGAAATGGGAACACCGAAGAAAAGAAGGGTGGTGGGGAGAGAAGATCGCGAAACTTGCCCTGGAGAGGACTCATCGACTGGCTTCTAACCAAAGGGTGTAGAAACCTTTTTGGTCACATCAGCAGCAGTGGTTGGTAATGACTAACTATTGACTCTGAGCCAGAGAGAACCATCCAAAGCGAGCTATTACTACCCACATTCAGACAGCCATTAGATTCTCGCACATCCACTTAAAAGTAAAAGAAGTACACATTCTCACAGGGACAGTGGCGTTGCAGAGAAGCTGTATTTATTGCCACATTCATAACCACAAAAATAAATTATTAAAATAACAAAATCCTAGCAATATTAACTAAGATTTCAGAAACTGATATTTTAAAAACATGAAACTAAATGCTAATCTAGCAACGACAAATAAATTACAATTTTATATAAAATATATAGAAGACGACAGACGGTCGTCTTTCAACTATGCAAAAACAGAATCGTATGTGGAATGTTGGCTAGAATTCATATGGAAATTTTCCGGTGTGCATGTTCCGAATGAATCCACGATACGCAAATTAGTGAAGAAATTTCAAAAGACTGGATCTGTGGTAGACGAAAGAAGGCCTAGAGGAGGTAGTGTTCTAACTGAAAATAAAAGACGAGATAGGGGAGGCCTAGGAAAAAATTCCGAGAAAATCTCTTCGCCGTTTGGCACTTCAGACGGGTGTGTCAAGAGCATATGTCCACATAGCAGTACACAACCTGAATTTGAAGCAGTACAATATAACACTAGTGAATCAACTCACGAACTCAGATACTGTTGCTTGAGGTCGTTACTGTAACTTGAAACTCGCCCGCTGGTTTTTTTCTTGTTAACTAGCTGTGTTTGTGAAGTTAACAATTGACTGCTTGCTCATGGTGATATTCACACAGCGGCGGAAGTATACAGTTCCCTTAAGCAAAACTCTGATTCTATAAGTTAAGCAAACAGTTCTAATCTTTAGAGGAAACTGCACACAATTAAATAATGATCCGCAGTCATGGATCTAAATAAAAAATAAATGTTGGCAACGGAAACGCAAATATAGGCAGAAGATACATGAACAAATTACCCCACATTAATCCAAAAGAAACGATGAGGGGAGAATTTACATTAGAACAAGAGGATTATAGTTTAACAAATTAATTTATTGTTCAAAACAAGAACATCAAGGGGGGAAGACCATGTTTTTAAATTACAATAAAAAACACACCTTACAAAATATTCAAAATATCCACATTTACATGGCCCTAAAGTTGTCCACCTGCAAAGTTGAGTACAGGTTAATTATGATCACGTTTCATAGGGGGGGAACGGAAGAATTTCAGCACATTCACACACAGCACAATACAGAGTTCGTTCACAAAAATTTTGTTAAGTGAAATAATTGTATTTCATGAAAATTAAAAACACGATAGGCGTCGTGCAAAGGTTCGTTCTACACATAGGAAAAAGATCTATTTAATGGTTATAACCACGACAGGGAACTCGCTAATCAGCGCACACATGGTCCGACAAGTACACAAATTACAAGTTAGAATAGACAATTTTCGGGGAAAATTATCATGCTACACTCACTAGGAAACACCTTAGCAAATTAGCTATACAATTATTAACCACTCATGTGCACTGAATGATGGGAAAGCTGAAGGCTTAGTCTGATATCGTCTACATGTTCTGTTGACAAAGTACGAACAGTATAGGCACTGCGAATCCCCGAAAATATTAGAATTCAACTACGATAAGAATGCGAAAGACATTGAACATATTTAAACAAGCGAAGAAGTGATTTAAAAGTTATAAAGTGAAAGAACTATGCTAACGAAACACCATCGGAATCAGATTCCAGTAAAAATCGACATAAAATTAGCAATCCTGTACGAAATTAAGCAAAATCTCACTACTACACGTAGTGTAGCTTCTACTCCCAGAATTAAACTCGCGAAAAGGCATAAGTACGACTATGGAGCCTAAGCTAAGTCGAGCCACGAGGCCACAGCATAACCAAATCCAGAGGTACTTACCCTGCCAGGAACCAAGAAGCGAATGAATAGCTCTCTTCAGCACTACTTACCTGTTACTAGAGAGAGGTAGTGCAGGGGAGCCCAGAGAGTGTCACCGTTCATCAGGCAGGTAATCTGACCAACCCCAGCCAAGGCGGTTAAAAGCAAACTACATTAGGAATCTCTGCTAAGACTGGGTTCTGCTCAGCAGTTGGCAAACCTACTTCTCGCCCAGAGACATTCAACACCCAGCGTTTGAAAGAAACGATGACACAAAACAGACAAGGCATGCCTAGCACTTCCTAAACTTTCTTACATACAAAGTTTCATTCATTCTGTGGAAGCCAGGGCCAATAAACACTAATACATATTTGGGGCCTCTTGTACAACATAGAATTTTACATACAGATAAAACTAAATCAATATATAATGCCTGGTATCTCACATATTGCGAGTGGAGTGTCTTGCTACACTAAAAAAAAATGTCTGAAGCTCATCAACATTTGTTCATGGGGAGTCAATTAAATGGAACATGTTATGTGGACATGTTTCAAACTGGCTGTTACAGTCTGTGCACGAAGGGAAGGTTGATCATGAGATGCTTTATTTTTCTGATGAAGCATGGTTGCATTTGTCAGGCTACGTAAATTCGCAGAACAATCGACGTTGGAGCTCTGAAAATCCACATGAGTTACATCAACAACATCTTGAAGACGAGAAAACTGGAGTGTGGTGTACAATTAGTGCGAGGCAAATAATTGGGCCAATCTTTTTTCACAAAACAATAAATTCTGACAGGTATGTGAACAATATCTTGCATCCATTTTTTCAAGAACTTTTACCCAACGAAAAGCTGTACAGTTATTTCATGCAGGACAATGCAAGACCACACATTGCCAATGCTCCTATGGCAGCAATACAAAGTGTTTTTGATTATAGGATAGTTGACTGGCCTCCTCGTTCTCCAGATCTAAATCCCTGTGACTTTTATCTTTGGGGAAAGTTAAAAGACAATGTGTATACAAGCAATCCCCATACAATCGAAGAGTTGGAATACAGGATTCGACTAGTCATTTCCCAGATTTCGGCAGCCGAAATTCGTCGAGTGTTCGCAGATGTGTTCAAAATATGTCAGGTCGTTCTTTCCATAGAGGGACATCATTTTGAACATCTACTGTAAATAAGGAAGGTCACAAATAGGGTTTTCTGGTCTGTGATAAAAATAAAGCAACAGTTTTTTCGTCCGGTTTTAGTAAAATTCTGTACGAATAGTTACTGTAAAATTTCCAGTACACTCATTTAGAAGCCAAATCTAATGCATATTGAGTGATGTGTGGGGGCTCAGAACTTTATAGTACAGCAACGGTTTCGTGCCTGTTATAATACGAAGATGGGAGAGGTATAGGACTCGGTATTTGGACTGGAGATGAACGTGGTATGCGAATTACAAATACGGCGGCACAGAACTTCACATCGCTGACACAGACGCAGTCAACAGCGGCCAACGGCTTCGAGTACTACATGGTGGCAGTTCCAGGAGGCAGTCAACATACATCGGCAGCAGAGGCACCATGGCAGAAAAGCTAAAAAGTACCAACGTCGATGATGTAAATGTATGTGAGTCTGGTGATGGATGAAAGTGTTGATGCTATGTTAAAGGAATCATTGTGTGTAGTGAAGAAGGGAAGTTTAATATAGGTGAAAAAGATAATGTAGTGGGGGAAAATCTGATGTGGGTTACAGATGCAGATGTGAAACTGAAATTGTCAAATAACGAGTGTACTAAAGATCTGAATGAGAAGCGATGCTGTAGCGAAGTAATACATAGTGATTGTTTGGAGATAGATTTCAATAACTCTGTGTTTAATGATAAAACAGCGGAGGTAAATGATACATTTAATAAGGTTTTAAGTGTGTCGGCTGAAGTCGATAATGTTATTTGTGATTGTGAGGCATTTGGTAAGAACCATGATTTATGTGGGGAAGATATTTTATGTTCTGAAAATAATTATGTAAATGAAGCAGTACAGTAACGTTACCTTTTCATGAAAGCAATTTTAAGATCGACAAGGAGTTAAATGCATATAAGTTGTTGGATCAATTTACAGAGGGAAGAGAAAGTGACAGCATTATTAATGACAATTATGGTGAGTTAGGAGAAGGGGTAAACGTTGATGGGTTTGGCCAAAGTGAACGCGACTTTTCTGTTACTGAGTGGCGGCGGTATGGGAAGATTTTAAAGTCAATGTTGGCGCACTTATCGGTTTGAGAAAAGTTAAAAATAGCAAGGGAACTTGAAAGAAAAAAGGGTGGAAAAGGTGCATACCTGGTATTTAAGGAATTATTTTATGAGAACGACGAAATTGAATCGGTAATTTCAAAAAGGTCATTAGTCATGAAAGTAAAATTTTACAGGAGAAGGAAAAAAGGTTCTGCAGCATAAACCATTTATTTATTTATTGTTATTTTAATATCAATATTTAGTGAGGTGCCAAGCACTGTGTCTTTTTGTTTGGTAATTAATAGTTTAACCACAATATTGATTTAAAAATTGCTGACTTATGACCTTTTTGCAATGAACGACCATGTGTCACAACAAGTGAAAGCATAAATTGCAAATAATTGCCTATTTTATTGAAAAATCAGTTAATATTTTACACAGTAAAATGAAATGCGAATATTTTTATCTGAAATAACATTTTTCGCAACATTTGTGTTTTTTATAATATGAAAATAGAGTACAATAAAACAAGTCAATCTTCTTGATCATCATCTTCATTATTTGTTCCCCCTTCCATTGGCCATTCTTGCAGTTGGTCATAAAATTCCACATATTCAGCTGGAATATACCTCTTTACTTTCAATAAATCTTGTATTTTTTTTGGCATAGATCGGCACTTGCTTTCCAGGATACGCCAACTCGATGGGAAGTACAGGATGCTTATTGAAGCTATGGAGGAGCTGGAATGTCTCTCTGATGACACCATAGATGAATTGCTCTGTTTTTACTTGCCCAGCATAATGTGCATCATACTGGAAAGTCATCCATTTTGAAGGAGAAAAATAAACTTTTTGTTCCTTGGGAATTTTTTCCACACTTGATTCGGAGAGGCAAGTCTTTTTAAAATAGGCAGGCCACCAGTTTTTAAATGCTAACACCGCAACATTATCAATAGTTTCCACTGCGTATTTACTTGATGCCTTTTTGATCATTATGGCGTACTCTTCAGACAAGTAGATCCGGTAATGACGTCTTACAAATTTTTTATGGTACCAAAATCTCTATCGTTTGGAAGGAAAGTATGCCTACATATAGGAAAGTAATGTTTCATCTTCCTAAATCTCCCAGTTGATACAAGTGTTAAACAAAAGTTGGTGATTTTTGTTTTGACCAGCACACCCGTCAGAGAAGAGATGAAGCTCATTCACATCTTTTGAGATATGCTTCTCGATGTAATTATTCAGAAATGAGCAAACCTCATTTGCGCCTTTCTTCGCTTCGCCTTCATGGCACACATAAAAGTGGACTGCTTGGTTTTCATATTATGTATTCCAAAAACATTCTTTATTTAGGATCCTCTTTTCGCGGTCTTCTGCTCTTGACATCTTGAACTTCTATTAGCCCTTACAGGAAGATATCTTGTTGTGTCTTATCACTGAAACTGTTCAAGTGAGCAATGATATCTATCTTCCCGTCATCATCCAACAGAGAAAAACAGTTCTTTTTGCACCTGAAATAGTCGATGTTATCAGCTACTATAATGCTTAAATTGCATACTCCGCAGGTATACGGATTTACTTCCATACAGAAATCAAGTACACATATTTTACTCACTTGCAGTCATCTCCTGTAGTCTGACGCTGAGTTTGTTCACCTTTCCAATTCACGTATTTCACTACCTTTACTTTTGAATCACGAATAATATTCCTTTTGTACTTATCAGCATTTCTTGTCCGTTTCTTGCCTACAGGAGGCATTTCAGAGTCCGACAAATAAATAGCTTCTGAATGTGACAGTAATGACCTATTATTCGAACCTACAATGCTGTAAACACAACAATGGATTGTTGCAGTGATGCTAACCTCAGACGACAAAATACGCAGGAAAGCAGCGCAACGCCGCCAATAACTTCTGCGTTCGATTAAATATACCTCCACACAGTCATTGCTAAAACGGCAAGAGTCAATGACTCATGACCTTTTTGCAATGAACGAAGATTTCAAGGGTCGATATGACACCGTTTGTTAGCTGACTTCTGCCCTTCTCGTACGTATGAATCTGGCTACACTTTCCTATCCATTTCCAGTGGATAACTCATTTTCGTAAAAAAGTTTACTTATGACCTTCTTGCAATGAACGATTCAATTGAAGAGTGGACTAAACCTTTGTGTACTATTGATATGGAAGAAAAGGGGAGAGAAATTGCGAATGACTTGTTACATGAAGATCTTTTAGATAGGGAAGAACAGACTGTTGTACAGCCAATAGTTGAGATAGATGTTGGAAAAGCAAGAGCAAAAGCACTTCTGGATTCGGGAAGTAACATATCAGCTGTGTCAGAAAGGTATCTGACCAGAATAAAGAAAAAACAGTTAGCTATATTCGCAGTAAATAGCGTAATAATTAAGACAGCTGCAGGGGGGGGTAGAGTAAGCCTATCAGGCAGGAGATGAGTTTAGAATTTAAATCTTGTGAATACGAATTTAATATCAGATGTTTTGTGATAAGTGGGTTGGTGATAGATGTTATATTAGGTACAAATTTTTTATGTAAATATAAAACATCTCTCAATTGTGTAGAAAGGTATCTTGAGTTTGAAGTAGAAGGAATAAGACGAAAGATGGAATTCAAGAACTTATTAACGGGGAGCAATGTGTTGCCAATATTTTAATGACGAGGGCAGAGGAGGAAAGTATTCCTAAATGCGAGCAGAAGAATAAGTGAAATCTTTGCTATGGATGCTTATTTCAGTGTATTTATGTTTACTATATAAGAATTTTGAGGTATATTTGTGTGTTTATTGTATGTTGTCTAAAATAAGTTGCTATGCTGAGGAGATCAAAATGGATTTGTGTGGGCGCATTTTGGGGCATGGAGGTCGTCAGTTTGATGAGATAATGTTGATGAAAATGATTTACTAAATGTTTCTATAATTTGTGGTTTGAAATTATGACAATAGTTGCCAGAATTGAAGTATTATTTTAAAGAGTGTTGTCGCACAAATTTTGGTGCGAGGAGGTCAGATTAATTTGTCATCAAAAGAGATGTAATAATTTGAGAATTGCAGCATATTGAAAATTATAAGAAGGATCTTAGTGACATGAGTGATTTATATATGGGTTGATATGGAAATTTAATTTGTGTTGAATATTTGGAGTTTAAAATTTATTGTAATTAGGGTCTAATTTAACGGGGAAAGCTATTCAAGGGAAGTAATGGTTTGCTGCTTTGACTTTCTATTTAAATTTCATCAGTCGGCAATGGAGGAGACTAGTGTTGCAGAAACGAAAAATTACTATAGTGTGGACTGTTTTCTTGTGGGAACATGGGCAGATTGATGGTAAAAGCAGGAATATTTTGTATGTTTTTTATTGCATTGCTGTTGACAGATGTGTATCGATTCCATTGGGGGAAGGCGTTCAAAGCTGGAAACTTGGGGATTCAGTTAGGTTTCTATATATTGGCAACTATACTGTAGTCAAATTTCGACAGGTGTTTTCATTTCGTCCAGGGGAATCGACTGCAGAGTCACACACATTCCGACAAGGTACGACGCTGGAAGAGATTTGGTGACAGTGCTATGGATGGTGGAACCACTTCACCGGAAGGATGAGGTGCAAGGGCACATTAAAGAGATAATTGCCTAGTGAAATTAGTGTGCTTCAAACCATATGACCATATATGTCTCTGGGCATTTAATTAATATGCATTTAATTAATAATTTATGTTACTTTAGATTTAAATATTATACATGACTCGCAAATGGTACGCTGGTTTATTGCCCACTACAGTTTATACACTTTACTCTGGCACAGTAGTTGGTAATAATTTTAATGTATTTGTTAATTTAAGGGAAAATTATCAAAAATTTTGGTGCTACTTGACATGATAATTTGTCAGGTAAATGTATCATATCAAGTGGAGGTGTGTGACATTATCGATACAGGGGGAAGCTGATTGTTTACAAGTGAAAAGCGGGTTTTGCCAGGCTGTTGGGTTCCCCAACGAGCTCGCTTACAGTTTCGGGATACAGGTAGTCAGGGTTTACCTAATGTGCTCAGAAACCGGAAGCGCTCTTGGCATCTATTCCAGATTGCAAATGAAATACAATATAGCCACAATCATTATTCTAAAAATGGATATAAAACCAGGGAATGATCATACGGCAAATACAATTATATGAATGAATTCAGGAGACTTGGCAGAATCAAACGTCGTAATTACAATTTAAATATCCCTTACAGATAAAAAGCCGATAAATTTCAGTACTAAAATAATAATTTTAAAAGACTTATGTTTACAATTATTGATACATAATGTTTATCAGTAACAGATTAAGAAGCAAATGGGCAGCATTGCACCTCGATACCTATCTTAAAAGACGTACCACGATATTTCCGTATTCTTTCAATAAACTTTGTTTGACTCTCTTGTTCTGCTTTTTGTTGAGGTAGTAACATTCTAGTGTCGGAACGTAGATTCCACCATAGAAACACAACACATGAACCCAGCAAAACGCATTACATTTATATACGTATTTTATTATATTTAATACTAGCTGAAAACCCGGCGTTGTCCCGTATTTACTTGTTTATTCCTGTCGTTTTTAACGTAGGTATTCATTTGTATAGGGGTGTGTGTCTCTAAAATCACTTGGGAATAAAATTAGTAGTATAAAAAGTAATAGATTAAAACTTGGTGTGTGATGGGCCGATTTTCCATCAACGTTACTGTTTATGTCCTCATATCTCATGAACTACGTTTCGTACTATGATACAATTTAGATGGTACACTTAGAAACTACATTCAACTATATATGTGTATACTGCCTGTAAAATTTCCTGTCGCTACAATTTGTAGTGTTCAAATTATAAATTGTAACGTCATACCAAGAGCCGTAGTTTTACTCCATAAACAGCGGAAAAGTAGTAAGCGAGAAACGTTTTTCCTTTCATCATTTTACTATGGTTTCCAACAAGAAAAAGTTTAATAAAGGTTTGAAATTATGTTTAAAGTTTGTTGCAAGTCGCTAAGTACTGTCATCCTAATACAGTGTATTTCGAAAGTCTCGCAGCATTATATGGCATTTTATGCGATTTCTATTGGTTATCACGTAATATCTTTTTAACCATGTGCCGTATGTGATTCTTAACCATGCAGCAATTGTTACCTCATGGTAAGGAATGTGTGTACCAAATTTGGTTGAAATCTGTCCAATGATTTAAGAGAAAATGAGCAGCATTGTCGCAAAATGGAGCAGTTTTTCGCGCATCTCATTGTTTATGACGTCATATCTCGTGAACTATATATCGTATGTGATTCTTACACTTACGGCGACCGTCCTTATGGATTGAAGCTTAAGTGTACAAAATTTCGTAAAGATTGGAACAAAACTGTAGATTTGTATGCAACACATACAAATAAATATACGGACACTGCTTCATACATTAGATTATTCTTAGTAACATTCGTTTTTTATGTTATAGACTGCCACTTAAATATTTCATTGCCAACTAGAAATAGTAGATGTGCAGGAGATAATTTGTATGCAAACAATTATAATTCTTTGTGGACAAGATCTGAATGTATTTTTATAAAAAGCCATGATAAATTAAATATGAATTATGTAACTATATTTCGACGACAGCAGTCTATTTGAAAAGTGGGACGCAATGCTTAATGGCTATCTGAGCAAAGAGCTTCAGTCTCAACCATTTTTTAGTATTGTTAAATATATATTTGTTTGTTAAATGTAAATAACATTTGTAGGGAGGCAGTCAAAGAATTCAATTCTGTGATATTCAAATATATAATATTTTGGAAGGGAAATTGTATTTTAAAGATGAGGCATTAGAATGTGCGAAAGGATACAAATTTGTGAGCAGGTAGAGCAGGCTATCGAACACTTGGGAAGGGACTAGTAACTTGGACATGGTGGTGAAAGGTTGTGATGCTGGGTGGCCTGAAGCCGCATTATGAACTTGTGATTTAAAGAGATAGGCATGTGTGGACTTAGGAAATTTATGGGTCTGTGTCTTTGTTGTTTAGAGGGGACTAGACTGCGCGGTCATCAGTCTATGGGACTGTGACTGAAGAACTTAGTCTCTGGTGAAAAGTGATAAGCTATGCACGTTGGTAGGGCTGTGGAACTGTGATAATTTAGAAATTGTGTACTCATGTGATGACAAATTGTGTTTTAAAACAAATACTTTAATCACAGATTAATTTGGAACTGCTATGTTCAATGGACTACACTAATTCTCGAGTGATAATTTGGAACTTTTACTCTCGACTGCATGTAATACATATAGTGCCTGTCATGAACAATAATTGGGGAAATGTTCAGTTATTTACCAATGTATAAAGTAGGACCATCTCCACATCTTGAAGTCCAAAATGAATAATAAACTCCATTTATAAAGAATTACTTTGTGAGTGAACCATTTCTTTATCTTAGAATCCATTTTGTTGGTTATTCAGAAATTTAATTTATGTTTGTTTAAATATATTTTCATGTCATCATATGCAGATTGATAGACTGGATAAACTGCAGATTAATTATTGATCTTGTTTAAACAGATTGGGTAGCTGTTTAGGGCATAGAAGCTGACATACATAACTCACCCCTATGAACAGAGACAACAAGCTATAAACTTTATACTAACCTGAGTTTTGTGTTGCCCAATTCTTATTGGTGAGTACCAATAGGAAGGTCATGTACCGCGTGATTCGCGGACACCTGGCAGGCATCTTTTGTGAGACACCCTGTATTAAATAATTGAATACCCAGATACTGATAGCTAGACTGTGTTGTCTTTAATCCTGATGTGGGCATATGTATCTGTTTAATCTGCCTCGTTTTATATAGTTGTACAGCTTCCCTTAAGGTGTAATTATTTAAGTTTTCTTTAATCTAAAAATAGTATCAATTGAACCCCTTCAGACCCTATATGCATAATTATGCCCAACTACTTTTAATTAATTTTGCATGCGAGAAAAAAGTTTTAATGCATAGGTGGCACTGAAAGTACCCACGATTCGTTCTAAAAAGGCCGAAAGGTATGCACGTATACTTTCAATGCATAACAAATTGTTTCTGAGACGGAAAGAAAATTAAAAGAAGTTGGACGTAATTATGCACGTTGGGTCTGAAGGGGTTAAATCAATATAGCATACTTTTTACAACAGGAAAGGTATGCAGTGACATAAAAATTTGTAACAACTAAAAAATAACTCCACATTTGTCTTTCTTAGGTTTCCTAAAAATGGGAAGTGTGAAATGGTACATTGCAAAGAAATGTATTTAAGATTCTCTTGAAATGTACGACTTTTTAATGAAGAATTTCAGTTTATATTAAATACAAAATATTTATAATAAATATCAGAAGACCCAAAATTCTGCAGAAAAATGGCGGTTTGTTATTCAGAAACGTCAAAGTTTCTTCACTACTATTTCAGACAAATCAGTAAGTTTTGATCGTAAGAATCTTATATGGAATTCAATATATACATTATTTAGTTTACCAGATCAGCCACTACAGCTGTAGCTGAAGGGAAATACTTACAAACGTGACAATAAATCATGGAAAACAAGAAAACAATTCATTGACAAAGGAGAAACCAATTCCACAAGTGTTACTACATCTGACCCACAAATGACAAGAATCTTCAAGACATTCGTATTATAATCAAAAGTATTTATACACAAAAGTATATGGCTTTTAACAAATACTACTGAAGTGTGAAATGTTTGAATTATTAGACTCCATATCGATTTTTTACATGTCAAGGAAAGTTCCTGTCATATTAGAACACACCACAACAGGAATTTATGTTTCTTGTCTGTTTATATTCTCTTACTTTCAGTATAGAACACTGACAAATACACACATATTTGTAAGTATTTCCTCCTGAATAATTTGTTGTTTATATCACTGAATGGGTGAAATTCGAATGTTTTTACATTTATTTCACGAATATTTATGTCTCTTGATATTTTACTAATGCTTGGAACGCAAAAATTAGAGAAAGTATTTGGTCAATTAGGCAGGAAAGTAATTATAAACAAACATTACTCTTATGGCGCATTTCCACCACTAGTGTCACCGCAACGATGAATGGTAGCAACTTTCACAGCAGTGACTGTCGTGACTTTGTATGTTAGTGTGCGTTTAGACTAACCAAAAAACGGCTCCAAGGCATGTGGCACTGGGCTGCATGAATAAGAAAGAGAACATGCTCCAGAGAAAAAGAGCAAAAGAACGTCCTCTGAGTAAGTTCACAATTTCGTATGGCTAAAACCTTTGAAGCATATGTTCTGAGGAAAAAGTCCATTTTCACCAGTTCCCCTCCTTCTTGAGTAGGTTGTCTGTGTGTCATGTCCTCTACAGACCAGCTGTTCAATCGTGTATTTCTTTAAATTAGCACAATCAGGCAATTTATTCAGTATCTTCACAAAGAACTGTACTATGTTTACATATTAGTTTGTTGTACAGCAGCATATTATTAAGAATGGCATGAACATTAGCAGTACAAACATACTTCAGTATCTTGTATTGCAGAAATATTTATTTTGTGATACAGTCTGTGAAGTTCAGGTATGCACTGTATTTGGAATTAACTTCATAATACCTTATCAATAGACCCCGTTTAAAAACATAATAGTATTTTGCTATGTAGCTGTTTACAACTATAAATATGCACTCCAAACAAATGGGTAAAACACGCATCTGATTCCATTTGTGTTTCATTTCTATGTCGGTAATGGAAAAATTCCTCTGACATCATTTTTGTCACTGTGTTAAATGCTTGTTGTGAAGGAAGCGACTAGTCAGCACATTGTTTTTTATTTCCATTAACACTTTAGTTCATCTCGTATTTCTTGACATTAGACTACATATAAAGGAACTCTTTTTGCCTTCTAAGCAACACAAATTTTCTCATTTTTATTGTAAAAATCAGAGAATGTTCTCTGTTGTGAGCAACTTCCTCCACCCTTTTACTCACACTGAGAACATACTTGGTTGAAGTATATTCTCCGACTCTCTTTATTCATGTTAACCTGAGTATGTTCTCTGGAATTTGGAGTATAAATTAGGTATTGCATTTTATTCATATGGCCCATTGCGGCTTATATGTAAGTGGAGCTGTCACAGACTTTCCACTCACTCTTAGCAGAATTCTAGATGCAAGGCTGCCAGTATGGCGTCAACTGATTATTTCCAACAGAGATTCGTGTTGTCATTTAGCTTATTGTATTGTAATTGATATAAAACCATAAAGGCAAATTCACACTGTCAGTCACGTCAACGTCACGTCATGGCACCATCCTTGTATTCACACTGTCCGTCAGTGTTTGTCATGTCAATTCGCCCATCTCAATATGCGATGTTGAAAGTGAGGCTATGAGTGGCGATCTGTTATGCAGAAAGTTATCGTTTAAAGGCCAATTCACACTGTCCGTCACGTCACGTCACGTCACCGTCCGTCAGAACATTCCGCAATGTATTTCTAATGGCGGCATTCACACTGTCCGTCACCGGACCGTCACGTCACGTCAACGTCCGTCAAGCTTTCTCGAGAAGAATGTTTTGACGGAAGGCCGTCTGCTAACATCGGAAGTTAACCTATTTTCGTCACGCGAATTACGTGTTGCAGTCGACGATTGCACTGTTTATATGCAAAAAGGGTCTTATTCATCTTTGTGTTGTTGTTGTACCTCGTTTTAGGGGTAAATCTCAAATGTTTCATGACGACTTAAATATTTTTGTCAATTGAGTGTCCCCCTAAAATCGAGGTCGGATATCTGAAACAAAAAAATGGTTTATGTTACGTAACATTGTAACAGAAACGACTGAAGCAAACTGTTTATTTGAATAAGATTGTAATTTGATTACGCATTTTTCATTAAATAACACTTTAAATGAAAATGTAAGTTCTAATGAAAGACAAAAATTCAGTTGTTTACGACGGTATTAACAATGTCAGCGAGCAAATCGTAATGGTTAAAGTAAACAGGCGCTATTTATGCTCTTACAAGTATGGTTTGATGTCTTCATATTTTTTTTATTTTTTCGCTTGAAAATAGATGTCGATGTTTTGAAATGTTGTTTCAGTTCCCAGTAACTTGGCCAAAAACATACACTGTAAAGTTTTCTTTGGCCGCTAATAACATTTAGCGTTGTTGTTCCCCCTTTCTAGTATTAAGCTATGACTTTCTACATAACAGATCGCCATTCATAACCTAACTTTCAACATCGCATATTGAGATGGACGAATTGACGTGACGGACACGGACGGACAGTGTGAATACAACTTGACGTGACGGTTCCGTGACGTGACGTTGACGTGACGGACAGTGTGAATTGGCCTTGATACTAGAATTGAAGGAACAACGATGTTAAAGGTTATTGATGGCCAAAGAAAACTTTACAGTGTATCTTTACGGCCAACTTACTGGGGACTGAAACAACATTTCAAAACATCGACATCTATTTTCAAGTAAAAAAATAAACATATGAAAACATCAAACAATACTTGTAAGAGCATAAATAGCGCCTGTTTACTTTATCCATTATGATTTGCCTGTTGACATTGTTAATACTGCCGTAAACAACTGAATTTTTGTCTTTCATTAGAAGTGACTTTTTCATTTAATATGTTATTTAATGAAAAATGCATAATCAAATTACAATCTGATTCGAATAAAAAGCTTGCTTCAGTCTTTTCTGTTACAATGTTACATAACATAAACCATTTTTTGGTTTCAGATATCCGACCTCGACACTCAATTGACAAAAATATTTAAGTCGTCATGAAACATTGAGAGTTACCCCTACAACGAAGTATAACAACAAAATAAAGATGAATAAGACACATTTGCATATAAAAAGTGCAAGCGTTGACTGCAACATGTAATTCGTGTGACGAAAATAGGTTAACTTCCGATGTTAGCAGACGTCCGTTCTGTCAAAACATTCTTCTCGAGGAAGCTTGATGTGATGTTGACGTGAAGTGATGGTCCAGTGACGGACAGTGTGAATGCAGCCATTACAAATATATTGCGGAATGTTCTGATGGATGGTGACGTGACGTGACGGATAGTGTTAATTGGCCTTAAGAAGATGAAAAGAAATTGTAATTTTTTGTTTTCTTGGATTCGGTTCTGTGTCGAAACAAAATTCAGGTATTAAAAATAGGTATAAACCAAGTAACACATGTAAACGAAAATCCATTCTTGAACCAATTATGAACAACAAAAGTCTGCTTATCGAGTGTGTAAAAAAGTCCAATATCAACATTAGAGACGCAGTACTTGTACAAGTGATGCTACAAATGTCTTTGTTATGTTTGACACCTGACCATTACGTGTCATTTGTTCAAACTTGATATCTTGTCATCAAAACAAGTTCAGTGGTATGATGTAATGTTCTGGATGCTATTTACAATGTCCTGGATGCTTATTTGAAATGAAATATAGCAACCTACACTTGCCTCCAAATAAATAAATCTTAAACTATAGAGAATTTTAAGGTTATGCTTCATGAAACTGCACTGACAGTTACTGTAATAAAGTGCATTCCCTTATAAACATATACACTCAATAAAAAATTATAACAGAAACCTTGTCACTTCCTTTCTGAAACTCATTTGGCGAGTGTTAAAGAGCAATGAAGATGCCAATTCCAGAATCTGAATTTACTACCAGCACCACACTTAGTTTCACCATTTGAAAAATTAAATAGGCTGTTGTTGAACTACAAATCACTTTTCAGTTATCGCTCAATAACACATGTTAAGCTACACAGAAATCTTAAGCACACATGGTATAAGAGAATCATAAAATATGCAAATTAACCCTCTGAGTGCTGCACCTGCGCATCCGACTGGCCGAGTCAAGCCTGCCCTGGAGGCCACCTAATCCGCCTACCTGCACTGGCCGCCTTCTCCGCGGCCTGTTGTGTGTGCCTGAGCTTTCCGCCTGGCTGTCCTCGCCATGACTGGAGTATTTCTGGAACCAAGTCAGCTGCGGCAGTCTCCCAGTATGCTTGCTGACGTTACAAATAAACAGAATATCTGGATACTTATTCCTTAAGTTTGAATCTTGAAATAATTGCCCGAGAGACAATGTACACTGAAACTCTTTATGCTACTAACATGTAGCCCCTGGGTCATTCCATGTCAAATCGCCTATTTTCTGAACATTTTCCAGCTCTAGCATGACAGAAAAATTTACCGATGATAAATATGAAATTTGGCCATTGTGTACAAATGTATGTGTTCTCATAGGAATAATATTGAAAAGAATTTTACGTGCTATATACAATCAGAAAATTTTAACAAAGTTGCTCTAAAAATTTGCGACCCAAAAATCTTCAACGTTTGGCATTGTGTATTAGGGACTAACTAACTACAAGGTTCAAATATATTAAGCTTCGTTTATGTGCCGCTTTCCAATACTAAATAAATGTGTAAAAGTTGAAGATATTAGAAAGGATAAAAATGCGGTATTTTCAACCTCATTTTGCAAAAACCTATGTTCTATAAAACTTTCCAAACTGGGCTTATTAGATAGAACATTATTTTAACGGCAAAAAAGTGTAAATGATCAAACCAATGCAGGCCAACAATGATAGATGATTTGAATCAAAGGTAAATGTGTAAATCATGGCGCGAGAAAAGTGTAAATTTTGGGTTCTATCTCTGACTGTCAATGCATGCTGCTCATGAAACTTTATAGGTTGGCAAGAGAAATTTCAGCGAATGTTCATATAAAATTTCAACAAAATCTGCAATGGTCGAACAGGGAGTGCTTCGTGAGCTGACATGGAATGACACACTTCATCAAAGGCTTTCTTTTATTTGCCTTTAGTTCTTAAGAATCATCATAAGGTCTTTGTATACATCTAAATTTTCTTTGGCATACTGATACTTAATTATCTGATTTTTGTACGTAACTTGCGATCAAACGCTCTAGAATCCATAACAACTAAACATTGACATTCTTCTGTACTAGCACAGTAATTCTTGCACAAGCTAATTTCAATGAAAGCATTTGGAAGCTGAGTCACATTTTTGAATCTAACCACTATATTTTCAGGGCATTATTCCAACAATTTATCCACAGAGAAACTTAAAAACAAAATATTCAATATTACTGAATTCTTTTTATACGGGATGCAATTGTTATTGTACAGTAGAAATAATCGATGATGTACAACTTTTGCTTAAGAATTAGATAAGGAAATACTCAAGTTTCCAAACTACCTAATTAAACATCACCTTTAATTCCTAATGACCTTTTGTGCTTCAGAAACGGGTGAGTTTGTGCAACTGACCAGTTTGTGGCAAGACGCCCTTTCCAAGTTTGCGAATACATTTCGATTAGGTAAACCCAGTTAATTGGCTACAGGCAACGATCAGTCAAATCGAAGTTTCTAAGTACTTATATTTACATCTGAATAATTTCTGCTTATCATTAGGAGATGAATGTCTAGACCTATAATTTTTTTCACAAATCCAAAGTCCTGGAAAAATAGAACAGCAACCTGTTACTAAATATCACTAGAAAACTGTAGCCTCAGTTGCGGTAAAAGATACTTATTTAAGTGGCGACTAGTTTCGGCCGAAGCCCAGTTTCAAACAACCATGTAAAAAAGAAATGTGACAACCACATTTTAGCAGTTAATAAAACCATAGGATATGGATAGCTGTAATGTGATTGTCACAGTCTTTGGGCTTCTTTGAAATTCCCTCGACACTACTTGCACATTTAAATAAATATCTTTTACCGCAACCCAGGTCAGAATATACTAGAAATAATAATGCTAGAATTTTTGTTTAATTAAAGATATCTAAGGTTTAATATCTATCAAGAAGTTACGGAAGAATTCACAAATTTGCACTAAGTATTTATTATTGCATCCTACGTCCGAACATTTGAAGCAACTAGTCTGTGTTTGTCAGCACATATTGGATGTTTCACATCTTCGTACATCAGTTGTTTGTCAGCAAAGTAATTCATTTGGGGAGGCTTTTAAAGCTCAGATAATTTGGTGTTTCTTTTTTCTTTTTGTCTTTGTTTGCACTGCTATATTTCCCATCCTTCTTTCTCATCTGGGATTTGTACCGGCAATGACGAACTTAATTTTTTTTATTTTTGTGTTTTTTTATTATTTTTAAACAATTTTTTCAGAAGTGATGGCTTAATTTAATCTTCCAGCTGTAGCAACTTTGCTAAAATTTCTTCTTTGTGTGATATGTTTCAACACATGAGTCAAAGGTACATTGCATGTTTTGCATTCATACTTCGTTTCTCTGCGCACATTCTGTTTTGAACAGACTTCACATTTACGCCGCAGTCCGCCTGTCTTGGACTGGTCACTTCGAATCACATCCGTTCTGTAGAAAAAATTTTCCACAAGTTCTCATACCAGACATAAATGAAAATCTGTGAATGACATTTTCCTCCCTGTCACTGATCTGTGAAGAGTGTGAGCATTCAAAACACAAAGGTCCGCTACATGAAATAAATAAATAAATAAAACCTTTTTGTACCATTTAAGAGATTTACGCACAGATGCAACAGAGCTTAGTAACATGTCAGAGTGATCTACTGCACACATATTTCTGTCGACAACACATTGCGGCATCATTACGTTCTCGCCAGTCTTCCTGTATGTCTTGCCCATGTCACGCATTTCTGTAGTGTTACAGGTAGTCAGCATGAACACGTCTCTCTCTTGTCGCACCACTTGATGGCAAGCATTGTGTCAGCTGCCATAAATTCTACTCCTCGTTTCAGATTCTTCTGTAGCTTCGGAAAATTGCGCCTGTTGCTATGTATAGTACCGCATGCTGCTGTTCTCTGGTTGTGAAGCCAGAGGAACAAGGCTGGACTTGTGTACCAGTTGTTGACATACACGGTATGTCCACGTTCAAGGTATGGCTTCATTAGTATTGCTACTATATCTCCAGATTTTCCCAAATTACGGACTTCAATTTCTGTTGTTGTGCCTGTGTATACAATGTAATCCAAGACATATCCAGTTTTACAATCGCACAACACGAATGTCTTGATGCCAAATCTACTTCCCTTTGAAGGAATGAACTGTTTAAAAGATAATCGACCTTTGAACAATAACAGGCTTTGATTGACACAGAGTTTTTTGTATGGATTAAAAGCACTTCGGAACGCCACACAAACTGTATCAACTGTTTTATGAATTCTAAACAAACTGCCATCCCCATGATTGGCCGAGTTGTCATTAAAATGTAGCATTCTCAAGAGTAGCATAAAATGGTCATGAGACATAAATACCCCAAAAATTGGAGTTCTTAGTAGTACATCTCTGAACCAATAATCCTTTATTCTCAACTTTTTAACACGAGCCATGAGAAGGCAAAGACCAAAGAAGCTATACAGTTCCTCAAAACTTGTATCTTTTCAAGTGAATAGTCGAGAACAAACTAATTCCGACGTATTTGCCATGGTGAACGTATAAAATTGGTTCGTTTCAACTGCTATAAATTTCCGCAGATCTTCTGATAAAAATAGCATGAAAAGCGATAGAACGCTTGAATCAGGCGGCAATTGGCAATTATGTCCTGAAGATGAGTCATCAAATGTATGAAGTGCTGGACTGAAATCCCGTTTTTGCCAATCAAATTTCTCGTTATTATAGCATGGCCTTCAGTTTCAGAATCTGAAGAACTGTCCTGGGGAGCTCTGCTGGGTGAAGTACGTGGAGGTGTGTTGCTACGAGATTCTTTTGAAGAATCATCATCGTCACTACATTCACTGACGATGCTACCCTCACTGTCACTGCCACTCCTTGTCAGTATCTCCAGTATCTCTTCTTCAGTGCAACGACGCCGATGTGCCATTTCTCTGTCGAACTCTAAAAATCCTAACGAAACGGCAGAAAGCTAAACGACACCACAGAAGCAGAACACAGATAGTCACATGAACCAGATAGCACGAATGTCGAACAGCAACTGTGAAATCCATAGCAGAGTGTTTCTCAGAAAGCAGGGGCAGCGGCACAGAAAAATAAATAGGGAACATCCATCCGGTGCAGTGGAAGGGACAAAAGAACTCAGGACAGGCCGGCAGGCAGCCCTGCGGCTGTTCACGTCTGCAGACCCACAGCACAGACAAATATAAACAGACGGGAAACCTCCGTAAGGGCCTGGTCCTATGCTCCGGGGTGCGGGGAGGGAGGGTTTTCAGCAGTTCCGTAAGATGTCCCATAATGGCGCTGCGTGTCAGAAGCAGCTCTTTAAACTGGCCAGAGCAGGCGGCAGGTAGCGGCTGCCCCCACCACCACCTCCCCTCAAACGCCAGCAAGCCGCACACACACCCGAGGCCTCATGGCTGGTGGCACAAGCTCTCCCCTCAGCCTCCCCTCCACGCTACCCTCTGACGTGCGAGAGACACCCTAAGCCAGCAAACCGCCTGACACCTGCTAGCATCTTATGGAACTACGAGGGGAGCGTAGGACAGTGGTTTAGGGTGGGCTACTTCTCTGTATATGTTACTCTGTGCCCACAGGCAAAGGGACCGACTGTGGTGTAAGCCGGCATTAGCGCCCAGGTACTGGCCAGGCTGCGCGGTGAAAGCCGCCTGCAGGGCCCGCTAAAAATACCACTGCAGCGGCAAACCACATTCTTCGACCCCATGGCCCATTGGAGCGCTGCGTGATGTCCTGTCTGCAATGTTCAAAGGGTTAATGGTATTATGCTCATGAAAATTTTGGCCTGTATTCAGATGCCTCGCTGTCTCTATAACCCAAAAAAAGCACACTTAAAACCAAATATTTTGGAAAGATCTTTAATTTGGTGAGCAATTAAAATGCATGTTGTCCATAAAACATAGGCATCAATACACGAAAATACGAATACAACTTTAGTGTTTGAATCCTTCAAATAAAGATGGCAGCTGTTTGTTTTGCTTCTGATAAATGGTGTCTCAAATCAACTTCGAAAACTGGCGACAATGAAATGTCGCCACATAAATTTTTTATATTGACACTAGCTATTTCCGTACATAAGTCAAATGGCGCCGCTTTTGCTGCTAGTGTCAACGTGCCTTTAAGTCAGGTTTCTACGCACACGAATTTTTTTCACATGCAGTCCCCCACCACCACTCTCGTAAGTCACCATACTTATGGAAACACCAAACTTGCATACTGTCATGGCATCTTACGCGTAAGTTACGAAAGTTGAAACGCGTTTAACTTTCTTGCACAATATCGCTTCCTCCACCATCGCTTACGAGCTTCAGCAACTACTGATAAGTGGATATGCTTTCATTCTGGACTTGCTCGTTCGACAGAACAGAACACAGTTCTAGAACTACTGTTTATTTATGTACATGAAGAGTTAGCGTCTCACCAAAATAATGAATTTTGTCTTTAGCTAAGTAAATGAAAACTTCGTAAAATGACAAAATTTTAATAAACAATGCAGTGGGAACAACAATTTAGAATTGAGCTGCTCCTTATAAACATTTATACCTAGAGTAACACACCATTATTTGATGTGACGAAACGAATTTTAAAACATGGAAACAGTGTTAACTTGCTAACGTTCATAGTACTACATAACAGTTAATATTGAAAACGTATATTCTGTTTCAGTATAGGACTCATTATAATGCATCATTGATGGTAAACATTTTGATCAACTAAAAATTTATATTTGGCTTTAGACATTTAAAAGTAGGCCTACTTTGATCATCATAAAAATCTTATGTGAATATAATAGGATTCAAATCGGCATTAACATTGTGGAGAGACTGTTCTGTAGAGTCGATCCAAGATTGCTTAAAAATTAAGTAGTCAATCGGTGTGACATTTCAAGCTTTCACGGCGGATCTATTGAAAATATACTTCACGGGTTTGCCGCCGGATGACATTGTAAATCTCCCACAATATTTCGTCGATCCAACTGTTCGACATCTTCAGGTGGTGGTCAGAACTTCAAGGCGCGACTGATGGTAATTGCGCGGCAGCGGCGGTATTTATCAGGGTGTGAACAGAGATTACGTATGCGCGAGAGACCGTCCAGTGTTAGTCGGCGGCGGCGCTTTTGGTGCCCCCTGCTGGGAGCCAAGGAGGCGTCTTCCATGCGTGCACCGAGGGCAATGACTGTGCTACCGGACGGCTGCTGGGAAATTGAAACTACTTATCTGCGTTGCGCTGCATTCCTTCGTGTATCCGATTTTCTCTTTTCTCCTGTTTTGTTTTGATTGTAGCCAATACTGGATTCCAGGCTGCGCTCATCTGGAAACTGCAGCTCTGTTGATACGATTGTCCGCCGTACGGATGTGTATGGCCTCTTTATGGACGACGCAGCCGTTTCGGTGCTCGAGAAGGGTTTGAATTTTGCACCAACACCAAGGCAGCTCCGGTTCGAGAAGTTATATCTGGGATAGCCAGCAAGCAATTTTGAAATTTCCCAGTGATGTTGCAGAAGACATTAGGAGAGACACCTGCAGAATCCTGACCAAAGCTCAGCCGAAGAAGTTTAATATCTCTTCAGCAGAAAGGAAGGCTCTGAGTCATTTGAGGATAGACAAAGACCTCGCAATTTTACCTGCTGACAAGGGGAACGCCACTGTCCTCTCAAGAACTGAGTATAACTCCAAGATCATGGCACTGCTTGACGACCCTGCATATCGCAAGGTGAGAGAAGATCCGACTTGCAAGATTCAGAGAAAAACATTGTTGTTGTTGTTTGTTATGGTCCTCAGTCCGGAGACTGGTTTGATGCAGCTCTCCACCTTACTCTATCCTGAGCAAGCCTTTTCATCTCCTCAAAAGAACGGCGACCCACATGCACTTGAATCTGCTTACTATACGCATCTCTTGGTCTCCCTCTGCGATTTTTACCACACACACTTCCCTCCAATGCTAAATTTACGATCCCTCGATGTCTAAGAATGTGTCCTACCAAGCGATCCCTTCTTTTAGTCAGGGTATGCCAAAAATTCCTTATCTTACCAATTCTGTTCAGTACCTCTTCATTAGTTATGCGATCTACCCACCTAATCTTCAGCATTCTTCTGTAGTACCACATTTCAAAAGCCTCTATTCTCTTCCTGTCCACACTGCTTATCGTCCATATCTCACTCCCATACAAAGCAACACTTCACACAAATGCCTTCAGAAAAGACTTCCTTACACTTAAATTAATATTCGATGTTAGCAGATTTCTCTTTTTCAAAAATGCTTTTCTTCCCATTGCCATTCTGCATTTTATATCCTCTGTACTGCGACCATCACATGTTATTTTACTACCCAAGTACCTAATCTAATTCCTTCAGCATCGCCTGATTTTCCAGGTCCTTTTCTGTCTCTGACAGAATTACAATGTCATCAGCAAAACGCAATGTTTTCATTTCTTCCTCCTGAACTTTAATCCGTATTCCAAATTTTTCCTTGCTTTCCTTCACCACCTGCTGGATGTACAAATTGAGTAACATCGGTGAAAGGCTACAACCCTGTCTTACTCCCTTCCCAACTGATGCTTCCCTTTCATGCCCTTCGAGTCTAATAACTGTGGTCTGGCTTTTGTACAAGTTGTAAATAACTCTCCTTTCCCTGTATTTTACCCCTACCAACTTCAAAATTTGAAAAAGTGTATTCCAGTCAACATTGTCAAACGCTTTCTCCAAATCTACAAGAGCTAAAAATGTAGGTTTGCATTTCCTTAATCTATCTTCTAAGATAAGACGTAAAGTGAGTATTGCCTCCTGTGTTCCTACGTTCCTCCTGAATCCAAACTGATCTTCCCCAAGGTCAGCTTCTACCAGCTTTTCCAGTCTCCTGTAGATAATTCGTGTTAACATTTTGCAGCCATGACTTATCAAACTGATGGTTCTGTAATTTTCACACCTATCTGCGCCTGATTTCTTTGGAATGGGGATTATTACATTTTTCTTAAAGTCTAAGGATATTACGCCGGTCTCATACATCCTACACACCAGTTCAAATAGTTTTGTCATGGCTGGCTCTCCCAGAGACTTTAGTAGCTCTGAGGGTATGCCATCTACTCCTGGGGCCTTGTTCCGAGCTAGGTCTTTCAGGGCTCTGTCAAATTCATCTCTCAGTATACTATCTCCTATTTCATCTTGATCTATTTCCTCTTCCCTTCCTACAACATTGTTTTTAAGTTCATTTCCTTTGTGGAGCTGCTCTGTGTACTCTTTCCACCTTTCGGCTTTTCCTTCTTTGCTGAGAACTGGTTTCCCATCTGAGTTCTTGATATTCGTAGAGTTGCTTTTCTCGTCCCCAAATGTCTCTTTTATTTTCCTGTAGGCGGTGTCTACTTTTCCCCGTCTTATACATTCTTCTACAGATTTGCATTTGGCTTCTAGCCACTCCTGCTTAGCCATTTTGCACTTCCTGTCAATCTCATTTCCTAGTCGTCTGCACTCCATTTTGCCTGTTTCATTTACTGCATTTTTATATTTTCTCCTTTCATCAATTAAATTCAGTATTTCCTGTGATATCCAAGGATTTTTTTGTAGGTCTTGCCTTTCTACCTATTTTGTCCTCTGCTGCCTCCACTATTTCATCTCTCAATGCTACCTATTCCTCTTCTACTGTTTTATTTCCCCCTGTTTCTGTCAATTGTTGCCTAAATCTCGCTCTGAAATTCTCCAGAACTTCAGGTTCCTTCAATTTATCTAGGTCCCATCTCCTTATTTTCCTACCTTTCTGCAGTTTTTTCAGTTTCAGCCTACAGTTCATGACTAACAAGTTATGGTCAGAGTCTATATCTGCCCCTGGGTATGTCTTACAGTTTATAACCTGGTTCCGGAATCTATGTTTTACCGTTATAAAATCTATCTGATACCTTCCGGTGTCTCCTGGTCTATTCCATGTATACAACCTTCTTTTGCGGTTCTTAAACCACGTGTTAGTTACGATTAAATCATGTTCCGTGCAAAATTCTACCAGGCGACTTCCTCTTTCATTCCTTCTGCCCAGTCCATATTCACCTACTATTTTTCCTTCTCTTCCTTTTCCTACTACCGAATTCCAGTCTTCCATCACAATTAAGTTTTCGTCTCCCTTAACTGTCTGAATAATGTCCTTTAGCTCCTCATATATTTCTTCGATCTTCTCATCATCGACAGCACTAGTGGGCATATAAACCTGTACTACTGTTGTCGGTGTTGGCTTTGTATCCATCTTGACAATAATAATGCGATCACTGTGCTGCTCATAGTAGTTTACCCGCATTCCTATTTTCTTATTCATTATCAGAACTACTCCTGTAATACTCCCAACTGATTTTGTATTTATAATCCTAAACTCACCTGACTAGAAATCCTGTTCCTCTTTCTACCAAACTTCACTAATCTCCAATATATCTAACTTCAACCTATCCATTTCTCTTTTTAAATTTTCTAGCTTCCCTACCAGATTAAGGGATCTAACATTCTACGTTTCGATCCGTAGAATGCCAGTGTTGTCTTTCCTGATGACAACATCCTCCTGAGTAGTCCCTGCCCAGAGATCCGAATGAAGGACTATTTTACCTCCGGAATATTTTACCCGAGAGGATGCCATCATAATATTTTCACACAGTAGAGCTGCATGTCCTCGGGAAAAGAAACAGCTGTACTTTCCCCTTGCTTTCAGCCGTTCTCAGTAACTGTGTGCAAAGGCGCATTAGCTGATGTTACAAGGCCAGCTCAGTCAATCATCCAGACTGTTGCCCCTGTAACTACTGAAAAGGCTGCTGCCCCTCTTCAGGAACCACACGTTTGTCTGGCCTCTCCACAGATACCCCTCCGCTGTGGTTGCACCTACGATACGGCTATCTGCATCATTGAGGCACGCAAGCCACCCCACCTCGGCAATGTCTGTGGTTCATGAGGGTGGAAAACATTAGACCTCATTAAAAAGAGTTCTATTCCAAATAACCTTAGGAAAGGCCTGTGGCAACAGGCTGCAGTTCCTCCGCATTGGTGCGCCTACCTACTTCTTGGCTAAGTATCTTGCTTTCAATTGGCACCACTTTTAGGCAAATGTGAACACCACATCAAAAATTCGGAGGACTTCATACAACACCTAAGGACTCTTTAAACTACAATCAACAGATATCTTGGTCAGCTTTGACGTTGTATCTTTATTTACCAAAGTACCTTTACAGGACTCACTGCAGCTCATCAGCAGTAAGTTTGAGAAAGACATTGTGGTATTGTTCGAGCATGTGCTTACCTGAACGTACTTCTTATTCAATAACTAGTATTTTGAACAAGTTGACGGAGTCGCCATGGGGAGTCCTCTATCTCCCATGGTGGCCAACTATTTTATGGAAGACTTTGAGGAAAGAGCACTACTGTCAGCACGTCAGAAACCTTCTTGTTTCTGGCGCTATGTGGATGACACATTTGTGGTGTTGCCTCACAGAATAGAGACGTTACCCACGTTTCTTGAGCATCTGAATTCACTCCATCCAAGTATTCAGTTCACCATGGAGTTGGAAAGAGACGGAAGTTTACCTTTTCTTGATGTTATGGTGAAAAGAAAACCTGATGGTACGCTGGGCCATAGTGTCAACCGCAAAGCGACGCACACAGAGCTATATTTGCAGGCCACAAGTTGTCATCATCCTGCACAACGCGGTAGCGTCTCACGCTCTTTGGTACACAGGGCACATGTGTCTCAGATACTGACAGCTTGCCAGGTGAACTACAACATCTAAGAACTGTATTCCAGCAAAACGGTTATTCTGAGCGACAAATACGCAATGCATTTCGATCCTAGCAATTTCAACGAAAGGATGTTGATGAACATTCGGAGGCACCCACTGTAATGGCGTTCTTGCCATATTTTGGTGGCATGTCATCAAAAATGGAACGAGCCCTGAAGAGACACGACATCAAATGTGTGTTTTGCCCGCCATCAAAACTGAGGAATCTATTGTGCTCGGTCAAAGACGAGCTTGGCCTTCAAAAACGCGGCGTATACAAAATACCATGTCAGTGCGGAAAATCTTATATAGGGCAGATATGATGAACAGTGCAAGAACGCTGTACTGAACACCAACGCCATACACGCCTAGGACAACCTAGTAAGTCTGCGGTAGCAGAGCACTGCTTGAACACAGGTCATCGGATGTGTTATGAGAAAACGGAAGTTCTATCGTCAGTGTCATCATTTTGGGACAGTATTTTTAAGGAGGCCATACACATCCGTACGGTGGACAATCTTATTAACAGGGATGCCGGTTTCCAGATGAGCGCAGCCTGGAATCCAGTATTGGCTGCAATCAAAACAAAACAAGAGAAAAGAGAAAATCGGATACACGAAGGAACGCATCGCAACGCAGATACGTAGTTCCAATTTCCACCACATCAGCCGTCCGACAGCACAGTCATTGCCCTCGGCGCACGCGCGGAAGACGCCTCCTTGGCTCCCAGGCGCCGCCCACCAACACTGGACGGTCTCTCGCGCATGCGTAATCTCTGCTCACGCCCTGATAAATAACGCCACTGCCGCGCAATTACCATCAGTCGCGCCTTGAAGTACTGACAGCTACCACCACCTGAAGATGTCGAACAGTTGGGTCGACGAAATATTGTGGGAGATTCACAATGTCATCCGGCAGCAAACCCGCGTAGTGTATTTGTAGTCAATCGGTATTTTACAGCACTTGTTACCTATCTGAAATTAGACTAATCCTTAAAAGATGAACTACTGAGACACAAACCTTACTTTCCACTTAAAACTGCTGTGGGTAGTACCGATATAAACCTTATTTTCTGTAGTATCTTCTGTTAACAGTAGAGAAGACAGAGTAAAAATAGTGTTCTTCAGAATGTATGTACTGCAGTGTCTCCAGTAGCCATATAACCTTGTAAATTAATTCGAGCTGGCATGGTATTTCACTACATGTTTTATCTTTTGTATAGTACCACAAATACTGCTCGAATTGTTTCTGGATTTGTGTTAAATCTCAAGATAGTGGCGACGTTCGGCTTTGTTGGCAGTGAAATATTCGTTTTACAAGTGTATGTTACTGATTATACAAGGGCAAATTCAGGACCCTGCTCATCACATAGTGCATTATTTATTTCATCGTCAAAACAAAAGATTTTCCCCTCATTCTGATTACGACAATTTTCAAATAGTAATTTCTTAGGTCGTCAATAAAATTGGCACATTACACTGACAGCCATTACTAAAGATTTATTCACAATTTATTTTACCGCCCCTTACACATACTACGAAATTCCCCCTTCTATGTCCAGAATTAGTGCATCTGTTTCTTTCCTTCTTTATAAACTCGTTGGCCTAAAAGGTGTACAACTCCTGCACATAAAATTTCAGTAGGGGCCATCTTGAAAGTCGCGTAAATAGCGTTTCCCACATCGACTTGTTGAAACGCTAACATGTATATAAGGAATGGTGGTGGGGGAATGCATGACTGGATGTTAAATCCCATAGACCATAGATTTATGGTCTATGTTAAATCCTGTCTGCTTTCTTGGGATTCGAAGGTCACAGTCACAGATGTTAGTCGCCATGAGTACACAATGCTGCCACTAGATGTCAGGTGGAGATGGGCGTACTCGGGTTCCACGCCAACCCAAGTTAACCGAGTTGAAATTTCGCCTAACGCTAGTTAACTCGAGTTAGCTAACCCGAGTAAGGACAAAAATGTACGTTAACGGCCAGTTTCATTCGTCTTTCAGTTAACCAAATCTATCTGCAGAAAAGAATTAAGGCCAATTCACACTGTCCGTCACGTCACGTCACGTCACCGTCCATCAGAACATTCCACAACGTATTTCTAATGGCGGCATTCACACTGTCCGTCACCGGACCGTCACGTCACGTCAACGTCCGTCAAGCTTTCTCGAGAAGAATGTTTTGACGGAACGGTCGTCTGCTAACCTAATTTCGTCACGCGAATTACATGTTGCAGTCGACGATTGCACTGTTTATATGCAAATGTGTCTTATTCATCTTTGTGCTGTTCTTATACCTCGTTTTAGGGGTAAATCTCAAATGTTTCATGACGACTTAAATATTTTTGTCAATTGAGTGTCCCCCTATAATCGAGGTCGGATATCTGAAACCAAAAAATGGTTTATTTTACGTAACAATGTAACAGAAACGACTGAAGCAAACTGTTTATTTGAATAAGATAGTAATTTGAATACGCATTTTTCATTAAATAACACTTTAAATGAAAATGTCAGTTCTAATGAAAGACAAAAATTCAGTTGTTTACGACGGTATTAACAATGTCAGCGAGCAAATCGTAATGGTTAAAGTAAACAGGCGCTATTTATGCTCTTACAAGTATGGTTTGATGTCTTCATATTTTTTTTATTTTTTCGCTTGAAAATAGATGTCGATGTTTTGAAATGTTGTTTCAGTTCCCAGTAACTTGGCCAAAAACATACACTGTAAAGTTTTCTTTGGCCGCTAATAACATTTAGCGTTGTTGTTCCCCCTTTCTAGTATTAAACTATGACTTTCTACATAACAGATCGCCATTCATAACCTAACTTTCAACATTGCTTATTGAGATGGACGAATTGACGTGACAGACACGGACGGACAGTGTGAATACAACTTGACGTGACGGTTCCGTGACGTGACGGACAGTGTGAATTGGCCTTTATACAGCAGTCGATAGAATTAACGAGCCAAAACAAAAAATTAAAATAAAAAAATAAAAACTTTCGTTTGCGTTTTGCGTCATGGTTAGCAAATCGGAATCGGTGCCGGCCGTGGTGGCCGAGGGGACTGAAGCGCTCCAGTCATGGGCTGCACGGCCACTACGGTCGGGGGTTCGAATCCCCCCTCGGGCATGGATATTTGTGCCATCCTTAGTATTAGCTAGTTCATAAGTAGTTTGTAAGTTTAGGGACTGATGACCTCGTAGTTAAAAACATCTGTTACAAACATTTGAAACATTTTGATCGGAATCAGTACGAAGTGGATGGATATTTGGGTTATCAATGTGTTAACTCACATTGTAGACGTTCTTTTTTCTTCTTTTGCACAACGATTATTGAAACCATACAACAGGCAAGGAATGAAGTACTTTTAATTAAACTAGGCAAGAGCATGGGGTTATTAGAACACACGAAGTTTGACTTCAAGTAATTATGAATAGCAAGTTATCTGGCGAATTTTTACCCTTCAAATTCATTTGTTGAAATTGCCAAGGCTAACCAAAACACACGTTGTTTACTTTAATAATTAAAATATTTTTAGTGAAGCACAAGTGTCCTACTACCGGTAAGTCAATCAGTCCACCCTGCTCGACACCATCACAGATTTCGGTGGAAATTCAAATGAACATTCGCACCTGTCCCGATGGAGATAGGTGAAGTTAACATTCGTTGAAACAATAACTGTCACTGGTTTGAATCCATGCAAAGAGCGAGCATGAATTTCTGCCGAATTTGAGTTGTTATAACTCGTGAAATTTGGCGGTCTTGTACAGCGTTATTCATTCTAAAAGTAATACTGTAGTGAAACGAATTTTAAGAGGCACATTCATCCTGTAAATTTTAGGCAAATTGCCCGAATAAATTGGCATTCAGATTTTGGCTTCACACATCGCAGGGAGACAAGTTTGAAAAGTTATATAGAACATAGTGTGATGCAAAACCAGATCGAAAATAAAAGAAATTATTCATTATTCGAATGTGGTACATTAATGAACCTTTATAATTGGAACTGTGTTACTAGTTTATTACATGCCTAGTTTCCCATTCGTCGCAGGGATGTAAAATCAAGCTGCCGAACTATGAACCTTTCCCAAGTGCATTTTATAGGGCTATTTAGCCTAAAACTTACTGGCTGCATATAGCTCGTAAATTGATTTTCATTATTATTGTTAAAAGAAACAATAATTTGTACAAGGTAGTCAAATATCATTTCTTTCGATTACACATCACTCCAGTTTGTCTATTTGTCTAGTGTTTTATTTGCAATTACGGGCAAGGCCAGAAATAGGGAATGAAAGTCGTTTTGAATGTATGTATCTATGTCGCGCGACACTATACGGGCCTATTCGGGTTACAGCCACTGCAGCGTGCGGGGCAACTCGAGTTAGCTGTGTGTCCACTGACGACGGGCAAGGCCGCACTAACTCGAGTAAGCTGCCTGGCGGGCCAGGCTGAGCCAACTCGAGTAAGAGCACAGACTCTGGTAAGAGTGCCTACTGCGTCCTGTCAGGGCCAACACAAGTTAAGCCAACTCGGGTTCCGCGCGCATGCACAGTGCTGTTTCGCACCTGGGCCAACTTGGGTTAGGCCAACTCGAGTAAGCAGTGGCTGCCTAGTGCCTCTGCTACCCCCGACGTGTCGCTAGTGCCGTGGCGGTCACATTCTGACTCGGGTTCTGTCGGCGCGACAACTCGGGTAAACTCGGATTTCGGCGGCGCAACGGTGGCAGTAACACACGTACTCAACTCGAGTTGGTAGTAGTCTTACTCGAGTTGACCCGAAATAGTCCTAACCCGAGTTAGCTCGGTTTGGTAACTCCAGTTGACACATCCCTATGGTCAGGCACAACGATTTCATGATGGGGACAGTAACTTCAGCATACATTAGTTATTATGGAACTTGTTACACATTCTACATATGTTTGCTTTTTCATGAGCCAATACGTAATATAAATTTTACGCCAATAAACTTAAACGATTATCGCATGAATGCAGTATGAATACATTCACTACGTTTACATGCAACACACCATCAGGAAGACGAAACCCGATTTTCGTGAACCGTTTTTCGCTGCAGTGTTTACATGTCACCGCTTGAATCAGATTTCCTATCCCACTTAACATGGCGGCTGTAAAACAGCTGATTCAGTTCCTGATTTTGTCAGCACAATGGCTAGTTTTCTTGACTTAAATACACAGATTTATTCTCACTCTAATATTTATACTTTTATTTCACGGTAAAAAATGTTACTCTGTCCATATGTGCCGAAAATTCTTAACAAGAAAAAACAATCTGACAAGCCAAGAATGCTTTAAAAACGGTTACATTTACATGGGCACGAAAATCTATTGTGGAACTGGAAAACCGCTTTACAGAGTGGATTTCCAGAATCGATTTGGGAGTGTTTACATGTCCAACCAAATGCGGATTTGGGAAATCGTTTTACGAAATCCGGTTTTGGGAGCCCATGTAAACGGGATGTGGATTGTTATCACTACCGAAGAATAATAACCCAACTTTACTCTGTTTATCGTATTTATTTCGGTTAGACACGAGATGAACATACAGTGGTTATATCTAACAATCGTTCTGGTTCACTTCACATAAAGGACTGTCATAGTTTGTATCCACCTGCGCTAGTGCGCTAGCCCAAAGAAGCTGGTCGGCAGAGGTGTCACCCCCCTGGAGAGCGGAGCGGAGGTGCGGAAAGCAGCGTCGGGAGCGCCAATGACGCTGACGCCACATAGTCTCGAATGTGGCGGGGCCAACAAACAGGGCGGTCACCACGTGACCTGACTGCGACAAGCGGCGGCATGAGGTGTGTGGTCGTCGGCTGCACGGAGGCCAGAGGGTCGGAATCCTCGGTGAGAGGGGGTGTGGCCTCATGGCATTCGTAATCGGCCAGCCAGCGCAGGGGGGCTGGTCACGGTGCGATCGCTGTACCTGTTGTGGAGGGAAAGTAGAGGTAGAGCGCTGCATGTTGTAGGTGAGAGCGACCTGTAAATTCGGCGACAGCTCGGATGGAGTCGTGGGTTCTTGCTCGCTGCGATCATGCAATGATTGTTCGATTGGAGCAGTAGAACACTCGGGGAAAGTCGGAAAGCAACGCTCCTTGAGGGTTGGATGAGAAAGCTCGGGTGAAATCTGAGGAGAGCGCTCGACGGGAGCTTGGTGCATTGATACGTCGTCGGTGGCCATTTCGTCCAGGACCCAAGCCGGCTTCAGTCGACAGATGGAAACTGTCTACTGCTGCCCCGACACAGAAATGTCAAACTTCTGTGGGCCGTGACCTAGCATGCGGTAGGGTCCGGAATACGGGAGAGAAAGAGACGGTCAGATGGAGTTGTCATGGAGCATCACATAATCGGAAGTACGTAGTCCAGGATGTTCATAGGGGCGTTGAGTACAGTGATGGCACGGGGGTGGTGGACGGACAGCCCATATTGTGTCGCAAACTCGTCGGATGGTGGCAGGCACGTCACCCGGTTTTTCGAATGGATCCACAAATTCAGCTGGGAGCACTAAGAGTTCAACATACCGGAGTTCAGCCACTGACGTGCCTAAGTCCTCTTTTAAAGTTGTCCAGATGCTCAGCACGACCCACGGTAATGCTTCAGTCCAAGATTGTTCATGAGCAATGCATTCAAAGAGTGGTGCCACCGTTCAACCAGTCCATTAGATTGTGGGTGGTATGCTGTAGTGTGGTCGCGCTCTGAGCCACAGAGAAAATAAAGGGCGTCGAAAAGGCGTGACTCAAATTGCCGGCCCTGGTCAGTTGTCACTGTTTCAGGTGCTCCGTACTGGGAGATCCATACGGAGATAAAGGCAGCGGCAACTGAGTCGACGGTAATGTCCTTCAAAGGAATAGCCTCGAGCCAATGGTTGTAGCGATCGATGATAGTCAATATTTATAGGTAACCTTCAGATTCAGAAAGAGAGCTGATGATGTCCACATGAACATGCCGAAACCGTCCCGACGGCGTGGTGAGTTTGCCAAAGACTGGCGTGTTGTGGCGACTGACTTTCGCACGGTGACAAGAGAGGCATGTTCTATGTTCTACACCACGTCTTGCAGTCACGCTTGATATTGGGCCAGACGAAACGGTCTGTTAGCATTTTAGTTGTAGCGCAAATGCTGGGGTGTACCAGTGATTGAATCACATAAAACTTTTATCGACACAAGGCGGCAGGAATCAAAGGGTGTGGCTACCCAGTGGAGACGTCACAGATGACCTTCATTGAGAGACCATGGACAGTACGAAGCTCGAAGCGGGGTGAGGTCGAATTGTCGTCCAAAAGTTTTTTAATATCAGAATCCAGCACTTGTTGTCTCGCTATTGCGTCGTAGTCTACCTTATAATTGATGGTGTTCACCCAAGAAAAATAATCCGCAACTACATTATCGGCTCCATGGATGTAGTGGACGTTGGTTGAAAACTGACAAATGAGGTCCATGTGGCGGAACTGACAGAGAGGAAGGTCCGATGATGGGTTGCGGAAAGCGTCTGCGAGAGGCTTGTGGTCAGTATAAATGGTGAAGGGCCGGCCTTCAACGTCCTTGCAGAAGTGTTTAACAGTGGCGTACAAAGTGAAGAGTTCTCTGTCAAACACCGACCATTTACGTTGTGCGGAGGTCAGTTTTTTAGAGAAGAATTTGAGTGGTTGGGGTTTACCACCGACATGTTGTTGAAGCAGAGCGCCGACTGCGAAGTCACTTGCATATGCGGTGATGGATAATTATGCAGCGGGCGCGGGGTGCGAGATAGTGATGGCCCGTGATAGGGCGATTTTCGAGTTCTCAAATGCTTTGTTAAGTTCTTCCGTCCAAACAAGCGTGCGTGAGCCAGAGGTATCTTTGCCGGCTAAAACGTCCATGAGAGGTGCCTGAATTGACGCAGCGTGGGAAATTAAGCATACTGAGGAAACGGCGCAATTCACCGTAGTCTTGCGGGGGCAGCGAGTCGAGGATAATTGCCACACACAACGATATCGGTGCAACACCTTCACCTGATACAGTATGGCCTAAGAAGACTACTGAGTCTTTGGCGAGCTGTGATTTGTCATCGTTAATTGTAACTGAAACTGCATCCAAAGCATCGTGGACCCAGTAGACATGTTCTGTATGGTACTCTTCTGATGACGAGGAGATAAGAATGTCGTCGAGATAGACATAGGCGAATGGGAAATCGAAGAGAACTGAGTCAATGAACCCTGCCATGTCTGAGCAGCGTTCTCAAGGGCGTGTAGCATAGTACAATATTCAAACAGGCCGAACGGAGTGATAATATTAGTCTTAGGAATGTCAGGCGGGTACATAGGAATCTGATGGTACGCTTTCTTGCAATCGATCACAGAAAAAAAATTTGGCACCATGTAGTAACTGTGTAAAGTCTTGGATGTGAGGAATGGGTAATTGTCTATGATTGTTCTAGCATTTAGAGCCCCATAATCTCCACACATCCTGAAAGAACCGTCTTTCCTAAGTACAAGGTGAATCAGCAATGACCAATTGCTATCTGAAGGACGTAAAACACCATTGTCTAAGAGTTCTTTCACGATGTCCTTGGCTGCAATGTGTTTCGCTGGATTTAGTCTACGAGTCTTGTGACATACATGAGGTCGTTCAGTAGTGTTTATTTTATGGACGGTACCACTAGTAACGACGCATGTGTACGTGAGGGTGGGTGTGGCTGACACACTTTAACACTGATTCGTAAGTTTGATGTCACTAACCTGAGATGGTAGCTGAGGTTGTACAGTAGCAGGAACCACAGCGACAGCATGGAGTACTGAGATGTGTTGTAGTTCGGTGCGGGCTGCGGCGAGTTCTGTGGCACGTTGATCTTTGCAGCGTGGGAGCTCTGCATTTTCTCAGTGGAGACGCGATGTGTCTTGTCGTAGCTCGATAAGAGCAGAAGAACAGCGCTTGGACTCTGAGCGTAACTTAGCCTGCAGTTGGGACAGACATGTAGCGTTATTAGTAGCTGTCAATCCATATGCCATAGGGTCGCATGCGATGATGGCACCAGAAGCGTGTGAGAGTTGTCGGATCTTGAAGTCTAGTACCAAGCCGTAATGCAGTAGGAAGTCCACGCCGAGTGTGGGTGTGTCCACCTCCGCCACGTAGAATGTTCATGGAAACGAAAAAATCCTTGCTGGTTGAACCTAAGACTGTAATGGGTGATTGACTGATTTTTCCAGGGAAGCCAAAACAGTCTTGGTCCAAGCCGCCACTGCCCGCACCGAAACTAAGTTTATTGTGCGGTATCGCTCCTTGTATATCTAGTAAAGCCAACCAATGCCCTTGAACAATGCAAGAAGTCCCTTTACCAGTTCTTTATTAGACACAATTTCTTCGGGTCTGGTTGTCCCAAATATTCTGTGCCTTTTATTCTCCAATGCAATGCATTCGAAGATTAGATGTGATGCAGTTTCATCACCGTCATCACAGATCCTACATTTAGGATCCTCTTCTGTTATTCCCATTGTACGTAGGTGTGTTTTGAAATTCCCATGGCCTGTCAGCAATCCAACCATGAGTCTAATCTCTCTCCCGTTCAGACCCAGGATTGCAGAGCTTCTTTTAAAACATGGCTTTGGCATCATTACCTTGCCATGTTTTTGTTAATAGACTTTGGTCCAATATTCTACGTGCTGTCTTCTGAGCCAGTTACGTAGCTCCAATTTGATCATTGCCTTGGTGATTGTCAGGACAGGTTCCAGTCCAATAAATGGAGTCTCTGCCCCCATCCTGGCTAATCTGTCGGCATGTTCGTTGCCACTGATCCCCAAGTGGCCAGGGACCCACAATAGGTTTACTCTATTGCTTTCCCCTAGCTCCACCAGAACCCTGTGACATTCTGTACCAATTTTAGACCTTGTCGCAGGAGCTGCCAGTGATCTCAGGGCTGCCTGGCTGTCTAATAGATATAGATGCTACGATCTTTGTAGCACCTACGCAAATTCTCCTCCACACACGCCCTGATGGCAGTGATTTCGGCCTGGAATACTGAGGCCAGTTTTCCTAGAGAGATGACGCCCTCCAGTCTTGGCTGCACCCCATATAACACGGCCCCAACACCTTTGTCTGATTTTGACCCGTCAGTGAACCAGACAATATCCCCCGTACGGTGTCGAACTATTTTCTCCCACTGCTCCCTACTTCCAATTGTTATATTGAAAGGCTTGTTGAAGCAGTATGGGGTTATAATATAGTCGGCTGGCATTTCTCCAACCTTTCCTATATTTACCTCACTCACTATTTTAGTGTGTGATTCTGGATATCCCAGAGAGTTCTATTTGTTGCCAGATTTGAGTCTGTATGCACCAGCCGCTGCCTCCATCTTGACCCAAAGGTGTAATGGGGGCATATCCAGCATGGTTTCCATCCCAGCAGTTGATGTGCTGCTAATTCCGCCTGTTATGGCTAAGCAGGCTAATCTCTGCACCTTACCAAGCTCCTTAGCAGCAACCTGCTGTTCTACCTTCTTCCACCACACGACCGCCCCATAGGTGATCCTGGGTCTAATCACTGTGGTGTATATCCAGAGCATACCCTTGGGGCTCAGGCCCCAATTTTTGCCACAAGTCACAAGAGTACCTTTTGCCTTGGAGCAAATATTCTTGATGTGAGGGGTCCATGTCAGTTTCTCATCTAGGGCAACCCCTAGATATTTCACTGTCCCCTTCACAGGTAGTGCTTCATTGAAAAGCTTTAGATTCCAACTTGAATGTTATATATGTTTCTTTCTGAATGGTACAACAACAGTCTTCTTAGGACTAACCCCCAGATCCTGTTTTCTGCACCAGTCTTGCACAATGTCCAACGCACCTTGTGCCATATTCTTTACTGTGTCAGCAAGTATTATTATGACAAGATCATCTGCGTATCCTTGGCAAAAGTACTGCCTAGAATTTAATTCTCCAATGAGATCATTCACCACTAGATTCCACAATAAAGGGGGAAAGAACTGCTCCTTGCGGGCAACCCCTAGTGGTGTTGATTACCATTTTTTCATTCATCATGGTAGCTTCTACCTTTCTTCCACTGAGCATGGCCCTAGTCCACCTACATATAGTGGTCCCTAGGTCATGCACCTCTGCTGCCCTTACCATGGAATCGAAGGTTGTGTTGCTAAAAGTCCCCTCGATGACCAGGAAGATACAGAGGACTATTTCCTGAAAGTGTAGTGCTTTCTCCACCTTCCCAACGAGTTGGTGGAGAGCTGTCACACATGATTTACCTGGCTGATATGCATGTTAGTTTGAATGTAGAGGAGCCCTACTTAACCTCCTTTCTCTGAAATGAACATTAACCAGCTTTTCCAATGTCTTAAGAATGAAGGAGGACAGGCTGATTGGTCTCATATCCTTAGCCTTCGTATGATCAATTCTCCCTGGTTTTGGAATGAAGACAACCTTCACTGCCCTCCAGGCATTGGGAATTATTCCTGCAGTAGGCTAATGCTAAATAACCTGCATAGGAATCTAATAAGATTTTATCCCGCTTGTTGCAGGAGAGCTGGAAAGATTCCATCGAGGACAGGTAACTCAAACGGTTGAAATGTTCCCACCGCCCATCGGACCTTACTGAGATTGACACACTCCTTGGCCAAATCCCAGTCCTCTTTGTGAATACCTGAGAACCGTTGTCTCTCAGGAATCGCATTCTGGTCTGAGTTATCCCCCAGAGTATATTGAGGAAAGTGAGTCTTGAGGAGCAGTTCCAGCGTTTCATGTGCTGTCTTTGTATACTCCCCATCCTCCTTCCTCAATGTTCCTCCTGGATTAGTTGGTATTCTAGAGAGGATTTTATGAAGTCTCACATGAGCAGCCGTGCCCTCCACTTCCTCACAAAATACCTTCCAGGATGCCTCATTTGCCCGTCTGATGGCAAGGTTGTAATTGAAAAGGGCCTCACGATACTTTGGCTATTGTCCTTTGCGCCTCACAAGGTTAAACAGTCTTCATACCTGTTTCCCTTGCATTTCCAGGTTATTATTCCACCAAGGCACACTCCTACTTGTGCACTTCTTGGTGATTGAGCAGTTGTCCTGGTATGAGGTCACTATAGCAGAGGTTACGGCCTCTGCTACTTCCTCAACTCTGCTGGATTTCTTATCGAAGTTTTAATTTCCGATAGGCTGAAATCAAGGTCTTTTCTATATGTCTCCCAATCCGTTTTCTGGGGTTCCTATAGGCCATGGTCTGTCTGGTTCCATGTCAACCTTGAATTTAATATACATGTGATCTGATGAGGATGGCTCCAGGACCACATGACACTGTTTGACGTAACTTCTCATCATCATGGAACCAAAAGTTATGTCAATTACTTCTTCCCTTCTACTATTCCTGAATGTAGGCTCATCACCCCTATTCAGGATCTCCAAGTTGTTAGATAGGAGAAATTCAAGAAGGTGCTCACCTCTACTATTGGTGCCCTTGCTGCCCCACGATAGATTGTGGGCATTGGCATCACATCCCACCACCAGTTCGTCACCTTGCTGATGGCAGGTGTCCGTCAGTCTCCTCACTTCCAAGGAAGGAGGAGAGCTGTCTTCGTAAGGAAGGTATGCTGAGGCCAAAACAATTTCCCTCGTGATACTTTCCTCACGTTGCTGCATCCTGATGGTCACCAGGTCACTGGAACAAAAATCCATCATTGGTATGAAAGGAATTCCATTTCTAACATAAATGCATGTCTGGGAGTTGTTTAGATTTCTGGCATAAATCAAAATCAAATGGTCAAATGTTTGTATAGTCTATGGGACTTAACTACGGGGTCATCAGTCCCTAAACTTACAAACTACTTATGAACTACTTACGAACTACAACGGCACAAATATCCATGCCCGAGAGGGGATTCGAACCCCCGACCGTAGTGGCCGTGCAGACCGTGACTGGAGCGCCTCAGTCCCCTCGGCCACCGCGGACGGCAGCTTAAATCAGCTTACCTCCAGTACCACCGAGACCCAATACACCACCTTTGTATAAATAGCGTTCTTGTTTCAGGGCCACGTCCACCTCCTGTCTCCCCAGGCGATGGCTCAGGGCAGCAGTGGCCCCTTTACTGCGCTGCAGGTTTATCTGCAGCACTTCCAGTCCCCATCTTGCTGCCATTATTGCCTTTAAGGTCTTTGATTACCCTGACGCCGACCTGCGAGAATCCTAAAAACAGTTTCAGGCCTTGCTCTCGCAATGCCTTCAGGGACTTCTCTCCGACCTCCACCACCAGGGTTCGTCCTTCCGGAACGACCTTTTGGTTAATTACCCTCCAATCCTCTGTCGAGACTTTTGGGTTCTGGACCCTTATTTTCTCGAACAGAGTCGTTGGAGAGACATCCTTAAGGATTTTTGGTACCCATATTGATACCTTTGCGGTCTTCAGGAGTTCGGCTGCTGTCTTGGCCAGCACCTTCGCATCCTCCTGTGGGGATATCATGGGCACCTTGTACTTCAGTCATTCTGCTGAGTGCACCCCCTCGCAGACAAAAATGAGGGCATGGCGATCTAGATAGACCCTCCTGAATTTGGGTCCTGGACCAGCGCCCCCCCCCCCCCCCCAATCTCTTCAAAGAGGGCCATCTGCACGAGCTCCTCCTGCTGTGAGGTGATGCTTACCAGTGGGTATCCTTTTGGACAACCGCCATTCTAAAGACCGAGACTGCAGTACTATAGGTCTGTTTTCCTATTTCCAGCCTCAGCCCTTCAGGATTACGCTTGTCCAGAAAGGAGGGAGTCTTACATTCCTCCCTAACCCTCTTGCCACCTGTCTTTGACGTCGAGGGGGTCTGTGTATCCCCTTCGACCAGTTTCTTTTTGGGGGTCTTGGGCTCAAGCCCTTTTGATTCCCTCCACTTATGTTTAGGAAGCCATTCTTTTCCTTCCTTTTGCTTCTGTTCCTTGAGAAGTTTCCTCCTCTGAGCCCCAGACAAGGCCTTAATCCTAATCTGGTCCAACTTCTCTGTTACAGTTCCCACTTCTTGCTCAGGTCTAGACCCTGACTGAGAAGTAGGAGTGCACTTCATTGGTCCTGATCCTGATGTCTGAGTATCTGAGGTCTCAGATTGCCCCTCGGATTCTTTTAAAATAATTTTTTTCTCCGTGTTCATCTTAGTCCCACAAGATTTGGGGATTTATATGGTCCACACCACAATAACCCCACGCGGTGCAAGGTTACTTACTTAGGGAGGTCGCCCGGTATCCCTGAGGCTCCATTCGAGACACATCCACCCATGTGCCACACACCCCTTGGCACGGATCGCATCACACCTTGGGTTGGGAAAGGAATTGTGAAAAGACTGGAAGAGGATAAGGAAGATGGGACGTTGTGGAACACGCTTAGTCAGATCCATCAGCTGAGGCCTTTCCGGCAGTAGGTTCTCTACCTTTGGTATAGCCCTCGGCTTCACCCGGATACGCAATCCTCTCCACCCACACGGACAGTGCTTCATCAAGATGGTGTACCGCGGAGAGGGTCATGGGTGAACTGTTTGCAGCATAAAGAGTAACAAGGGGTCTGATAGAGGCTGAGGTGGTGGACGGCAGGATGATGCTGACATCGGCACCAGTGTCAATAAGGAAGCTGACGTTGTGGTTGTGGTGCAAACATGGAGTCGATGAGACTGCAAGTTGGCAACAGAAGATTCAGGGAAAGGTTGCAGGTGGCCTGAATGAATTACAGTTCGGCGAGAGGACGCACCTGTAGACTCCTGCCCACCTCATTTGGGTGGTTGCATGGGGGGGCGACAACGCTGGGCGGCATCACCAATGTAGCGTGATACCAACAGAGTGCCATGAGTGAAGGTGTCCTTCCGTTGCTAGGCGACAGTCCAGGGAGAGCCAGCTGCCGCTGTGCTGCCTCCGAGTGGGCAGTGGAGGGAGGCAGCGCAGGTAGTGTAGCATTGCGGCCAACAGATGGCAGTGCCTGTGAAGTAACAACTGCAGTTCGGCTGGCGCGATCTCTCCCACATGACGGAAGAGGTGGGGGTGGAGCACTGCCGACTGCTGGGGCAGACACTGCGACACCTGAAGTAGATGATAAGTGTGAGATGGCGAGCTGTCGGTGGCGAATGATCTGGTGTGATTTGTCGGTGAGGTGCAGTAGGGTGTTAATAGGGTCTGACAGGTGCGAAAGCAGGTGCAGACAAAGGTCCGTCGGAAGTTTAAGTAGCCAGAGCAACAACAGCGCACTGTCAGCAATGAAAGTGATGTCAACCTGGGCTCGAAGATAGTGCCAAATCTCGGAAGGTGCGCAGTTGTCCAGATGCACCTCATAAACGATATGGTGCATCGCGTCTTGAGGTGATTGAGAAAGTTGCTCGATGATGAGCTGTTTTGCGAAGCAGTACTTGCAAGACTTTGGGGCCGAGGTGATAATGTCACTTATCAGAGAAAGCTCGTCAGGATTTTTTGTGATGAGGCACACGAATCTAGTGTTGTCATCCAGAATAGAATAGTGGTCGAAAACAATGTCGACAACCGTGAACCAAGCTTTTGGGCTGTCACATACAAATGCAGGTAGCTTCGGTGGTTTGCCTGGTGCCAAAATATGGCCTGTAATCGGTGCACTCAGATCACTGCGGGCTGTCGTTCATGGAGGCAATTCAGGTAGGCCCATGTACTGCTTAGCAGAGTTTGTAGCATTCAGCTCCACTTGTGTGGTAGGAGCGGCGTCATCGACAGTCGGTGGATCTGGAACAGCCCCCTGTGCAAGAAGCACATGCCAGTTCTGCAGTTGGAAAACCCATCGGCATTGAAGAAGCAGAGGTCGCAAGCGGAGGGGAAACTGGTTTCCACTGCTGATTAAACACTGTCTGATAAGTAGCGAGTGTGCGCGACGTGGCAGTGGTCATATCCATGACCGACCGCATGGTGGGGCGGCAGTAGATTGGGCACCATGGGCTACTCGCAGCGCGGTAGAAACCAACGTGGTCGACGAAGGTGTAGCCGGTATGGAACCACACGAAAAAGTCTGAGGGTACGGTAATGGCAGGTATTGTCTGCCACTATAATGTCATTGTTAGCTGCACTGGCACAGTTTATGCCAAAAAGTGGAGGAGAAAAGTTCGCACTCGGTGCATCACTGTTCAAAAATCCCGAAACGCAGTCTGAAGAGAAAAACACAGTATTATTTACCCGCTTGTGAGAGTGAATCACTGTTCACTATGCACATGATCACTTGCTGTGTAGTGGCCACTCGAAGAAGCACATGAAAATGAGAATCTAATTCCTGAGTCCGAGGACGTGAAGGATAGTTTGCAACTCGAGATGACTGAGGATGTTCAGCAATGTGGCGATGAGGCTGCGTTTCTGCAGATTGCTTTGGCTACGACATGTCGAACCAGCACAGGAGTCGCGAATATTTTCAAAAGCGGTGAGCGATCGGTTGCTGAACTTATTGGGGTCACCAATGTAGGTTGTTATCACTATCGAAGAATAATACCCAACTTTACTCTGTTTATCGTATTTATTTCGGTTAGACACCAGATGAAGATACAGTGGTGATATCTAACAATAGTTCTGGCTCACTTCACACAAAGCACTGTTGAAGTTTGTATCCATTCATACCAGTGCGCTAGCCCAAAGAAGGTGGTCGGCAGAGGTGTCACTCCGCCACAGGGGTGATTTACGAGGGCTATGTGCTATGGTGTTGTGGTGGTGTAACAAGTAGAGGTGTGGTTTGCTACCCTACAGGTGTTTATAGACTGGTACCACTAGACAAATGGATACATTTTTAAAACATTTAAATTCCTGACACAACAAAATTAAATTCTAAATGGAATTAGGAGGATCTTCTATGAATTTCTGGGACCTTACTATTGATATCAGCACAAAAAAAGTAACCTATTTACAGAAAATCAGTAGTAACTGATACAGTTATCCCCGCTAACTCACAGCACCCACACTGACATAAACATGCAGGTTGAGTTGTTCCAACAGCATCTACTGTTTAAGTGTATCAACCAACCATGCATGTCGGGAACAATCTCATCACCTCTTCTTTATAATAAGATCTCTTCATTTGTTAAATGTGTGTAATAAGAATGTAGTTGCCAAAAATAAGAGGACCCGCTAGTCTGTGCCTCCTAACATAGCAACATATCTTGATAGGTCTTCTTGGGTGTTATCTCTTTCCCAATCATCACAAGAAAACCCAAAATAGCAAACACTTCTCATTTAAACCATTATTAATTCAAGCAAGCAGTGTGTTACTTACTAAAACAAGTACAATGCTTATTTTATCACTTAAGTACATACATACAAAAGCTTATTATCTGCCTTTTTTCTCCAACATATCCAGACAAAGAATAATTATAACATAGTAAAAGCTACGGAATGTACATAAAGTCCATATGTTTAATTTATCTCAGAATAATTATATCACTTGCACAGTGGATTCTTCTTCTTCTGGACAAAACCTGTACAGAGAAAAACTGGAGCCAGAAAATATTCTCCTACCACTTTGCTAAATTAAATATGACTCATTAAATAATTATACTTGACTTTCTTGAGCCTCTAGCAGGAAACATATAGTGTAAGCTGTTACACTACAAGCTTTCCATTCAATGGTGAATCGCCTCATATCAGTTCCATTATCTGATTCTGCATTTGAAACACAACTAAAACCAATCAAATGTATTGCATTCAGTAATGGCTATAGCCCTGCTGATTAAGGAAGTGGAAAAGGAGTAATTCCAATCCCAGGAGTGGAAGGACTTACCTTAGGGGAAAAAAGGAAGGTAAACAAATACACACACACTCACACATATCCAAATGCAAACACACCTAGACAAACATTTGTAAAAAGCTTTGGCTTTAAAAATTTAAACAGATGACTAAGGGGATAGAATTAAACAAAAAGTAATTCCAAATGATACTCCTCTGACAATACATTAGGTGGTGTCTTGGGAGGAGGTATAGTTTACATGCTAATTTCACCAAATGTATATATTTTAGCTCCAAACTGCAGCAGCAGTTGATCTGTTAACATAGCTTACACAAAGACTTTTAAGAGTTCTGGTGAATGGTTAGGAAGTTGCTTGGAATGGATACAATTTTCCTGCACCATATTAAGCATGGTAATGCACTGTGTTTCCATATTTTTGTCTACATTCTGTACATTGGCATTTTACATGATTCTAATTCGTGCTCAAATTCTTAAAACTTCTGTGAGCAGGTACATCTACTTCTATTTTTGTATTCAACTCTGACTCATTATTATGTTAACAATTACTACACCTTATACTATTAACCAAGGACATTAGAGTAAAGGGAGATGGCATTATTTATGCTGAGCACATACGTCAGTTGAAGCCTGTCTGCCATTTTGGTCAGTTTTGGAATCCTATTTCATTAAAACTAAGTGTTAAGTCAACCCTCTTACAGTAAATGCATTGAACTGACAGTCATTGCAAAGCAAGTACTTTCAAACAATAAACATTCTTGATGTTTAGTAATAAATAATCATCATAATATATTTGAAAACTTACGTTTTAATGGTTAATTTGTACTCTTTTAACGCGTACATAATGGCAAAACCGCCGGACATTATATTCCTGTTTAAGTGACATAAAACATTAGCTGTACAATATGAACACTTCTCCAAAACTTAGCAATATGGCAGAGGCAGTCTTCACTTTTTCAGCATAAGGTTGCCTCCCTGTATTCTAACTTCCTTGCTATTAACCATTTGTATTTCACAATATCACTCTGTTTAATGTTACCAAGTATTGTGTCTCAAGTCTTTTCTTCCGATTACTTATGCCACTGCTAGTACACTGCTCATGCAACACAGAGTTTTAGATAGCAAACTGATGCACCAAGTATTATGTCTCAAGTCTTTTCTTGCCATTACTTATGCCACTGCTAGTACAATGCTCATGCAACACACAGTTTTAGATAGCAAACTAATGCAAGTGAAATAGGAAGGCATGAATTTTATGTATTGTTTTACTATCCCTTCAAAATGGAATATTTCAAATGTAGGATGCAATTGCTTGTGTTGTTGACAGACATCCCAAGACAAGAAATTAGGTGAAAGTAAAAGGTGATCCTTCCAAAATGGACTCAATGGCAGATATTTTTTTAAATATGTACCTGCTACAATTAAGACACTCCCAATGTGGAAGAATAGTTACTTCTTTTTCCTTGGAATAAAAGACTCGGTTAAAGTTTTTGGGTGTTTAATAAAATGTGGTTATCAGGACATCTGGAACACTCGTGATAACATAGAGTAGTTTTAATGATTGTCAATGCTACTATACTGGACAGGCAGGATGCACATTCAGCTTCTGTTTTAAGGAACAATAGGTCTAAAATAATTTGAGATCTGCCCTCCCCAGTCATCTAAAAACATTCTACCCCAGACATAAATCGTAATTTAAATATCCCCCACATGCATACAAATAGTCACGTCCTCAATTTGTTGTAGAAAATTGAATGCATATGAAATTTGAACCAGTATCCACCATACACATTAAATGATCAAACTGTGCTGAAGCATATGACCCATTTAAGTAATTGTGAACTGCATAGTTACTTATTGAATATCCTGTATAATGCCATGTTAAAAAAAAGTTGTTTTTAATACCCTATTCTTGCAACTGAATGTGACTATTGCACCATTGCTGTATGTTGTTCACATATCATTGAGTCTTCACATCAGTATGTCGTTCGGTAATCTATGCTCCCTAACATAGCCGCAGATAACTACATCTACATCTTCTAGCCCCTGACATTCTACAAGTGTGCATGATCTATTTAAGAACAGTTTATGTTGTCATATTGAAAGATGTCACACATGTAAGTGATGCTTTCATGCTTCAGTTCTTCAATACTTGCACAGAATTAATTCTGATTTCGTAATTAATCATGTTGCTGTGTGTATTGGCATTCAGTAATTAAAAATGTAGAATAAATAGCCTCTTTCTTATCTAACATCTTTAATTATTACAGTACTAATTCATTCACTAACACTGCTTATTGGGAAATACACTTCTGGCCATTAAAATTGCTACACCATGAAGATGACTTGCTACAGACGTGAAATTTAAGTGATAGGAAGAAGATGCTGTGATATGCAAATGATTAGCTTTTCAAAGCATTCACAAAAGCTTGGTGCCGATGGCGAACCTACAACTTGCTGACATGACGAAATTTTCCAAATGATTTCTCATACACAAACAACGATTGACCAGCGTTGCTGGGTGAAACGTTGTTTGGTGCCTCATGTAAGGATGAGAAATGCGTTCCATCACGTTTCCGACTTTGATAAAGATCGGATTGTAGCCTATCGTGATTGCAGTTTATCGTATCACAACATTGCTGCTCGTGTTGGTCGCGATCCAATGACTGTTAGGTGCTAGATCCCAACAGCCTCATATCACTAGCAATTTAGATAACAAGCATCTTATCCACATGGCTTTAACGGATCATGCAGCCACATCTTGATCCCTGAGAAAACATATGGGGTCATTTGCAAGTTAACAACCATCTGCACAAACAGTTCAACGATAGAATGAAGGCTTTCACGGCCGGCGTCTTCATTAATTAAAACTTCTGGGCTAAGTTGCCGCGGTCCATCAATAAAACTTCTTATTCCCGACGTTTCGTTGCCTACTACAGGCAACATCTTCAAGGGTGAGTCGACGACTGCCTTCTAGGTAATGAAGGCCCTGCTTATGTAGAGGGCATAGATGGCGCCACTACTTTTCACGTGCTGCCGACTATGAAGCTGTCTTTGACCAACGTCATCTTTCTCGATTACAGGTAACTGATTGTCATATCTTTGGTTCAAAGTTGACTGTCAAATAGGAAAGAAGAAGGTTTGAAATTAGATAAGATTTGACGGTCTACTTTGAACCAAAGATATGAAAATCGATTATCTGTAATCGAGAGAGATGACATTGGTGAAAGATAGTTTCATAGTTGGCACCATGTGACAAGTAGTGGTGCCATCTATGCCCTCTATATAAGCAGGACCTCCATCGCCTTGTAGGCAGTCGTCGACTCACCCTTGAAGATGTTGCCCGCAGTAGGCAATGAAACATCGAGAGTAAGAAGTTTTATTGATGGAACACGGTAACATAACCCAGAAGTTTTAATTAATGAGTTCAATGATGTTTGCAGCAGCATGGACTATCAGCTCGTAGACCATGGCTGCAGTTACCCTTGACCCTGCATCACAGACAAGAGCGCCTGCGATGGTGTACATGATGACAAACCTGGGTGCACGAAAGGCAAAACATCCTTTTTTCCATATGAATCCAAGATCTGTTTACAGCATCATGAGGTCACATCAGTGTTTGGCGACATCGTGGAGAACCCACATTGGAAATGTGTATTCGTCATTGCCATACTGGCGTATCACCCGGCGTGATGATATAACGTGCCATTGCTTACACGTCTCGATCACCTCTTGTTCGCATTGTCGGCACTTTGAACAGTGATCGTTACATTTCAGATGTGTTACGCCCGTGGCTCTATCCTTCATTTGATCCCTGCGAAACCCTACATTTCAGCAAGATAATGCACGACCGCATGTTGCAGGTACTGTACAGGCCTTTCTGGATACAGAAGATGTTCGACTGCTGCCCTGGCCACCACAATCTCAAGATCTCTCACTAATTGAAAACATCTGGTCAATGGTGGCCGTGCAACTGGCTGGTCACAATCCGCCAGTCACTACTCTTGATGAACTGTGGTATCGTGTTGAAGCTGCATGGGCATCTGTACCTGTACATCCCATCCAAGCTCTGTTTGACTCAATGCCCAGGAGTATCAAGGTCATTATTACGGCCAGAGGTGGTTGTTCCAGGTACTGATTTCTCAGGATCTATGCACCCAAATTACATGAAAATGTAATCACACGTCAGTTCTAGTATAATGTATTTGTCCAATGAATACCCATTTATCATCTGCATTTCTTCTTGGTATAGCAATTTTAATGGCCAGTAGTGTAGTTTTAACAATCTAGAAATGGGAAGGCCTGAAACATCTGAAACGTTTTGCTCTGCGTGGAGAGTGTGAGAGACGAGATGCCGGAAAGCACCAGCTGGTCGTAAAGTAATGGTCCCCTAGTACAAAGGAACGCGGAACTCCGCTGGCGCCCCTCAGGCCGGCAGGCGTTCACCTCTGTGTTTAGCCAATAACAATTTTTTTCTGATTGGCAGAAGGGAAATGACGTAGCAGAGAGCGGGAACTCTTCGAAACATAAGCCCCGCTACAACGAGACGTGCAATTGGTTGTCTGGTCCACAGAGCTAAGCAAACTCGGGCATCTAACCTAAGCCCACCTACAACTGGAGAATTCATTTTACGAGCGCACCTCTAAAAAAAAACAGTGGGAGGCTGCTTTTTGACAGCGGCATTAATTGGCTCAGCTGTGTTCGCCAGAGTCAGTCGCTTGCTCTGGTCTGTCGGGTGTGCGTGTCCTTCTGAGTGAAAATTATGCTGTGTTCTCTCATACAGTGGGCAAACACTTGTTTGTGTCACTTCAGGTATGATCAGTATACAGTGCAACCGGAATGAGATTTTTTATTGATACCTTTACTGGAGCCTCACTCCACTGTGAGTGAAGTTCAATCGAACTTCACTCGGGATCACGCCATCAAATTTTGTTAACATCAATTGTAGGTCCTTAACAGTTGAGCTACAGTATCAACATTGCTTGCTTCTGGAAGCAAACCATCATCCGTATTAATTTAAGTATTTTTGAACAGAATTTTCAGTTAATTTTATTTCAGCTTAGGGCAGGTTTTAATATTGTACAATAATGCAGACCACTGTGATCTGTAGCCACAGGTCACACCTCCAACGTGCTGTGCCGACCAAGCCACACCAACAAGCAGTGATGGAAGGATGGTAAAAGATGTGCAATGAAACTCACACTTCTAAATGTCTGCCTACACTCATTTACAAAATGTAGTAATGCATGCTGATCTTACTTCCTCAGTCTTTCATAAAAAAACCTACTGAATGCAGATTCTCGTACTAGCTTCCACTTGCTTGAAATCCTCGCCATTTATGTCATTGCTCCCATGGTAGGATTCCTAGTTCCATGTCAACAGCCAGAGTTGTTATTGTAAACATTTTTCTTTTATATGTACAGATATCATTGTGTATTATTTGTTGACCATATTTTGTTAATAAATTAATTATTGGATTCTGTGTTTTCATTTCTTGTGGTGGTTAATCAGAGAACTATAATTAAGAAATCATTTTCAATATTATTTGTTCTTTGCAAACATTAAGCACCATAACTATTTGACAAGGGATATTTGTATTGGTTTTTGGGGCCAGCCATAACTTCCTTTTTTCTTTTAAATATACGTTTACTCATTGTGCATCATTCTCTCAAAGAAAAGGAAAGGTGGAAAGAGAAGACACAAATCCCATTGCCATATGGCTTTTCCCTGCCAGGATATTGAGTTTGTTGTGGATATTCTGGAAAAAAAAAAAAAACTGGTCGCAGAAGATACACATGAATGTGCATACCAATTTTTTAAGTTTTTATTAATAAGTCAGAGTGCAGATCAGAGTGAACAGACATTAAATTCCAGCACTTTGGCAAATGATTAATCATATTTTACTTTTCAGTTTGGTTTTGTGAGTTTTACCTCACCTCTTAGGGTCAACAGCATTGTGAAACAACATTGATCTTCGAAATTGTACTGTGTGTTATTGTTTAAATTGTGTTAGAATTAGCTGTTAGGTTCATTGTTTCAGGTTTCATGTTCGTATTTTCATGCTTACACGTAGCAAGACTAGGTTACTAGGCATTAATCAGGCCTTGTCTTCATCTGACATGATGGAACAAGTGGGTGAGCGTGAGGAGGTAGTAATGGGAACACAGGAAGGTGATAACCCAGTACCAATTACGGAACCTAGAGATGCGGTTGCTGGAGTCACTGCCGTCATGGAGACAGAAGCGAACTCACAAAGCTTGTCAAGCAGTAACACCATGGCGGAACCCACAGACATGCGACTAATACTTGTGGAATTGTTAGCTCAGATTGGACAAAGTGTAAAACAGAGTACAGATTAAACCAAAAAAGATCAGCCGCATCATAAAACAGAGTATAGATCGAACCAAAGAAATTATAGAACAGGCATCCGCGCGAACTGTCGAGCAATTGGGTATCCTTATCGCAAAGATTGAGGCAGCTTATTCGCAGATTGACAAATTGAAAGAGTCTGTCGGAAAAGCGAGAACTGAATGTAGCCAGAGAACTGGCGTTGTTGAAGCAAAGTGCAATCGGCAAATATTTGATATCAATAGTCAGCTGTCTGCTGTTAAAGTGCAAACAGCAGAAATTCCGAAGATAATAAATAACCTTCAGGATATTGAGCAAGCGCAAAAGGAACATGAACAGCACTTGAAAGCAACTGAACAAAAGATAAACCAATTTGATCGACAAATCAAGTCATGGATTGGGGAAACAACAGAAATTTTAGTGTAGAATATCCTAGAGATTATTGTCCAGGAGATTTGAAAAGTACAAGTCAGTGCTGAACCATCAACTACAACGCACATTCAGACACAATACAAATCTGAAATGCACAAGTTTAGGAATCAAGTGGCTGACTTGAAGACAGTGTGAGACATACCAATGCACATGACCTGGTTGAAAATAATTGTGTGCCTTTGCATAGAGCAGACGATCGTACATGTGCAAGCATCGGATCAATACTGAACAGCACTGCAGAAGCTGTACATGGCAATGGTGTGGAAACCCAGGAACTTTCGAACTCAACAGACATTTTTGACTTCAAACATTTCATTGCAGTACAGAATTTCCAAAAATATAAGGACAATGGCAGTTCGATGCACCCTAAAGTCTGATTGACGCAGTTCGACATGCCGCTGCCACCGAGTTGCCAGCTTAAGTATAAACTGTTGTTCATCTGCAGATATCTGGAGGGCACTGTGGCCAAGAAAATGTGTGGATTTGCTGCTATTCACACATCTTATGATCAGTTCAAAGAGGCATTCCTGGATTGCTATTGGTCTAAGAGAATGCAAGAGAGAATTAAGGATGAATTTTTGATGTCAGCCTTTTGCAAACTCCGGCTTCAAAAGTGTGGTCGAGAACTTCGAGATGCTCATGAAAAAGAACTAGTTTCTTGATACACCAAGCAATGACCATGAGATCATTCGCTACTTGCTACTCTAAACTGCCACCTCGTTATCATCAATGCCTGATAGGTAAACGCAGGGTAAGCAGTGAGGAGTTCAAATGCTTATTGCAAGAAACCAAATTCACTTTTATGGATGATAATAGGAGTAACGGAAGCTGGCGCCAGGAACATCCACATCCACAACTCCAACCAATCAGAGAACAATAACCAGAACAAGAAAAAGAAATTCAGGGTACACGGAAATAATGGTGGACAATGGCGTAATGCACAGCCTAACAGTCCAGATGGGAACAACCACAGCCAAGTACATCACAAGGTAGTGACAGTGGGCACAGTAATCACCAAAATGGAGGGCCACCTGCTGAGGTTGTTGATGTTAGACCACCCAGACCCCATGAACAGGACAGAGATCCTGGCCACGAACACATGTGATTAGTTGATACCGAGGGGGAATCTTCACATTACCCCACATTAGGTAAGGACGAGAGCCAACTCCTCGTGATTGATTATGAAGATCCTGAGTGGGAGTTGTTAGAAAAGAAGGAAAGAAACAAAGTAGCAGACATATATCCCGTAATAAAACTGTCAGTGGGGAAACTTACAATGAGAGGAATAATAGGCACAGGAAGCCAGATATCTGCCATTTCTGAGGATGCATTTGACAGATGATCCGGGGAGCACAGCTGGCCTATTTTGAAAGTCAGGATATTATTGTCAAAATGTGCGATCCGCGGCGAGGAGACAGAAGTTTTGCGTCATGCGTGCATGGTATTTTCATGCCAAGGACACGCCTTAGAAATCAACCTTTTAATCATTCCTCTCTTGTCCATCAAAGTCATCTCAGGGAATGACTACCTCTGCAATTGCAAAGCTGTCTTAAACATGGGCAGAGGAATTGACACCCTGTTCAATAACAAAAAATACATTCGGTTCGAGGAGCAGGCGATACAAGCACAACTGCCATCGCACTATCTCCATGTCCAGAACGTGTGGTCTCCTACCTAGTGCCATTAGCTATGAAACAGAAGGTATTGGAGGAGCTGCAAAGAATGGAGGGTGGCGCACGCCAATGCGTATGAGTTGGAGACGATAAAAGCTGGTAAGTCCATCGGCCTTCACCACATCTCCAATCTGAAGCTCTATAGAGAATAAACACTATTTTTTCTTCATGGTGTAAATATTTCGTTCATTTTGTGGTTTGTTATTGTAAGTATTTTGTGTGTCATGCTTTCTGTGTCTAAATCAAGATGTTTAGCATGTAAGTGTGTACAAAACATAGTTTGGTTTCGTATAAGCACCCTGTGGCAAAAGTGGGCAGAGTGGGTGTAAGGCTAGGTGCAAATTGAGACACGTACAGCACTCGCGCAGTGTCGTGACACTCCAGCGCTACATGCGCCTTCCATACGCGCTGCGCCGGACCAGCGCACACTGAGACGCATGCAAGAGTGACAGTCAGGCGGAGTGGCGTGCCCGTACCAGACGCTGGTTACTCACGAGTCTAACAATGTGTGATTCACAGGTAAAGCAGTTGTTGTTGTTGTTACAGCAGAGTTCCGAATCTGATTCGGATACCAACGCTGAGGACGAAGCTTTTCTTGCGTTACTAAGAAATAAAAACTTAAAATCTCCGAACAAATATATTTTGAGTGAAAGAAAATGGTGTGGTCAGTTTGAAATTACCAAGAAGATGAGTGATGCTGATTTCACAAATTATTTCAGAATGAACAGACAACAGTTTTCAGAACTGCATGGGATAATACAGGAAGCCATCGATGCAAATGGATGTAATGCACAAAAGCTGACTGCTACCGAGAAAAAACTGGCAGTTTTTTTTTGAGGTAAGCGATAAATACATAATACTTTTCTCCATGTGAGGGATCATTAATTCGTGCAACCTATTGAACGATGGTGTTTTCCCACTCTGACGCAAAATGGAGGGGTGTTATATAAATTTAACCCCTATGTCCAGACAAAATTAACTTTTATTGCTAGTGGTTACTCAACATGATATCTAAGGATCAAACTATATATTTCAATGTAGCCAGAGAATATGTCTATAAATTAAAAAAAAAAGCCGCGGCCACAGGGGCGCCGTGCAGCAGTGCGCGCGGCCATTCGCTGTCGGGGGGTTCGAATCCCCCTTAGGGCATGGGTGTTTATGTTGTCCTTAGGTTATTTTACCTTAGTTTAAGTACTTTTTATCCTAAGGACTAATGACCACGCAGTTGAGTCCAATACATTTAAAAGATATTTAAAAAAAGATATGTATCCACACTGAATTCTCTCACCTGTACATGGAACCACATTTAAAAGTATTATCAATTTTGTTGGAGTAACACTTAGCCTGTGTATTAATTAGATGGAAAATAATTTTATAATTATATTACTGAAAAATATCGCATTAAAGATGTTTTCATTCCTTGCGGTGGTTAATTAGAGTGCTTTTATTAAGAAATCATTTTCAATATTATTTGTTTCTTTGCAGACTTTGCACCATAACTATTTGACAAGGGGTATTTGTATTTGTTTTCCGGGCCAGCCATAACTTCCTTTTTTTCTTTAAAATATATATTTACCCGTTGTGCATAATTCTCTCAAAGAAAAGGAAAGGTGGAAAGAGAAGACTACAAATCCCTTACAATGTTATTATCAATGTATATAGTTTTTAATACTCTGGTTGTCTATTCTATTTCCTGTTTTATGCATGACATGATGGATTTTATCCATCTGATCTGGAACATCTTTGGCATTTCATGGTTAAAGAAATGTCCCATATATTATGAATGGTTCTGCAAATGATAATTACTACAGTTGAGTCGTTGTAACTTGGTCCCTTACAGCTGCAATAAGCAACAGCTTCATACTTCTACTGTCAACAGTTGTGTTGTGGAATTTTGTATACTTCTATATGGCAACTCCACATTATAGAAATCACCTGAAGCCATTTGCACTTCATTACTGACAGCTTGTAACAGCACTACAATTTGCCTGGTATCATCCTACACCAACCCAACTATAGTATGTCTTTTCACTTTATATATACATTACATATTTTGTCACATTTGATTAATATTAATTTATTATTGTTCAGTGTGTGCCATCCCCTATAATATATTTCATTCATATTACACTAAAACTGTCTATTTTAAATATCTTCCAATTGTTTTACTTAACACTTCTGTTTAGCTAGTTAATGTTTTTTACTGTTCAAATTACGTTTTATAAGAGTTTGAAGCAGTCAGTCCTGTCATATTTCTGTTGATAATGCAATTATTACTTCTGTCTACATCCCTCACAACTGCCCTACTATATTTTGTGGCCTCCAGATAAGCTGTTGGCTCAGTCCTTGTTGGTGCCCGGAGAGTGCTGCTACTTGTAGCAAATACCATGAGTGTAATACTTTTATTTTATTTTTACCCACTCGTTGCAGTCAACACATTCTGATCCAAAGTTAAAGGTGAAGCATTGAATTAAAATTTGGGATGTGGCCGGGAATCGAACCCGGAACTCCATGCTCACTAGGCAGACGTCTTAACCAGTTTCTAGATCCATGCAACACACTGTGATACAAGGATGACTACCCTGAATTGTGCAATCTATAACTTAATTCATAACGTGAGTCGCCTCTTTAATTTGTTTATTGGGATTCTGGAGGTTGTATTATAATTTTATACTACTCCCTCCCCCTGTATGTTTGCAGTTATTTCTTCACCTGATGATGGGACTGTACCATCCTGAAACTGGTTTTCCTTAAGTACCATTTTGTGTTTGTTACTTAAAATAGATTTAGCAAATATTCTTATGATTATATGGACTAGATATGAGTTTGTGCAAGACAGATCAGTTTCATTTATTGCATTCAGTAACGAGGTATTGAACTAAAATGGGATTCCAACTGACCAATATGGGGTATTTGAAGTCTGCCTCCAATGTGTTATAGCAACAAACAAGACTGGAAAACTTAAAAAAGATAAAGATCTAACATTGTGCATTTGTCAGGAAGGCAATCACCAAATACAAAATAAGAAAGAATGATGAAGCAAATAAGATAGAAAGAAAATAAAAGCACATTATCAGAAAGCAGTCATTGTCTGAATAGAAGTGATAAATAGAAAAATAACTACTGCATAATTTGACAGGTCAGTAGTGAAACCAAGCAAACAGTGTAATGTAATCTCCCAAAGAAAAAGTTGTGTGGCTCTGGTGCTGTAAAGAAGGTTAAACCTATGAATGGATGAAGAGTATGATGGTAAGGGTTACTGAGTAGAAAAAAAAAAAAATAATTTGAAACATAATTTGGATTAAAATGTTTAGTCACCAATATGAAACATGTGAATACAAAGCTCTTATCCTCATTTATTCAATACACATTATTAAAAACTATTATTCTTTGTAAATTTTGAAGGTAGTGAGTCCTGCATTGGTGTTGAAGACAGAAAATATAACAAGCTTTCATAATCACAGAATATTCAACCCAATGTATCCTACCTTATGTATCACAATGTCAAATAATACAACTATCTTCATTTCATATTGTTTGAAAATACATTTAAGAATTGAAAACGAAATGACCATGAATGTCCTACTGATATCTCTTTGTGGAGCAACTTGCAGATCACATCATCATAATATAAAGACAAAGACAGTCTTGAAGAATTTCCTGTAATATTACTAATTTGTAAAGTATACAAAGTGTTATTTTTCCTTTCCTTAATAAGAATACTATTATAAAAAAATCATTTAAGGCAACAGGGTGACTCTTTCCCCATCAGAAATTACATATCTTTACTCAACTGAGTGAATGAAAAAACTGGACAAATATTCAAAAAATTGTTGTTGTATCAGGTCTCAAATTTTGAAAACTGTACACAGCAACTTTTAACATAATCATTTACCGAATTACTGAAATAGTCAGATATTTCTTTTCAAATATTCTAGTCAGAGACATTTATTACAGTTACTAAACTAAGCCAGTTGATCACTACTTCATATTTTCTCTCAGACTTTCTGGAAGCTCAATTTTCTTCTTTTTTACATAATGCTGAATACGTTCATCCAAACTATCACACTTTGGCCTCTCAAAGAGAGGTTGGTAAACTTTGCGTTTAACTCCATCAAGAAGGCATGAACTTTGTTCATTTATATTCTGCTCTATATTTTCTTCTAAGCAGGATAACATAGTACGCACCATTGTTGTTTTTACAGCATGAACTGTCCAAATTTTCTGGAGTTCATGTATCACACTTATCAGTGTATCTTTGTCCACTATCTCTCCCCTTTCATCAAACTCACAATGGAATAGATTAAGTGGAACTTCATTAGCTAGGCAGTAGTGAGGTTTCTGTGGATGAGTTTCAACATTTAGTAAGTCCTTTACAACAATGGGCTCTTCCTTTCCTTGGCCAACTAAGAACAAAACACCAACAATGCATCTAATCTGATGCCAAAGAAACCCTTTTCCTTTAACTGTTAGGACACACATATCATAAGATATTAGTTTTGCAGGATCCTCACACACAACTTTAAGTTCAATGCTAAGAATTTCCCGTATATAATTAACTACACCATTCTTTACATCCATCTTGCATAAATTGCGAAAATCATGACTACCTACTAGATAACTCGCAGCTTCACTAATCCTTTGTAGATCTAAATTACCTCTTGGAAAAAAATATTTGTAAGTCCTTGATTTGCAATCAAAACGTGCACTGAAGTTTTGTGGTACAGGCATCCAAGATATAACCCTAATATCATTAGGTAAAACACGATTCAATATTTTTGGATATGGCAGTTCAGAGTTAGTACTTCCTGAATGTACTTCTTCTTCAGTTAAGTTGCTTCTAACATCTAATGTGAATGCTTGACAGAATGCACTTACACCCTTATCTGTACGGCCACATCGATGGTAATTGGCAGTCTCTCTGCTTTCAACAAGGCAAGTTTTATATAGAGCAGCGAATAGCTCATGTTCAATAGTTTTTGTGCTGTCCTCCTGTGTTGCTAGCCCTTGATAACTCCATCCCAGATACAATACTTTCAACATAATATGCCTCTTAACACACTTTGAAAAATCAAAGGCTCGTTTGCGCTTTGTTTCTTCAATACTGACTGTATTCTCCACTTCACTCAGTCGTTTAGTTAGTGAACACTTCAACTGTGTGTTATAGGCTTCTAACTGCAGAACTCTTGAGATCAGCTCTTCTTTTGACAACTCTTCAAGTTCTTCTTTTGTATATGTCTTTTTCTTCTGTTTTTTGGCAGGACTTTGAGCCATTTTGCTCCTTTATTTTCAGAAGATTTGGTTCTGAAAGAAATATTGAAATATGAAAATTAATTACACCATCCTTACAATTTTAGGTATCAAATCTGTATTCTCTTTATTAAATTTAGAGAGAACATGATGCTTCCTTACACATAGTTCTGGCAACAGCGATAATTCTTTACTATTGTACTTACTTGCAGCTTTAGAAAGACGCAAGAAGAAATTGTGGCTTGAAGGGAGGATAAGTGTGTGTGTGGAGGGGGTTTATGGAGAGAAGGAATTTAGCAATCAGCAAAATATTCATCAGATTATTATAATTTCTGAGTAGATTACAAGAAACATCTTTCAAACTGAACAGGCAGTGACTACCAGACTGGGTGTCTATACAAATTGCTTTCTGCTTTAGAAGAAAAAGAAAATTTCTTTGCAGTCAAAACTTGACATCTTATAGGATCTCAAGGCTAAAGTCTCGATCAGTGGCATGGGTAGCATCGCAGTGCGTCTGTAGCAGTGTTAGGTTGGCAACATAGTACATTTCGAGTAGCCTATGGCATGTACAATAATTCAATTACTGACTGTACTAGGGTACATCGGCGAATATTATTATTTTTACAAATATGTCATGATTTTAAGGGTTGTGGTTAGGCAGGAACCTAAGAGTACAGCTTAAATTATTGTGAGCAAATGTTATGATTTTTACGAATATGTCATGATATTAAAGGATGTGGTTAGGTAGGAACCGAAGAGTACATACTAAATTGTTGCAAGTGTGTTACCAAATTATGAACATTGAAAAATTATTGTAATTTGTATCATTTGAGAGACAGACACACACGTATTTTGCTTTACATAACAACAAAGTGTTACATCTGAACAGAAAGAGAGTGCATGTGGAGAAACACAGTTTTGTAGTGTGTGATCTTCTACATTCGAATGTTGTGATTCATTTCGAAAATAAAATCATTCAAACATGATGTTAACACATTCATTTTCACATCTTGTAAACATCGTGCACTGCCATTCATCCCAGCATCCACAGTGACTGTTGCCAACACTGCTGTTTCACGTCACGTAAATACATTAGGCCATGCCGCTGATCGAGACTTTTACCAGATCTCAATGCCCCCAAAGTAGTAAAACATTCCCATCAGGTTGTGCATGCAAAATTTTGGAACTATGGGTGCAGAGTACAGATTTCCAAATGTTGCCAAACAATGACACTGCATATTTACAAGAAACAGCTGAGAGCTAAGGTGCCTTGAGATTTAGGCAAATATAAACACACTTACATTGCTCATATACAAACATATAAGTGACAGCGGTAAAATACTGGTCCAACAGCATGGCTTCAAAAATTCTGATTTGGACACAAAACAAATATATTAAGTGTAACTTACAATACAACTTGTAATATTTATGGAAAGTGATTTTCACCTAACTGTAATAGAAATATCATTGGAATGGGAAGAAACGTTTCTCCTGATCAATGAAAGTACAAGGAGGAAAGGGAAATTGCCAGAGATCTGTCAACCTTTTTATCACTCTGAGAGTTCCCACCATATTTGCCTCCACATGTGCTATACATACTTCTGCCAATCTTCACAATTTCATCATTCAATATTTTCTTTCAAACCTAAACTGTGGTGCAATTTCACCATTTTCAATGGCAATAATATTAAAAGTTGAGATCACACTTTAACTTTTATGAACTGTTTTCAGTGCATATTTGCATAAAAATAAATTGGCATTATCTGTCAATGACAAGGTCATTAACACAGTGTACATTCTTGAATCAAACAAAGATACGGAAGACATAAGCTATTGTCCTTCTCAGAGGAAACAACCCATCACTTTGCCTTGACTGATTTAAGGCAACCAAATTTAGATGACCAAGTTATGAATTGAAACCTACTTCTTCTGAGTGAGTTTGCGATGCCTTTAAACAGTGGATAGCTTTTATTGCTGTTCATGTTTAGTTGCGCTGCTGTTGTGAACACTATTTAAAATAGTATACTTTTATTTTAATTATATAACCATTATTATCATCTTATACATTTCATCAATGGTTTACTGAATGATTTACCACAATATCACAACTAGTGACTTTCTGTTTTGAACCACATCCAGGGTCACCTTTCACAACAGGATTAGAATTATTGTTTAACTGATAAATTGACTTGAAACAATTTACTAAATCTTTGGTGTGATGTTTCTTATTGCTCTTCAAGAGATATAGTTTTTATAATTTGCATATTGCTAGTGATGCCCCAGATAATGTATTCCACTAAAGTGCTGTCAGTTTGTGAGGAGTATGTGTGTTTTTAAAGAGGCTGTACCTACTTGTTGTAACAAGTTTTGCCCAAATTTACAGTATATGCAGCAATCAGCCAAAAATGAAACTGATAGAAGTGGCCAAGCACTTGCAAGGATAGGTGTGTGTGTGTGTGTGTGTGATGCAAATGTGGCTATCAGACAGTGGTTGGCCCATTAGGGAGTGTATAGAATGGTAATACAACTGCTGTGGGGTCAAATCTCTAGGCAGACACTTTATATCGAACTTTTACAGCCCTTACACAGCAAATAAATAGAAATAATGCTCAACATATGGTATTTATTTATATTTTCATAAATACACGAAGAAGAAATGCAAAGGAAAATTTTATTGTAAATAAATTTCTGACAGCAAATTTATTCCTACAGCATCAATGATAACTCCGCAAGTACCTGCTGGAGGTAAACTCAGCTTGGGGCAACAGTGGCTATGAAATTCATTCCTTCTCTTGCTAGCATCAAACCAGCATTGATTCACAGTGAGCATATTGTGGAAAATATTGAGTTGTCTGCGAATAGCTGATGGTTGTTTGGTTTAATTATTAAATGGACCAAACTACTAAGTCATAAGTCCCTACTTTACAGACCAAAACATTCTGAACTGCCCCAATATCAAATAGTTTCCAAAGGCTAAATCACTCTTCACATAACCCGAACATATCAGATTTAATTAAACATAAGTCACTGTACATATCTAGTGGAGACAGTTTCTATCATGACCAATAAAACAGCAAAATAACGAAAAAAGGACAACAATTAAATCCCTCGATATCATTCATAAATTTATCAACTACTGTATCACAATCAAAGTATCACTAACTATAAAATTACATTCAGTCACTGCACACATCAGGCAAGCAAAAACTGCAAATCAATTCTAGCCTCCAAACCTACATGGGAGAAAATGGCTTATAGTACAAGTGAAAATCCCATCAACAATGTGGTCATTTGAGACGGAGCACAAGCTTGTATTATTTTATTAAGGATGAGGAAAGAAACTGGCTGTGCAATTTCAAAAGAATCATAAGACATGATTTAGAGAAATCACAGGATTCTGGATGACTGATAGCAGATTTGAACCACCCTGCTCTCAAATGGAAGTCCAGTGTGCTAACCACTGTGCCACCTCACTCGGTAATATGAAGAACTGGAGTATTACTCTGCATCACGTGATAAATACAAACACAATGGAGGGAAAAAAAGGGCAAGAATATTCAGATTTCATCCCAATCAATTTCACATTAATGGCTGTTAGTCTTCCAAAAACACACATTCAAAGTGGAATATGGAGTCTTTAAACAAAAGGAGCATCTTGCTTGAAGTATATGTGACATTTGAAAATTTGTAAAGAACACATTAAAAATGGTTCAATCCCTGGACATATTTCTTCATAGTAATGTCTGCCTCCGTAATTTAGTCAACAGTATTGTGGCAACCAAGCAGGGGGCCTGGGTTCAATTCCAGGTCAGGAACTGGGTGTTGTGTGTTGTCTTCTTCATCATTTTCATCACCATCATCAACACACAAGTTGCACTAGGTGGCCCAACTATCACAGACGGGATCTCCTGGCCAAAAATGCCGTACTATCATTTCATGTCATATTAGTATGGAGTTGTAACTTACGAATCAAGACAAGAAACTTGCAGCAATGGTCATTTGGTGTTGCAAGGAGGTTTCCAAACTTAAAATGGAAAGCCTCTTAAAACTGGTCAGAAAGTTAAAATAATAGCATAATAGCAAAATTACAAAATTTGTAGCTGAAAGGGATCCTGCCAATATTGAGGAGCCCCTTCTGAGACAAAGAAGTTTAGAAACCAATCAAATGCTTTAACATCACATGCAATAAAATTTTTATATTGTCTTTTCAGGTTGCCAATACCAATCACCTTATAACAGAACCCTGGACCATCATGAGGAAATAACAGTACTCGTGAAACAACAGAATAAGAACAAAGTAGTATTCAGCACAATATCCTATATCTCTATCTGGAAAATTATTCCCAACATGCCTACAAAATGAGTACTGTATCTTTTGAGCCAACAGTTCAAAAAAATGATGCTAGAATAAGTGGCAATATATAAAACCAAGGAAACTTAAAACAGCCTTGTACAATTTTTTTGCTATTCAATGTCTGATGATAATAATTTTGTATGGCTCAGTGGCCTGGTGCAAGTCTTTTGACTGGACGGCACTTTGGCGACTATTGTGTCCCTAACCAACCCCAATTTTCCAAGAGATCCAAAGGAACAATAGGTAGTGATGATCCACAGCTGTGTTAAATAATCACACATTTATTCATAAGATCAATGCCAACAGCAGATTATAATGAATGATGGAAATGGTTCAGACCAGGGAGAGTGCTAAGATGGCCAAGGTGTTAAGGCAATCAGTTGCAAAAAGGGGGTTTCCTAGTTCATACGCAGTCCAGCACTAATTTTCAAGTGTCACAGAAAAGTGCAGCTGAAGTTAAAGTATTTTGCAAACTGCAAATAAATATATAGTGTAGGGAGAAAAAAATAATAATGAACTGAGTGATCCAATGAAGCCCTACATGCAGAATCACAAAAGTTCTTCTGTTAATTGACTCATGCAGAAAAAAACAAGTCCACTATTACACGACACTTTTTTAAGACAACAATGGAATGCCATTGGGCAATGTTTTGTAGAAAATTGCCAGGAATCAGTCATAAATATTTTGTTTATCTACCAAATCTAGATTTCAGTCCTTGTATGACCATTCTCAATTCTAAGACAATACAAAAGAATCAGTTAAAATTAAATAATATACATGCCAAGTTATAAACCAGTTGTACAAGGTTTCAGTAACAGTAAATGATAAAATGTATACTTTAAAACGAAGAGATAAAACATATACAACGTTGTGGCCTCCATGTTGGAAGTAACATTCATACTGATGCAGCTGTTACAATTTTTACACAGCTGATGTCAGCGTTCGTAATTGGCAACTGTGGCGACCTCTTTAAAGGTTCGTAAGTAAAAAATTGTATTTGTGGTGTATTTATTATGTTACAGTAATGGTTATATTTTATTTTAATAGTCACTTTTTACTTTAAAAATGTTCTGTATTAATAGATATTATTTATTGGTTATACAGGATTGGTGGTAATAAAATATATACTAGCCAGTGCCTTAGAATGTTGTTGACAATTACAGTAACAGTTTGAATTTGAAACTTCCTGGCAGGTTAAAATTGTGTGCCAGAACCAGGACTTAAACCTGGGACCTTTGCCTTTCGCGGGCAAGCGCACTACCGACTGAGCTATCCCGACATGACTCACGGTGCCGACTCACAACTTCACTTCCGCCAGTACCTCGCCTCCTACTTTCCAAACTTCACAGAAGTTCTCCTGCGAAACTTGCAAGACTAGCACTCCTGGAAGAAAGGATATGGTGGAGACATGGCTTAGCCACAGCCTACGGGATGTTTCCAGAATGAAACTTTCACTCTGCAGCAGAGTGTGCTCTGATATGAAACTTCCTGGCAGATTAAAATTTATTTTTCTTTAAGACTTTTTTTAATTAGATAACTTGTTCGCAGTCTACATCATAAAATCAAACAGTGTCAATTTTACAAATTGTAGTTGTAGTAACAAGTAAAATCACAGTAGATGTAAGTTACTATACCAACATCTCTTGTAGAACTATCTTAGGCCTTTCATAATATATAACACAGTTTCTGAAGGTTTACATTAAAATATGTAAAATATTTTAGTTTGGTACTAAAATTAAAGTACTCCCATGTCGTATACATAAAAATACTTTATATTTACTACTTTTCTCCTTGTATAAAAAGTACTCTTATTTGACATGTGGATGTTTGGATGTAAGTAGCGGGCAATCAGTGTGTATGTTGGTTTCAGCCTTATGTAGCCAAACTCAGATGATTTTTGAATAGTTCCCAAAGATGGGAACTTCTTGTGGTTGTTTGCTCATCGAACAGTGTTATCTGAGCGGATGTCAGTTTTGTAAAAATTGTAACAGCTACATAACCTCCAACATGGAGGTGGAAACGTTGTATAAGTTCTGTTTGTTTTAAGGTATGTATTTTATCATTGACTGTAATTGAAACCACGCAGACCTGGTTTATAACTTCGCATGTATTTGTCTTAGCACTGAGAATGATCCAACAATGATCAAAATGTAGATCTGATAAATAAAAAAAATTATTTTTGGTTGTTTACTGACAATTTTCTACTAATCAAAAAACAGTCGTTGAGCACAAGATCCATAATTGAATCAAGCCTGATAATGTTAAAGTGAATACCTCAAAATGGACTCTGCTAGTGCAAACCTGTGATGACTGTTTTAATCGGATTTGATCAAAGAACTTAAAAACTATTCTTATCTCATTGATAGAAAAAGTAATGCACATCCCAAGAAGATTGCATTACAATACTCTACAATGTGCACTACCATTTATCCTCACTAATATTTGGCTTATGGAGTGTTACTCAGGGTTTTCTGCCAAATTGTGTGAACCTTCTTTAAATGAAAAACAATTAATTAATTGTGAAAATACAGAATTTGTGTGCAACAAGTTGTAAAATACTGATGACTGTGTTATTGAAAATAATATTACCCCAGCAGATGTAGATCATCAATAACAAGCATTAATACTCTGGAATAAATGAGATCATTCTCTGGAAAGCATAGGCACTGATATATCAAAAAGTGCACTCAAAAAAGCAATATAAAACATGACTGACTCTTTTTTTCAACTAGCATGTACTTTTAAGTCCCTTCATTGTGTCAGCTAGAAAAATATACTGCCAGAACTGCTTTTTGCAGGTGTGAAGGAGAGGTGGAAGCTGTGCTGGATGAGTCTGGTAAACGGGGAAAGAGACTGGAGGCAAAATGAGGGGCTAGGATTGGCTTGCTGACAGAATTATGGGGAGGAGGGCTGGTAAATGGGGCCTAGGTATGAGATGCATACGTTTGAGGGCAGGTAAGAATTGGAGCAGTAATGTAGGGATGTGAGTTGGGAGAGGATGACACAATGAAGGAAGGAGAAACATTTGGCAGAGGGTGTGGAGACCATGGGTTTCCAGAGATTGAGGCTGAGACAATTTCAGAAGAGCATTTGTTCTAAGGATAATGGTCATTTGTGCAGTTCACAGCTGGTAGTGGAAGAGGGGCTCCAGATGACCCAGGTTGTGAAACAGACATTGACAGTGAGCATGATTTGCTCAGCTATATGCTCTGCCACAGAGTAGCCATCTTTGGTCTTGGTTACAGATCAAGGGTGACCATGAACCATAGTGGACAGTTAGTTATACAAGCATAAAATATTGTGCAATGTTTGCAGCAAAGTTGATATCTGATATGGGTGTTTCCACAAGTGGATATGTAGAAAGTGCTGGTTGGAAGAATTGTGCAGGTCTTGCACTGTGGTCTTTTACAGGGATATGATTCCTATGGTAGGGGGCTGTGAGTGGAAGAGGCATAGGGATGGAAAGGATAATTTAAGTTCACTGGCTGGAACAGTATTTTAAAAGAGGTGGGCAGGATATTAAGTAGCATGTCTCTCACTTCTGGGTTTGATGGCTGACAAATGATGTGGTTCTATTGTTCCAATTCTGGGTACGTTGGATGATGGGGGGGTGCTCCCCTTTGTGGCTGATTCAAGGTGTTGGTGGTGGTGGGAGGATGGGGTAGGTGTGAGAATTGGACACGGGATATTTATATGCAGAGTAGGTCTGAGATAGTGCTTGTTTGTGAAGGTCTTACGATAACTTCAATACAATGAGAAAGTAAGTTATGTCACTACAGATAACCCGTCTACAGTAGCTCAACAGTAAGGAAGTGATTTTTTGGTGAGCAAGGAATGGTAGTTACAGAAATGCAGGTGGTTAGTAAGTTTCATATAGATAGTGCCATCAGCAAGATGGAGATCAATGACTAGGAATGTGGCATGTGACTGCGTACATTCGCGGCGTAATTATCCAGCAGATAACCTGTGAAGACTATCAGGAATGTGGCATGTTACTTGAGGAGGACTGGATGAAATAAATGTGCAGGTGCTGAAGTTGTGAAACAATGGGCTATTGTGTTCCAATTCTTAGTCCTTCATGAAAATATCATCAATGATCCTGAACCAGGAAAGTGTTTTAAAGTTTTGAAAGCTGAGAAGATATCCTCCCTCTATACAATATAATTGGTAACAGAAATGAGATACTTGGCCTGGAATCTGAAGGTCAATTGGCAAAGCCAATGGCATCGAGATTGATGAGTAGGGATCCAGATGGTAAATGGGTAGGGATGGTGGCAGGTTGGTGAATGGAAAGGTTGGTGTTTTGCATATGGGAGGCTAGATCAACATTGTTTCAGTCGGAGCTCCAAAGCTAGTGACAATAGGTTGAGTTGTCAAAGATTGTTGGTTATATGAATTTTAGGAAGCTTGCCAGAGGCTTGTGTGCAAGGATGAAGAGGGAAAAGTATTAGGGGAAGAGTCTGAAAAAAACTTAGGTTTCAACAGAGATTGGAATTATGTTAGGCTTCTGGGATGGAATCACTCTGGCAGAGCTCATAGATAGAAGAGTCAGACAATTGGTGGAGACCTTCTGTCATGTAGTCACTGTGAACTTTGATTCATCACAACAGTGGTGGCACATATGTCTCCAAGAGGGTTCATTAGGTCAGGATCTTTTTTGAGGTTGTGTATCTGTTATTTCATCTGTTGAAAGATTGGTGTTCTCATGAATGAACCTGGAAAAAAATGCCAAGAGGCCTAGTTGGAGGTATGAAAGTCCTGGAAGGTAATCGGAGGGTGATTCGGTGAGAGAGAGAGAGAGAGAGAGAGAGAGAGAGAGAGAGAGAGAGAGAGAGAGAGAGAGAGAGAGAGAGTCAAGATGGCAGATAAAAAGTATCAAATTTTATATACAAAGTATTCCACTTAGCTAACAAAGGCCAGACACTCAATCTACTAGAGGCCTAGCTCACAGTCCAGGCTTAATATTAAAGGATCAAACAATCCTCAATACATCACCACTTCTGAACCCACCCTAATCCTCAGAATTTCCAGTACAACTCACCAAGCCTGTTCCATTTTATTCCTCCAATTCTTGTATCTCCTTATTTTACTTTACTCTGTTTTTGAGTCAGCATCTGTATGTAATAGGTTTCAGTACTTTGGTTTATTTTACTAGTTTGAAGTTGTAAATCTAATTTAAATTTGGTACAGCCATTGTTTATTTCCTTTCTTTGTTAATACCAGTGCAGCTTTTCAATGTATCAGACCTGTTTTGTTTCATCCTTTGTTAGTACTAATATTCCAAATTATACTGTACTCTGTCCTTACATCCATTCATTATTTAATTGTGAACAACTATGATTGAATATGTTTATTTTCACCGTTTTTCAGTTCGTCTGCATATCTCTGATTTGTTAAGCCTCACAGTTCTCCAATGCATCCCACCTATACTCTCCCATCCCATCCCTCTATTTTTGTATATTTAGTTATAATAGTGTTCCAGGTTTCTAATATTTATTCTATTTTTCTTAGGTTTTGAGTCATATTATGTTTTGAATAACCCTTCAAACTTCAGATTCTTGTTCAATTTAATTTTATTTGCAGTAGTCGCTGTTCCTAAGAAATTGTTATGCATGCATGTGCCCTATTTCCATGATATTGCCCTTCTTCAGCAGCTTCAAGAAAAATGTTATATATATATATATATATATATATATATATATATATATATATATATATATATATATATCTCCTTATCTAACATAAAACTGGTTTTATTTTGGTAATTCTATCTTATCTAAATGGAAGTCTTTCTAATAGGAAATGTTTTTGTCAGCTCCAGTATATACATATTTAAAAGTGAAAGAAATATTTTGAGTGGCCAACTAAAACAATACATCGTATCACATAATTTGTTCTTTTTACTTAAAAGAGTAAAAACTTTATTATAAAGGGAAAATAATATTTTGGTTTACTGTGCTGTCAAGATTTATTCCACATAATTCCATTAATTATTTACATTTCATATACTCTTCAAATGAATGGACACTATTCCATTGTCCAAATTTCTGTCAAGCAAATAACAAAGGCACAACAAAAAATTTTCTCAAAGTCTCAGCCATTCAGTTTCAGATTATCGCCAGTTCTTAAACATGATTGATTGCCAATAGTGCTATATTACAGCCATATTTAATGAACTCTAGAAATTCATACTTGGAACACTAATAGTTACTCCTACAAACCTTTTAGGACTTGCAACCAGGATTAATCTTACATGTGAAGAGATAAAGTTGAACACCCTTGAAGTATGCCTCTCAGTAACCAAAAACCATTTTGCAAAAACTTCATTAGAATTTTTCTCCTCCACTTTTGATGTGACAAGACTCAATTATTATTAGCAAATTTTTATTAATGACAATCATTCACTATCAGTATTTGATATCAACAACACTCCAATTTTGATGTCTTTTCTTTCATAAGTACAATGAATCAACATATTTTTTCTATAAAGTCAGTATTATAGGAACAAAATGCAGTACAATAAAGAATATAATAAAATACCACAGTCTTGTGACAACTTTTATAAGTGGCAATCATCAGTCATTGCAATATTAACTGCACACTCAAAATTGTCTTACACTTTAAAATATCTTAGATTTACATGATACCAACAGAACTTGCCAAATTATTTGGAGTTGTTGAATACTAAAAAGAAAGAAATTACAAACCATCACAACATAGCTGTTTTGTACAGAGTATATTATAAGTCTGGAATACTTTGTCATTTCTTGTGTTTTCACTTAGAATGAATCCAAAAATAATGCAAAGTGAAATAAAGCTACAACAGTACTATTTCAATCATATTATTGCTTTTGAAATGTAATGCTAGATAATGTACAAGTGTAACAAAATACTGCAGAAATGCAACTTGAAAAAGAAAACAATTCTGCAGAGGAATCACTTACATTTGTTAAATGTAGCTTCATTTATTTATATTTAAATTAAATGGATCCATCTAATTAATTAGTTGGATGTGTGAGAAGTACTAAAACTTCTAAAAAATTCTTATTATAAATGACATTTGTTCTGCAAATATTACTGTTTGCCATTTAGACACTGATTACATTTAATATAAAACATAGAAAACAAATGACTGAAACTAATACTGCACAGTCAAATGAGATGAGCTGATTGTCATTACAATTATTCATTACCACAAAGAATTACATCATTGCCTCAATAACATGACATGAAATCACTTAAATGTCACTTTTCCATAATTTAATTGTCTTATCATTTTCTAGTGCTGCTGAAGCAATAATATTTTCTGTAGGATGACATGTTGTACAAAGAACTACATCTGTATGTCCTTGTAGCTTCTGCACTATTTCCTTTGTCTGAAGATTCCAGATGTACACCATATTGTCCTCTGAACCAGACACAATCCATTTACCACCAGTTACAGAAAAATTTGCAAATATACAATATTTTTCATTGCGATGTCCTGTGTATGTTTTCAAACATTTTCCTTTGCTATAGTCCCAAAGCTTCAGTGTGTTATCCAATGTAGCCGCAAGGATGTATTTGCCATTTGGAGAAAATTTAACGAATGACACTGGAGGATTGTCATCATCTATCAGTGTTTTCAGACACTGACCTGATGCAGTATCCCATATTCTGCAGAGCCCGTCGTAACTGCTGGACACAATTAGGGAACCATCTCTGTTAAAATGAACAGCACTCACTGGGTCTGAATGAGCTGGCAAAGTCTTTAAACACTTTCCAGTTCTTACATCCCAGATGCGAACACTCTCATCGAACGAGCCAGAAACTATCAGGTTTGACTGAGGGTTAAAGTTGCAACAAAAAACATAGTTACTGTGACCTTTAAGTGTTTTCAAACACTTTCCTGAACTCAATTCCCAAATTTTTAATGTTTTATCATCAGAAGCACTGACTAATAACCTGCTGTCACTAGACCAGGATACGTCCGATATACCCAATTTATGTCCTGAAATTGTTTTTTCAAACTTCCCATCATAAGCTCCCCATATTTTTATTAATTTATCGGCAGATGAACTTGCCAGCCATTCACCATTTGGGCTGAATTTTACAGCAGATACTGCCTTGGTATGTCCAGCAAGAGTGAATTTCAGTGCATAGTTAGGTTTAACTCCTGAACTTGCTTTGGCAGAACCTCCTGTTGGATTAGTAGGAGTTCCTGGAGCAGAGGAATTGTTAACTCCTGTTTGTGAAATATTTTGCCCTGAGCTAACTGGTACCATTGTAATGGCTTTCACAAAATAACAGTTATGTTAAATGTATAAATATCATGAAGTGAGTGGAATTCATAGTAATCAAATTAGAGGTTGTCTGCTCAACACACCTAGTTCACTATCTGGCACTTGTGAGGCAAACTACTGCGCAAATCCCTCTGTAATTGTGACTGCCATGCATAAACAGGGGCAACTCTGAAACAATGAAAAAAGCTGTATTAGCAAAAATTCTCTCTCTCTCACGAAAGCATGTGCACACACACACACACACACACACACACACACACACACACACACACACACACTTTCTTGTACAATATGCATAAATTTGTTTTATTTAATTTTGTGACAAGTATTAGCACCTATAAAGTGCAGGTCAATATATATGTCACTTGAAAATCTAGGGCAAAATAAAAGTAATGGAAAGAATAAAGAAACCCAATCATTCTGTAACTGTGACAACTATCAGTGGACAACTACATACAGAAAAATGAAATCAATGCTCAGCTTTTAAACAATATCTTTCTGTGGAACAAACAAACTAAAGCACACACACACACACACACACACACACACACACACACACACACACACACACACACACACCAATACTAAACTGTGGATCCTTAGGTTAACACCTATTGTTTTCCTAAGTTCCAATTTGCATGTAGGTTGGTACTTACTCGTTTCATGACTAATTAAACTGAATACCGTTATTTGTATAGGACCTAAAATTGCCTATTTCTACATTAGCGCATAATTTTGCCTATTTCAGCATAAAAATCCTAAAAAGTACCTATTTCATTAATTTGACTAAGTTATTGTATTTTCAAAGATTAGTTACACATGAGAATCAAATTTGGGAGTCCTAAATGCCATATTTCAAAATCTTTTGCTCATAGAATTCTGGTCAGCTGTGTATTTCCACTAAGAAACAGTTTCATAGGCCTTAAACTGACAACAGTTTAAAAAAAATTAAAATGTTAATTGTAGATGCCCTCTATGGCCAAATTATTGCACTTCGCGCATTTTCTTGTTGCTGTCTACAGCCAATCCTAGCAAACTACTGTGTTTGGTGAAAAGTATTGTACGTGAACTTTCTGATTCAAGAAATAATTTGCCAGTAGTGTGATGTTTTCATCCAAAGCACTGGGTGATTCCATTCACTTATTCAGAAGGGGCTGCCATCTCTCGGGTACCATCTATCCAGCAGTGAGTACTTCTCCTACCTCTTCTATGCATCATAGTAGGAGAAAAAAAACTACGCCATTCTGAAAACAGTTAGTTCAAAGTCTAGTCACATAAGACAGTAGCAAAAGTTTCCGCACTATACGACAGATGGAAAAATTATTTTCTGTCAAGCATGCAACAAGGAGGTTAGTTGATATATTTTTATACTTCTTATTTTCCTATGATTTAGGATTCTTTTTTATCACTATCCTTTAGCAATATCAAATACTCTTTATATGCAATTTTATACTGAAGTTTCTTTCTCTCTCGTTTAGGTTTCAAGTGTTAAGAAATCTCATTTAACTAAGCATGCAGATGGAATCGCAAATAAGGAAAATGATGAACGAAAAGTCAAAACTGAAGCAAACACTTTTAGCCAATACATCTGATGAACCCCCCAAACAGATCAAATTCTGCAGTGACTTGCATCATGCACTTGTAGCAGCAAACATTCCCTTTTGGAAACTAGAAAACAGGTTTTCTTGAGAAGTACTACCTTTTGTCTATTCCTGCAGAGTCAACTTTGTGTAAACATTATGAGGATTCAACTTTGCACAGAATCCAAGAAGATGTTGGAGAGTTCAGTATATGGATTTCTGTGGGTGAAACTACTGACAGTCTTGGCCGTTACATTGCAAACCTGATTATTAGCAAGCTTATTTGATTTACTCAAAACAGCTCCCAAAAACTAACCTACAGACAATGGCACACTTTGTGAACAATGGGCTTAAGATGCTATACACAAACGACACTTCTGGCCGTCACGGATGTCGCTGCATATATGATAGCAGCATCTGAATTGTTAAAAGTATTCTACCCACTGATGCTGCACATATCAGCCGTATAGCAGTGCCAATAAGGTGTAGTGTCCCGTCTCAGACCGTGAGTGGGAGATTGAGAGTCGTAGAATTCTCCCTGAGAGAGGTCTGCTATGAAGATCAAATATGTATTTTTAATTAATAAAATACTCTTGGTACCTTAGTCCTCTTGTTATGTTGACTCTCTCTTCTTTCAGCAGATTCTCTGCACTATTTGAAGATAAGGCACATCGAACAGATTGCAGCAAAAGGAGAAATCTAATGAGTAATCTCTCATATAAATGATGTACTTGAAACCATAGTTTAAGTTAAATAATAACTGTATTGCCATTTAGTACATCATTGTACAATATAATACATGAACTGATTAGCAGCATTCAGAACACACCTGTACTCAATGCCTTCACATTAAAGAAGCTTAAATAATATCAACTGCTTTATAACAGAAGAAGATCAAGAATTTCTCCATATAGATTAGCCTTCACTATTTGTTTAGTCCATGACAGGTAGAGCTTTCTCCCACCCACAACAAGTATACTCCACAAAGCTGCACTCCCCTGCTCTCAAGTACATGCACACACGAGTGCACAGCACACTCTACCTGTTCACCTTTTTCTTAAACTAATTTCAGGCAAATCCGCACATTTCAAGGTTGGATACGGGTACAGTGTACCCTCAAACTGTTTGTTACACTACAAAGGCTACAATTTCTTAAAGTAAATAAAGTAATATCGATGGTGAAGAAAATTTTTGTTAAGGCACCATCTAGAATACAGGCATTCAAAGAACAACTTCCAGATGTATCTTGCCGCCAGAGCCAGTTGTTACTTGCTGGAGCACATGGCTATCAGCAGCAGAATACTATGGTACGCATGTCTCGGCTGTCCAGAAGGTTGTTGAAAATGTACCCAAGGATGCTGCATTCGTAACTGCAGCAAAGGGGTTACTCAAAGATTCGTCTGTAAAATGGGACTTTTCTTACATTAGAGCCAACTACATATTTATGACAAGAATAATTTCATTACTGGAAGGCTCAGGGAGACCTGTCTATGAAAATATTTCTTTTCTTGAAGAAGTGAAAATGTAAATTAATGTAGTGCCAGGTAATGTAGAGGGAAAAGTATGGGCAAAAATGCAAACGGTTTTGCAGAACACCGGCTTGAAGGAGTTGTGTGCAGATGCTTACAAACTTACTAGAAAATCCAGCTCACCTGACTGCAGCATTCCTGTACACCACCTGCCAAAAATAAAGAATGCCTCTGTCACATCTATTGATGCAGAACATTTTTTTTTCAGCGTATAAATTGATTCTGACTGACAAGTGCCAAAGTTATTCCACCAGAAAACATAGAAAAGGTTTTCGTTATTTACTGTGAAGCAACTATCATCTGAATGGGTGAAACCACGAATGTATTAATTAAAAGTACTGATACCTATGTTTTATAGAGATATTTATCTTGCGAAAGTAAAAATATTTGGAGTTATGTTTAACATTAATGTTGTAGAGTGCTTGCTATGCTGCGTAACTGTGTTATCATTACCTAATAATGGAAAGTCCAATTTGGAATTAACAATATATAATAGGACAGTTTATGACGTGATGACGAGCCACGACATGGCCAATAGCTGAAAGTGTTGTTGTTTGTGTTTTTTTGTGTGTTCCTGTCGCACTCATTGTCATGTCTTTGCGTGGACTCGTAAACTGTCCTATTATATATTGTGTATCGTTACCCTTGTTTTTAGTGACTAATAAGATGTTCATATGTCAACACTGTGTATTTTATTCTTATTTTCTCTGCATCATATTTATTAGAGCCTATTTTAATTTTGATATAGCCTAAATGAAGTACCAAAGGAGACTATTTTAGGTTCCTAAAACACACTTTTTGCGACCTAAAAATCCGCGGTCTAATCATTACATTATCCTGACTAGACATGGGATACAGCACCAAGATGATGCAACTGTGCAGCATGTATACAATCGAGCCTTTTATCTTACAGCTATTGATAATTTAAATCTTCTTTATGTGCCTATCATCAGTTCCATACCTCAATTATATGGTAAGAGACTACATTCACTATTCCCATCTTATGAAATGAAAGTCAGCAGTAGGGATTTAGGATTAATGTACACTAACAGGCAAAATGATTGCTTGGCCAGAATAATTTAGAGTCCAGGAACAGAGCACTCGGCATGCTCAAGTTCAGAAGTGCCAGTGCTCACAACTTTAGCGGTCTTTGGAGCTTCAGCTTGGTGCTTACATCAAGCAGAAGCAATATTAATAGTTTGGATTCAGTATATATCAAATTCATTGCAATTTCAATCATCATATTGTTTCTTTTGAAAATTATTATTTGACCACATAGAAACAGTTGAAATATAAAAACTATTCTTCGAAAGAGATATATTGGCTGGCCAGTACTTACCTTAGAGCTGTACCACAGAGTCACACAAGGAAGAAAAAGGACGAAAAAATAGTACTAGCTTTCAGAACAGAGTTCCTTCATCATGTAGGAGAGAAGGGAAGAAAAAGGGAATAGGGAACAGAAGGGGAAGGTTATTCATGACATCAGTATCTCTGACTTCCACAATCATGACACATCATTGTCATGACATAGGCCTATATTGTGAATAATCTTCCCCTTCTGTTCCCTATTCCTTTTTTCTTCCTTTCTTTCGTACCTGTTACAGGAACTCTGCTCTGAAAGCTAGTACTATTTTTTCGTCCTTTATCTTCTTTGTGTGACTATTGGCAGTAGAGCACTAAGGTAAGCTCTGGCCAGCCAATCTACCTCTTTTGAAGAATAATTTATCATCTCTGTAGAGAATTTCTGTTGTAACAGTATAATTTATTGCACTCTCATGAACGGTACAACATATACACATGTACACGGTACGGTGGTGGCAAGTCACAGACACAGTTAATGTTGACATATGAGTCCGGCCAGAGCTACACATGAACTGAGGCACGCCTCGCACACCGCATGCTCGCCCGGTCGTGGCGGTGCTGCAGGCCCTCAGAGGCGGCGCCATCGTGCGGCGGACTCGGCCGTGGCGCGTCTTTTAGATGCCGCGGATGGATGGGATGTGGCTTGCAGTGGTGTGCTCCAACATCCCTCCCATCTTCTGGGAAGCCGACATCGCAGGTGGAGGCGGAAGATGGCCGGCGACGCTGGATCGTGGCGACCACAGGAGTCGCCCACGTGACCCTGCGGCGGGGCAGGAGCCGGCCGGAGACGGCGAGCGCCTCCATCACCTCATCTGCGTGGCCAACCAGTCCGGGGGCACGTAGGGTCAGAAGTGCCCACGCCGGCGGCAACCAGGTCATGGCAGGCTCCCTGCTAGCACAGAAGACAGTGGCGGAGAGGCCGGTCGCATCTCGATGTCGCCACTGAAGGAAGACGCCTCCCCTGCCGGCGCTCCCCCCACCGCCGGTGCGGGAAACGACACGGCCGTGTCCGAAGCAGGACCGGAGCAGGCAGGAGGCGGGCGCGACAGAGGAGTACTGGCCGGAGCGTCGACCCGCAGGGAGAGAGGCCACATCTCGACGTCATCATCAGTGGCCGACTGTCGGCATTGTGGACGCCCATCCGTAGCGCCACTTCCACGAGCCGCGTCGAGCGTCGGCTCCGACGGTAAGGCGTCGTCGTGGTGGTGGGAAGGGGGCGAGAATGCAGTAGAGGCTGCCGTGCGACAGCTGTCAGTGGGAGGAGGCTGGTGCCACCGTGATGTTAGATGAATTCCTCTCTCGACCTCTGAATCTATGGAGGGGTATCCGAGAGGCACAGTCGTGAGATCTGAAGGCCGTGGGGTGGGGCTCCGAGGACACAGTTGGTTGAGATGGCGGGAGATCGTCACCCCGTCTGCATCTACCACGCACATCTGTCGACCACGCAAACGCCATACTACCCCTGGCGTCCACCCTGGGCGGAGGCCAAAGGTGCGCGCCCAGACAGGGGTGCCTGGTGCGTAACGCTGAGTGTGTGTGGGCACCTCAGGTTGTGGCTCCGGGCACAGCAGGTGCAACAGCGTCCGGGGCCGACGGCCATGGAGGACCTCCGACGGGCTCCGACCATTTATTGGTGTTGTCCGATAAGTACTAAGAAATAAGGGGAGTGCCACCTCGGCGGATGACTTTTCCAGGCACTTACGAAGTTGTGATTTAAAAGTTCGCACCATACGCTCTGCCTCCCCATTGGATTGGGGGTGGAAAGGAGCCGAGGTGAGGTGGGAAACACCATTATTAGTGCAGAATTGTTGAAAATAAGACGACGTGAATTGTGGGCCATTATCAGAGACGAGCGTCCGAGGAAGGCCTTCAATCGCAAAGATCTATACCAGAGCTCTGACCACATCTTCTGCCGCAATGGAGCGCATACGCACGACGTACGGATAATTAGACAGTGCATCTACCACCACGAACCACATTGACTGACAGAAAGGGCTGGCCAAGCCCACATGAATGCGGTCCCAGGGGTGCTCCGGAGTAGGCCACGGGGAACAGGTGCGCCTGGGGGCAGCTTGCTGCGTAGCACACTGAGTGCACGTATGGACCAACTGCTCGATGGCGGCATCGATTCCTGGCCAATAGACAAAACGGCGTGCAAGCACCTTCATGCTTGTGATATCCCAGTGACCCCGATGTAACAGAGTTAACATACGAGCCCGTAAGTCAGACGGAATGACGACCCGAGGCACGTCGGAATCGGTACTGAGGAGGAGCACACCGTGGACAACTGACAGCCGGTGTCGAAGCTGGAAATAGGTGCGCAGAGGGCCAGCCTCTTTGGTGGACAATCACGCAGGCTACTCGGTGGCGACATGCTTAAGCACATCCCGGAGCACAGGGTCCCGACGGGTGGCTTGCGCGACTATTGGCCGAATTCCGAAGTCGCTCAACCGCGTCTTGCAAACGTTCATCAATCTGAAAAAGCGCCACCTCGTCTTTGTCGAAGGAACAAAGGACGGGTCGGGCCCATGGGCAGATGGGACAAGGCGTCGGCATTGGCATGGTGCGACGAGGACCGATAATGAATTTCGTAGTAATAGGCACTCAAAAACAGAGCCCAACGTTGGATACGTTGCGAAGTCAGGTCTGGAAAATGAGAACGCGGGCCAAACCGTGCCACCAGGGGTTTGTGATCCGTGATAAGGTGGAATTTAATGCCATAGAGGAACACATGAAACTTCCGAACAGCATAAACAATCGCCAAAGCCTCTTTCTCAATCTGAGAATAATTATGCTGGGCATCTGACAACGTCTTAGACGCGTAGGCAATGGGCTGCTCGCAACCATCATCCAGTCTGTGGGCCAACACCGCTCCAATCCCGTGCTGAGAAGCATCCGTAGCTAGGACTAGCTGTCGGCCTGGCGTAAATGTGCCGAGACAAGGTGACGACTTTAACATTGATTTGATGCCGCCTCACAAACAGCAGACCACACAAACGGAACACCTTTCTTTTGAAGTGCATTCAAAGGATGTGTGACCTCCGCCACATTAGGAAGAAATTTGGAGTAGTAGCTGACCTTGCCCAAAAAGGACTGGAGTTCCTGCAAATTCGTAGGACGAGGAAGATGGTCAATTGCCGTAACCAATTCTGACCTAGGGCAGACGCCATCTCGTGACACTAGGTGTCCCAAATACTCAATTTCAGGTTGAAAGAACTGTGAGTTTTGAAGATTGCGTTTGAGGTCTGTCGCGTGCAATTTTGTGAACAAGAGCCGCAGGTTGTTTAAGTGATCTGTGCGGGAGGAACCGGTAACAATGATATCGTCCAGATAGTTCACACAGCACGGAATGTCATCCAATAACTGTTGCAAGAAACGTTGAAATATCGCGGGCACACTCGCGACCCCAATCGGCAGACGTTTGTAGCGGTACAGCCCGAATGGAGTGTTGAGAACCATGAATTGTTGAGAATCAGAGTCTAAGGGAAGCTGGAGATATGCTTCCGCCAAATCAATTTTGGAAAAACACTCACCGCTCGCCTATTTCGCATAAATGTTGTCCGGGCGGGGAATGGGAAAACAATCTATCACTGACTGATAGTTAACCGTAGACTTGAAATCACGGCACAACCGAAGGGCTCCCGTGGGTTTCTTTATTATCACTAGAGGTGTCGCCCTCAGGCTAGAGGAAATTGGTTCGATGATACCCAAGCCGTGCAACCGATCCAACTCGTCCTTAACTGCTGGGCGCAAAGCAAAAGGAATAGGCCGGGCGCGACAAAATTTTGGAACCGCTGTAGGTTTGAGAGTGATGTGTGCCTCTTAACCAATGGCCATTCCCAAACCCGCCGAGAAAAGTGCTCCAAACTCTCGGCAAAGGGAATCAAATTCAGTAAACGGTATGGAGTCAGACACAAGATGAACAGCGTCGTGAACGCTGAAACCAAACGCCGTGAACGCATCCAGGCCAAAAATGTTTTCTGAAGCCGCGCTTGTGATGGCCAAAAACATGACGGCGCGCACTACGTGCTGGTACTCTACCTCAATCGTAAACTGAGCGAGCACTGGAATCGGCTGTTTACCATAGCCGACCAAACGACGAGAAGTCATTACAAGAGGCGGCTTCCCAAGTGCCAAATACGTATCCAAATTTACGAGAGAGACGGAGGCACCGGTATCAACTTGAAAACGGAACGGACGATTTTGAATTAGAAGTGTGACATAAATCTTTGAAGAAGTGACCTGCTCCTGTCCAGGTGCGGTAGACAGACAGTTTACTTCCATTTGGGACTCGTCAGAATACGGCGGCCGACCGCGTGCGGAAGTCCGACAAACAGCCTTGTTTACGACAGGACGCGCACTGCGCGCGGCGGAAGGGGCAGCGCGGGCGATCATGTGCATGAAAACAATCTGGACAAGAGGGAAAGTCACGTCATCGGTATGGAACGGCAGAAGGTAATCGTGAAGAACACGTAGACGACGAAGAGCTGGGCGAAGAACAACGCCTGCGGGGGCGCGAGGACTGTACCGCTGCCACCTCTACCTTTTCCTCAAACTGATCCGCTGCCGCCTTAGACACCTCAAAAGCTTGTGCAATAGACAAAACCTCATCAAGGGTGGGATCCTGTAACCGCAAAGCCTCATGACGCACAGCCCTATCAGGAGCCGAACGGACAACGACATCGCGAATTAAGGAATCTGCGTACGACTGTTGACAATTTGCAGACACATAACCACACTTACGACTCAAACCGCAGAGGTCGGCCACACAGACTGATACAACTGACCAGGTTTCTTTCTGCTTTGATGAAAATCCAGGCGGGAAAGCACCACGTGCATTTGCTGCCGATAATAAGAACTAAGCAATTCCGTAATATGGGAAAAAGACAACTCGACGGGCTCGATCCACGACAAGAAGAAAGACTTTTGTAAATCAGGATCCGTTACCTTAAAAGCCGTAATATTTTGCTGGAGATGCCGCACGCTGGAGTCCCAGTCTTCCTTAGACTCTTGGAAAGCCGGAAAAGTCGGAGGAGTGTGTGTGTGTGTGTGTGTGTGTGTGTGTGGGGGGGGGGGGGGGGTAGGCATGGGGCGGCGAAGGGGCCGCAGCGGAGAGGACGTAATCAACTCCGTAAGCAAAACAACTTGTTGCTGCTGTTGATCTAACTGCTGCTGCTGCTGCTTTTGCAGTAACTGAAGCAACGCTGGATCCGTAACCACCGCAACAGAAAACACGCGTAAGAACAAAACTCGTTGCCAATTATACTGTTGTAACAGTATAATTTATTGCACTCTCATGAACGGTACAACATATACACACGTACACGGTACGTTGGTGGCAAGTCACGGACACAGTTAATGTTGACATATAAGACCGGCGATAGATACACATGAACTGAGGCACGCCTCACACACCGCGTGCTCGCCTGGTCGTGGCGGTGCTGCAGGCCCTCAGAGGCGGCGCCATCGTGCGGCGGACTCGGCCGTGGCGCGTCTTTTAGATGCCGCGGACGGATGGGAGGCGGCTTGCAGTGGCGCGCTCCAACAATTTCCATCAGTAATGAAATATGAAAACTCCATGTCAGTATAATTACTACAATGAGCAGCATTTCACACCTGCTTCGGTAGCAGAGTGGATAGGCAGTCTATGAACATAAAAGATGCTTATATGAATCTCACCAGAGTCATTTGTTATTTTTATTTAACTGAGTAGAGTATGAATGTTTTGACATACTTACAAGCTTGCATCTGTAAGAAATGATCAAGACTTTGCTATTTCTTTTGGATCACAGCAATGAGAGATAAACGGCAGAATTTCTAAGAGAAATTGATGGAGGATTGAGAGTGACTGTTAATTGGAACAAATCCAGCACCAGAACAGTGGCAATTAAAGGAAAGAAAAGAAATTACATCACCAATGGAACCCAAGTGGAACTGCAACACAGTACTTGGTACAATGAGGATTGTGGGAAGGCAACTGAAGAATGGAATAATGCAAGGAAGAAGATACTCCAGCAAAGAACAAAGTTAATCTAGAAATGAGATAAAACAAAACTATTTGCAAAGGGAAAAAAGAGTACTGGTGAAAAATAGACTGGAAGACATTGCAAAACCCATATACGGGATAATACCTTAATACTTACGTATTGTAGATAATAAACAATCTGCGGTTATTCTAAATTACAGATTACAACAACAGAATGTACCATTGATCACAGATCTCAAACCAAAAATTTGCACCTTCAGTGCTCACTTGGGGGAGGGTGGGAACCTTCTCTGTGTTAACCTATACCTCACTATCAGAGTGCAGCTACAGATCACTTTTTAAACTAAAAATCTTAATCTATAATCTATGTTCTGCTTGTAAACAAACTATCGTCTTTAACTCAGCCACCACATAATTACTCATGCCACCTACTAACAAGCACACACCTCAAAAGTACCGTGCAGCGATGACGTCTGTGGTGTAGCAGAATTATTGTTCTGTGAGTATCTGTTTTATACTAATCCATCCAGGCTGCTGTTTCCAGATGTTTTACAATTGCCACACCATAGAAGACGTCATTGTGTTGAATCTTCTTACATATAAATCATAATTGCACAGACGGTCACCTAGAATTTGCTTTTTATATATATATATATATATATATATATATATATATATATATATATATATATTTACTTACCACGCAAAGGAGCACAGGAAGTGATAGTAGCACAAATAAATCAATAAACACACACACACACACACACACACACACACACACACACACACACACACACACAAAACGCTAGTTTTCGCAGCCTAGTTGCTTCGTCAGGCAGAAGGGAAGGAGAGGAAAAAGGAAATGATGAGGGTTTTAAGGGAGTGGGTAAGGAGTCATTTCCTTTTCCCTCTCCTTCCCTTCTGCCTGACGAAGCAGCTAGGCTGCGAAAGCTAGTGTTTGTTTGTGTGTGTGCGTGTGTGTGTGTGAATTTATTGATTTATTTGTGCTACTATCACTTCCTGTGCTCCTTCGCCTGGTAAGTAATCATCTATTTTTTTTATATATATTTTTCCTGCTAGGAATTTCTCTTCTATAATATTCGTTGAATATAAACATATTAAGAGATGACTATTTTAAAGGAAGAACACTTGACTCGTTTTTAACATGTGTATTGAAACTTCTTAAATCACAAATTACATTCTGGATATACATTTCAGATATGAGTTCAATATGTGAATGGAATGGGGGGAAAACCCTAATAACTGGTATAGTGTGACATACCCTCTGCCATGCATTTCACAATGTTTTGCAGAGTAGAGATGTAGATTAAACTCATGATTATTTGTGTTTGCACCTTATTGGACTGTTCACAACCCCAAGTTTGCAAGACAATATGCCTGTTTTAAATAATGACGTCCCATGCTGAGGTTGTGCACATATAAATACAAAATAACATATATGATATGGCTAAACTGCAGTCTGTTGCCCATGTACTGCAAATGTTGGCAACACTACAGAATATATGTATACACCACAACAGTCAACTATAGAGTAGGTATAGCACGTACTATTCATTTTGTGATCTGTACGAAACAGGGATCATTTAAAGTGAAAGTCAGGTTAGGCATAGGTTAAACAAGATTATTATTATTTTAGGGTTGGAAGCATCTCCGGTGCAGGAAAAATTTATTTACAGTTGCTAACATACACGCCATGCTAAAAACACGGGCAACAGACTCTGCAGTTTTACCATATGATGTTGCAATTAATTGTGAAGTCAATAGTGTACACATTGCAAAAGAGCAAGAAACTATTTACCACCGCATGGAATCAAACCTGAGAATCTTTCAATAAAAATCCAATCTCTTATCACAGAGCCAAACACCGCTTTCTAAACAGACTCTCTCAGGGGGAGTTGATAAGGTGCATATGGTGATAGATCCATATAAAACTTCCTTTATTTCCTTAATGCTTAGCCTTCTGGAATTCCCACTCGGTGCACTTTCATATCTCACCATGCCCCCCTATATGTACCATAAATCCAGACGAATTCAGTGATGACGAGTAGGCGTCCTATCCTTGTTAGCTTGTATTTATTGTGAATCTTTAATTCAGCACAAAGTCTCTACTGATTGGAAAAAAGCGTAGGTGACTCCCATTTATAAGAAAGGAAAAAGAATTGACCCACATAATTAAAGGCCAATATTGTTGACATCTGTTTCCTGTAGAATTTTGGAGCACTTTCACAGTTAAAATATAGGAAATTTCCTTGAGAGTTGTGAAACTCAATTTGCCCTTTTCTCGCATGACATCTTGCGAGCCGTGGATGAAGGGCAACAGGCAGATTGTGTTTTCCCAGTTTCAAAAAGGCGTTTGACACGGTGCCACACTGCAGACTTAACGAAGATACGAGCATATGGAATAGGTTCACAGATTTGCGACTGGCTGGAAGACTTTGGTGGCGAGTGTTCATTAGAGACGAGTGTATCATCATGTGTGCCCCGGGGGAGGGGGCGGGGATATGATAGGACTGCTATTATTTTCTATCGATATAAATGATGTGATGGACAGAGTAACTTGTAATTTGTGGCTGTTTGCTAATGATGCTGTGTGTGGAGGGTGTCGTCTTTAATTGACTGTAATAGCATGCAGGGTGACTTAGATAAAATTTCTAGCTGGCTCTAAATGTAGAAAAATGTAAGGTGATGCACATGCGTAGGAAAAACAATCCCATAATGTTTGAATACAGCATTAGTAGTGAGCTTCTTGATGCAGTTGTGACATTCAAATATCTAGGCTTAACATTGCAGAGCGAATGAAATGGAACAAACATGCAAGGACAGTTGTAAGGCAGACAGCTGACTTCAGTTTATTGGGAGAATTCTGGGAAGATATACTTCATCTGTAAAGGAGGCCACATATAAAGTGCTTGAATGACCACACCTTGATCATTGCTGAAGTGTTTGGGACCCTCAGCATGTCAGTTTAAAGGAAGACATATAAGCAGTTCAGAGGTAAACAGCTAGGTTTGTTATTGGTAGGTTCGACCAATGTGCAAGTGTCACGGAAAGGCTCCAGGAACTCAAATGGGGATCGCGGGAGGAAATACGGCGTTCTTTTTAAGAAATTCTGTTGAGGAAATTTAGAGGGCCGGAATTTGAAGCTGAGCATAGAATGATCTTTCTGCCACCTACTTACATTTCGCATAATGTTCAAAATTAAAGTTTGTATAGCTTATGGGACTTAACTACAGGGTCATCAGTCCCTAAACTTACAAACTACTTATGAACTAGCTAACACTAAGGACGGCACAAATATCCATGCCCGAGGGGGCATTCAAACCCCCGACTGTAGTGGCCGTGCAGACCGTGACTAGCGCGCCGCAGTCCCCTCAGCCACCGCGGGCGGCTTCGCGTAATGATCACGAAGGCAAGATAAGAGAAATTACGGCTCGTACAGAGGCATGTAGGGCCTAGGCATTCTTTTTTAACCTAATTCTACTTAGGAGTGGAATAGGAAAGGATATGTCTAGTAGTTGTACAGTGTATCCTCTGCCACGCACCTTATGGTGGATTGCGGAACCGTATGTATGTAGAAGTCCAATGGCATTTTCCAGCAACCTCTCACAATAAAGGTGCTGGAGATGGTGTTGGTGGCACAGTCAAACGACTGGATGCTCGTGCAAGTCTGCATTGTCCATACACTGATCAAATCTAATGACATTATGTTTTTGCTAAGTATAACATAGAGGGTATCAGTTTCTGGTATGCACCTATGAAAGATCATGAAACTGAAGAACTGAAACTTGCAGTGAGATTCAAAAAATGCTGTAAAATTGTAGGGATATAAAAACTTTACACATTTTTTCCCCATTGCAGGAACAAAACAATAACTTAAGTCTATTCAGATTGTAAAGAAAGCAAAATTGAACTTGTGACAGCTGTTGGCAGTGGTTCAATATCATTTGATAACGCCAAAGGATATACTGCTTGTGGTTATTATAGCTCTTGTAGCTAGAAAAAATAAGGAAAAGGATGACATCACAGTTAGTTGCTTACAACCACCTGGACGGTCAACATCATTCACGTTTCCCAATCATGCAGACATTCTTTCCATAAGCAACAAAAGTAAAGGGTAATCTTGAACCCTAAAATTGCTACCGGATGAACACATACATTATCCTGTCCTGAAATGGTGACATGCAATGAACTAATTGGTTAGTAACATCACAAATGGCACTAATGAGACTCCTCTTACTGATTAACTAGAACTAAATTTCAGCCTATCTCTGGTGTTCAGCTGTTTTGATTTTGTAACGTTTGCAACTTCTGTATTTGTTAAATCAACACTCACATTGTTTTTGTTTATTGTCTATTATAAGCTATTTTATTTTGATGTCCACATTTATCTGTACAATAACACATGGTAAAGTTTAAGCCAAATCTTTTTGATAAATTACTTTTAAAGAAGTTTTACAGTTCCATTTTAAGCATAAAATTACTTTTGACAGTGAACCCATGCCTATCCCAAGTAGAAAATTTTAGAATATATAGAGGAAAACAATATCTTTAACATACATTTTAATGAGAATTTTAGAAACACAGTTTTTCAAAATTTAGTAACTTCAATAATAATATCTTCATTTAAAACTGCATGTGTCCTTTCAAATAATTTTATTTTGTATTAAATGAAAGTCAATTAAAAGAGTTTTCAAATGATCATCATTTTATTGTTCTAGCTCAAGTAGAGCACAAGTTTTGAGCAAATCAATACTGAACCGCGAGTCAAAATACAATTTAAAAAAAATTTAATTTAATTTATTTATTTTTGATTAACCATTACTCGGTCACTTTTAGTAGGAAAAAGGTGAAAAAATTGTTTCGTTGTACTCTTTATGAGTACTAAATGTATACAAAATTTCAAGAAATCTAAGAGGGCCAGGATGATAATCACACTTTCATTTGGGGTCATTCCATGTCGATTCAACCAGGGGTTCCAGCTCATAGCCTCAGATTTGCCTGAAATTAAGCACACCTTTGCTACCATTTGTGGAAGACTTATGTACAAAGTATTAGGTTCCCCTGACAATTAATTCCAGAATAATAGCTTGTGAAAGAAGGTGGGGTTAAATTGTACGACGCTTCTTGCCGGGCTGCAGTGGTTATATTGGCACCAATGGTAATGGTGGCAACTCAGATGACCACTAAATGTTTTTTCGTTGACAACTTCAATTTAAACGAAAATTATTTTTTTCTGAACGGACAAGGGTACATACAAGAACCTGTTAACCATAGAGCAGGTACAGTATTGATTTTGCTGCAAGTAAAACGAGTAGCAATAACATTTACTCAGTAGCTCGTGAAAATTAATGCAATTCTACACTTCATTGTTCATCTGTTGCCAACATAAGCACTGGAGCCCAGCGAGAAGCGTCGTAAAATTTTACTGAAGGTGATGTGACCCAGAAGTTGCAATGTGCCTTTGGCAATCAACTTCAGAGCCCAATTCAGTGCTTAATAACTTCAGAACTATTCCATCAATCCCTGTGAAATTTTTACCACATATTAACATCCTTATAGGGAACAATCTACACGAGTCAAAACACCAACAATATCTTTCTGAAGGGAAATAAAAAATTTCAAAAGGCTATTAAATACTTGTAATGTGTTAAAAGATACATATTGTAAGTGCCCATCATTCCAAATATAATTCACTCATGAAGGTGATAAAATTTTTGTTGTAAGTCTCATGTGCGGTAAACACAAACACAACACATTATGACCACATCTGTCACACATACTGAGTTACATGCACAGAAAATTTACAAATAAACTGAAAAATCACTGGAAAAACATGTATTTTCTATATATACATGTGGCGTCTATTCTGAAAGAAGAGACGTCACTTCTGATCCTGCAGTTGTTATTGTTTTAATATGTACAGAATATATGACTTCAACTGCGAATGGGCAAAGCTGAAAATGAGTACCCAGCTGGGAGTCGAACCCAGGTCTCCTGCTTTCTAGGTAGTTGTGCTGATCCCTACACCACTGGAGACACAGTGATCACCGCACCTGCAAGGACTACCTAAGCACGCCTCCCGTCAGACACAGGGTAAAGCCATATGCCAAAGGCGCATTGCCATTTCCAGGTCACACCACCTTCTTTCACATGATATTATTCTGGAACTAATTGTCATGGGAACCTAATACTTTGTACATGAGTCTTCCACACATGGTAGCACAGGTGTGCTAAATTTCAGGCAAATCTGAGACTGTGAGCTGGAAAACTTTCTCAAACTGGTGTACTCTGTTATCTGTATTTTAAGTACAAGGATAACTACAGATTATTTATTCTCTACAATACAGAAGTGTTAAGATATCCCGTATACGGGTTGACTGACATGTTGACGACGTCAAGGCTTGAACCTGATGGGTGGTATCCCAGTCTTTAGTTATGCCATTTTTCAACTGAGGTGACTAGAATACAATATAACAGTCATAAACAAGTTTCCAGTCGTTGATCCGGTCATTCCATCATTATGAAGATCTCTCACAAACCGTGTAAAACAATTCATAAGCAGAAATAGCTGCTACATTGTAAGTAACTTCAAAGAAATCTTCATAGGTTAGGCTACACAAAATGGCATACAACTGGGCTTCCAAAATTTTTTGTCATCTCAAGGTAAAGAGGTGTATTATACATTTAGAACTGCTGGTACACACTGTAATTATTTAAGTTATATAATTTAAGTGTATGTAAAGGTGTAACTAACTGATTGTGTTGATTACTGCCACAGTCTAACATACATACTGTGTACAAAAAATATAAACTTTAGCTATGCATTGGCTATTAACAGTAATGGTTGCTATGTGAAATTAACATTTAACTATTCAGTATTGCAACAGGCCTATAACTAAGCAGCAGGCTGTAACGACTTTTTTAATGGTTTGTCTTGCAAATATGCTGCACATCTTCAATCCTTGGAAGTATTAAGGCAAGAGAAAACAAAAACGGAGGCAAGATATGGAAAATAAGAAGCACAATGACAATTCAATCTGTCATCTACCTCGATATGGGCATACAGAGTTTAGATAAATTTAGATTAACTACAGCAATCTTCAATGAAGTACGGTTTAACACACTTTTAGTTAATGTTGTTGCAGCTCATTTTCTGACTATGGTTCTTACATAGTGTCTCGCAATAAAATAGCGAAGAGTTTTATTATTAGTTCAGCACTTAGCCTTTACCTCGCTAGGTTGTAATGATATGGTAGTCTTAAATGGCCAGTTAAATCTGTTGACTTGTTCTTTATTTCGAGTAACATTAGAAAATGGTTCATCACACGAGTGTATACATAGTTGTACTAGGTTATGTCGTCTCCAAAATAATATAAACATGGATATTTACAAAAAAATGTACTATCCTATTTACATACACAGTATTTTACTCCAAGGCGCGATAGAAAACAGCTTTCTCTCACCTTAATCAAAACAACATCACAGACATTTAACGCTGCGATGAATACTTGGCGTTGGCAATTGGCGGCAAACACTCTCTGTTTCAAAACTCACGCGACGGAACGAAACAAATAGGCCTAATACTATACTATAATGTATTTGCTTCAATCTTGGATATTTACTGTTAGGTTCAACGTGCACTCTCCATACTGTAAACAAATGCCGATTACTCACAGAAATTACTCATCGAAACAAAAACAGATGTTTGTGTTTCCCAGTCATCACATTCATTTTAATGGTAGGCCTACACACTTACTTCGCTGGACCTAATATATTTATTAATTTACAGATTCTAACTTGGATACAATTTAAGTCTTCTCTCTCTTCATACGATACCAGTGATGCGTTTCGAACTTTCGATAGAACCACGGTAAAATCTTCAGGACAGTACACAGACGAGACAAAAATTGCTTAGGAACGAATCTTTGATCAAATTTGGCATTTGCGCCAGAAAGGTCTGCAAGCATATTAAGAATAAATCACGCAACATACTATATTTTAATATTAATTTGCTATAGGCCACCATACGAATTTTGTATGCACATAGTACCGTACGATCTTTTGGAAATATATTTTAGGACAAAATTTCTAGGAATTTTCTGTTGGCTGTTATTATAAAAGCTGCCAAATATAACAGCCTGGCTTGAACTATTTTATTGGATCATATCATGAACTGCAGGATCCTGTGATAGGTGGCGCGGTGGACGGGTGGAGTGGCCGAGCTTCCTTAACGCATTGATGCGGAGCGCGCGATTGCTCGCCGTCGGAGGTTCGAGACCTCCTTTGGCCATGAGTATGTGTGTTGTACTTAGCATCAGTTAGTTGAAGTATGTAGTTTGTAAGCCTAGGGACTGATAATCGCAGTCCCTAAGATTTACAAAAATTTGATAGTCATTTAAGGCCAATTCACACTGTCCGTCACGTCACGTCACGTCACCGTCCGTCAGAACATTCCGCAATGTATTTCTTATGGCGGCATTCACACTGTCCGTCACCGGACCGTCACGTCACGTCAACGTCCGTCAAGCTTTCTCGGGAAGAATGTTTTGACGGAACGGCCGTCTGCTAACATCGGAAGTTAACCTATTTTCGTCACGCGAATTACATGTTGCAGTCGACGATTGCACTGTTTATATGTAAATGTGTTTTATTCATCTTTGTGTTGTTGTTGTACCTTGTTTAGGGGTAAATCTCAAACGTTTCATGGTGACTTGAATATTTTTGTCAATTGAGTGTCCCCCTAAAATCGAGTTCGGATATCTGAAACCAAAAAATGGTTTATGTTACGTAACATTGTAAAAGAAACGACTGAAGCAAACTGTTTATTTGAATAAGATTGTAATTTGATTACGCATTTTTCATTAAATAACACTTTAAATGAAAATGTCAGTTCTAATGAAAGACAAGAATTCAGTTGTTTACGACGGTATTAACAATGTCAGCGAGCAAATCGTAATGGTTAAAGTATACAGGCGCTATTTATGCTCTTACAAGTATGGTTTGACGTCTTCACATGTTTATTTTTTCGCTTGAAAATAGATGTCGATGTTTTGAAATGTTGTTTCAGTTCCCAGTAAGTTGGCCAAAAACATACACTATAAAGTTTTCTTTGGCCGTTAATAACATTTAGCGTTGTTGTTCCCCCTTTCTAGTATTAAACTATGACTTTCTACATGACACATCGCCACTTATAACCTCACTTTCAACATCGCGTATTGAGATGAACGAATTGACGTGACGGACACGGACGGACAGTGTGAATACAACTTGACGTGACGGTTCCGTGACGTGACGTTGACGTGACGGACAGTGTGAATTGGCCTTTACTGTTGCTAGTGAAAAAATTTGTGAATGCCTATGGATCCATAATTCAGACTTGAATTCATTGAATCAACAGGCATATTTATTTATTGTATTTTTTGCATGGAGCCACCATCAGGCGACTTTTGCAAACGTCATAATATTTTTACATACAGAAAATCGCTACAAAAAAAAAAAAAAAAAAAAAAAAAAAAAAAAAAAAAAAAAAAAAAAAAATAAAAAAAAAAAAAAAAAATTACAAGTAGGTGTTACAAGTATCAGTATTCTCAGTAGGTGAATACAACAGAAATAGTGTTACTTAATAAATATTACATATTTTCAGGAGTTATACAGAAATAAATAATTTTTACATACATTCAAAGTTACTCAAAAAATACAGATATCAGTTTGTTTCACATTAATATTCATTTAAGGAGTATAGGCACTTTTCAGTTAGGAACGATTTCAGTTTTACTTTGAATGTATTTCCTTTGTGGCTCCTTATAGAGCTTGGCAGTTTGTTGTACCATATCAGGCCATTTATATATGGGCTATGGTCTGTTGTTTTTAGTTTGGTTCGTTGTCTATAATAGCAGTCCTTGTTTCTTGTATTATGAATATGAATATCTGAGCATTTGTTTGCTTTATTTTGCTGTGCCACAAAAAATGTAATTAATTTATAAAGATATAATGAGTAGACAACCAGGTATTTATGTTGCACAAATATTTCTCTGCATGAGTCTCTGTATCCAATTCCATGGATAATTCTTACTGGCCTTTTCTGCAGTTTTAGTATTCTGTCCATGTGTATATCTGCAGCACAGCCCCATATTTCTATTCCATAATTCATGTGAGGAAATATTGTCCCATAATAAATTGTTTTTAATACCAGATTTGAGACTATTTTTGACAATTGGTAATTAGATGTAGTGCAATGCTGATTTTATTACATATATAATTTATGTGGTTAACCCAGTGAAGATTTGTATCTAGGTAGATACCTAGAAATCTACAGTCTTCTGTGTCTACTGCTTCTATTCCACCTATATTACGGACAGTGATTTGGTTTGATTGTGCAAGTTTAAATGGCATTCATTGTGATTTGCTAATGCTGACCTTCGAACCTTGCCCTGAAAGTAATTTGTAATTTGGTCTAGTCCTTCTGCTGCAACCATTGTTAATTCATCGGTTTGCTTGCCAACAAATAACAGTGAGGTATCGTCTGCATATGTCACTAACTGGGAACAGTGCAGTTTATTTTTTTACTTTGATTCCAGTTGGTGAGAACTGAAGCATATTATAGTTTCTTCAGAATCAAATTTATCACTAATGCAAACAAAACAGTGACTTTGTAATTATAGAATGTACAAAATAAGTGGATCATATTCCAGACTGAAGACCTTAACAACAGTATAGACCTACTCGCTTTAGGACCTACCATAATGTTTGAAAACATTTTTGGAAACAGCCATCTTAATATGTTAAACAATTAAAATATTAGAGTCTAGATCACAAGTTGCTGAGCTTTATATTGGCAACCGGTTTCATCCTACAGGACCATCATCAGGCCTTTGGCACCTTTTTGGTGGACGGTTGTGGTGGCCGCAGCAGGCATCAACTGATGATGGTCCTGTAGGACTGAAACCGGTTGCCAATAAAAAGCTCAGCAACTTGTGATCTAGACTGTACTATTCAAATTATCCTACCATAATGATCTCCAGAAACTGTTAACAGCAAACAGTAAAGTTCTTAAAATGTTGACCCAAGAAAGCTGGAAACATTCATCAAAAAATAAAAGTGATATAATATAAATGAAGTACCATCTATGATATTGTTACTGTCTGAATTACACGACAAATGATAGAAAAAGAAAATTCTAAACGTCAGTGGAACAACTGTTGAGGCACTGTATTAATTTTTGAGGCAACTCACCTGTCAGCAGCAGCTGCTTCATTTTTCAAAACAAAAGAGGCTATAGTGGCAATGAAGTTGCTGCCGAGAATAGGGTCTGTGATACTAGCCACAGTAAAGGTTCACAGCAACTCTTGACCATGTCCTAGGTCAGGCCACGCCGACTTGAATACTCTGTGCTTGGTGTTCTCAGTGCCAGTAGAGCTAGATGATGAGACTATTTCTGATTTTTATGACAGTTGTGGGGATGAAACAGATAGGGAAGGTGATAAATTTGGTTTTTTAAGTTAATAGGAAATAAAATGATAGGGAAGGAATTCAGAAGCTAGTGCAGAACATGTGACTGGTAAAATTGTGGGTCACTATATAAAAGATGGGATTCTGATAGAAGACATTTGGATGTTGAAAGTGATAATGATATTATTAGTAATGAAAGAGATGTTACCAATTTAATGGAGGAATTGGATGGAAAGATATATGTTGAGGTAAAAGAGGACTATACTGAGATAAGTTGTGTTGAGGTGAGGCAGGAAGGAATTTGGGGGAATTTGCTGACTATGCAGTTAAGAAACAGCTTGTACTGGTGACAACTGACGATGTACTAGTTGATGAAAGATATAGAGGTAGGAGGATTGACTTATGAGGAAGTAATGAGAAAGTTTTGGGAAAATAATCATAATAAAACAGGGGATGAGAAAGTTAAAGCAAAGGTAGTAAACTTTGTGAAAGTCATTATTCTAGTTTGGTGTAAGGAGTCAAAATTAAGTCCAGTGAATGGGAAAATAGCATCATAGCCTACACAAGTAGTAGTAACATAGAAACAGGACTACAATATACTGTGAACATAAGCAGTGTATAAGTTAAAGTCAATAGTGTAAGTTGCAAAACAAGAGTGATGGTATGAGCTTTGATGAAATTGTGGATATTCTATTACATGAACAATATGCAGGCAAGGAAGGTGAAGTGAGTGGTAGTCCTTGGATTCAGGAGAAAACTTTAAAATTGGAAAGGAGACCGTGCACTTGATCCTGTAAGTCTTATATGCAGAATATAAGAAAACTAAGAGATAACACCATCACATTTCTCACTTTGTAGAGTTACCTGTTGTTGTTGTTATGGTCTTCAGTTCAGAGTCTGGTTTGATGCAGCTCTCCACCCTACTCTATCCTGAGCAAGTCTTTTCATCTCCTCATAAGAACGGCAACCCACATCCACTTGAATCTGCTTACTATATGCGTCTCTTGGTCTCCCTCTGCGATTTTTACCCCACACTCTTCCCTCCAATGCTAAATTTACGATTCCCCGATGTCTAAGAATGTGTCCTACCAAGTGATCCCTTCTTTTAGTCAGGGTATGCCAAAAATTCCTTTTCTCACCAATTCTGTTCAGTACCTCTTCATTAGTTATGCGATCTACCCACCTAATCTTCAGCATTCTTCTGTAGCACCACATTTCAAAAGCCTCTATCCTCTTCCTGTCCGCACTGCTTATCGTCCATGTTCCACTCCCGTACAAGGCAACACTCCACACAAATGCCTTCAGAAAAGACTTCTTTAGCCGTAAATTAATATTCGATGTTAGCAAATTTCTCTTTTTCAAAAATGCTTTTCTTCCCATTGCCATTCTGCATTTTATATCCGTTGTACTACGACCATCACATGTTATTTTACTACCCAAGTAACAAAACTCATCTACCACCTTCATTGTTTCGTTACCTAATCTAATTCCTTCAGTATCCTGATTTTCTAAGACTGCATTCCATTATCTTTGTTTTGCTATTGTTAAAGTTCATTTTATACACTCTCTTCAACACACTGTCCATTCCATTCAACTGCTCTTCCAGGTCCTTTGCTATCTCTGACAGAATTACAATGTCATCAGCAAAACGCAATGTTTTTATTTCTTCCCCCTGAACTTTAATCCCTAATCCTTTAATCCCTAATACTGTACTTAAGAAACTCATCAATTGAGTAAAATGTTCCTTGCAATAGGTACTTCCTCAAGTTTTTTTTAAACATGAGCTCATCTTCTACCAAACATTTAATTCTTGAGGGGAGTGCATTAAAAATTTTACAGCCACTGAAATGGACGCCTTTCTGTATCATAGTTAGGTTTGCCTGTTCATAGTGGATATCATGTTTCCTTCTGGTATCTTAACTATGACATGCACTATTAGGCAAAAAAATTGAATTATCTTTCCTTATGAAGCACATCAAAGAGAAAATATATTGTGCAGTGCATGTGAGGATTTCGAGGTCTTTAAAAAGATTCCTGCATCTTGCTCTAGGCTGGACTCCACACATGATTCTTATGTCCCAATTCTGCATACACAGTACTTTTTTAGCTAATGGCTGGTTTCCCCAAAAAATAATTCCATACGCCATAATGGCATGAAAGTAACCATAATGTGTAGCTTTCATCATTTCCATATTCCTGTAAGAAGAAACAATGCATAATGCATATGTTCCTGAACTCAATCTTTTGCATAGATCTAGGATGTGGTTTGACCAGTTCAGTCTGGTATCAATATGCAGGCCTAGGTACTTTGATGCATCCACCCTGGTAATAACTTGGTCACCTGTTTTTACTACAATTTCTTCATTGTTAGGCCTTGATGTTGTATGTAACTGAATGTAGTTTGTTTTAATGTGATTTAAAGAAAGACCATTTACACAAAACCATTTAGTTATTTCAGTCAAAACCGTATTTGCTGCTCCCTCTAGTTTATCAACTGAATTATCAATAAGAAGTGTGGTGTCATCAGCAAAAATGGTGAATCTACAGTATTCTGCACAGAGAGGCAGGTCATTTATAAAGATAAAAAGTAGGGGGCCTAGAACAGAGCCCTGAGGCAGTCCACATGTGATAGTACCCCATTCTGATGATATTGGGACACCAGCTTCACTATCCAGCACAACTTTCCATTTCCTGTTTGATAGGTAAGAGTCAAGCCATTTCCCTGCTGAACCACTTATGCCGAGATGTGCATCTTTTTGTAAAAGACTTTGGTGGCTGACACAGTCAAAAGCTTTTGTTAGGTCACAGAATATGCCAGCCACCTTTAGTTTCTTATTGGTGGAGTCCAAGACTTTTCCAGCAAAAGCAAATATTGCATCTTCTGTTGACAAACCTTCCTGAAATCCAAACTGACTTTTGCTGATGATATTGTTTTTAATAAGATGCTTAACTATCCGCACATGCATAAGTTTCTCTAAAACCTTTGAAAAACTTGTTAATAGTGATATTGGCCTATAATTAGCTGTATCTGTCTTATCACCTTTTTTGTATAGCGGTTTCACAGCTGCATACTTAAGCCTTTCGGGAACTGTTCCTTGCTTAAGTGATGCGTCAAAAATGTGGCAAAGGACTTTACTTACTTGGGTGCAGCAGTATTTTAATAATTTGTTAGAGACATTATCGACTGCAGTAGAGTTTTTACTTTTTAGGGATTTAATAATTTTGTGAGGAGGAAAAATTGAAAGAGCAATGTGGTAGATAAATATGCAGATTTAGTAGAAATCAAATTGAGGGAAGTAGATAATCTGTGGTCTGAAGGAAAAGCCCAATTAAGAGAATCATTTTGGGAATGTTATTATGTTTTTGATGAAAAACCTGGTGGAGTAAGAAACTATGAGCTTTAGCTAAAAATGAAACCCTCTGACTCTTTCTTTATAAAATTTTATGGAGTGTAATTTGGTAAGAGGAGAGCTGTGGAACAGGATCTTCAAATAATGGAAGATTGGTGATTGATTCAAAGAAGATAGAGCCTTTACAATAATCCACTGGATAGTAAGACTACATCTTGACTCTAGACATTGAAATAAATTCATTGAGAGGGAAACTGATCACCCAGAGAACATAAATGAACTTTCCATATAATATTTTTGTGAAGGATAGGTTGCTATTCACCAAGGAGACGTCTGATGAGCTGCGGAAAGACCCAGATAATAGAAAACAACTGCAAAGCTTTCAGCTGATATGGCCTCCGTCGGTTGGAGAAACACACACACACACACACACACACACACACACTCACTCACTCACAGACATGAATGCCACCTCCGGATGCTGCAATCTGTCTGCAAGACTCAGCACAGTCGAGGCGAGAGCAACTAGTGTTGGGGGTGAGGAAGTGGCAGGGAGAGGGAAGCAGTAGGGGAGGGGAGAGATGCATGGCACTGATGGGGGAATATGCCAGTGCTGTCTGATGGATATGGCAGAAGGAAGGGAAGTGACTGGAATGTTGGGTAGGACGGGAGATGTACGTAAGAATAGAGTGGTGCAGGAAAGGGAAAGGGAGACTGGTGGGGGCAGGAACTAGTGCAGATTTAGGCCAGGGAGTTTGTGGCAATGTAGGATATATTGTAGGGAGAACTCCCAACTGTGCAATTCAGAAAAGCTGGTTTTAGTGGGAAGGCTCCATATGGCATAGGCTGTGTAGCAAACATTGCAAGAAGTAAAAAAAAATATATATATATAACTTGCCCTTCAGCTTATTCTTTCCTCCCGTTGCCCACCTGGTCTCAATCTCCGCTAACTCAAATTCCCGCCCACTATCTTTAGCATCTTTGCCTGGGTTCTGTGGACAGAGCCTCTGCCTCAATTGGTATCTCTGTCCAACTTCTTTGCTTTTCACAAATGTCTGTCTAGGTGTGTTTGCGTTTCGATATGTCTGAGTGTGTGTGTATTTGTTTACCTTCCTTTTTTTCCCCTAAGGTAAGTCCTTCCAGTCCTGGGATTGGAATGACTCCTTTTCCACTTCCTTAAAACCCATATCCTTCCCTTTTCCTCCCCTTTTTTCCTCTTTTTCCTGAAGAAGCTGCCAGTGGTGGCGAAAGCTTGTTTGTGTGTTTGTGTGTGATTTTATTTGTTTCTCTCGACGAGCCGGTCCTTTTGGTAAGTCATCTCTTTTCTATTTTTATATATATATATATATATATATATATATATATATATATATATATATATATATATATATGTGTGTGTGTGTGTGTGTGTTTGTGTGTGATTTTATTTGTTTCTCTCGACGAGCCGGTCCTTTTGGTAAGTCATCCTATTTTTATATATATATATATTCTTTAAAAATTAAAAATTCATCGGGTGTAGACAATATTTCCAACAAACTGCTAAAAGCCAGCTGTAATCAGGTCACTGACATTTTAGCTTATACATTCAATGCCTCTCTTAATCAACGTATCTTCCCTAACAGAATGAAGTATGTTACTGTGAAACCCCTCTGCAAAAAAGGTGATCCTACAGATGTTTCAAACTATCACCCTATCTCTCTTGTAACAGCATTTTCTAAAGTCTTTGAAAAATTTATATATGTCAGGATTGTCAATCACCTTGAAAAATTTGCACTAATTAGTAAGCAACAATTTGGTTTCAGATCAGGTGTATCTACAACCGAAGCAATTTTCTCACTTACTAATAATGTCTTAGAATGCCTCGATACCTCTCTGGGGGACACCACTTTGACGAAGCACTGTCCATGTGGGTGGAGAGGCTTGCACATCCGTGGGAAGCTGAGGGCTATACCGAAGGTAGAGAACCTACTGCCAGAAAGGCCTCAGCTGATGGATCTGACCAAGCGTGTCCCACAACGTCCTGTCTTCCTTATCCTCTCCCAGTCCTTTCCCAATTCCTTTCCCAACCCAAGGTGTGATGCGATCCGTGCCGAGGGGTGCGTGGCACATGGGTGGATGTGTCTTGAACGGAGCCTCAGGGATACCAGGCGATCTCTCTGAGTAAGTAGCCATGCAGCACACGGGGTTATTGTGGTGTGGACCATACAAATCCCCAAATCTCGTGGGACTAAGATGAACACAGAGAAGGAAAGTATTTTAAAAGAATCTGAGGGGCAATCTGAGACCTCAGATACTCAGACATCGGGATCAGGACCGATGGAGTGCACTCCTACTTCTGAATCAGGGTCTAGACCTGAGCAAGAAGTGGGAACTGTAACAGAGACGTTGGACCAGATTAGGATTAAAGCCTTGTCTGGGGCTCAGAGGAGGGAACTTCTCAAGGAACAAAAGCAAAAGGAAGGAAAAGAATGGCTTCCTAAGCATAAGTGGAGGGAATCAAAAGGGCTTGAGCGCCCAAGACCCCCAAAAAGAAACTGCCTCAGGACGAAGGGGATACACAGACCCCCTTGACGTCAAAGACAGGTGGTAAGAGGGTTAGGGAGGAATCTAAGACTCCCTCCTCTCTGGACAAGTGTGATCCTAAAAGGCTGAGGCAGGAAATAGGGAAACAGACCTATAGTACTGCAGTCTCGGTTTTTAGAATGGCGGTTGTCCAAGAAGGATACCCACTGGTGAGCATCACCTCGCAGCAGGAGGAGCTCGTGCAGATGGCCCTCTTTGAAGAGATTGGGGGGGGACGCTGGTCCAGGACCCAAATTCAGGAGGGTCTATCTAGATTGTGGTGCCCTCATTTTTGTCTGCGAGGGGGAGCACTCAGCAGTATGGCTTAAGGACAAGGTGCCCAAGCAGCCGAACTCCATGGAGACCACAAAGGTATCAATATGGGTACCAAAGATCCTTAAGGATGTATCTCCAAAGACTCTGTTCACGAAAATAACGGTCCAGAACCCAAAAGTCTCGACAGAGGACTGGAGGGTGATTAACCAAAAGGTCGTTCCGGAAGGACGAACCCTGGTGGTGGAGGTCGGAGAGAAGTCCCTGAAGGCAATGCAGGAGCAAGGCCTGAAACTGTTTTTAGGGTTCTCGAAGGTCACCATCAAGATAATCAAACACCTTAAAGGCAATAATGGCAGCAAGATGGGGACTGGAAGTGCTGCAGATAAACCTGCAGCACAATAAAGGGGCCACTGCTACCCTGAGCCATCTCCTGGGGACACAGGAGGTGGATGTGGCCCTGATACAAGAACCCTATTTATACAAGGGGGATGTATCAGGCCTCGGTGATACTGGAGGTAAGCTGATTTATGCTAGAAATCTAAAAAAACTCCAGAACATGCATTAATGTTAGAAATGGAATCCCTTTCATACCAATGATGGATTTTTGTTCCAGGGACCTGGTGACCATCAGGATGCAGCAACATGAGGAAGGTATCATGAGGGTAATTGTTTTGGCCTCAGCATACCTTCCTTACGAAGACAGGTCTCCTCCTTCTTTGGAAGTGAGGAGACTGACGGAAGCCTGCCATTGGCAAGGTGACGAACTGTTGGTGGGCTGTGATGCCAATGCCCACAATCTACCGTGGGACAGGAAGGACACCAACAGCAGAGGGGAGCACCTTCTTGAATTTCTCCTATCTAACAACTTGGAGATCCTGAATAGAGGTGTGAACCTACATTCAGGAATAGTAGAAGGGAAGAAGTAATTGACATAACTTTTGGTTCCATGACGATGGGCAATTACGTCAAACAGTGGCAAGTAGTCCTGGAGCCATCCTCATCAGGTCACATGTATATTAAATTCAAGATTGAAATGGGAACCAGACAGACCATGGCCTATAGAAATCCCAGGAAAATGGACTGGGAAACATATAGGAGAGACCTTGACTTCAGCCTATCGGAAATTAAAACTTCGATAAGGAATCCAGCATAGTTTGAGGAAGTAACAGAGGCTGTAACCTCTGCTATAGTGACCTCATACCAGGACAACTGCTCAATCACCAAGATGTGCACAAATAGGAGTGTGCCTTGGTGGAATAATAACCTGGAAATGCAAAGGAAACAGGTACGAAGACTGTTTAACCTTGCGAGGTGCAAAGGACAATGGGCAAAGTATTGTGAGACCCTTGTCAATTACAACCTTGCCATCAGACTGGCAAAGAAGGTCTCCTGGAAGGTATTCTGTGAGGAAGTGGAGGGCACTGCTGCTCAAGCGAGACTTCATAAAATCCTCAATAGGGTACCATCTAATCCAGGAGGAACATTGAGGAAGGAGGATGGGGAGTATACAAAGACAGCATATGAAATGCTGGAACTGCTCCTCAAGACTCACTTTCCTCAATATACTCTGGTGGATAAATCAGACCAGAATGCGATTCCTTAGAGACAATGTTTCTCAGGAATTCGTAAAGAGGACTGGGATTTGGCCAAGGAGTGTGTCAATTTCAGTAAGGACTGTTGGCCAATGGGAATAGTTCAACCGTTCAACTCACCTGGACCCAATGGAATCTTTCCAGCTCTCCTGCAACAAGCATGAGAAAATCTTATTAGATTCCTATGCTGGTTATTCAGGGTTAGCCTAACAGCAGGAATCATTCCCAATGCCTGGAGGGCAGTGAAGGTTGTCTTCATTCCAAAACCAGGGAGAATTGATCATACGAAGGCTAAGGATGTGAGACCAATCAGCCTGTCCTCCTTCATTCTTCAGACATTGGAAAAGCTGGTTACTGTGCATGTTGGAGAAAGGAGGTTAAGTAGGGCTCCTCTAAATTCAAACCAACATGCATATCAGCCAGGTAAATCATGTGAGACAGCTCTCTACCAACTCATTGGGAAGGTGGAGAAAGCACTACACTTTCAGGAAATAGCCCTCTGCATCTTCCTGGACATAGAGGGGGCTTTTAGCAACACGACCTTCGATTCCATGGTTAGGGCAGCAGAGGTGCATGACCTAGGGACAACTATATGTAGGTGGACTAGGGCCATGCTCAGTGGAAGAAAGGTAGAGGCTATCATGATGAATGAAAAAATGGTAATCAACACCACTAGGGGTTGCCCGCAAGGAGGAGTTCTTTCCCCTTTATTGTGGAATCTAGGGGTGAATAATCTCATTGGAGAATTAAACTCTAGGCAGTACTTTTGCCAAGGATACGCAGATGATATGGTCATAGTAATACTTGGAAAATTTGCTGACACAGTAAAGAATATGGCACAAGGTGCTCTGGACATTGTGCAAGACTGGTGCAGAAAACAGGATCTGGGGGTTAGTCCTAAGAAGACTGTTGTTGTACCATTCACAAAGAATCATATCCAACATTCAAGTAGGAATCTAAAGCTTTTCAACGAAGCGCTACCTGTGAAGGGGACAGTGAAATGTCTAGGGGTTACCTTAGATGAGAAACTGACATGGGCCCCTCACATTAGGAATATTTGCTCCAAGGCAAAAGGTACTTTGGTAAGTACCATGAGAGCTTGTGGCAAAAATTGGGGTCTGAGCCCCAAGGGTATGCACTGGATATACACCATGGTGATTAGACCCAGGATCACCTATGGGGCGGTCAAGTGGTGGAAGAATGTAGAACAGCAGGTTGCTGCTAAGGAGCTTGGTAAGGTGCAGAGATTAGCCTGCTTAGCCATAACAGGCAGAATTAGCAGCACACGAACTGCTGGGATGGAAACCATGTTGGATATGCCCCCATTACACCTTTGGGTCAAGATAGAGGCAGTGGCTCGTGCATACAGACTCAAAACTGGCAAAAACTGTAACTCTTGGGATATCCAGAATTACACACTAAAATAGTGAGTGGGTTAAATATAGGAAAGGTTGGGGAAATGCCAGCTGACTATATTATAACCCCATACTGCTTCAACAAGCCTTTCAATATAACAATTGGAAGTAGGGCGCAGTAGGAGGAAATAGTTCGACACCATATGGGGGATATTGTCTGGTTCACTGACGGGTCAAAATCGGACCAAGGCATTGGGGCTGGTGTATACGGGGCGCAGCCAAGACTGGAGGGTGTCATCTCTCTAGGAATACTGGCCTCAGTATTCCAGGCCGAAATCACTGCCATCAGGGCGTGTGTGGAGGAGAATTTGCGTAGGTGCTACAAAGACCGTAGCATCTTTATCTATTCAAACAGCCAGGCAGCCCTGAGACCACTGGCAGCTCCTGCAACAAGGTCTAAAATTGTTTCAGAATGTCACAGGGTTCTGGTGGAGCTAGGGGAAAGCAATAGAGTAAACCAATTGTGGGTCCCTGGCCACTCGGGGATGAGTGGCAACGAACATGCCGACAGATTAGCCAGGATGAGGGCAGAGACTCCATTTATTGGACCGGAACCTGTCCTGACAATCACCAAGGCAATGATCAAATTGGAGCTACGTAACTGGCTCAGAAGACAGCACGTAGAATATTGGACCAAAGTTTGTCAACAAAAACATGGCAAGGTAATGATGCCAAAGCCATGTTTTAAAAGAAGCTCTGCAATCCTGGGCCTGAACAGGAGAGAGATTAGACTCATGGTAGGATTGCTGACAGGCCATGGGAATTTCAAAAAACACCTACATACAATGGGAATAACAGAAGAGGACCCTAAATGTAGGATCTGTGATGACAGTGATGAAACTGCATTACGTCTAATCTTTGAATGCATTGCATTGGAGAGTAAAAGGCACAGACATGTGGGACAACCAGACCCAAATAAATTGTGCCTTATAAAGAACTGGTAAAGGGACTCCTTGCACTGTTCAAGGGCATTGGTTGGCTTTACTAGAAATACAGGGAGCAATACCGCACAATAAACTTAGTTTCGTTGCGGGCAGTGGCGGGTTGGACCAAGACTGTTTCAGCTTCCCTGAAAAAATCAAATCAAATCAAATCAACACCTCGATAAGAAGAAATTGCCCGTTGGCAAATTCTATGACCTGACTAAGGCTTTTGACTGCATCAATCACGGAATACTTTTAGAAAAAGTAGCCCAATATGGAATCCGTGGACAAATGGGTAACTGGCTCAGACCATATCTAGAGGACAGACAGCAGAAAATAGGATTAGATGTTAAAAATGTACAAGTAGGAGAGGTAGAGTCTGACTGGGCAGCAGTACAGCATTGAATTCCACAAGGATCGGTTCTTGGTCCCCTGGTATTTATTATATATATTAATGACCTACCCATGTCCTCAAACAGTGCTAACAATATCACAATGTTTGCAGATGACACAAGTATTTTGACAGTCAGCAAAACCTCCACTGACATAGAGTTAAGTACCAACCAAGCACTTGCAAATGTTCTGAACTGATTCACAGCAAATTATCTAGCAATAAATCTCACTAAAACAAATAATATAGTGAGGACAGTTTACAACTCACCGCAAAGACGTGGCGACGAGCTGCGACAGGCACATACAAAAAACACACACATACAACACATTCAGCTATCGGCCATGGCCTTCTTCAGAAAATAGAACACTCACGCAAACACACAGGCACACAACACAGTCATACAACCCATCACCTCCGACTGCCGCACTTCGAATCATGCTCTGCAGCGAATCGGGGACAGGAGGGGAGGGGAGGGGGGGAGGGGAGAGGGGATAGGAAGGTTACGTCATGGTGGCGGGGATGGGTTAGATGGGAATAATGAGATGCAGCTTAGGAATGGAGTGGGGAGGCGGGTGAGGGGAGAAAATAAAATAAAATAAATATATATAGAAAATGCATGAACACTGCAGGTACACAAGACCACACACACACACACACACACACACACACACACACACACACACACACATGCACACACACGATCGCACATTCACACACCACACGAGGTTTGGGATAGAGAGGTAGGAAGTGTAAGGTATGGAGGAAAAATATAGGGAAGTTACCGTAGGTTGAGGCCTGGTTGATTTCGGGATCGGAGAATGTATTGTAGGGATAACTCCCATCTGTGCAGTTCAGAAAAGCTGGTGGTGGATGGGAGGATCCAGATGGTCCGGGTTGTGAAGCAGCCATTGAAATCAAGCATGTGCTCCGCTGCATGCTGTGCCACAGGGTGGTCCACATTGTTTTTGGCCACAGTTTGGCGGTGGCCATTCATCCTAATGGACAGCTGGTTGGTGGTCATGCCAATATAGAAAGCTGTACAGTGTTTGCGGCACAGTTATTAGATTACGTGGCTGCTTTCACAAGTGGCCCAGACTCTGATAGGGTAGGATAAGCCTGTGACAGGACTGGAATAGGAGGTGCTGGGTGGGTGTATTGGACAGGTCTTGCAGCGGGGTCTTCCACAAGGATATGATCCCTGTGGCAGTGAGCTGGGTTTCGGGGTGGCATAAGGATGAACTAGGATGTTGTGAAGGTTGGGAGGGCGACGGAACACCACTTTAGGAGGGGTTGGGAAGGATCTTGGGCAGGATGTCTCTCATTTCTGGGCACAAGGATAGAAAATCAAAATCTTGGCGAAGGATGGAATTTAGTTGTTGTTGTCAATAAAACAAATTGTATGCAGTTCCAATCCAGTTAGAAAAGGCCAGAAGAGATTATCATTGCACATGAGAGCCAATAGTTACAGAGTGTTCAGTGCACAAAGTTACAGAGCATTCAGTGCACAAAGTTCCTAGGTTTCCATATAGATAACCAGCTCAACTGGGAATACCACATACAGCAAACTCTAAAAAAGTTTAGCTCAGCAACATTTGCCACCCGAATAATCTTCGGAATTGGAGACATCAATGTATCAAAGTGTGCATATTTTGGCTATTCACAGTCAGTGATGTGCTATGGAATAATCTTTTGGGGCAACTCACCACTTACAAAAAAAGGTACAAAAAGGGATAAAGTATGCAAGTACAAAAATCTTTAATGCACTCCCAAGTAACATAAAGTGTCTGAAAGGAAACAAAACACTATTTAAAAAAAGCTAAAGGAATTCCTATTGGAAAAATGTTTCTACTCTTTATATGAATTCTTCAGCAGAGATAAACTGTAGTAATTCAGATTTATGGATTTAATTTGTGACCACAACTAATCTGCACTAAAACCTCTGTTTTTGCAACTCCTTATGTATTTTTATTTTTGCTTTGTTATTGTGTCTGCATTGTTTCTTATCTCTATTGGTATTTTTGTAATGTATTGTTTTCTATTTTTATTGGTACTTTTGTATTGTATTGTTTTCTATTTTTATTGGTACTTTTGTACTGTATTGTTTTTTAACTCAATTGTACCTTTGTATTGTATCCACTTTGAATCATTCTAATCCCATGTGTAACATAGTGTATGATATACATATTGTACTTGCATTTGACTCATTCCACATCCATGCGTATTCATACCATACTGGATCTGTGGAATATGCATCTCAAAAAAAAAAAAAAAAAAAAAAAAAAAAAAAAAAAAAAAAAAAAAAAAAAAAAAAAACAGTTTTACAGTGGCCATTCATTTGGATAGACAGCCTGTTGCTGGTCATGCCCTCGTAGAAAAGCTGCACAGTGGTTGCAGCTCAGTTTGTAGATAACGTGACTGCTTTCACAGTTTGCCCTCCCTTTAATGGGATACAACATTCCTGTGATAGGACTGGAGTAGGTGGTGGTGGAATGGTGGATAGGATAGGTTTTGTATCTGGGTATATTGCAGGGATTTGAGCCATTGGTAAGGGGTTGGGAGCAGGGTTGGAGTAGGGATGGACAAGGATATTATGTAGATTTGGTGGGCAACGGAATACCACTGTAGGGGGATGGGGAGGATACTGTGTAGGGTATTTCTTATTTCAGACAAGATGATAGGTAGTCAAAATCCTGGTGGAGAATGTGGTTTAACTGCTCCAGTCCTGAGTAGTACTGAGTCACAAGAGATGTGCTCCATTGTGGCTGGATAGTGGGTGTGGCGGATGTGGTGGGTGACTGGACTGTCAGGGCCCATGAGATCTGTTTCTTAACCACATTTGGAGGGTAATTGCGGTCAGTGAAGGCTTCAGTGAGGCGTTTGCATATTTGGAGATGCAATGACCACAAATGGCTAGGCTGTATGGAAGGGACTTTTTGGTGTGTAATGGGTGGCAGCTGTCAAAATGGAGGTATTTTTTACGGTTGGTAGGTTGATTTGATGTGGAGGTACTGATTAGGCCATCTTTGAGGAGTACAGCAATGTCAAGGAAGGTGCCTCATTGTGTTGAGTACGACAAAGTGAAATGACTGGAGTAGAAGGTGTTGATGTTTTGAAGGTATTTGGATAGTCCATATTATGAAGATAGCATCAATGAATCCGAACCAGATGAGGGGTTTGGGATTCTGGGTAGTCAGGAAGGATTCTTCTAGATGGCCCATGAACAGATTGGCAAATTAAGGTGCCGTATGGGTGTCCATGGCTGTGCCATGAATTTATTTGTAGGTGATGCCTTCAAAGAAGAAGTAATTGTGGGTGAGGATGTAGTTGGTCAAGATAACAAGGAAGGAGGTTGCGGGCTTGGAGTTAGTCGGGGGTTGTGACAGGTAGTGTTGAACAGTGGCAAGGCCATGAGCGTTAGATATGTTCGTGTAGAGGAAGGTGGCATCAACTGTGACTAGCATGGTACTAGGTGGTAAAGGAACTGGAAATGTGGAGATTCAGTGGATGAAATAAGTGGTGTCTTATATATGAGGGTAGGTTGTGGGTGATAAGTTGAAGGTGTTGGTCCATGAGAGCTGAGATTCTCTCCATGGGAGCACCATAATCAGCCACAAAGGGGCATCCATGGTGGTTGGGTTTGTGAACTTTAGGGAGCATATAGAAGGTGGGGGTGTGGGGTATAGGAGGAGGAGGAGGAGGAGGAGGAGGAGGAGGAGAGAGAGAGAGAGAGAGAGAGAGAGAGACTCTGGGGAGAGGTTCTGGGATGGTCCTATGGATTTGAGGTGGGGCTGGAGATCCTGTTGGGTTTTGGGGATGGGATCTTTTGTCAACATGTATGATCATAAGGTCTGGATCAGTTTTTAGGTGATGGACAGCATTTCTTTCTGTGGGTTTAAGGTTGGTGTCTGTTTTGAGGGATTTGGGGAGAGATGGTGAAGCCAGGTTAGAAGTTAGTTCTAACCTGTCAAATTCTTCCACATGCACACCTTGCTACAATGATTACTTCCCCAAAACCCAACAGGATCTCCAGTCCCTCCTCAAATCCATAGGACCATATCAGGATCTCTCCCCAGAGTCTCTTTCTCTCCTTACCCCTCCTAAATCCCGCACCCCCACCTTCTGCATGCTGTTCACAAATCCAATCACCCTGGACATCCCATTGTGGCCGGTTATGGTGCTCCCACCAAGAGAATCTCTGCTCTCGTAGACCCCTTCAACCTATCACCCACAACATATTCTCCTATATAAATGAAACTAATCATTTCCTCCAGTGACTCTTCCTTTACCATATGAAACCATGCTTGTCACAGTTGATGCCACCTCCCTCTACATTAACATCCCCAATGCTCATGTCTTTGCCGCTGTTGAACACTACCTTTCACAATGCCCGACTGACTCAAAGCCCACAACCTCCTAACTTGTTACCTTGACCAACTACATTCTCGCCCCCAATTACTTCTCCTTTGAAGGTATCACTTACAAACAAATTTGAGGCATAGCCATGGGCACCCATATGGCACCTTCCTATGGCAACCTGTTCATGGGCCAAATATAGTTCAGAAGCTGAGTTATTGGTATTGACAGCTCAGTAGTGTCGTTTCATTGCCTAGAGACTTCAAGTGCCCAGCGAGAGGGTGGAGTTTGAACAAGCAGCAGCAACCTGTGTTGCTGCACTCCCAGACAAAACCTGCCACATGAGTTAAAGTAGCAGTGAATTTGTTCCCTTTGACTGCTGCAAACATTTTGCTTTGCTTAACTCATGTACTAGTTTGTGATTCACTTGCTGTTTACTGTTGTTACAGTTTATTTTGTTCATTTCTTCTTCAGTAATGACCAGCATGGTGAGCAGTGTTGGTCCAACATGTGAAGCTAAATGTGTGCTACACAGCCAGACCCATGAATTAGTGTGTTCTCTTAGGGAGTACTTCAAGAAAGAGAAGGTGGTCCGTTACTTACTGTTGATCAGGTTGTTAACAGAACTGCAACAGCCTTAAAAATAAGCAAAACCACCATGGTGAAAAGGAAAAGGACAGTTATGAAACAGGCACAACAAAGTTGGAGACTCCAGGAACAAGATGTCCACAGAAAAAGCAAGTGACAGGCATGGATGACTTCCAATATTACTGGTGTCTCTTCATAAAGACCGTCTTTTTGAAGGAAGTATATTTTCATAGTGTGCGGTGCTGAAAGAAAAATGCTTCAGTTATTCCATTGTCAATGGAAGAAAACAATTAATGGAAAGAACAGATAATGTTGCAAGCCAATGTTGATGAATCAAACAATGACAGTGACTTGAGCGGAGTTCTTTTCTATTCATAATAGACTCTTTATATTCAAGAAGATGGTGTCAGTGACAGATCAGCAGACTGTGAGCATTTTTGTCACATTACTACTGTTACTAACATACTGTTGTATTCTTCTGTTGCCTCAATCTTGAATAACAATGAAATTATAAAATGCTGTTGTTCTACAATATTGCGAGTATAGTGTGCATTTGCATTATTAAATCTAGAAAATACCCTTAGATGTTTCAGCAGGCTATATATTGAACAATTCTTTGCACTTTCTACAGCCTGCATGTTAGATCTGTACTAGTAAATTAAGTGGTGTGAATAGGTAAGACCTGCATGTTGATGCATGTTTTGTTTTGCCATATAAGAAAATAAGAGCAGTTGCTGTGCCTTAAGGCACATCTGGCAACACTTTGGCCTGGCCGCATCACCTGTCAATACCAATGACTTATTTCCCGAACTATAGAGGAATCCTTTCTGACTACCCAGAATCCTAAACCTCTCATCTGGTTCAGATTCATTGATGCTATCTTCATAATATGGACTGAAGGTGAGGACACACTATCCACATACCTTCAAAACCTCAACACTTTCTCCTCCAATCATTTCACCTGATCATACTCAACACAATGAGCCATGTTCCTTGATGTGGACATACTCCTCAAAGTTGGCCTTATCAGTACCTCCGTCCATATCAAACCAACCTACCAACCATCAATAATACCTCCATTTTGACAGCTGCCACCTATTCCACACCAAAAAGTCCCTTCCATACATCCTAGTCACTCGAGGTCTTCGCATCTGCAGTGACAAGCAGCCACTCTCACAAATATGCAAAACGCCTCACTGAGGCCTTCACTGCCTGCAATTACCCTCCAATTGTGGTGGAGAAACAGATCTCATGGGCCCTTTTTGTCCAGTCACACACCATGTCCCCCACATCCACCGTCCAGCCACAAAGGAGCACACATCTTATGACCCAGGACTAATCAGAACTGGAGCAGTTAAACTACATTCTCTGCCAGGGCTTTGACTACCTATCACCTTCCTCTGTAATGAGAAATACCCTACACAGTATCCTCCCCACCCCCCCTACAGTGGCATTCCGTTGCCCACCAAACCTATGTAATATCCTTGTCCATCCCTACCCCTTACCCATGGCTCATATTCCTGCAATAGACCCAGATGTAAAACCTGTCCTATCCATCATCCCACCACCACCTACTCCAGTTGTGAGATTACCGCCCAATAGAAATATTGGTAATTAATAGCATTTGATAATTAAACAGTATGAAGTTCACTGCAAACATGGACCATGCCAATGCACTAAATGTTACACAATTTTAATCTTATTAATTATGGTAGCAATGTATGTACACAGTTGGGTGACAACATTTATAGTTAGGCCTTAGGTAGAAATTCTCCACGTTGAGATTTGCTGTGTGCTTGTAGCTGACGGGAGGCCAGCGAGCAGGATTTTCCAGTTTTGTTTCCGGTGAGGGGAGAGAGGGACAATGGCGAGTGCCAGGCATAGTGCAGTGCACAGCATGAAATAAAATATTCTAATACTACTGGCATTTGAAGTAATACGATGCAGTTAGGAACCTTTAAGGCCCTCATTACAAAATAGCCTGTTGATAAATAAACAATACATTAGCTGATATAGTCACATCTGGCGTAATATGTTTAATTGACAATGAAAAGTAATAAATTACCAATGAATACAAGACAGTTACACAACTAGCATGGCAATGTTTGTCTATAAAAATAATATATTAACAATTTCTCATTTTATTTTCAATTAATCTTGTGTATTTTATCTTGAAGTAGTCAGTTAAATCACTTATCTGTGATATAAGAAATTGCACGATTATGATAAATAGTACAAAGGATGTTTATACCAATATGAAAACCTAAGAAGACATTTATTTACTGTTTAGTGCAATTATTTTGATTTTAAGTAAGGTTTTAGAAATGTATTGGCTGAGCGCTGTACGTTGGCAAATCGGTTAGAACAGCTCACATGGGGAAGTTGATGACGTAGGGAAAAAACCTGGCAGTTGAGCTTCTGGCGCGCATGCTGGGCAGCGCTGGGCAGCCACAGCTTCTACAACAGACGGCAGCGAGCGTTGGGGACGTCGCAGCTTGGTGCAGCAACTTCTGGATTAAAAGAAAAGTAAAGCAGCTGGCGCTATAAATTCTTGTGTGTTAATCAAGCTTTCTTGTGATACAAATAATGGATCAGGTTTTTAAAAAGTCGCCAAGCGATGTAGATTCAGAGAGTAGCATACCAGAAAGTCCAGAGAGGGTAAATACTGGGGGAATGTTGTTGACACCGGAGATGTTCGCAGCCATGTTAGCGAGTTTTAGCTCAAATTTAGAATCAAAAATAGAAAATTCACAATCAAATTTAGAATCAAAAATAGAAAATTCACACTCAAATTTAGAATCAAAAATAGAAAATTCAAACTCACATTTAGAATCAAATTTAGAATTAAAAATAGAAAATTCAATCTCACTTTTAGAATCAAATTTAAGATCAGAAATAGCAACTGTAAAATCAGAAATAGAAACTGTAAAATCAGAATTGAAAGCAGACTTTAAGGCAGACATTGGGTCACTACAAAAGTCAATGTTTGCATTAAAGGCAGAAATAATCACAGACATTGACAAAAAGATAGGAAGTTTAACAGAACGGTTTGAAAATAGGGAAAAGGAGATACATGCCAGAATTGGTGCTATTGAGACTGAGGTAGGTGGCAAGTTAGATGATGTGAAACAAATATGTGATCACAGGAATGAGGGCACTATGCAGGCATTGGCTGAGGTTGACAAGAGAATGGTGGCAGGTATTGAGGAAACAAAAACTTTGTTGTCAGGAAAATTAGAGAATACAGAATGTAACTTTAGGAAAAAGATAGAACAAGTAGTGACAGTAAACAGTACTGAGATTGAGAAGGTGAACACTCGAATAAATAATCTAGAATTGTGTACTGCATCAGGAAACACTAATTGGTCCATGGTGCAGACACCTAATGGCAGAAAGTTTTCAGGAGTGGGTAATTATCATCCAGTAGAGTTTTTGGCTGCATGCAAGGACCAATTTGTGCCTGGTATGTCAGACCAGTGTAAAATGAAGTTAGCAAAGAGAATGCTTGACTGTTCTGCTCAAACTTGGGCAAATCAGTGTGCTGATAAATTTGTTACTTTTGAGGCATTTGAAAAGCTGTTTTTAAATAAGTATTGGGGGAGGCCAAGCAAGCTAAGATACAAAATGAATTCTTGAATGGGCCAAACTATGTGAAATGGAGACAGAGCATGAAGGAATTTTGTCAGGAGGAACTTGAGAAACTAGTGCATTTAGATACACCTTTGAGTCTTTTAGCAGTAATTTCCACTTTACCTGCAGATTTGCATTGGCAGTTAATTCACCATCCCACAGATTCAGCTGAGAATTTCATTGAATTTGTAGAAAAGATAGACCAGGGTTTAGTTATGGAACGACAGCTCAGGGGAACACAGCATGTGAACCACAATGAAAACAGAGGCAGTAGAAATGTGGGTCACAACCAGGGAAACCACAATAGAGAGAGGAATTTAAATGAAAATTGGAGAGGTAACAATAACAGAGGAGACAACTGGGATAATAGAAGCCAGAGGGAAACATGGGAAATTGATAGGAGAAATCAAAGGCAGGAAGGTGGAAATAGGAATGGGGATAACAGTAGGAGAGAAAATCAGAGACAGAATCAGGGAAACTAAGATTTGTTCCAAATGAGGTCCGTTTTGGGACAAGGAGCTATTCTAGTAACAGGACCAGAAGATGGGATAACAGGGGATCAAATGACCATAATTACAGTAGGAATAGAGATGGGGAGAGAAGGGAGGAAAAACTATGTCACATGGACAGAGATGATGATAGGAAAGAGGAAGTAGGAGTTCACAAGGGCAAGGATAAAGAAAAGAGGGAAGAAAACATAAATAGAGTAAACAAGGAAAGGGAGAAAAGAGAGGAAAGTATGTGTCAGATGGATGCTGTTATAGGTAGTGAGGAAATTTTTGGGGATCGGTTTATGCAACATGACAAAAGAAAGGCAAACAGGAGGAGAAAGGATAGGAATAAGGACAGTAAAGGGGAATATGATGTGCGAGATTTATTTGATAATAACATTAAAGAAGATAAAAACAGTGTTGGGTTAGCCTTCGTTTTGGATAGGTCAGAGGCACAAGTGTTGACTGAATGTGAAAGTATGAATGTAAATATTAATGGTACTGGAGGCACCATAGATGTTGTGGAATGTATGAATGTTTCTCTAAATTAAGTGTAAATAAATGTGGTCCAGTGGAGACAATAAATGACACTGGACCTACTGTAAATATTAATATAAATGTGAAGATCTCTGAGGAAGGCCGCCGGCCGCGGTGGCCGAGGGGACTGAGGCGCTCCAGTCATGGTCTACACGCCCACTACGGTCGGGGGTTCGAATCCCCGCTCGGGCATGGATATTTGTGCCGTCCTTAGTCTTAGGTAGTTCATAAGTAGTTTGTAAGCTTAGGGACTGATGACCCCGTAGTTAAGTCCCATAAATTCTACAAACATTTGAACATGGCCAAGTTGACAGTGTAGATGCACAAACCAGAAATTTAATTGGGAAAATAAACTGGATTAGGAAGTGGGCACCAGATGAGTGGCTATTGCACAAATATGAATACTTGGACAGACTAGGCAAACAATATAATAGGGAACAGACTTATTACAATGTGTTGAAAGAGTTTGTGAATGGGGACAATAAGCATGATCAATTAAGGGGATTAGGCATGTGTACCCAAGATCATGACAAGATAAGTGAGGGACTGAGAGTTGTACAGGAGGGGTTAGATGATGAGGAGGAGAAAATACAATTTTTTATGATTCATAATAATTAACAGTGTCAGGAAATGGATATTGATGGGTTGAAGTCAGGTTGGGTTAATAAAGAAGTACATGGGTATGGGCAAGATGATTGGATCCAATTCCTCAAATATTTAAAAACAGTAGAGCCAGTGGCATGGGATAAAGAAAATTATGCTTTTGCAAGAAAAATAGGGGTGTTAAATGCAGGGAACTCAGAATTTGATGTAATCATTGAGGAGGAGCTGTTTATTCAAGATTTATTGGTGATGAAAGGTCTAGGTTTAAATCTAGTGTTAGGAAGTGATTTTCTGTGCAAATATGAAGCTCAGTTGGAATATAAGGATAAAGTGCTAGAATTAAGTCTGGAGGGATGCATGAAGAGGGTGAAATTCAAAAATTTTGTAAGTGATAAAGATTTAATGGCATGTTTACACAAGTAACTGCCATAAACCAGTGTAAATCATGAAGTATGAGATTCAATGCATTGTAGATAGTAGGTTAAGAATTTGTGTATATTTATTCTGTGGTCTGTGTTAGTATCTACTTGTGTGTTTAGATTTAAGCTTTGGGGTCAAGTTTACAAGTGTTCTTTGAAAATGTTTTTCTTTTGTTGTTTGTGTTAAAACATGTGTTTATATCAGATTTGCAGTTCAACAGTGGTACATGAGGTAAATATGTATGTGTATATGTGAGCAGGGCTGGCTATGTGGTGTGAGTTATGGGGTGACTCAGAGAATGAGAAAGTGGTGGTCATTGGTGCAGGCAGTGGGGTCTGTGGCTTAGATAAATGGTGATGAAGATGTCGGCTGATGGTGTTGCGTATGTGGATGTGACTGACCATTGGGTCAGAAGTGAAGAATGTATGTTTGTTGTAGTTGTTTTGGCTAAAGGTGGGTTGGATTGAGAAATGTTTCAATGAGAAAAAGTGTTTGCTCTTTAATGACTCTCTCTTTTGAGTGTTTGGTAGGTAATGTGTCTAATAGGGAATGCTCAGTATTGTTATATTAAACTGATTCTGGTAACACATTTTGGTTTCTTTAATGGTGCTCAACTGTTGACTGAACAATTTCTGCAACAACAGTTGACGAGAACTATTTTTCTGTCTAGCCTGAGTATCAATAGGGTTTGGTGATATTTTATTTAAAAAATGTAGATGTTTTGTGATAAACTAATTTTGAAATTAGACTTTAACCTTAGATATTTTATTGTGGAAAGCACCTGAGGCTGATGATCCAAATTTAATCTTACACCAGCAAAAATAAATTTTTTTGGTGCGAGGGGGTAGGATTTGTATTTATGCTTGTAGGTGTCATTTTGATAGAAGAGAAAATTCTCTATGATAACATTCTTTTGGTAGTATTATTTGAGCTTTAGGATATATTTTTGACACAGGCAGGTTGTTGGTATTTTATTTGATGGAGTAATACTCCAAGTAGGCCACATATTATCTTGTATGTTTCATCTGAAGCTATGGCTGATGAGAGTGCAGGCATGTAGTTTGGGTTAATCTGATCATGACTAACACAAGCCACTGTGAGTACTTAATTCTGTTGATTTGCATGTTACTGTACATGTCTCAATGCTTAGTTTCAATTGTACCAAGTCTGGATGGCATAGGGGTGGGATACAAATCCAACCGAATCCTGGTGTCCAGACAAACTTTTGTCTATGTTGACTCATGGGTGCTTTCTGCTCTTCCTGTTCCATGTAAGGTGCATATGCCGTGTGTGAACAATTGATCCAGTGCCATGAATCTAAGCTGCAACAGCATGTTAGTTGAAATGACGGAGACGTAGGACCATACGCCATGGGCAAGAGTTGCTGCAATGATGACTCTGGGGTTCTCAGTGTCAAAGTGGTGAGAGGTTTCTGTTAAACAAGGGGAGTGTACACCATCAAAAGTTTTTATAGTGATAATTTTAGTTTTTCCATGTAGGACAAGGTCCTCTAAAGACTAAAGGTTAATAATATTATAAATTTGGTGCCAATTCTGTATATAAACAACAGGCACACTTAAATGTCATTGATGTAATTAGTTATAAGGATTCTTTTCTTAAAAATATGCACACACTATAAGTGGTCTTAATGGTACAAATATTGGGAAATTTTCTCACTGCCCTGTTTATTTTATTTATTTAGTTTTGCATTAGTTGAGGTCATAATTGGTATAGTGTTTGAGTCAATCCAATTCAATAATTTTGTAATTTTAAATTTTGCTCATTTGAAAGTATTAATTTTGGTGCTACTTGCGCCATCCTGCACATGGTTTTGATGCTGCAAGTGGGGGTATTGTGAGATTACCGCCCAATAGAAATATTGGTAATTAATAGCATTTGATAATTAAACAGTATGAAGTTCACTGCAAACATGGACCATGCCAATGCACTAAATGTTACACAATTTTAATCTTATTAATTATGGTAGCAATGTATGTACACAGTTGGGTGACAACATTTATAGTTAGGCCTTAGGTAGAAATTCTCCACGTTGAGATTTGCTGTGTGCTTGTAGCTGACGGGAGGCCAGCGAGCAGGCCGACGTTGGTGGCTTGTTCCAGCTTAGGATTTTCCAGTTTTGTTTCCGGTGAGGGGAGAGAGGGACAATGGCGAGTGCCAGGCATAGTGCAGTGCACAGCATGAAATAAAATATTCTAATACTACTGGCATTTGAAGTAATACAATGCAGTTAGGAACCTTTAAGGCCCTCATTACAAAATAGCCTGTTGATAAATAAACAATACGTTTGCTGATATAGTCACATCTGGCGTAATGTGTTTAATTGACAATGAAAAGTAATAAATTACCAATGAATACAAGACAGTTACACAACTAGCATGGCAATGTTTGTTTATAAAAATAATATATTAACTATTTCTCATTTTATTTTCAATTAATCTTGTGTATTTTATCTTGAAGTAGTCAGTTAAATCACTTATCTGTGATATAAGAAATTGCATGATTATGATAAATAGTACAAAGGATGTTTATACCAATATAAAAACCTAAGAAGACATTTATTTAATGTGTAGTGTAATTATTTTGATTTTAAGTAAGGTTTTAGAAATGTATTGGCTGAGCACTGTATGTTGGCAAATCGGTTAGAACAGCTCACATGGGGAAGTTGATGATGTAGGGAAAAAACCTGGCAGTTGAGCTTTTGGCACGCGCGTGTGCAGGAAGTGACGAGTCGGGAGCGAGTGGGGTAGCTAGCCGGGCGGCGTTGCTCTGCTTGCAGTCGGCATGTGGATCTCCAGGTGGAGGTTATAGATTTGTGTGTGGCAATCACCACGTGTGGTTGCTCTTCGTAGACTGCACCAAGTTGAATTGAGTGCTACTGTGTGTTTTTGAATATTTAGCTGGTGGAACAAGGTGTGCATTAAAGTGAATTAAAGTGACTGTGATTTGTTAATGTAACACGTGTCGTCACATAGGCATGAACATAAACGGTGTTTGAGACAGCCACATGGTGTGAAAACAATTTGCGACAAACATTCATTTTGTCTGGGGGCTCATGAGCTATAACTCTATTTGATAAATGTGTCGACGTACAGACGTATCAGCCACAGGGTTCTAATATTGTGAAATAAACAACATAAAGTGAACTTTTATGTGTTTTCAAAAATAGTAGTTAGTACACCCTTTTCTCTCATGAACTTGACTTTATTATGAAGTTTTGTTTTGTTTTGTTTATCATATGCAGGGAAGGAAAGCTGCGAATGTGTGATATCATCCCCTAGAAAATGAGTCAAATAGTAGCAATCACAGTTCCTGTGTTTTTGCATGTTTAGAAATTTGGTTCACAGTTGGTGGTTGTGAGTTTAAAAATTAAACTTCCCCTATATTAAACTCTCACCCCGATCTTCACCCTCGCACAGTCCTGTCACAGGTATGTTTTATCCCATTAAAGGGAGGGCAACCTATGAAAGCAGTCATATTATCTAGAAACTGAGGTGCAACCACTGTGCAGCTTTCTATGTGGGCATGACCAGCAACAGGCTATCTATCCAAATGCAGCCCTCCCTAATGTGGCTCACTTCAATGATTGCTACATGGCCTGTGCCATATGGAGCCTTCTCACTAACATCAGCTTTTCTGAATTGTGCAGGTGGTAATTCTCCCTACAAAATATCCTACGCTTCCGCAATCAACCAAGCATAAATCTGTGCTAGTTCCTACCGTCACCACCCTCCCCTCCCCTCCCCTCCCCTCCCTTTCCCTGCCCCACTCTATCCTTACGTCCATCTTCCATTCCACCACACATTCCAGTCCCTTGCCTTTCTTCCGACATATCCGTCAGACAGCACTGGCATATTCCCCCATCACTGCCATGCATCTCTCCCCTCCCCTCCTGCCTCACTCTCCCTGCCACTTACTAACCCCCACCACTGGTTGCTCTCACCTTGTCAGTGCTGAGTCTCGTAAATGTGTCGCAGCAGCTGGAGACGCCAGTGTGTGTGTTTTTCTTCAACCAACGAAGGCCGTATCATCTGAAAGCTTTGCAGTGGTTTTCTATTATTTGTGCCATTTTGCGGCTCATAATATGTCTCTGTGGTGAGTAGTGTCCTATCCTTGACAAAAATATTGTTGAAGCCTTTGTTTTTTTTTTTTTTTAATTATTATTTGTGTCTTTTTGCTGCTCATAATATGTTTCTGTGGTGAGTAGCGACCTATCCTTGACAAAAATTTTGTTGAATCCTTCCTGGTATTTCATATAAATTTGTAGTATATTCTTCCAGCCACCATATTGAGTGGGTTATGAAAAGGGGGGGGGGGGGGGGGAGACACTGAAACTATAAAAAGTAACTTTTCTGTGAAACAACTGAAATTTTTGAGTCAGAGCATCACCAAAGATGGAATTTATCACATAAAGAAAAACTGGAGGCTACTGCTAAATTCCCTGTCAACATAAGAAACAATTAAAATCCTTACTCAATGTATCCAGATACATATTACCATACGTATGTGAGCAATTATGCACTAAATGCACCCTGTTTAAATAACATATTAAGAAAAAATTGTATATGGGCAGGTGATGAGAAGTGCCGAGAAGCATTTGAGCAGATTAAGAAGGAACTGTACAATAGTCCTAACTATTTTGCATTATGACAGACATCAACAATAGATGATTAGGGACACATATGTTTCAGGAGAAGATTATAAATGGTGAAACCACACAATAGTCTATTGTATTTGCTAGCAGGCCATTACAGAAGTGTGAAAAATCTTATACCATCACTGAAAAAGAATTGCTTGCTATTCATCGTGCTTTTTTCTAAACACAAATATTACTTACTGGGACACAAGGTTATTGTGTATCTGATCAACAGACACTTAGCTATCTTCGGGAATGTAAACTGCACCATCAGAGGATTACTAGGTGGGCCATGTTCTTGCAGTAATTTGATTATGTCATCAGATATATTCAAGGGAGAGAAAATTTGAGATCCGACACCCTGTCATGAGTCCCTGGGGTAGATAACTGTAAAGAGGACAGTGGGAAATGTGAAAGAGAATTTAAGATGCTGTATGCTACATTAAAGGGGTGAAGAATGGAAATCAAATTAAGGATATTTATAATGATATCAGAAGGTAGCAAAATCATGACCAAAACTGGAAATCACTCAAGAATTATTTGGAAAAGAAGGGTTATGAAGAGTTGAACAATGCTATAAGGTACATAAAGAAATGATGTTTAGAAGGATGAGTGTGGACATTGATATCTGGAAATTATGCTGGCCAGAACAATACACGGAAACCCTAAAATGTATACTGAAAGTTCGAGAGAGTGTTCACTTTTAGAACAATGCAAGGAAGGTTAGGGCACAGTTGACAAGTAGTGACTGTCAGGGTCGTTGCCAAGGAGGTGTGTGTGTGGGGTGGGGGTGGGGGTGGGGGGGGTGGATGGATGAAGGGAATCAATACCCCCCCCCCCCCCAAAAAAAAAATCTGTTGTAGTTCTTGACAAGTTAGAATGATTGTCAAAATTTACAGTTTTTATTGTCTGATTTTCCCCTTCCCCCAATCAAAATTCTGACTATAGCCCTGATGACATGTATCAAAAAGTAAAAGTTAGTAATAAAAAATGCCTAATGAAATTTTGTAAACCATAGCTGTTGATTTGTATGAACCATTACCAGTGTTGAAAGGAGAGTTTTTGACATCTCTGGTATGGTAGAACTATTTTCTAAATATATTACATGGTTTACTCTAAAGAAAGCCACTAGTAACAGTGTTCTTATGTTGTGGTCTTCAGTCCACAGACTAGTTTGATGCAGCTCTCCACACTACTCTATCCTACGCAAGCATCTTCAACTGAGAATAAGAACGGCAACCTACCCTCTTTTGAATCTGCTTACTGTATTTGTCCCTCAGTCTTTCTCTATGATTTTTACCCCACATACTTCCTTCTAATGCTAAGTTGATGATTCCTTGATGTCTCAGAATGTGTTAGTCAGGATATGCTAGAAACACTCTTTCTTCCCAATTCTGTTGAGCACCTCCTCCTTAGTTACATGATCTATCCATCTAATCTTCATCATTCATCAATAGAACCACATTTCAAAAGCTTCTATCATTTTTTGTCTGAACTACTTATCATCCACGTTTCACTCCCATACAATCCTACACTCCAGACAAATGCTTTCAGAAAGGCCTAACTAACATTTAAACTTATTTTGGATGTCAACAAATTTTGCTTCTTCAGAAATGCTTTTCTTCCCATAGCCATTCTGCATTTTATATCTTTGTTACTTAAGCCATCAGAAGTTATTTTGCTTCCCAAATAAGAAAACTCATTTCCTACTTTTATTGTCTCATTACCTAATCTAACTCTTTCAGCATCGCCAGACTTTCTGACACTACATTCCATTACCACGGTGTTACTCTTGTTAATGTTCATGTTATACCTTCCTTTCAAGACTCTCTCCATTCTGTTTAACTACTCTTCCAGGTCATCAGCAAACCACAAAGTTTTTATTTCTTCTCCTTGAACTTTAATTCCTTCTCCAAATTTCTCATTGCATTACTTCACAGCTTGCTCAATGTATAGATTGAACAACATTGGGGACAGGCTGCAGCCCAGCATTACTCCCTCCCCAACTACCGTGACTCTTCCAAGCCCTTCGACTCTAATAACTGCTGTCTGGTTCTTGTACTTGTTGAATATAACTCTTTGCTCCCCATACGTTACCCCCTCCACCCTAGAATTTGAAATAGTGCATTTCAGTCAACATTGTCAAAAGTTTTCTCCAGATATACAAATGCTAAAAATGTAAGTTTCTCTTTCCTTAATCCATCTTCTCCAATAAATTGTAATGTGAGTATTGCCTTGCGTTTTGCTACTTTTCTCCTAAAGACAAACTGATCTTCCCCAAGGTTGGATTCCACCAGTTTTTCCATTCATCTGTAAATAATTCGTGTCAGTATTTTGCAACCATGACTTATTAAACTTATGGATTTTAGAAGGATTGTAGCTCCATTGAAACCACCAAATACAACTTGAAAAACTTTATTGCTACTCAGAGCATGTACATACACAGACTTGATTACAAGAGAACATGGCAGCTGAGAAGCAGCTCACCCAAAGACATTAGTGGAGCTCGAACAATGGTGAACTCTACTGCATCGTCTTCGGGAAGACTCGGCAGAGTGTGGAGGCAGCGAGCAGTGGGTCCGATGACTGAGAAATCTGCCAGATGTTAAGGGGGCCAGACACATCGATCCAAGAAATTTTTGGTCAGATGGTTGGAGTGGGATGATGACATGCACCACATTTGATGGGAGTAAAAATGCACATTTGCGTCAACATCTACTGAAAGGGTGGGGGGGGGGGCGGGGTCAAAACACTTTAGCAGTTCAGATTTGGTCTGTTGCTGGGGGGATGGGGGGGGGGGTCTTGCTTGTAGCCTTGCACACTATGTACAGCAAACCCTTCAGTAGAAAAATTGATATGTTGGTCACAAGGCGGAGGGGGGGGGTGGATTGGGGAAATCGTACTCAACCACAGGAGTAGAGGAAAGGGGAAGGTGATGGAAGCTTTGGAAGGCAGAAGATGAGGGCATTGGGGATCCCTCAAATGGAGGAGAGGAGGAAGAGGGTGAATTGGTTGAGGCGGGAGAAGGAGGGGGGATGGGGTAGCTTCATGCAATGTGAGTGGTGGGGAGGTAACCTTGTCCTGAGGTGGGGAAGTGGGCTTGACGTGACTTGGTTTAGCTCAGTTTATTGAGACAGTGGTTAGGTTGCCATTGATCAAGATTATGAAAGTGTTTGGGGAATTTTTTTAAAGACCCAATGTGGGCCAGAATAGGGGGACTGAGTGGGGGACAAACTGTATCATCACATAGCATTATGAAGTCACAGGAGTCCAGCTCCTGTCAGATGCAAACAAGAAGAGAGTGACTGGATGGAGGTGGAGCATTTATTCTGGCACAGTGAAGTCGAACCCTGTCGACTAGGGTGGTAATATTGCTTGGGTTTGGAGGGGGAGGGGTTAATGAGCTCCATTGGTAAGACCAGAGGTTGTCCAGTGACTAAATCTGTCACAGAATACAGGGGTCTTCCTTGTAGGTGGCACAAAGGCTGAGTAAACCAGGGAAAGAGCGTCCATCCAAAGAGTGTCATAGCATTGGAGGGTAGTTTTAAGTGTTCCGTGCCACCATTCTGTCATTCCTTTACTTTGGGGTGGTAGGTGGTGGTGTGGATGCGCTTGTTGCCACAGAGGTGGCAAAGGTCTGAGAAGAGGGCCAATTCAAACTGCTGGCTTCAATGCTACAGGATTGATAGTCAAATACAATGTTACAGGATCAATATTCAAATATTTTGATTTGTGACAACATAATCGATAGGCAAAAAGTGGCAGCTCGTTTGTATTAATGTGCCACATCTTGCGAAAAATGTTAAATATACTGGATACAAATGGCGAATATTGTTAATCACAAGCAGATTTTGCAGGTATGTACATTTTAGATTTACGCAATATTTGTAAGTTTGTTTAATTATATTTTAGTGGGAACTATTTCTGTATATAAAAAAGGAGCGCATGTAGTGTAGGACCCGAAAATGGGTGGTTGCGATCTTTTGCTGTTGGACGCTTGGAGTGTGAAGATGAATTAAAAAATATGTCTTGAAATTGGTGAGTTTTCTTTTTTTGCCACACCACCTGCATATAACTGAATATCTGCATCAACACTAACACTGACCTGATATTACAATTCCCCTAGCAAGCCTAAAGAACTACAAAGCTTTGATGATCTTGTAATTGTGACAGTTAGTGTTAGAAAATGGGGGCTCAAGTCCAGGATTTCTGAATCATTGCAGAATGCCCCAAGGCAGTGTTGGTCGTGACCATATACAGTGAAAAGGATTATTAATGTTTTGGTGCTTCCTCGGAAGACAGACAACAGAACCAAGCAACAGACGACCACGAGTACAGCAGCTGGTTTGAATACTGTGGCAGTGTGACCAGCACGTGTACGGTAGTTTCGGTGCATCAGCAGTTTCCCGGTGCTACACATCATGCAGTGGAGAAGAAAACACCATAAGTTAAATAAATCTACAATTACATGCTACTTATAGAATTTTGACATATTACAAATTTCAGGTTTTTGATCTCTTTGTTACAATGGGGAAAACGACAAATGAGATTCAAAGTAATGTGGAGTCAAGTGAAGAAAATGTTATTCTTGCAATTGACATTATTGACGTAGATGCATTAAAAGCAATTTTAAATTCTCTTAATCAACTGCAGAAAAGTGTAAATGATGTTCAAAGTAGTGTGCAAGTGCAAGATGTACAATTAAAAGCTCAAGGGAACCTAATGAATGACAAGTTAGAAGTAGTTAAAAGTACCATAGGAGAAATGGAAGCCAGTATTCAGTCTGTGGAGGAGAAATTAAATAAAGGGCTATCAGAAATGGAAGACAAGCTAAGATCAGAAATAGATAAGAATAAACAAGAATGTGGTAAATTAAATGCTGAAGTAAGGGATGAAATTGTTAAGCTGGATGAAAAATGCACAACTGAAAGTTACAAATTGTAACAAAGGTTACAGGGGAACTGGAAAAGTGTCATTTAGGAATAATGAAGAATGTTACTGAAGTAGATAACAAAGTGACTAAATTAACAGTTAATGTTGATACCTTGATTTTAAAGAAAATTGGAAATATAGAGTCATAGATTGCTACTATAGAACAGGGACATCTGAGCAATATCGTTAACATGCTGTCCATAAATTTACAGAATTTAAAATGTTTTAGTAATGGTGGAAAATACCACCCAATGACTTCATTGACTTGTTGCAGAGACCATTTGTGGATGGAATGAGTGATTTGCAAAAGATTAAAATTATGGAGGGCACATTGCACGGAGAAGCCTTGTCTTGGCTGAACCAAAATCAAAATAATTACCATACAGACACAGAAATAAATCCCAAAATGACAGGAATAATGATTGGATGGATATGAGGAATGGTAGAGAAGACAACAGATATGTTGACAGGGATGCCAGGTATGATAGTAGGAGAAATTGGGAATCATAAGGTAGACAGAATTACAATAGGCTACAGCATGATCATGTTGACAGCGCAGCTGGGGGCTCAGATAGACCTCAAAACTGGGGAAACTAATATGGTGATTGTGAAAAGTTTGAGCCCCAGAGATACCATATTTTATGAGCTAGAAATGCACTTTATTGTTACTCAGTTGAAGTACAAATCCAGCCTAACTATTGCACGGCCAACGGAGCTCAGGGAAGCAGGCTCCAAAGATATTAGCCCAAACGAGTAAGGTGATATGTGTGTGTCGTCTATGTTGTGGGAGAGACCTCAAATGACAGCAGGGTGGTGAGGCATGTACTGCAGCACAGGCAAAAGATTTTGAAGGTCATCACAAGAGTGGGCATCATAGATTCAGTCTGCAAATCGAAGGCACTCACATTGTGTTAGAAATGGAGTCTCGATGATAGAGGAATCACAGCACACTTGTTGAGGTGAGGTACGAAGTTCATGCGGCGTGGCAGATATCCCCAGCGGAACAGAAAATGAGAGTGGTAGATTCAAAAAACACTGAGGCGTGATGGCGTTGTAGACCAACACGGCAGGGGCACCGGAATGTGCCGCATAAATGGGCGGTCGTGAGTTTTCGAATGTGTCAGTCATGTGCAAGTGCGGAACAGACTGTTGTAGTTGCGGCACGGCAGACACCTCATGTGACATGGCACATGGCTGCACATAAACATTGTCACAGGGCACAGGATTTGAAAATGAAAAATCACTATGGTGGTAGTTTGAAGCAACAACACTTTCACTGTTCACACAGGGGAAAGACTGTTGTGTGAAACTTGGAGCAACGGCATTGTCTGGAATGTTCGTTGCGCATGCAGAAAAAGGTGTACACAGAATACAACAAAACTGATCCGAATTGCAAGACTAATTTGTAGGAAAACTTGAAATTACACAGTTACTAAAGTCACTGTGCCCTGACTGGAGAATGAAGTTCGATTGTGGCAGCAGAGTAGCACAATGTTGACCGATTACATAAACAGCAGTTGAAACACCATTGTTCAAATTTTGCAAGTCTAAAAAATATATTTTTGGATAAATAGAATCACACGGTAGAATGTTCAATTGTTTGTTGTCACTATATAAAGGTGAAACATCATGAAGCACATTGGGCACAGCAAAGCAAGAGACATTACAATGTGACTGCACTAGTAGGAAGAGGAGTGGCGAAAAAATCTTGTGAAAAATATTTCGGCGAGGTCAAAGATAAAGCACTCATTGTACAATGCAGATTAGGCACTCATGGCAAACGCTGAGGTTAGAAGTGAAATCTGTGCGAAGTGTGGAATGATGAAGTCATTGTGCCCATTGATTGTTGGCTGGTGGCACGTTGTATTTTTGGTGAAAAATCGTCATGAAATTTGTGGATTTCACTTGTGTGGTCAAACAAATGTAAAAAAAAAAAAAAAAAAAACTCGGGATCAGCAGTATGGTGATTGTGAGGGGTTGGAGCCCCAGAGATACCACATTTTATGAGCTAGAAATGCACTTTATTGTTACTCGCTTGAAGTACAAATCCAGCCTAACTACTGCATGTCCAACGGAGCTCAGGGAAGCTGGCTCCAAAGATATTGGCCCAAAGATACATTAGTATACATATTGATGTGGACACGCTGCCACACTAATAAGTATCCCATCTGAGGTCTGAGCTGGGATAAAGACTGATAACGCTTGGAGAAGGACCAAGAGAGAAAGGCTGACTAGGGAACAAAGGGATAGGCAGTTCAATTTATTCCATATGGAAATAATTTTGGGTGAAGGTGAATTTTGTGGAGAATTTTTTGAATCTGCTGGAAAGAAAAGAAAAAATGGAAATAAATTCCAAGACAGGATTATAAATGAGAATGTGAGAGATTTATTTCAGTGGGCTGAAGCAAGTGTTGGAATGAATGATAATTCAAAAGTGATAATAAAAATGCTAGTTTAAAAATTGTGAATGATAATGTTTTTTCTTCTAACAGTGTTACTGCTAATGCAAAAACTGAATGTGCGTGTATTGATAAAAGTGTGCAGTCATGTGCTAATTTTTCTTGTGCTGATGTTGCAAGTGATGTCTCAAATGTTGTTAATGCTAATGTGCAGTGTGAGAATACCAATTACTTGAATTTACTGATGCTTAAAATATAGATGTTGGAGTAGACAGGGTGGCAGGAAATCTTGATACTATTGATGGTGAGAGTGGTGTTACAAAAGGCTTTTCTGAACTCAATATTGGGTACAATGTTCCAGAGGTTGTGGTAGCAAGTGATAGTTCAGAAGTGGGATTGTGCACAATACAAGTGCTGTTGATGTAACTGTTTGTTCAAATATTAATGATAGAAGCTATAGTGAAAAGAAGGCATTAATAGGTGTATCTAATGCAAATAGCAATGCAGAGCTACCAAGTAGTAATGATGTGAGTAGAAATTGTAAACATAGTGGAATTTCAGGGTTCTGGATACCAAAGTCGTGGTTATATGAAGTTGGTGAGGAACATGTAAATTTAATCAAAAGTTTGGAGCAGCAGGAACAGAATTGGCACCCAGAGATATTGAGGCACAATGGAGAAAGAATTTATTGTGGAGGAAATGTAATAGGTATGAAATTATTTGTAACTACTGAGAAACTTGTTGATGATCCCGAAAGGATAGAGAGCAATAATTTGCAGTATGATGTAACTAAAGTAGGGGCTATAAGCAATAGAGATGAAAATAGCAGAGCAAAATGTGTTGAGTAAACATGTTGTACTGATCCTAACATTAGTATTAAAGCAATGAATGATAGGAGCAGGAAGTTCAGTTCTTCAAGGTATTATGGATGAATTTGAGAGCATAGAGAAGGATCTGCTTGAGGAAGAACCTTTGAGAAGTAACAGGGTAGTAAAATTGACACCCAAAATTAAAATTATTATTGAGGGATTTGCACCTTAAGCATTTCTGGATTCAGGCAGTGAGATTAGTGGAATTTCTCAGATGTTTTATGAACATCTGAAGACTATTACACAAGTTGTGGAATTGCCAGTTGTTGGAATGTGGATTAAAGGTGCAACAGATAGATTAAGCTAACCTATTAGGACACAGGCAATGCTGTGTTTTAAGTTAGGTGATACACAGTTTTGTCACTACTGTATCATTGTACTGGACTTATGCATGAATCTGACAACTGGGATGAATTGGCTGAAAGATGTAGGAGCTGTGCTGGATTGTAAAAGAAAACAATTAAGGATAGAAGACAGTGGGAATAGAGTAGTTGGAGACTTTAACAAAGCATTAATTTATTGGAGGAATAGTGTAACATTTCTGCTATGTTGCACATTCCATACATCGCGAGTTGCTTGGCATTGCCAACATTACAGACATAAACAATTTGGACACCTAAGTAAAGCTTTACCACTGGACATGTAACATGTTATATTTTCGCACTCTGTTTAAAATGCCATTAATACTATTGGTAAAACACGCTAAAAACACTGAAAATGCATTACGTATAGTTATGGAATATGCTAATCCTATAAAGATAGATATTAGTATAAGAACAACAACCCTACATGTTATAATTATTGCACAACATGTCATATTATATTTTGTTTAAATAAACTAGTGTGAACTATGTTTTATATATCACTGAATCCTAAATTGAATACTTATTATTAGTCCCACACTCATTTCATCAATCCAGTTGGTACTATGAAACTATTAACAAAATGACTATGACTTTATACAAATCCATATTTATTAAAAATTAAACAACAAATTGAAAGACATTAAAATTACAAGTCTAAATAACAAAACACTAATTACATACTATTGACTTACCTACATAAAAATCATAAACAGAAACCATAATTTGAATAGGCCTAAAATGTAAATTTACAAAGTCATGTTCATACTTGTTATTTGTATGCTTAGTTTAAATAAAATTACCTTAACTGTGTACAGCCACCTTACCAAAATGTATTATTGTTGTAAAGAGGAAATTCAAACAAAATTTATAACCTATTTTTGATCTTGGTTTAATGTGTGTATAAAATTTAGGAAATACTGTTTTTTTTTTCTTTTTTTCTTTCATGTTTATGAGGTACTCTCTCAAATGTTTGGAGAGAGGCCATCTTGTGTTAGAATAGTTTGGGCTGTGTTCATGAGTAGATGTGCTTATCTTGTTGTCCGTAAAAGATTGTGCAACATGAACAAAAGGCAATAAAACATTTATTAAGATAGGAAGTACAACTATGAGAGTTCGTCATTAAACTTCAACCACCATTTCATTTATACCAAAAGAGTGAATGTAACAGGAAGACCCTGGATCAACGGACTACAACTACAATGCAGACCGGCCATCTGATACAAGCATCTAATACAAGATAAGTAGTTTTTGTTTTATAATACAGAGCACCTCTCCATCCCCCGTGTCCTCTTAATAAAACTGTGTCTTGCAGTACAGACACAGTTCATCTGACCTATTATAGGGATTGGCAAACAAGGGACTCTTACAACAGCTAAGAGAAGATAGTGGACAGTGGAGGGAAAACTGCAGACTTGAAGAAAAAAGTATCTGAAATTAAAGACAAAATTGTAACCAAAGAAGGGTTAAGTGATGGACAAAGGAACTCCATGACCTGCTATATGAATACAATGGTGTTTTTTCTAATGCATAAGGGTGAGAAATTTTGAATGTGTTATAAATGTTAAATCACATGAACCATTTATGCAGAAACCATGTCATATTGCTCTAAGGAAAGCAGTTGACACTGAACTTGAAAGAATGCTGCACCTAGGGATAGCAGAAAGAAACAATAGCCAATATAATTATCCTCTAGTTATTTTAGAAAGAAAGATAAATCAGTGAGGTTAGTGTTATGTGCTAGAAAGCTGAACACCATAATCTGTAAGGAAACTGATCATCCAGAAAATATGGATTATATTCTCTATCGATTCCACCATGCTGAAATAATGTTGAGTGTTGACCTCACTGCTGGATTCTGGCAAATCCCACTAGCCAAGAAGAATAGGCAGCATACTGCTTTCTTGTATGGAGGCAGATGCTACCAATTTAAAGTAGTTCCATTTGGCCTGAATCTATCTGTGGCAATTTTTATAAGGGCATTAGATCATGTTTTAGGTAGGGAACTAATGAGCAATTAACAAAATATGTTGATGATATCTTGTTGGCATCTGTTGACTAGGAAAGTCACTACCATTTACTGAATGAAGTTTTAAATGCTCTTAGAGATGGTGGCATGAAGCTTAAAATAAGCAACTGTGAGTTTGCAAGAAAAGAAATAGACTTATTGGGACACATTATTACACCCAGTGGAAAGAGGCCAAAGAGTGACAAGTTAGAGGCTATAACTAAGTGTCCAATCCCAAATAACAGGAAGCAGTTAAAGTCATTTCTCAGAATATGTAACTTTTATTGGAAATTTATCAGGAATAAAAGCCTGAACTTACCCAACTTGACAAAGTTATTGAAGAAACTTGCTTCTTGGATCTGGACAGATGATTGTGCAAAGAATTTTCTGGAAATGAAGGACAGTTTGAGTGACAGTGGATTGCTGTACCATCCAGATCTAACATTACCTTACTGTTTGTATACTGACAGCAGTGGCACTGGGTGGGAGTGGCACTGTCACAGAAGAAGATGGTAAATAGAAATGAGAAAATGAGGAGTATAACCTTTCCATGAAGGAAACTGTGGCAGCGATATAGTTCGGCAAAGAGGGGTCAATCAATTTATAGTTTGATGTGGCATATCTTTTTGGGACTAACTTTGGACTGGAGGGAAGGACGGCTATTTTGAATCAGTACTGTGCTAACTACCAACCAGTGTACATGTATCGTGTTGTTTATTTTCTGTTGTTATAAATAAATAACCATTCATTATTAACATATGAAGATCCGTGTATGAGTGCTAATTCTCCTACACCCATACTGGTGACCCCGTATTCAATATTCGCGAATTCGTGTGAACACAGTGTATTCGTGTGTGACAAGACAAACCAACATACCGATGTTTTCCGATGGTTTTCGCGAACAGGACATGGACTGCCAGACACATGTGCCGCAGTTTTCAACCAATTTTTCCACATCAACGGCTGCGTACATACACCCAGTAGTGCATCAAAGTTCTGTGTGGCCTGCTCGGTATCCAGTGAACATTTACCAACACCTGCCAGTGTCGTCGAGCATAGACAATTTTATCGGATTTCAGAACAACGGCTGACAATGTGTTATGTGGCCTGTAAATGCAGGCACAGAATGGTATCATGTTAGTGCTCCATGTTTACCACTCGAACACTCCTATAATCCATTCGAGCAATCATGACTACCAAAGATCACAACAGTGTTATATGAAACGACTGCAGTATTCACCGGCCACAGCTGGACCTGCCGTGTCTTCTGCCTTTGTCCACCCGAACCAAACTGTTGAGTGTTTGTACACTAGTGATCAATGGTTATGGACCAATTCTACGCTGCCAGCATATGAACATTTACCTGTATATTCAATGGTCGTACAGAGTGTAAATAATCCCACCAACCCACCAGGTGCGCCGCCCATGTCAACACCGGCCAAGGCCAGACCAGCCGTGTCGGTTTCTCTTGGGTACGTAACGCCGATTTCACTGGCAATCAGTGCTATAGACAACGTCAGATCACCACCACCCATGCAATAGTGGCTAGGGGACCCCAGCAACACATTATATAGGCCTACACGGCATCAACCGCTATCAACATTGCCTAAGTTGCCGAAGTTCATGAGAGACAATCCGAGTTTGTGGTTCATGCTGGCAGAACACACCTTCGAATTGCATGGCATCATGAATGAGGACTCACGTTTCGCACACCTGGCAGTGCACCTGCACACCGACCCAGATTTGATGTCTGAAATTTTGACAGCACCCACTACTGCCAGTAAATACACAAAAGCAAAAGGGGACCTTCTGTGCTGCCTGTCACGATCTGTGAGCGAAGCTATCCCCGCAGTGATCCACAAAGAATGATTAGGGTCACTCACGCCATCACAGTTGTGGAAACGCTTGCGCGCATCAGTCGACGTTTCTGATCTCTCAGACGAAACTTTATGGGAAATATGGATAATAAAGCTGCCTACCACCCTGCAATTGCACCTGTCACACCATACTAGTGAGCCTCTACAGAAGCGGTTGCAGATTGCAAACAACACATACAGGATTTTCTCTCACGACAATGCGGGCTCCGCCCCCCTCTCGGCAAGCAGTGGTGGGAGGTGGTGTGCAGCACATAGACAGTTGGAGCAATAGCCACCTAGCCACCGGGAAATGAGTCCAGCCCCAGCAAGCGAGCAGCGCCTCCAGCGGCAGCACCAGCAACCACTAACCAGTCAGCTAAGCACACGTCGACAGGTGCCGCGCCACACGCCACAAACCAACACTGTTATTTTCATACACTGTTCTGGGATAAGGCACGCAAGTGCAGGATCCCATGTACATACCCAAATGACAAACGTGGGCCCCAGTAGCGCTACGGTCCGCACACCCGTTACCAGATGCCTATAGCACACTACTGCAACGCCAGGCATACCATGCAGCTGCCCCAGTCGGCTATATGTCATGGACATAATCACGGTGATGAACTACCTGGTGGACACCAGAGCTGAGATTAGCATCATACCGATACGACATGCTGCAATTGTAGACCTCGCAAACTTACCGCCGCTGAGAGCGGAAAACTGCTCTACAGTCACAGTGCATGGCAAATCCAAACTTCAACTTCTCCTTCCCAGTTCCTGCAATTCGTTTGAGTGGACATTCCTAGTAGGAGACGTTGAGGAGCCAGTCCTCAGAATAGACTTTCTCCACCATTTTTAGTTGTCACTGGACCTACAGCGAAGCACTTTATGTTTGATTGTCAACAACATAGTGATTTATGGACAACTAACTTACCCGTCACCGACACCCATGCCCGGTCGGGTCAAGGGCATACCACCCTGTTTCGAGCACCTGTCTGCACGAGCACCGTCTCCACCACAGAAATTGGAGCCTGCATTCCTCGTTGAGGAGTCTGCTCCCCGGTGCGAGCATGCCACCAACTTCGCAGATGGCGTCACAGAGACGCACCGCCCACTGTCAGAGCTGTCAATGGCCGCCACGCCTACCGCCGACTTCAAGGTAAGTCATGACCCACCCGATAAAGTGTGGTCCCCTCCACCACATGTGAATGTAATCTCAAACGGAACAGTCCACTATATCAGCACCACCGATGGCCAACCTCTGTGCGCTAAAGAGAGGCATTTAAACCCTGAAAAACTTCACGTACTTCAACTGTACAGGAATTGCTTGATGCAGGAACTATCTACCCATCAAGCAGTAGTTGGTCATCCGCAATACATATGGTACTCATAAAGGACGGCACATTCTGCCTCTGTGGGGACTACCAGGCACTTAATGCTTCTAGACAGTTATCCAGTTCCCAACATGCGAGATTTCGCCACCCAACTCAAGGGTGTGACCATTTTTAGCGTGTTGGACTGCCACAAGGAGTACTATCAGCTGCCAATGGCTCCTAAAGGCATTGCTAAGATGGCCATGATTACACCTTTCAGGCTTATTCATGCCGTTCGGGCTTAAAAATGCCACCCAGACGTGGCAGCACTACACAGACAACCTAGTATGAAACCTGCCCTTTTGCTATGCCTATATCGATGACCTGCTCATATTCTCTTGATTGAGAACCAAACACGAACGCCATATACAGACAGTCAAAGAACTTTTAAAATCCAATGGCTTATTGATCAACAAAAGTAAGTCACAGATCTTTTGCCCTGATATCGTGTTTCTCGGCCACGCTGTTGACTCGAACGGCATTTGACCAACCACTGAGCGCATGTGTGACATTCAAAAACTGCTGCTCCCCACAGATTACGAGGAGCTTAGGCGTTTCATAGGAACAGTGAATTTTTATCACCAAAACCTGCCACACACAGTGGCCATTCAAGCCCCACTGACAGATGCCCTCGTGGGAAAAAACACATCAGGTATCTGGTGGGTCACGTGGACGCCACAGATGACTGACACGTTCAACAATTTAAAGACGGTGCTCAAAACAGCTGTTACGCTCGCGCACCTGATAGCCGATGCCAGCCTATCGTTAATCACCGATGCGAGTGACAAAGCATTAGGGGCTGTACTACAGCAATCAGTGGGCAAAACCCACCAACTCCTACATTTCTATGCGCACAAGCTGACACCCAGTCAGAGGAAAAGGTTGGCTTTCAACTGAGAACTGTTGGCAATCTACTCCGTGGTAAAACATTTTCGGGACAACATCGAGGGCTGATACTTCACAATCTTTACCGACCACAAGCCACTTGTAGAAGCCTTTAAAAAGCCGGCAAAGATCTCGCCCCTCCCCCGCCCCCCACTGCTTCAGGCATATGGGCCTAGTTTGCCAATATACATCTGATATTAGATACATAAAGGGTGCCGAGAACATAGTTGCTGATTATTTCTCACGTGTGACTGTTTTATCACAAGAATTAGACCTTATGGACCTGCCACGACTTCAGGCCAAAGACCCCGAATTACAGGCCCTTCAAAGAGACCCAAATTCCATGCTCCAGGTCGAGCAACGCATACTGCCCGGATTCAGTCTACCTGTCTTGTGCGACACTTCTACCGGCAGACTATTGTCATTCGTTCCCACGTCACTCCGCCGTCGAGAGTTTGAACGTGTACATGGGGTTGCCCACCTAGTATCAAAGCAACCACATGCCTAGTAACAGAGAAGTTCGTGTGGAAAAATATCAAGCGGGACTGCTCCGAATGGGCGCGAAAATGTTTGAACTCTCAGTGCGTGAAAGTGGGGCGCCACGCACACCCGCCACTTGGTCACTTCCCCCCCCCTCCCCCTAAAGGCAGGGCAGGTTCGAACACGTTCATTCGGACATTATCAGCCCATTACCCAAATCCGGCCCATTCAGATATGTTCTTTCAGCCATCGATCGTTTTACTCGCTGGGTAGAGGCAGTACCCATCCTTGACATTATCACGGACGCAGTAGTACAAGCTTATGTGAAAATGCGGATTTCTCATTTTGGTTCTCCGTCAACAGTCACCATGGACAAGGGCCGACAGTTTGAATCCACATTGTTCCGGCAGTTGTGTGAACTGTGTGGCATTAAGAAGATACACACTACGGTGTACCATGCCCAGGCAAACGGGTTGGTCGAGAGGTGGCATCAAACATTAAAAGCCGCACTCATGTGCCACAAAGAATCCTGGACACATGCACTGCCATGGGTTCTTCTTGGCGTACACACAGCTTTTAAATATGACCTTGGTGCGTTGCTCGCGGAAGTGCTGTATGGCGAGCCACTCACCCTACCTGTGGAGTTCATGGACAGCTCACCAGTAGACGCCCCCCCCCCCCCCACATGCTCCTCTGAATTCGTGGAGTCGGTCAGACACCACATCCGCAACATATGCGTGCCACCACCACGACCACACTCTATGCTGTACGCAGCCAATTTTCATGCACAAGGAGTTGGACAAGTGCAACTTTGTGATGTTATTATGACACAGTACGGCGAGTATTGCAGCCCCCCATGCAAGGTAATTGTGCGAGACAATAACACAATATGTTTACTCATTAACGGCGTACCGCAAACAGTGACGCTCTTGTCGCATCAAGCCCGCGTGGGTGATAGATATGCATGTAAATGCATATGAAGACACACCGCAAAGTTCGGATGACATTTCCACCGCCACGCCCCCTGCGTGTCTCTCAACAAACCCATCAGGTAGGAGTGACTTTGTCGAGTTGCCATTTCCGTGTGACGTTCCTTCACTCCCCAGTGTTCAAGGATCTGACAGCAATCTCGAGCCGTCGCCATTCCTAGATTTCAGTGACGTGTGTACGACGATGATCCCCGACAGCACAGTACCCATCTCAGTGACATCCTGCCCTCCCACCCCATCCAGCCTCACTGTCTTAGTCGACATTTCAGCCACATAGGACAACTCAGTTAACGTGTCAATCTCCGACGACACATTGTTTATGTTTTTGCAAGATAGGGCATCCCTGCGAAACATTGATGTGCTGGGCACATTTGACCTTCCCCCAGATGCCTCCACGGAGGCCATCACCGCCCAGTGCACATCGGATGGTCAGGTGAAGATCACGATACCGCTGCGCCATACCTCACCCGACGACACAAGAAACACCCTCCCTATGCAAGGATTCTCCAGATAAGGCAGATGCATACGCCAACCAATTTGGACCCACGATTTCCATCTATAAAGCCACATGTACCCACAGCCCCTTCTCATTTGTTTTAGGAGCTCCGCACTGGAGGGGAGGGGGGCTATGTGGCGGTGATATAGTTCGGCAAAGAGGGGTCGATCAATTTATGGTTCGATGTATCATATCTTTTGGGGACTATCTTTGGACTAGCGGCAAGGACGGCTATTTCGAATCAGTACTGTGCTAACTACCAACCAGTGTACATGTATCGTGTTGTGTATTTTCTGTTGTTATAAATACATAATCATTTATTATTAACATATTAAGATCCGTATATGAGTGCTAATTCTCCTGCACCCGAGATTTCCATAACACTTTCAAAACATGAGTGGAGCTTTGGGTTCACCAAAAAGGAATTGTTAGCAATTGTATGGGCATTCATAAAGTTTACGAATTATTTAATGGGTCATGAAGTGGCGGTTTACACTGATTATAAAGCATTAACTATTTGCAGGAATGTAGATTGTTGAATGACAAGCTAATGAGGTGGGCCATGTTTTTATAGCAATTTAACTATAGAATTGAAATATATGATACAAATATTAAGACGAAAAATTCCTAGCAGGAAAAATTAAATATAAAAAATAGACGAAGATTACTCACCAGGCGAAGGAGCACAGGTGTGACAGCATCACAAATAAATAAATGAATACACACACACACACACACACACACACACACACACAAATGCAAGCTTTCGCAACCCAGTTGCTTCCTGAGGCAGAAGGGAAGGAGAGGGAAAAGGAAATGATGAGGGTTTTAAGGAAGGGGGTAAGGAGCCATTCCAATCCCGGGAGAGGAAAGACTAACCTGGGGGGGGGGGGGGGGGGGGAAAGGAGGGTAAACAAATGCACACACACCCACACATTCATACAGACACAAGTACACCTAGGCAGACATACTTGTGTCTGTGTGAATGTGTTATGGACACTGTGGATCCCAAAAATGTATTGAAATAATAAGGGAAAAGGCTGTGTTCAATAATATGGTCAGATGAGTACGGAAACAACTTGAAAGCTGTGATGTCTGTCAGAGGGTAAAGGTTAGCCAATTACATAACCAGGGATACACGCAATGTATAATACCAGAGACCTTCAGACAGTTGTTAGCAATTGATCTTTTTGGACTGTTACAAACTGGAAGAGGTGGGTGCAAATACATTTTTGTAATTGTTGATCTATTTACTAAATTCATTAAATTGTATCCAATCAAGTGAGCAACCGGTAAGAGTCTGATTTTCAAGTTCACACATGATTATTTACCTTCAATTGGTGTACCAAAGGCAATCTGAGTGATAATGGATCCCTATTCACTAGTAATGATTGGAAAAGTTTTATGGATACTGTTGGGATAAAGCATATAAGAATATCAGAGTATCATTCAACAAGCAATCCTGCTGAGTGATACATGACAGAACTGGGAAGGCTCTGCAGGATGTATTGCAGCAATAAACATAGCTCTTGGGTGCAATATCTAAAAGACTTTGAAAAGGTAATTAACAGTATGAGGCATAGCTCAACAGGGTTTTCACCATGGGAGATGGAATTCAACACTAAGCCACCAAATATAATATCAGAACATATTGATTTTCACTCACAGAAAGAGATGATGAGGGATGAGTTGGAAACATTTGTAAGAGAGAACATGGAAAGAAAAGCAATGGAAAGAAAGCAAAGACATGACAAAAAAGTGAAGGTGACAGAAATAAAGGCGAGGGACCTGGTATTAGTACAAATGAAGGAGAAGTCGAGTGAGCACAGCAAGGAGATAAAGAAATTTTTTGAATTATATTTTTGACCGTTTGAGGTAATGTCAATCCTGCATCTTACTGCATACTTTTTAGTTTGCCCACAGACAAACAAAATACTTGGACTGAGAAATATAAATGAAATAAAGTTATATAAAGGGATGTGAAACACAATGAACTAGGTTGAACTGTGTATGTGTATTTTAAGTAATATTTGGGGTGTTTTGGAAGGGAACTGACATTGTAGTTATGGTGGTATAATATTTGAACATTTTATGTGAAATTTGTGTGTGTTTATGTTTAGAGTAGGCCTACTTCTAGAGTGACTTTGTTTGGAATTAAGTAAAATAATCACTTCATTTGTGTGAGGATATATATTTTGAGAATTATGGTTATTTGTTTGAGGTTTTGGGGCTAGAGTTTTCCTCTGATTTTGTTGAAAATATCACAGTTGGGAAATTTTAGGCATTTTTCATGTTTGGTTAATAATGAAATCCCAACCCAAATCTCTAATTAGTAATTTTGCATTTAATCTACTTGGCTGTATAGCTGACATGATAAAACTCTGCGTAGGATGCTTACTGAAATATCTCAGCTTGTTTCACATTATGGGTCTAAGTGTGTGTGCATGTGAGAACATATAATGGGCTACAAACTGAAACTAATGCTGAACTCATTCTTTTAGGCAATGAATCTTGCTAATGGATGCAGGAGGAGAGCTTTGAGTGTCAATGAAGTGGACATCTTATTGAACATATCGCTTGGCCAAAACTTAAGAAACCTCAAACATATCAGTGAGTGTTCACAGATTGTTGTGAAATGTGGAAAAGCAAAAGCAAAAGCAGTTTTTTTTCTTTTCCAGGAAAATGACACAATCATGTATTTTCTTGTGTGCGAAGTTCTTACAGACAACACTAAAGTGAGCTGTAGCTGTATTTAACAGTGAAAATGTTGGACATTTTATATATGTTTAGGTCATTCATTTGTCACATAGAAGCAATGATCAGAGATGGTGCCTAGATATATTTGTTAATGATGACCAGTTTTCTTGCTTATTATACACTGATTCTTATTCAAATTTTGTATAGGGATGTTGGTTGGAACATGTTTACATTTATGAGGTTATTTATATAAGTTTTGCTGTAAATATTGTTAAATACTTCCTTGTTTTGATTAATTTGTTTTATAAATTCATTATTGAGAGATTTTGATATATATTGTAAATGATGTTCTATTTGCCTATTAATGATGACCTATTTGCTTGCTAATTATGCACTGATTATTATTCAAATTTGCTATTGGAATGTTGGTTTGAACATGATTTCATTTATGAGGTTATTTTAAGTGAGTTTTGCTGTAAATATTGTTAAATACTTCCACAGCTTGATTAATTTGTTTCTTACCCTCATTATTGAGAGATTTTCATCTTCATGATAATTTGACCAAAATCTCTGGGGGGGGGGGGGGTATAATGTTACAGGATCGATAGTCAAATATAATGTTACATGATTGATATTCAAATATTTGAATTAGTGACAACATAATCTATAGGCAAAAAATGGCAGCTCATTTGTATTAATGCGCCACATCTTGTGAAAAATGTTGTTAAATAAACTGGATATTAGTGAAGAATATTGTTAATCACAAGCAGATTTTTCATATATGTACATTTTAGATTGATGCAATATTTGTAATAATGTTTAATTATATTTTAGTGGGAATTATTTTGTTTATGAAAAAGAAGTGCATGTAGTGTGGGATCCAAAAACGGGTGCTTGCGGTCTTTTGCCATTGGACTGTTGGAGTGCAAAGAAGAATTAAAAAGTATGTCTTGAAATTGGTGATTTTTCTTTTTTGGCCACATTACTGCATTTAACTGAATATCTGCATTTACACTAACGCTGACCTGAAATTACAATTCCCCTAGCAAGCCTATAGAACTAGAAATTTTTGACAGTCTTGTAATTCAGTGAATGTTAGTGTTAGATGGCCTTGTTCTGTGGTAGAGACAAAGGGGCAGCCAAAGCGGGCAATCCGTGACTGAATAAAGCCCTCACAACTGTTTTGGCTGTGATGTTGATGACAGGGATGACCTCCACCCAGTGAGTGGTGTGGTCAATGTCAGAGAGAATGTAACGGAACCCGTCAGCAGTATGAAGGGGGCTGACTAGGTTGATGTGAACATGTTGAAATCTGCCTGCAGGAACAGGAAAGGGACCCAGAAAAGGGTAAATGTGTTCTGAGATTTTATTGTGCTGTCAGGGCAGGTAGGTGCACACCTAAGCTTGGCAGTCATGCTTCATGTCCCGCCAGACAAGAAATTCAGTTGCTTGCCTGGTGGAGGCACAAATGCTACAATGTGCCAGATCGTGTAGTTTTTGGAAGATCTTGCATTGCAGTGGCTGAGGTATTAGGGGGAGAAGTTTGCCTGTTGAATCATCACACCAAATTTTGCCCACGACACCTGGGAAAGAGGTGTTGTAGGGGTGGAGAAAGGAAGTGTGGTCAGAAATAAGTTTCATGAGGTCATCAGCAGCACCTTCAATGGAGAAGAGGTTGGAAAGGTTGATCAGCAAGGATACGGCATCAACACGAGACAACATTGTTCCTTGATGTTTCTGACGCCAGTTGTGAATTATGAGATGAAGTGAAGGTAGCAAATTGTCCATGAGTACATAAAAAGGATTACCCTCACTGTCAGAATGTAAGTGTTTGATTTCCTTGTAAATGGCCAACAAAGGCTGAATACTTTTTTGTGTATTGTAGGGATGAAATGACACCGGAGAGGGGCTGGCTGAGAATCGCACCGATTACAGTATGACTGGTGTCTGTTGTGATGAAAATGTCTACATCCAGGTAGGGTTGAACAACAGTGACAGCACAAGTCATAAGGTCTTCAAGTGCCGTGAACACATCAGTCATTTCAGGGGACCAGGGCAAGTGCCAGAGGTGTGTTTGCTCACTAGCGCATTCATAAGTGGAGCCTGAATGTTAGCAGTACCCATCAAATGACACTGATAACAGTTTATTTTTCCCAGGAAATGTCTAAGTTCCTTAAAGTTTGATGGCCAAGGTAGGTCCTTAACTGAGTTAAATTTCTCAACCACAGGGGAAATGCATTCTGCAGAGACAGTGTAACCTAGAAAAAGGTCAGAGGTTTAATGAAGTTGGTCCTTGTTGTGGTTTAACTCAATGCCCACCCATTTAGAGTGTTGTACAGGATCTGCAAGTTTTGTTTATTTTCTTCGACAAAAGCACTAAAAATTAGGATGTCATCCAGGTAAACAAATCAGAATTGAAGTGGAAAGAGAACCTTGGTTATAAAGCATTGGCAAGTTTGTGTGGCATTCTTAAGTTCAAAAAGCATGAAGCAGTAATGATATAAACTGAATGAAATCTTGATGGCAGTTTTTTAATGTCCTCCAGAGCCATTGGGATTTGATGATATGCTTCTGTACAGTCCACAATAGAAATAACCTTCACACCTACGTGAGCGTGGGTAAAGTCTGCAACAGTCGGAACTGGATACCTGTCCATGATTGTCTTGGCGCTGATCTTTAAATAGTCCCCACACGTATGCCAAGAGCCATCGCATTTTTTAACTAAGTGGATGGGAGGAGACCAATTTCTCAATGAAGATTTGATAATGCCAGAATTGAGCAGCTCGGAAATTTGTGCCTCGACTGCCGCAAACTACTCTGGGCATAAACAACATGGTTTGCTAATGAAGGGAATGTTATCTGTTAGTCGTAGCTTGTGTATAGTGCCATTGGTGACAACTAAAATGCACTATTGTGAACATGTAGCAGAGGAGAAAGTGGCAGGGGCTAAAGTGAGTTCACATGAGTCTTCAGGGGGCATGTCAGAGAGAATGTTTGCCTGCACTGTTGTGACAGGAGGCACTGCATGCCAGTGACAGCTGGGCCACAGTGTGGGTGGCAGGAGATGAAGTGGCAGTGAGTTTGTGTCAGCTGCCACTGGAGCTGCGGGAGGCAAGATGGCTGCCAAGCTGTGGCAGCTGACAGATCAGCAGGTTTGGTAGTAGCAAGGGTGGCTGCCAGTGCAGTTGGTGGCACCACCTGTGTGCGAGAGCAAGATGGCGGCCGGGCAACAGCAGACAGGTGGGAGAGGACAAAGTTCTGCAAGTGACCGCCAATGTGAGTGGGGTCACCACTGTCACTAAAGGAGAAGATGATGATCAAGTGGCAGATGTAACAACTGGAGATAGCACCCTTGAAACACTATAAGATTTGATTAAAACCTTAAAGGAAGGGTTGAGAGCTTGAGCAGGAGCACATTTACGATGAGTTGCAATAATTTTTGTAGCATAGTTCACCATGGTGATGTGACAGGGTAGTTGGCTTGAGGCTGGGGAAGTTAAAGCTCCAGTTCTCAAATTGGCTGCAGGCAGTGTAGTGCAGGGAGCAGGCACAAGGTCATCATGACAACCGAGTTTTGTTTACACACCTCCATGTAGGAGTGGAGAGGTGTACCGAACTATCAGGATCACTGTTAACCATGCATGCTGGCGGGACGTCACTGTTTGCACTGAGAGAACAAGCACTAACCTTCAAGTTAGTATCCTTTGAAGCCACTTGAAGAGATACTAGGTGGAGATAGGTGGATAACATTTGAGATTCAGCATCGGCGAGAATGTTAGCTACGAAAAAGTTCCATTTTAACATGCACTCGGGAGAGAGGTGAACAGAGTACAAGGTTGAACCAGCATATGGAAGGTGAGAGGCATTGGGCAAGGAACTGCTCAGTGAGGTTGTAGAGTGCTAGTTACCACGGATGATGGAAGCAGCAAGACTTTGGCACCCGTGTTGATCAGAAAGCGAGTGCCAGAAAAGTAGTCGTGAAGGTAGAGGTGACCACCAGCCATAAGACTTATATATATATATATATATATATATATATATATATATATATATATATATATATATATATATATATATATATATATATATATACGTAAAAAATAGATGAAGTACACTTACCAGGCGAAGGGGCACAGGCAGTGATAGCAACAAATAAACACACAGACACAAACACACACAAACGCTAGCTTTCGCAGCCTAGCTGCTTCATCAGGCAGAAGGGAAGGAGAGGGAAAAGGAAATGATGAGGGTTTTAAGGAAGGGGGTAAGGAGCTATTCCAATCCCGGGACAGGAAAGACTTACCTTGGGGGAAAAATGGAGGGTAAATAAATGCACATACACCCACACATTTACACAGACACAAGTACACTTAGGCAGACATACTGTAGAACTGTAGAAAGCAAAGACGTTAGAAGTTAGACAGAGATGCCACTTGAGGCAGAGGCTCTGTCCAGAGAACCAAGGCAAAGATGTTAAGATGGTGGGTGGGAATTCGAATTTAGTGGAGGTTGAGACCAGGTGGGCAACGAGAAGAGAGAATATGCTGAAGGGCTAGTTCCCATCTCCGGAGTTCTGAAGGATTGGTGTCAGTGGGAAGTATCCAGATAACCCGGACGGTGTAGCACTGTGCCAAGATGTGCTGGTCATGCACCAAGGCATGTTTAGCCACAGGGTGATCCTCGTTACCAACAAACACTGTCTGCCTGTGTCCATTCATGCGAATGGACAGTTTGTTGCTGGTCATTCCCACATAGAACGCTTCACAGTGCAGGCATGTCAGTTGGTAGATCACGTGGGTACTATCGCAAGTGGCTCTGCCTTTGATTGTGTACACCTTCCGGGTTACGGGACTGGAGTAAGTGGTGGTGGAAGGGTGCATAGGGCAGGTTTTACAACGGGGGCGGTTACAAGGGTAGGAGCCAGAAGGTAGGGAAGGTGGTTTGGGGATTTCATAGGGGTGGACTAGGCCAATTTAAGAACCTTCAACAAAACCCCAGAAGTGCCCCTCTTGTCACCGGATACTTTCCGGGACTGGAGCGGACTCTGAATGTGGCTCTCCAGCAAGGATACGACTTCCTAAAATCCTGCCCCGAAATGAGATCCATCCTTCATGACATCCTTCCTACTCCACCGAGAGTGTCTTTCCGCCGTCCACCAACCTCCGTAACCTCCTAGTCCACCCCTATGAAATCCCCAAACCACCTTCCCTACCTTCTGGCTCCTACCCTTGTAACCGCCCCCGTTGTAAAACCTGCCCTATGCACCCTTCCACCACCACTTACTCCAGTCCCGTAACCCGGAAGGTGTACGCGATCAAAGGCAGAGCCACTTGCGATAGTACCCACGTGATCTACCAACTGACATGCCTGCACTGTGAAGCGTTCTATGTGGGAATGACCAGCAACAAACTGTCCATTCGCATGAATGGACACAGGCAGACAGTGTTTGTTGGTAACGAGGATCACCCTGTGGCTAAACATGCCTTGGTGCATGGCCAGCACATCTTGGCACAGTGCTACACCGTCCGGGTTATCTGGATACTTCCCACTGACACCAATCCTTCAGAACTCCGGAGATGGGAACTAGCCCTTCAGCATATTCTCTCTTCCCGTTGCCCACCTGGTCTCAACCTCCGCTAAATTCGAATTCCCACCCACCATCTTAACATCTTTGCCTTGGTTCTCTGGACAGAGCCTCTGTCTCAAGTGGCATCTCTGTCTAACTTCTAACTTCTTTGCTTTCTACAGTTCTACAATATGTCTGCCTAAGTGTACTTGTGTCTGTGTAAATGTGTGGGTGTATGTGCATTTATTTACCCTCCATTTTTTCCCCCAAGGTAAGTCTTTCCTGTCCCGGGATTGGAATGGCTCCTTACCCCCTTCCTTAAAACCCTCATCATTTCCTTTTCCCTCTCCTTCCCTTCTGCCTGATGAAGCAGCTAGGCTGCGAAAGCTAGCATTTTTGTGTGTGTGTGTGTCTGTGTGTTTATTTGTTGCTACTACTATCAGTATTTTATCTTTAACATCTCTGTATTGTACATCAATATTTTATCTTAAATTTGTACAAGATGTAACCTGATGCTGCATTTAAAGCCATATGAAATAAATAAATAAATAAACTGTCAGGAGGTGGGGACCATCATACAGAATGCAGCATGTTTAGGTGCCTGTTGTCAGCAGAGCAGGATGCGGCACCTAAGTCATCCTGCACTTTACGTTTGGCTGAAGGCACGGTGGGCAGCACTTCCATGCAGCATCTCCAAAATGGCTGTGAAAGTAGCAGTGCAGGTAGTGTTGAATCTGTTCCTGCGGATAGCGGATGACTGGAGGTGGGTCGCCATCAGAATCAGCTTAGGAGGCCGAAGAGTTGCCATTACTAGGTGGGTGAGGATGAGGTGGTGATTGTTGTGCCTGTCATAGCAGCTTGTGGTATGCGTCCTGAAGGTATGCATCATGCACTTGGTCCGCATTGTCAATGCACTCACTAAGTGACTCGAGTATGTTGTAGGTGAGTACCATCTGAACCAGAAGCAGCAGCTTACTCAAGTATGTTGTAGGTGAGGGCTGTCTGAACCAGAAGTGGGAGCTTACTGGTCCACTCCGCCAAGAGTGTGGAGTCCAGTGTTGCGTGTTTGCTGACCAGGAGGTGGAGGCTGCAAAGGTTTCTTGTCGCCGAGGTGTTGCTCATGTAAGATATTACGGATTGTGTCATCAGGCATGCGGGTAACCCACTCAAGGATAGTCTACTTGGCCAAGCAGAGGTGGGGAGAGGTAGGAGGCAATGTGGCTAGGTTACAGATGAGGTCAACATGCTCGTGCAGGTGTGTTATCAAGCATAGGTAATGAACACTGTCATCAAGAGAGTAGAGGTCAAATAATTGTTCTACCTAGGTGACCACTTCATCATCAAAGGAAAACGGTGGCAGCTTGTGTAGATGGCCAGGCAGAAGAAATGGAGGCAAATTTTGTGCCTTATTCCCAGCTTCTGCGGCAGTGATGTGTGTCTGTTGTGGTTGTGGCAATGCCACGGCATCACACGGCACACCAGATGTCCCTGGTGGGACCGAGAAAGCGGGTGGTTGCTTGGTGACAGAGTGTGGTTGGGCTACACAGAAGGCTGACGCAGCAGCAGCAACAAAATGTGACAGAGAAACAGGTGGTTGAACACATGAGAATGCAAACGAGTCATGGGATGCATTGGTCATGTGAGTGGATGAGGGTGACAACAGTGGTCGCGGTACAGCAGGTGGGTCCCGGGGCACCAAGCATGACTGCACATCATATATGTTGTCATTAGTCAAAATGTTCATGCGAGTCAAGTCACTCAAGAGGTTTTGACTCTTCAAGTCACAGTGGAGAAACTGCTAGTCACTGAAACTGTGCATGAAGTGGAATCTTGTGAGCAGGAACTTGAGCTGTATACCATATTTGAGGTTGAGTTTGGAATATGTTCACTAATAGGAGCACAGGGTGTGGCAGATTGGAGGAGGTCCTGTGGAAATGAAGTACTATGCAACCGTTGGTCGGGCACTTGTGCCGCGGAGTGATACACTGAAGCACTTGGTGGTGCAGTGGCGGGCCGTAAAGTCAAATTTGAAGCTTCAAAAAATGAACTGTTCACGTTCGACACAGGCTGATGTTGAGCACACATGAGATAGCACTGTGAAGAACAGATATTATTCAAGTCTTGAGCACTGTATTGAGTGTTCAGTGTAACAAAGCCCAAGTCCATTGTGAGGCCATGTCGACTGTTACGAAAATATTAAGCAAAAAGATCTGGCATGAATTGCTGGGCCGGTTGTAGAGGCATTGAAGTAAAGCAATTTGATGCATATTGCAGTTGAGGTGAAGTTATAAATGTTCGTGGGGTCAGAATGAAGCTCGGCGTGGGTCACACTGGTGAAGTCATTGTGGCGGGAAACCAGTAAAAACCTGCGTGGGCAGCACTAAACACACTAAAACATACATTCGGAAGCAGACTAAAGCAATCAGGGTCACAACTGTTGGATTTAGAGGGGTTGTAGCCCCAGTGAAACCACCAAATACAAGTTGATAAACTTTATTGCTACTCAAAGCACTAACATACACAGAGTGGATTGCAAGAGAAGATGATGGCTGAGAAGCGACTTGTCCAAAGATATTAGTGAAGAAATGACACTTCCAAGGAGGTGGGGTCAATAGTTTATAGGTGCTATCACCCCACAAACTGACAGTTCTGTAATTTTCACATTTGTCTGCACTTGCTTTCTTTGGAATTGGACTATTATATTCTTGAAGTTGCAGGGTGTTTTCTCTGTCTCATACATCTTGTGTACCAGCTGGAACATTTATTCATGACTGACTCTCCTAAAGATATCAGCAGTTCAGGCAAAATATCATCTACTCCTAGGGCCTTGTTTCTATTCAAATCTTTTAGTGCTCTGTCAAATTCTTCTCACAGTATTGTATCTCCTACATCATCTTCCTCTACTTTGTCTTCCATTTCTAGAATACTGTCTTCAAGTTATTTCCTTTGTATAGGCCCTTTATATATTCCTTCCACATTTCAGCTTTCCCTTCTTCAGTATCATATACAAAATCAAGTCAAATTACTTTGGTTGTGTGAGAAAACCTGTCTGATAATGGAAGTCAGTTCACATTTAAACTTTGGATAGAATTTGTGGATGATGAAAATATTTAAAAAAATTAATTTCTGCATTCCATTTCCCAAGAATGCTGCTAAAAGGTATATTTGAGGATATTATGAACAGCCTACATCATTATTGTGCAAGTATTTCACCATATGGAGTTATACACAACAAATTAACACCCAACTTGATTTCTAAATTTATTGAATATTGTGCTTGAAAAAGTCTGACTGTTCAGAAAGATATCAAAGAGGTCATGAGGAAGTAGAGAGAGAGAGTAGAAAGTTGAGATATGTCAGAGAAGGAAAAATGATGGAATTTAACATAGAAGGTCATGTCCTGATGTCCTGGCAAAGACAAAGCCCAGTTTACACGATGACTGCACAAGTAATAAACAGATAACATTGTGTGGCATCTAGTGAAGTAAATGAAGAACTACCACAATTTTGTGAGCACAACTAATATGCTATAGATAGAGGTTTGCATGGATAAGAAAAGTGTTGTCCGCATCTGCGAGGCCAATATCTGCTACTGCATCCACATCCGTAGCACTTTATCCACATCTGCAAGTTTGTTATCCACATCCACAGATATTAAAGTTTTGAATGGGTGATAGTAATAGATAGCAGTATTTAAAACCATGGTATGTAATGATATAATCATTGTTAGAGAGTCATTTCTGCACAATTTAACTACTTTTGACTTCTCAAGTCATGGTAATTGTTCTACACCTACTCCAAAACAGGGTATTTCAAACAGGAAAACATTGGCACTCCGGACATACACAGTAGCCCTTCAGAGCCCATATGGTCAGAGCACTATGTCAGCTGTTTAATACCGGCATCTTGTTAAATTTCAGTGGTTAAAACTGATCGCCATAGGGGAGATTTTACTGTGTTTACCAAAAAAAAAAAAAAAAAAAAAAAAAAAAAAAAAAAAAAAAAAAAAAAAAAAAGAAAGAGAGAGAGAGAGTTCTTTCGTAGTTTTATAAAAGGGACCTTTATTTTCCCTATATTACACACAAGAGGTTATCTGACGCAAAGCAAAACATGGTATTTCAAGTGTTAAAACTGCTGTCTACTTTTAATTGGTAACTGTCAGCAAAAGGAGACAATGTTAGCTGCAGCTATGGCCAGCCTATACAGTCTAACATTATATTGTTGTTATGGTCTTCAGTCCGGAGACTGGTTTGATGCAGCTCTCCACCCTACTCTATCCTGAGCAAGCCTTTCCATCTCCTCATAAGAACGGCACCCCACATCCACTTGAATCTGCTTACTATACGCGTCTCTTGGTCTCCCTCTGCAATTTTTACCCCACACACTTCCTTCCAATGCTAAATTTACAATTCCTCAATGTCTAAGAATGTGTCCTACCAAGCGATCCCTTCTTTTAGTCAGGGTATGCCAAAAATTCCTTTTCTCACCAATTCTGTTCAGTACCTCTTCATTAGTTATGCGATCTACCCATCTAATCTTCAGCATTCTTCTGGAGCACCACATTTCAAAAGCCTCTATTCTCTTCCTGTCCACACTGCTTATCGTCCATGTTTCACTCCCGTACAAGGCAACACTCCACACAAATGCCTTCAGAAAAGACTTCCTTACACTTAAATTAATATTCGATGTTAGCAAATTTCTCTTTTTCAAAAATTGCTTTTCTTCCCATTGCCATTCTGCATTTTGTATCCTCTGTACTGTGACCATCGCATGTTATTTAACTACCCAAGTAACAAAACTCATCTACCACCTTCATTGTTTCATTACCTAATCTAATTCCTTCAGCATCGCCTGATTTTCTAAGACCACATTCCATTATTTTTGTTTTGCTCTTGTTAATGTTCATTGTATACGCTCTCTTCAACGCACTGTGCATTCCATTCAACTGCTCTTCCAGGTCCTTTGCTGTCTCTGACAGAATTACAACGTCATCAGCAAAACGCAATGTTTTGTTTTCTTCCCCCAGAACTTTAATCCCTATTCCAAATTTTTCCTTTCTTTCCTTCACTGCCTGCTCGATGTACAAATTGAATATCGGAAAAAGGCTACAACCCTGTCTTACTCCCTTCCCAACTGATGCTCCCCTTTCATGCCCTTCGAGTCTAATAACTGCGGTCTGGCTTTTGTACAAGTTGTAAATAACTCTCCTTTCCCTGTATTTTACCCCTGCTGGCTTCAGAATTTGAAAGAGTGTATTCCAGTCAACAATGTCAAAGCCTTTCTTCAAATCTACAAAAGTTAAAAATGTAGGTTTGCCTTTCCTTAATCTATCTTCTAAGATAAGACGTAAAGTGAGTATTGACTCTCGGGTTCCTACGTTCCTCCTGAATCCAAACTGATCTTCCCCGAGGTCAGCTTCTACCAGCTTTTCCATTCTCCTGTAGATAATTTGTGTTAAAATTTTGCAACCATGACTTATCGAACTGATGGTGCTGTAATTTTCACACCTCTCTGTGCCTGATTTCTTTGGAATGGGGATTATTACATTTTTCTTAAAGTCTGAGGGTATTTTGCCTGTCTCATACATCCTACACACCAGTTCAAATAGTCTTGTCATGGCTGGCTCTCCCAGAGACTTTAGTAGCTCTGAGGGTATGTCATCTAATCCTGGGGCCTTGTTCCGACCTAGGTCTTTCAAGGCTCTGTCAAATTCATCTCACAGAATAGTATCTCCTATTTCATCTTAATCTACTTCCTCTTCCCTTCCTACAACATTGTCTCTAAGTTCATTTCCTTTGTAGAGCTGCTCTATGTACTCTTTCCACCTTTCAGCTTTCCCTTCTTTGCTGAGAACTGGTTTCCCATCTGAGTTTTTGATATTCGTAGAGTTGCTTTTCTTGTCCCCAGATGTCTCTTTTATTTTCTACTTTTCCCCTTCTTATACATTCTTCTACAGATTTGCATTTGGCTTCTAGCCACTCCTGCTTAGCCATTTTGCACTTCCTGTCAATCTCATTTTTTAGTCGTCTGTACTCCATTTTGCCTGTCTCATTTACTGCATTTTTATATTTTCTCTTTCATCAATTAAATTTAGTATTTCCTGTGATACCCAAGGATTTTTTGTAGGTCTTGCCTTTCTACCTATTTTGTCCTCTGCTGCCTTCACTATTTCATCTCTCAATGCTACCCATTCCTCTTCTACTGTTTTACTTCCCCCTGTTTCTGTCAATTGTTGCCTAAATCTCCCTCTGAAATTCTCCAGAACATCCCTTTCCTTCAATTTATCGAAGTCCCATCTCCTTATTTTCCTACCTTTCTGTAGTTTTTTCAGTTTCAGCCTACAGTTCATGACTAACAAGTTATGGTCAGAGTCTATATCTGCCCCTGGGTATGTCTTACAGTTTATAACCTGGTTCCGGAATCTATGTCTTACCATTATAAAATCTATCTAATACCTTCCGGTGTCTCTTAGTCTCTTCCATGTATACAACCTTCTTTTGTGATTCTTAAACCATGTGTTTGTTACAATTAAATCATGTTCCGTGCAAAATTCTACCAGGTGACTTCCTCTTTCATTCCTCCTGCCCAGTCCATATTCACCTACTATTTTTCCTTCTCTTCCTTTTCCTACTACTGAATTCCAGTCTCCCATCACATATCTTCCTAAAAACATTACTTTTACTGTACACTATATATGATTATGAAAATTGCTATAAAATGCTATTGTCAATCTTTATTACTTCCATCACCATTTATCTAATACAAAAACATGAATGTTTGTTTGTATTATAATTATAAATTTACAAACCCTGAGACTGTTTTGCATCTTGAAAATGTCAAAGACATTACAGTTAAATGTCTGTATGTTTGTTTGTATATTATGTGCGGCTGTACCATTCATTCAGTTGTGATGAAGCTTTGCCAACATGTTACTTGCACTTTCGTGAAGGTTATTGACATAATTAAATGACTGTAAAACACACAGTTCAGCAGATATGCCACCACATCAATAACAAACCATGTCATCTCAAGAAATCCAGATCCACACGTAACTTTGAATGGTAAAATGTCTTTGCTGACAAGATTGATAAGTTCTCTATCACAGTTGTCTTCAAATTTGGCAAAATTTCAGGAACTTTTGCATCTATCTTCATATTTAAATAAGTAATTATGCTACTTTGTCCTGTCTCACATGAATGTTTCAGCAAATTTGAAGTTCCACTTTTGTGTCCAGTGTAAGAATATACTTTTTTACATGTAAAATAGACCACTATATCATTGATCTTTTTCTTGCCATCAAATACGTATCCAATTTTTTTCCAAACTGACAATTTCAATTTGTTTTCCTTAACTAATGTTAAATCACCTCTTTTCACTTTACACAATATAATATCCACTGATGTCGTGTTCATTTTAAGAAAGAACTGTTACTGAATTCACTATGATATACATTGGCACTCGGTCACTACAAAGCACTAACTGAAGGCAGCGGAAATTTGGCATGGCACCTCTGGTGGGCAGTGGGCCGGTTTTCCACCCAGAAAGCACTTGGCAGACCACAGATAAGACATGGTCACGTATACGGATTAATTTCAGGTCCCTCGGGTACAGCTACATTCGCTGTGGCTAGGAGATGAGGACAACAGACTTTTGCTCTACTCGGGCCCTGCAAGGATTCCAAGAATGTCCACAGGCTTGAAGTTTTCAGCTAACATTTTGACAGACATACTGGGCAGATACCTTTCACTTTATCCATATTTAACAAGTGGATATCTGTGTCTTTCACAATTTTATCTGCTAAGTAAGAAATACAGCAGGTATCTGTGGATATCCACATCTGCCCAGACCTCTAGCTATAGGACAGGTTATAAATTTGCTTGTAGCGACCTGGGTGTGAATGCATAGTAGTGAGTTCATTCTGCCACTTTTATGTTTACTTGTGGAAGTAGCCACTTCACTAGCAAAATTGTTTGTTTAGTTGGAGTCATATATGTTGCATCAATGGAGTGGAACAGACCAGGTATTGCCCTTTTGATTGAGGCATACAGGGACAATGACCATTATTCATGAAAAAATTAACAAAAAAGTGTTGATTTAAAATGAAGTTTGAATACATCTTGTTAACTTCGTATTGTAAAAAGTCTAAAATGTTGTAGCATGCCTGAAAGACAGTTGCACAAAAACTCGAGATCATGATGCCAGTTAGCACCACAAATGTGCAACCCAAAATTTAGTTTGCTGATGTCCCTAATTAAAACTGCTTTGCAGACTTCAATATTTGGAATAGTTGGTCTGGAAATTCTTTATGCAAAGGGGAAATGACATACACCCAAATGAAATGTAAACAATTTCCATATAAAAACAGTAATATGGCTGTATTTTCACAGAGGTACTGCGTCAGTAGTAATCCCATGTGCAGATGGAAGTTTATTGTGTAAACGCAACCAAACCTGTATGACCACACGTCAGCACAGAGTTAGTAAGCTGGGAGCACTGTGGTAGATGTTAACCTTTCTTGTGAACTTTCAATCATCATGTAAACTAGACAGAATGCTTTATGTGGGAAATTGAAGAAAGTTTTAGACATACACATCAGACCATTTATTGTCAAATGCATACAGATTACTATACCCCAAATGAGGCAAACCTTTTGGATTAGGAAATGTCATTGATTTCAAACCTTATACATGAGACAGTTCTAGCGTATGAAAGTGCTACTTCATCTATGATGAACAATTATATTGTACGATACAACCACATGATATGTGTGTTGTAATTTTTTTATTCTATTAAGTGTAAGCATTTTCATGAGAAAGGTATAATGTTTTTTATGATGTGTAGTTGTATTAGATAATGGATCTTTCCAGGCTAGTGTTAAGTTATGTTATTTTTTGAGTGAAAATTGTGTCGCCATATAGTAGTAATAGGTGAAATTAAATCCAGAGTGACAGATAAAATCAGTATGGAAAATATTGTATGAACAGGGGGGGTTAGAACCTGTCCTGGCATGGAGTACTGTCAATATCTGCCAAAACTAAAATACATATATTTGTATAATTATGGACATGGTGGGAGATTATGTATGGTTGAATATATTGTCACATTGAAAACTGCAGGTGGTCTGGAATTTGAAGGCTGATATTTAATAGAGCACATCATGTTACACTTAGAACATGTTTATTGCTAACACAAGCATACACTCAGTACAGACTGCCTTTTGCTTGGAGTGTTCCACTATTTATACATAGAATGAATTTTCTGGAACTTACAAGTACATGATATAATAATGGAAAGTCCAGGTTGAAATTAATAATATAGTAAGGACAGTTTACAACTCACCGCAAAGACATGGTGATGAGCTACAACAGGCACATACAAAAGCCACACACGTACAACACTTTCAGCTATCGCCCATGGCCTTCTTCAGAAAACAGAACACTCACGCAATCACATGGGCACACAACACAGTGATACAACCATCACCTCTGGCTGCTGCACTTCAAAGTTTTCTCACTACAGATGTGAGCGACACCGCCATTGGCGCAGTTCTCAACCAATCTCACGATGGTGTAATCCCTCCCAAGCAGTTCTTTTCCAAAAATTTAAACACTGCACAACACAAGTACGCGACCTTTGACAGGTATCTTCTTGCCATCTACGAGGCCATTAAGCATTTCCATGCAGAACTTGAAGGTTGTCCCTTTCACGCTCTTACCAATCACAAATCGCTGGCTGCTGCCATCAAAAATCCTCCGGCTGACCTGCCTCCTAGGTGTTTCCGCTACCTCGATCACAATTCACAATGGACGTGCATTATATCAAGGGTGCAGATAATGTGGTGGCGGATTTCCTATCTCAGATCAATGCTGCCTCTACCGTCATTGATCTCTCTAACCTTTCCACCCTACAATCCACTGACAATGATCTCCTTGCTCTTGTCTCTGACCCTTCCTCTTCCCTACATCCCATCTGCACCAACTTTCCGGGCATCATCAGTGAGGTATGGTGTGATGACTTGATGGGCAAACTCCATCCCTTCATTCCCCACTCTCTTCAATGTCCCATTTTCCAGAAGCTGCATGAGCTTGCGCACCCAGGTGTCAAAGCCTCAACACGCCTGGTATGCGAGAGTTTTGTTTGGTGTGACATGAGGTGGAATTGCCAGGCCTGGGCCCACTCTTGTGTGGCATGTCAGTAGTATAAGTTGCATCTCACAACTCCTCTCTGCTTGGTTCATTCCCTCCTCCGTTCGGCAGATTCCAGCATGTTTACTTGGATCTTGTTAGCCCTCTGCCACTGGTTGACGATTACCAATACATCCTTTTTATGATCAACCACACCACGACATGGATGGAGGTCACACCTCTGCTTAACATCACCACCAAGTCTGTTGCTCTTGCTTTTATTTCTACCTTTGGCTGCCCCTCGGTCATCACAACTAATGAGGGACGCCAATTCGAGAGTGCCCTCTTCAACAATATCTGCCACTTTTGTGGCATTTGCTGAATCCACACCACAGCCTATAGTCGCAGAGCAACAGGCTGGTGGCACAGTAGCACTGGACCCTAAAAACGGCCCTTCAGTGCCATGGGTTGATTTGGCTCGATGCCCTTCCCCTGGTTCTCCTTGGCCTGCATTCGACAAACAAGGAGGACCTCCGTGGTACCATTGCGGAGTTCGTATATGGGCAACAACTCACCTTACTGGGTGAGCTAGTCACCCCATCTCCGGCTCCCTCACTCGAGGATCTCCCTTCATTGGTTGACTGAGTCTGCATCATCTGTGCTGCGGTCTCCCCTTTCCCTCCTGCCAGCCACTCTCCTCCACCTATAAGGGTACCTTCAGACCTGCTAGTTCATCTTCTTGCATGATGACACCATCCGCCCACACTTACAGCCCCCTTACTCCAGTCCTTATCCTGTCCTTTGTGGAGCAAACACCTACACCATCCTCCTCCATGGCAAACCTACCGCTGTATCCATCAATCGCCTTAAGCCCGCTAACTTTGATCATGCTTTCCCTCCTGAGGTCGAGGCTCCCTCCTCTTCCTTTTCCTCGTTTGAGGTGCCCCCTCCCTCTCCCTCAGGCATCCCCCCCCCCCCTCTCCTTCGCCGTTGGGTCGCACACCGCCTTTGGTCAGTGACTCCTCTTCCTCCTCTCTGCCCTCCCTCTTCAGTGGTTTCTCTCGTCCCCTTCCCCCCTCCAATTCCTGCTATCAATTCTCCATCTCCATTCCCCTGCCACTCACAACAGAGCTGTCCGTCATGGTGCACGATGATAACCTATTAATAATGTGCAAATCGTCCTCTAATTGCAAGCACATTAAATGTTTCCAACTCGCCCGTGATTCTGTTCCTTGTGAGACTCGGGCCTTCCTTCTCCTGTCGAGCACTGTGTTAGTTGTAGTTCTGGTCTGTGGTTCCTGCTCGAGCCGGTGAATTTTCCAACAGGTTATGCTGCATCCTCGATTACAGAACTTCATCATTTGAGGCCCTACCGCATGTCGATTGCCACCCCCTCCTGTCCTACCGGATGGGACCACAGAACTTACAGTGTGTGTGATGTCCATGACATGTGCCTCTTCTGGTGCTTGTGATTCTTCCTTCCCCCCTCCCCCCCCCATGGCTCTCAGGAGTACTCTGTACTGCGGAGGAGGGGGGGGGGGGGGGGCTTTGTGGCGGTGCTAGCCATGAATTCAAGTGTGTGTGTGTGTATCGACCATAATCAAGAACCGAGTGACACATCTTTATGACAAACTTTGGTGTGTTTTTCCTTGTTCTTATCCATCATGTTTAAACCCGTTGGTGTTTGTGCTCTGTAACGACAGCATCAATAAAGTTATTGTTCCATATAGTGTGTGGTCATTGGGCTCAACTGCCCTCAGTAACCTCCACACATAGTACTTTACACAACTCAATATATATATCATTACTGTCAACATAAACCTTATCCTCAACACTAACAGAACTATTAATTTCATGATTAAAAGTGTCATCACAATCAGGTATACTATCATTGCATGTAGCAACACATACATTATCCAAGTTACAATTGTCAATTTCTGGTACAAAAATATTGTCATATTTAGATACAGGCCTACATTCATTTTCCAGTGTACTAAAAAAAATCTATGTATTTCATGAAATTCATATGCATTTTCAAGAGGTTTAGCTCCAGTGGTTTCAAGTACAACATTATCCAAATTATCTGAATTACAGGTGTCATTTTCTATCACATTAACATCCTTTTGAGGTACACACTTGGTGCGACCATTATTTTCTGCATTACCTACAGTTTCTAAGTCATTGTTGTTATTGCTTTGTGTCTTAATGTTATATTTCCTATCATGAAATTCGGTTGAAGGTACATCATGACATCACATGGAACATTACATTGTTTTAAATTTCAAACTGATTTGTTTAGTATTACATCTTTATTCTTTTTTTCCATAGAAATGTTGATTACCATAAACATTATGCCTTTGCCACCCCTCCAACCCATTCACTACTGTTGTTACAGTAGTGTCTTTCAAACGTCTGTCAAATTTATAAACAAAATTAAAAAAAAAAATTATCTACCTACTTCATTGTCAGGTGCATTGCAAATATTTTGAAAACCTCCTTTTTAACACATGAATTTGTGTCATTGTGTCTAAAGGTTTATCTAAATCTATCAAAGTTTTTAGCTGCTGTTTACAAAATTTATACATACCTCCTGGTCTGCCTCTGTACACACATCCATTAAAAAATTCACTTTTGACACTGTTTTGTATGCTTTCACCCCAATATTTGTTAAAAAAATTCTTTTTAAAATCACTAAATGTTGTCCAATTCATAGAGTTTTTATTAGTCCAACTTAGGGGTTCCTCATTTAAGAAATACTTAACATATCTTATTTTACATTCCTCAGACACCCTTTCAACAAAATTATTTTTACAAGACATAATGAAATCTACAGGATGTAAATCACTTTATGGGAATCTTTTTACGGGAATTTTAGACCATAAACCAAAACTATTACTTATATTTGTGATCATATTATTGTCTACAAAGTTACCAGATGAATGTACACTGTCAAACTCCTTATTTACAAATTTTTCTACATTATTAATTACTTCTGATTCTACAACTTTAAATGAATTTTTAGCCCTTTCCCTATTAACTTCTACACCTGTTTTCACTGTTTGCACTACTGAGTCTACTTCCTGAAAACTACTCTTTACATAGCTATCTACTTTATGTATTGAATTAGAATTATTGACTACACTTTCATTAAGATTATTCATTTTGAGATTAGTTACTTTACAAAAACTTTAAGTGCATTAATTTTATAGTCTTGAACTTCATTTATTAATTTCTCTTTAATTAAATTTTGTTGGCTCTTAACCTTTTTTATTAAATTATTCCCCATTTTATGTAACATTGTCTGTAGCATATTTAACGTCTGTTTTTGTTCCATTGAAAAATCCCCTTTTACATCTGATGCCCTAGTATTATCTTTATCTTTATCCATTTTGAATAAAAAGCACTTGAGTCACTGAAAACCAAAGTTTAGTAACACTAACAGTTTTCAGTGTCCAGTCCATTCCAAGTTCAAACACATCGTACCATTTTGTCTGTCTTCAGCGTCCTTCAACATAAATCATCATTTCACCTTGAACTTCAGTCTGCTCAAATTTATTATGATTTCGTTTGAAAAACTTACCGTATGTACATCTGTTACTTCTTCTTCTTATTTTGGCTTTTCCTTTGTTTCTGAAACATGTCACATTTGTAGATTCCCAAAATCAACAACATTTCCCGATTTCCCGGCACGGGTGCACCGCATCTAAAGGTGTTTCATAAATAAATGTCATACATCACCTTATGTTGGTCATTCAGTGGTAGCTCCAGTAGCTCACCTGCCTGTACCTTATTATGAAAAGACAGGTTCTTCAATGTCTATGAATCACAAACATGCCACGTTTCATTTAATATACTGGCACTGGTTTATTTGCAATTTTGAAGAAGCACACAAACATTCTTAACAAAGCAATAAATGATTGTACCAAGACATGTAAGACTTATTGTAGATTGACTAAACTATTTGTAAAACATATTGTAGACTTAGACTGAAACTGTTCGTGCCTATTCACGTGTATTAATACATTTCATGAATTTCTAGAACATTCTAGAACAAGGAAGTTGCAACATAACATATTAAATAGTTTATTTGTAGAACATAAATGAATCTTTCATAAAGAAGATATACACAAAATTATTACAAATGTAATGGAAGTATTATTGTATCAAAACAGAAATTAAGATTGTAAGTAATTTACGATTAGAGCAGTAATTGTATTTGTTGACGTTATTTATAATAGCTACATTAAAGTAATTGCACAGTTTTAAGGTAAACAGAGCATTACAAACCAACTAGTACATTGCAATAGACATCACATAATGTTAGTTAGAGATATAATTAGCAAAAACATATTACTGTATAATATTAATGCTATGTTTTTATGAACAGAAACAGTTTAACATAATAATATAAAACATTACTATTATTGCAAATAAACAGTATTGTATCATATTTTAATGTTTTATGTATAGATTTGTGATTATGCCTAACGAAAGGCTTAGTTGCAAGTGGTATCAAACAATTAATTTATCCAAACAAGCAGAATTTTATGGGTATGTACATTATAATAGCTTGCATTTGGGAGTTGAATGGCCGAACCCTCTTACTATAAAGATCTACCACGTTTCCACCGGTCGGGCCTCGTCCTTACATCCAGCATTCTCACGGTAACGGCGGATGGCCTTCAGGTACTGTCGAAAACACGGCCAGCAAGTTGTTTCCTGCAAATGGTCAAAATCCCTCTCTATTCAACAACTGCGGCAGCCGCCAGCTTGGTGCCAGAGACATACAATGTCCTAGCGGGTGCCACCCTGGCGTTCTCCAACTCGGCGCCAGACGTCCCAGCTCTTCCCTCGCAAAGCACTGTACACTGCCTATGGAGGCATATTGTATTGCTCCAGATGCTCTCGGCCAGACAACACCAGCGTTGGTGGTGCCAGCCAGATGGCGGTAACGTGTGCGAAAATACTTGGAAGGTTCATGCCTCAGTCCTACTTGCTGTGGCGCTCGGCCGTAAGGCATCTTCCAGGAACCGCTGCCCATCCGAATAATAGAGCCACCCTTGTGCTTGCCACTGCCGTTAGCTATGAATGCATGTTTCCCCCTCCCCCTTCCCCCCCTTGAAACAGGCCTCACACAATCGAGTAACAGAATATTTATCTTTCACAATGAGTTATTAAATCGATAAACTACGATTAATATAATAAAATTAACAAGGTTACATTGTCCTTTTACTGTTGGAAAACAATGTGGCAATACCAAAATCTCTCATTACCCTACACCCGAAAAAGATTTTTGCATGGGGAGTGTCACTTCTAAAAATCAGGTGTAATACAAACCAGAGGAAATCTATTCCCTACCAGTCACTCACTAAGTTACTATGCCCTAACACATGAAATATTTCCTGAGTGTCACTAATCACAACAAGGGTCTTATTCATATGTTAAATTTTTTTCTGGGAGTTCTTTACTTTCTTTAATAATATTTTGATATTAACTGTAAGAACCCAGATTTAAACATTACAAACCTATTCATTCCAAAAAGAAAGCAAAATCATACCCCCTTAACTGAGAACAGGACCATTTAATAGGTATATTGAAAATTCCCATGTAACTACTCGGTGCTGCTGCCTCAGAAATTCAGACCCTTGTTCACATATATACACATTGACCATATACGCAGATAATAACTTTACATTATGTCCTTCAGATCCTTGTTCACATATACGAGGTATGTCCACGAAGTAAGTTCCGTTTGGTTATATAAAACAAACGTGTACAGATACAGAAAAATATTTATTATACAAAAATATGCAACTATTAAACTACGTTTCTACTTAGCTTCCGAAATTTTGTTGGCATTTGTCATAGCGTGGCAGAAGTCTTTGTATGCCTTCTTCGTAGAAGGTTGCCACCTGTGTGTTCAACCATGTGGTTACATGTTTTTTCAGCTCGTCATCATCGCTGAAGTGTTGGCCACCATGGACAGATTTCGGGTGTAAGAAGAAAGTCGCTAGGAGCAAAACTGTACGTAGGATGATCAAACACATCCCAGTGAAATTCCCTTAAGAGTTGTTTGATCACATTCACCTCATGAGGTCGGGCGGCAACGTGAAGGGAAGAAGAAGACTCCTTTCATCTTTTCTTACACCTAAAATCTGTCCTTGGTAGTCAACACTTCAATGATGATGAGCTGAAAGAACATGTTTGCCACATGGTTGAATACACAGGCGGCAACCTTCTATGAAGAAGGAATACAAAAACTTGTGCCACGCTATGACAAGTGCCTACAAAATTTCGGACGTTTTGTAGGAAAGTCGTTGAACAGTTGCAGATTTTTATACAATAAATATTTTTTCTGTATCTGTTCACATTTGGTTTATATAACCAAACAGAACTTACTTGTGAACATACATTGTATACACATTGACCATACACGCAGATAATAACTTTACATTATGTCCTTCTAGGCAAACATTCACACTAGCGATGAAATAAACATTGAAAAATGTACACTAAAATTTTCTGTTACAAGTGTGGAAATTTTATCAAGTTATGGTCTAGCATGTTTAACTGTCGTTGTAAGTACAAACATTGTAAATAAAAACGTGCGATGTAAAATGTGTACAGGTCTAGAATTCACAGAGCATAGAAACACATACTGAATACATATAAACAAGGTAAATATTTGAAACTTCCTGGCAGATTAAAATTTTGTGCTGGAACCAAGATTTGAACCTGGGACCTTTGCCTTTTGCGGGCAAGTGTTCTACCGACTTAGCTATCCCGACACAACTCACGATGCTGCCTCACAACTTTACTTCCACCAGTACCTCGCCTCCTACTTTCTGAAGTTGTGAGGCGGCATTGTGTGTCGTGTTGGGATAGCTCAGTCAGTAGAACGCTTGCCCGCAAAAGGCAAAGGTCCGAGGTTCTAGTCCCGGTTCCGGCACACAATTTTAATCTGCCAGGAAGTTTCATATCAGCGCACACTCCGCTGCAGAGTGAAAGTTTCATTCAAGGTAAATATTTGTGTAACAATTTGTGGCATGCCTGGGCTTGTGTTCACGTTTATGGACAAAAACATCGTACAACAATAGACAACTGTAAAATTTTTATCAATTTAAATATTCAGAACATATATTGCAAGAAATGTACATAGTGTGTGCATTGTTTCATGAGTAAAATTTTATTACCTTTGTGTATGAATGTGGGTCAAGTGTTTGTGTACATTTTGGAAATATGACAAGTAAATTAAATCAAATGATACTTATATCTAACTCCTGCTCTCCTCCAACTGTTCTCATGAGGAGGCATTTAATAGTATGTCACACGTTATTTCTACATTTTAGTTGAAGCACAATTATCACTGGTAGTGGGCAGCACATTGGTCACTGGAAGGGGTGATATGGGGGACACAAGAAGATCGTTTATAGTGTGGAGAGGTGATGGTAGTGTTAACAGCCGCAGCTGTCAGTAGCGTGTGCTGTGGAGTGTGGGCAGACATGTGGTGTCGGCTTGCGCTGGGGTGTGCAGGACACTCGACTCGGCGGACAGCATCATTAGCCAAGAAGGTACCAGCGGTCAGGTTTGTTGGTCAGTGGGTCAGCATGCTGGAGCGCATGCAGCATGTGCCATAGCTCATTGTTGTCTGCTGGGCACTTCCATTCAGCAGGGAACAGGTGGCCGGAAGTTGCGGTGCTTGTGAAAGGATTACCGGCTCATTTGTTGGTGGGCAAATTTTGGCGTCACACAGTCTGGCATGTCCAATGGTCGGAGGCTGCCCCTGCACCAGGACGGCCATTAGTATCAGGTAGCTGGAGCCCGCATGTCTGTTGTCCCTCGTCACAGTAACAGCAGCTGGCCCTCACCATTCATGAGCCTCACGACGTGGCATGTCACATTCAAAGACGGAACCATTCTCCATTGAGTACTGCCATCGTCAGCTTTCTTGTGTTGTAGGCAGCTTTGGTAGCCAGACAGGTGTGGCAGTGACCCCTGCCCACTGTTTGTGTTTTGAGCCGTAAGACTGCTGGTCCCTCTTGTGGCGCTGATGTGATGCCACTCCCCCAGCTGGCAGCCATGTGGTGACTAGCCCCAGCACCTCTGATGACCGTGTAACTTGCTCCAAGTTCACCCGATATGTGCCAGGTCATGTTTACATCTGCACAGACTACGAATATGGAATAAATACTTCATACTGTTACAATAATCTGAACAAGCAATTTTATAAACCTATTACTATATTTTATAGTGTGAAGAGTTTGCAAATAGCAAAATATAAACAAAAAATTAATTTAATTATATGTTTATATTAATTTAATTTTTTTTAATGTAACTCAGTGTCTTATACCAGGTGTGCTGTGTCTGTGTCAGTGTGTGTGTGTGTGTGTGTGTGTGTGTGTGTGTGTGTGTGTGTGTAGGCTAGTAACTACAGGTCAGGGAACAGGTTTTGACATGCATGGCTCTGAACTTCTACTTGGCACAATATAATTCACACACCAGCATAATTTCTAACAAACAAACTACTAACTACTATTTACAATTGCATGCCTTATCCTATTCTCAAATTACTGCTATATTCTCTAAAGCCCATGAAGATTGGGCTGCTCCATGCAGTACTCTATATTTTTGATTACAGTATACTCCCATTGCTCCGGTTACTGGTGTGCTCTGCTAGTTTCCCTGGACACAGACCTGTTTGATAGATTACTTATTTAATCGTACAGCCTATTTGTTTCTTTTCACCTCCTGAATGAAATGCGGTTAGTTCCCTAAGTTGTGGTGTCAGCATCCTGCAGGTATTTTCGTCGAAGCTTTGCGCATACTGGAACTCTGCTCCTCGCAACCTATGCAGGCAGATAGTGCACAAACAGACTAACGATACGAACATAGTCATATCCAACGACTGTTCAACTAACGAGAAAATTCGCTCCTCGGCATGGACAAATTCATAACACAATAATTTTGGCAGTCGCGCACACTGACAATGCCAAAAACAGATGAAATTGACGTCCTCTGTCAGACGGTACACAAATCACAAAATCGGCGATCACGCACATCCTTGTGGCCACAAACACAAGCTCTTTTTGCCAAGGAGTAGTGTTGCCAGATGACAGAGAGAGAAAATACCTACAGTTTCACAAAAATGTACCTACGTTTTCCCTACTTTCTCCCTACCACCTCATTAATGCCCTACATCAGGGTCGCAGCCAGGATTTGGGTCTGGGAGGGGCTGAATCCAGGAATCCGGCCAGAAGAGATTAAACAGTTGAATAATTTGACATGTTACAATTTTGAAAACTTTAAAATAAATATTTGGCATCACGCTTCACTTGCTAGATATGTTTTTCCAGTGACTGATCGTTACTGATTGATGGAGTCAAGTGTAGATTATGCCACAAATTCCAAGAGAATTCCAGAGAATTACTGATTTATCGATCGGACAAGGGTACATCAAGAACCTGTCAGCCATAGAGAGGAACAGCAATAATTAGCTTCCCCAAATATGCCACTAATTCCAAGTGCACTGTTACACGAGTGTAACTGATTCACTGACCGCACAAGGATACATCGAGACACTATCAACCATAGAGTAGGAACAGCAGAAATTATTTAGTTCACAGTCAGCACAAAAAAAGGAAGTCCGTCACTCTATATGATTCGATTTTCAAAGAGTAATGCTATGTTGAGAACGAATATCTAGTGCTTTGTTCATTATAACTTAACGTTGGCTGTTGCAAATGTTTTAGAGATTTCTTGTCAGCATCTTCTCATTTACAAGTACTAACTAGTATATCGTCCTGACGTAAATAAATAACAGTCTAGTCACGGTAATAAAACGTCCTTTGTTCATGGAAACAAAAATTTTTCTTGTGCTGACATTTTAAAAAAATGTTCAAATTTTTGTAGAACTTATGGGACTTAACTACGGGGTGATCAGTCCCTAGACTAACAAACTACCTATGAACTAGCTAATACTAAGGACGGCACAAATATACATGCCAGAGGGGGGATTCGAACCCCCGACCGTAGTGGCCGTGCAGACTGTGACTGGCGCGCCGCAGAGCACTCGGCCACCGCGGCTGGTGACATTTTCTAATACTATTTCCAAACCGACTCTCCATTCCACTGATATATATTAAAATCATCATATTCCACATCAATTTTAATGTGTCTGAAATTAAGTTTTCAAATTCATAATATTTACTATGAACAGAAAACAACTATGCGTCTAAAATATCATTGGCTACTTCAAACTTTGCCACAATTGGTCAGCTTCATTCCCACGTGCTGACAACTGTTCTGTTGCCAACATTACCCGCTACGCCTGTGTTGGCGATTGTAAAATTTTACCAAAGTACCTACGCATTGGAGGCTTTTCGATGAAAATTCCTCACATGATTTTAATGTTTGTAAGTACCTACGAGTAGGGAAAATTCCCTACGTCTGGCAGCACTGCCCAGGAGTACTCACGTCCGAAACTAGGACAAAACACCAACTATGACAGGACATTTCACTACCATGTACTATGATGCTGCACCAAAACGATTTGTAAGTAAGAGTAAGATTAAGATCTTTTTTGACACAGATATTTACTACACTCAGAACCAAACATCTGAATGCTCGGAATAACACAGTATCCGACTGATTATCTCAGGAGGAAAGAAACAGGATTGCTACTAATTGGAAAAATAAAATATTGTCTACTTGAAGCGACTAGATGGACAAAAATGAAATATTCGACCTAGGAATGAGCAAAACTTAATAAAAATGCGACAGAACCTGTCTTCCAACGTGAGCGTACAAATCGGATATCTGCAAATTCGGCATGATTTCTTGTTCCTAGGAGAGGAGTAATACAAATATAATAAAAGGCACAGAGCCACAAAACACATTAACACAGTACAAACATTTACATACATAATATACATACAAAATCATCGTTATAGACACAAACAAAAGATTAGCAATGCGACTTACGAACTAATTATTATTTTACAAACTTATAATAAGATACATACTATTTTACAAAGCAATAAGAACATCGCGCTTTCTCCGGTCGTTTCTGCGGGTGTTTGGAGCGCGGTTTCCGCAGGTGCTCACCGCCAATTTCGGTTTCTGCTGGTATTGTTGTTCCCATGACCGGGATTTGGTGGCCGTATTTCTACAATTTCACCTTTTTGCCGCGGTGGAATGCCTGATCTTCTTTCTTGCCAATTTCCATCCCTTGGTGGTTATTTTTTTTGACCAAACCACTGTTGATTCTGTGATTCATACCACTGTTCATTTTGTGATGGGTCCTCGTTTCTCCTTGGTTTCCATTCCAACGACACTCGTAATTCCTTATATCACGCCAGTTTGCTTGTGGCTCGTAGTTTTGCCTGGGCTGTCGATTGTAATCGTGCTGTGAACGGTATCTTCCTCTTTCAAGCCTTACCTCATTGTTCCCGGTACGCGAAGGATGCTCTCGGACTAGATTTTTTTCCCGACTCCAACCTTGTCTTACGACAACAAAGTCTGCTTCCCGAAGTGCGGCCATAAATTCTTTGAGTGTTTCGTTACACCTTCCTATTAGGAAACGTTGGTACTCGATATGCAGTTTAATGAAACAAAGCCTCATGATCTCTTTGTCATCATAAGACCGGTCTAAAACCTATTCTTCTTGATAATAGATCCAGAAACTTCACTGACTTCTAAATCCTGATGTTTCCAGGTCTTTTCCTAACATAATCTCTTCTTTTATGCGGTCTTGCGCTTGTTCCGACCAGTACGTGCCCAGGAACGTTCTCCAAAATTACTCATAGGATTGACAAGTTTCTGAAGTCGATCTCATTTGCCTGGGCCGGCGCAAGCCCAAGTGCCGCCCCGTGCAAGCTGCTAAATTTCCACCTCCCCTTTCTTTTTTTTACATAACGTTTGTGGAATTTTATTTAAACAAATCTGTAGGAAATGTCTGCAATCAATCGCAATTTCTGTTTTTACTACCTAGGAACCGTCATGAGAACAACCACACTATGCCCGAAATCTATGTAGCCGGCCGCAGTGGCCAAGCGATCTGCGGCGCGTTAGTCACAGTCTGTACGGCCGCTACGGTCAGGGCATCGAACCCGCCATCGGGCATGGATGTTTGTGTCGTCTTTAGTATAGGGTACTTCATAAGTAGTTTTTAAGTTTAGGGACTGATGACCCCGCAGTTAAGTCCCTTAAACTTAACAAACATTTGAACATTTTGAATCTATATAGATCTGAAAAATAAAAACAAAAATTGCGACTGACTGGTGACATTTCCTGCAGATTTGTACAAAACAGTCACTGGGCACCATCTCAAAAATGGAATGAAACCTGACTGAAGAAATCTAGCTGATTTTAATAAGCCTTGAGAATTTACAAAAATGTTCAAATGTGTCTGTGAAATCTAATGAAATTTAACTACTAACGTCATCAGGCCCTAAGCTCACACACTACTCATACTAGATTATTCTGAGGACAAACACACACCTATGCCCGAGGGAGGACTCGAACCTCCGACGGGACCAGCCGCACAGTCCATGACTGCATGGCTTAGACCGCTCGGCTAATCCCGCGCGGCAAGAACTAATAGTTACCGTAAATGAACATTTTTAAGTGGTTGTGAACAGATAATGTACTCAACGGAAAACAGAATACAGTAAATAAATGTTGGCAAAGTGACAATGTGCGAGTAGTATTGTCAAACAAAAGTGCCGATCAGAGTTTGTTTCACGGCTCAAAAACCAAAACGTCCGACTATCACTCAGAAACAGTTAGCAAAAATTTTGAAAAATACATCGAACCCCTACTTATGCTACGCTTACTACCAATGTCTTTATCCCTTATAATTATTCGCAGCATATTTACCCATTCGGAATACTTCTAGCCATTGCATAAAGCGGGAAGAATGAAATTCCTAGAAACTGCCATTGAAGGGCTTAGTAAAATTGCTTCAGGCTTAACACATAATCGAACATTGCATTCGAATTTCCAAATTAGATTTCGTCTTCTGCAAAATTAGTTGTGAGTAAACGCATGGCGCGTAACAGGCTGGGAACGCTCCACTCATGAGAATACTAGCGTGTACGACAGACTGCTTCCCCTTCTCTGTTCCACCGGTGTAAACACGACGGTGCTATAGCAACGGAAAGGAAGGAAATAGTCCTCCTCCCTTCCCTTGTTCAACAGGTGCGGCCGGCAGGTAGTCGAGGCCCCATGCCACAGTTCCCGAAGCCGCTGTCTCTGAAGTTTGGTTTCTAATCCCCTCTTGGGTAATGTTGAGTTTGTTTTAAAGAATTGGGGGGGGGGTGGCAGATTTGCCGCCCCTCGGAAAGTGCTGCCCTGTGCGGCCGCAAGTTTTGCACATACCTAGCGCCGGCTGTCATGTGCTCTGCAACACTTCCCTGCATGTGCCCACAGATAAACTCCAGTCGATGCCGAAGTGGCCAAGCTGCTGGTAATACGTTGTCAAATTGTGCGATAAATGACTTAGGGTGAAGCAAATTATTTGATTCCTTGTATATCTGAAAATTCTGGACCGATAGAAAATGTTTCAGGTCGAAAGAGCGGTAACAGTTCCCCTCGTTTCTGTCATCTTATCATCTTCCGCTTGCAATCTTGTCGAACCCGTTGCGCTACGTGTTCTACTCATTGTTTCCTATAATTCTTAGAGACCGGTTTCTGTCATCCTTATCTTACTGCAATTATTTTCCTTCTCATATTCCGGGGGTTAGGGTGACAATGACGGTCCGCTGGCAAGAAAACATTCCTGTTTGGACGGTGACGGTGTATGCCGTTCACTGACAACCACGGTATCTCTACTTCTGGTTCACTTACGGCTTCTGCGATGCGGGTATTATCTTGAACAAAAACGCGCGTTGTCGGAGAACCAATAGTTCTCGACGGACCCTCTGTAATGTACTTCAATTTCTGCCGCATGGTAACGTACATCACGTTCCAGCTTATTCTGCTGTTGTGTGATTCATGTCTGCTCTTCCTTTACTTCTCAATTTCCTGATGTTTCTGTTTGATTTCTTCTATCTCCCTCGTCTTCTCCGTCAATTTCTCGTCAGTTCCCTGCACGATTCGTTTCCCTTGTTCCCACAACGTTTCGACAACTTTCTTGATGTTACAGATCTCGACACGTGTCTTCTTGGCATCACGTTGGGCTATTGACGCAACTTTTCTCGCACCAATAGCATGCAGTCGAGCTACGCGAGCATCTTTCTTTGCTTCTAAAGCCGTTTCTTTACCTACTGTCGATGTTTTCTTTACAGTTTCGACATCCTTCCTTATTCCTGCAATCTCAGACTTTACTGCTTCCAACTTTGCTCCTACCTCATGTATAAGTCCCTTACTCTCCTGAACAAGTTCCTTGGCTTGTTGTAACTGTTGTCTAGTGTTCTCCGTCTGTTGTTGCATTTTGCGCTCTCTCCGCTAGTTGTTTCATAAATTGCATAAGGTAGCCTAATTCTGGACCTTCGCTTGTTCGCTCTGGTGTGGGGGATCGTCATCTGTTATGTTGACATTTACTACAAGAGTACGACGCACTGTCATAACTTTTGACGTACCGTGTGGTCATGTTTCTGTCACCGTGCGGCGAGAGAAGAGCTTCTTCCTCACATTCGCAGTTTTCGTGATACAAACCTCGTATACACGACTTCCTGCTCTGATTCCCTTGCAACGTTTTGCGTATTTTCTTTCTCTGATTGTTCGGTCTCATTAATTGCTGCTGAGAGAATTTCTGACTCGCTCATATCACTCCCGTTAACGAGATTATCTTCACACTTTAATAATAGCGCCCTGTTCTTAGTTAACATTAAACTATCTTTGACAACCTGTGATTTAAACTTTCAAACTACCATGAACAAATTTTATTAAGCATACGTATAATTAAATATGCGGCCAGTGGCGTGTATAAACAAGAACTATACCAGAAAAATTTAAAGTAGCCTTAGGTACCGTCGAATAATACATCTATTCATACATTTCACTATGACAAATATATCACCCATCCCAAATTCATCACAACACTGTGTTCAACGGCGTTCATTCAACGCTGATGTGGTGCAGAAACCACCGACATTCACGATAGTGACACGCAAATCACCAAACACATGACTAAAGTGACACACAAGCCACTAATAAAAATTGCTGAAAGAAAATATGTTTATTCTACTACTAAGCGCTGCATGTTAATTAACGACTACAAAATTATGAATTTGAAATGGCCAAATCGACGCAAGAATAACTTTATCTGTCTCGTCACAGAAGAACCGCGGAAGCGTAATCTGTGGCAGGGTCCGCCAAGTGAAAGGTATGGTTTTATGGTGGGTGTGTTGAAAATATAAGGTAAGGAAGGGGAGAGAAAGGACGGTATGCAAATGGAGTATGCAAGTGGTTTGTTCACTTGATATTAAAGGATAGACGTGGCTGACCCACCATCGATCATGTAATTAATTTATGCAGTTATTTCCACGTAATAAAACCCATCCAAAATTGTGTAAAGGGGGCTAACTAATTTGAATGATTTGAGTAAAGACATCTGTTTTGTCTGGTTTTATTCTATGAAGTCAAATGAGCGCCAGAGTTGAAAGCAAAAGTTTACAAACAATTCAACACAGATGAAATCTAACGAACATAATTTACAAAACAATATACACTACTACAGCAAGTGACTGGTAAGTCAAAGATAATTGTATTTGATTCTAAACACTTGTGACAACTCACATTTAACTGGAAACCGTGGCGAATCGAGAGGAATATTCCGATACCAGATTTCTGTGAGTTTATCTAACGTTTTCAATAGTACGTAAACGTGAGCGCCCCTTAAACACTAGCAAATGCACGCGATACTGTACCAAAACTGTGCTGGCTGGCGATGTCAGCAACACGATGGCTGGGCGGCGGCCGTGTGCGTCGATAGTTGCAAGTCGCGGACCCGGAGATAATTCTTTTTCGTATTCCAGAAGCGATATTTAACTAGTATCCGTCAACTTCGATCCCGGTGGATCTCAGTGCCTACGATCTCACTCGTTCGGCTATGTCGTGCCACTACAGTCGATTTACGCGTGATACCGGAATGTACTGTAGACATCGGTGACTCCAGAACTATGACCATCGCAATTAGCGCGTCAGTGAGTCTAATATCAGGCAGGCTGGCCTTGCTCTCGGCTTGCAATACTGAGGGCTATTAGCACAAGTTTTGGACCAACTCCAAAAGTTGTACCACAAAGTCTAAGTACAGCTACTCAAAGTATAAACTGAGAGCATCTACATCTACATCTACAACCATACTCCGCAAGCCACCCGATGGTGTGTGGCGGAGGGTACCTTGAGTACCACTATCGATTTTCCCTCCTATTCCAGTCACGTATTGTTCGCGGAAAGAAGGATTGTCGGTATGCCTCTGTGTGGGCTCTAATCTCTCTGATTTTATTCTCACGATCTCTTCGCGAGATATACGTAGGAGGGAGCAATATACTGCTAGACTCCTCAGTAAAGATAAGTTCTCGAAACTTCGACAGAAGCCCGTACCGAGCGACAGAGCGTCTCTCCTGCAGAGTTTTCCACTGGAGTTTAGCGATCATCTCCGTAACACTTTCACGATTACCAAATGATCCTGTAACGAAGCGCGCTGCTCTCCGTTGGATCTTCTCCACTTCCTCTATCAATCCCACCTGGTACGGATCCCACACCGGTGAGCAGTACTCAAGCTGTGGGCGAACAAGTGTACTGTAACCTACTTCCTTTGTTTTCGGATTGCATTTCTTTAGAATTCTCCCAATGAATCTAAGTCTGGCATCTGCTTTACCGACGATTGATTTTTATATGGTCGTTCCATTTTAAATCCCTCCTAATGACTACTCCCAGATAATTTATGGAATTAACTGCTTCCAGTTGCTGACTTGCTATAGTGTAGCTAAATGATAAAGGATCTTTCTTTCTGTGTATTCGCAGCACATTACACTTGTCTACATTGAGCTTTAATTGCCATTCCCTGCACCATGCGTCAATTCGAAGCAGATCCTCCTGCATATCAATACAATTTTCCATTGTTACAACCTCTCCATATACTACCGCATCATCCGCAAAAAGCCTCAGTGAACTTCCGATGTTATCTGCAAGGTCATTTATATATATCATGAATAGCAACGGACCCACGACACTTTCCTGTGGCACACCTGACATAACTTCTACTTCGGAAGACTTCTCTCCATTGAGAATGACCTGATGCTTTCTGTTATCTAGGAATTCCTCAATCCAATCACACAATTGGGGCAGTACTGAAATCTCTCAATGGCACACGCACCTCACATTGACGTACCACAGTAGTAGAATCACCACAGTTGCTGAGCTCGACCACCACCAGCAGACAGCCCTGCTTCCATCCTACCCATTCCCCAACCCCAGTTCACTCACGCATTCCTCAAGGAATCCTCCTCCAAGCTTACCAGCAGGGAACCTGCCATTTTCACCTCCAACAAAGGTCCTCACATCATCACCTCCTCCAGTGTCCCACCTGATCTCATGAACATGACACCTCCTCCCCATCCCACTTTCAAGTGTTCCACACTTTCGTGATATCCCATCATAATCCCAAGTTCTTCTACAATCAAATATTATCCTTTGCAATCTGGAAGTACTCCCCCCCTCCCCCGCGCCCATCTCCCAACTCATCCTAATGCAAGGACTCTTGTCCTTATAAAGTCCACCAGCCCCACATTCCATACCAAACTTCTTTCAGGCCTCCACTGCACCAACTTTGGTCCCCATGCCACCTTCACCTTTACTATACCGCCTGCTCACCCTACCAACGTCAACCTCTCTGCTGTCCGTCCACCCTCAACGCTGTGATCACCATTCAAATCTCCCTCTCTCCCACCCTCGTCATGCCATTGGTCAACATCATTGGTATGTGCATCTGACAGTGGGAGCTGCATGAAATAATACTTCACAGCCCCATTTTCTTCGTCTTCTCTTTAATTTTTTAAAAAGATTTTGACAACTTCGTCTTCTCTTTAATTTTTTAAAAAGATTTTGACAACTTAGTTTTTAATTTTCTTTTAATTTAATTTTTTGCTTTTAATGATTCCTACTTTTACAGTCTTTATTATGTATCCTAGAGGTGTCTTTCGCCTGCACAATCCTATCTGCTACTTTGTCTTAGTATAGTTCAGCAGCGCAATGACGCCATATTGTTGCACTGAAATGGAAGCAGGCTTGACTTCGAAGGCAGGGTTCTCAACTGAACTTATACGGGAAGCAGGTTGATTGCAAACTGAAACATACATGTAGAAGTGACTGCCGGGTAGAGTGCTCTGCTATTTATACCCTGACAGAATGTACTAGAAATTAGAAGAATAGTTAACATAAGAAACATGTAGAAATTACTAGTGAACATGAGGAAAATGTAGAACATTTTGGAAATGATAAATACAAAGGAATACATTTTTGCTGGTGGACGAGATAGAATTGGCGACCTTCAGCACCGCATTCGGTGACGCTATCCATTGTGCCATGCCCTCTCCTGAAAAAACAGCGACCTGCTCTTAGGTTCCCTTTGGAGCCAGCTGCATTGTCCTGGATCTTGATCTTGTCATGGGTCCTCTGTATAGCAGTTCTGGAGAATCCTTCTGAACGATTACCGTCGACAGATGTTCCTGTCTTGGTTTCATCAGTATCATTACCGTCCTTGAAAAAGAACCCAGTTTTGCCTATCTGCTCTTCAGGATCGTAGTAAGGCTTCATGCAGGGGACGTGAACAAAGTCTCTTCGTTTTGTCATTTTGGTGACAGCTCATAATCCTCGACTTCGTATGTGACATCTGACAGGTGGCGTATAACACGATATGGACCAAAGTATCGCTTCAATAACTTTTCTGATAGCCCAACTTTCCGTACAGGGGTAAAAATCCATACTAGATCTACTGTGCTGTATACAACAGGTCGGTGCCTGTCGTTATACCGCTGTCCTCCTGGGCGTCCAGTGTCCGTATGCCAGCTGTCTTGCTTCTTCAACCCTGGTGATGAGCTGTTTCACGTAGTCATCCTGAGTGTCATACGGCTGGAGCGGGAACAGCATATATTCATTGTCGTCTCAGCTTCAAGGTCATGGAGCAGAAAAAACGGCGTGAAGCCTGTGGTGTCTTGCCTTGCGGTATTATATAAGCAGATGTCACGACTGGCAGCATTGTATTCCAATCTTTCTGCTCAACATTGACGTACATCGACAGCATATCTGCAGTTGTCTTGTTAAAACGTTCTGTAAGACTATTTGTCTGAGGATGATATGCAGTTGTCGTTCTGTGGACAATGTCGCAACCTGACATTACCTTATATACTAGTTTTGAGTGGAATAATTTTCCACAATCAGATATCATCACAAGTGGTGCTCCATGCTTCAAAATAATGTCTTCTACAAGGAATTTTAAGATCTCTTGAGTTTCTGCAGTCGGCACAGGTTTGGTGAGAGCGTAATGTGTGAGGTAGTCAATGCAGATTATTATCCATTGGTTACCGGCTGTCGACTTCGGAAACCTCCCTAAACGATCGATCCCAACTCGGTGGAATGTAGCTGCTGCTGGCGGGATCGGTACGAGATGCCCTGGAGGTAATTGCGGCACATGCTTCGATCGCTGGCACTCTTTACAGTGACTCACATAGTGCTTGATGGATCGGAAGGGACCTATCCAGTAATACCTGCATCTGAATCTGTCTAGGGTCTTTACGAATCCCAGATGACCGGATATTGGAGCATCGTGAAAATACTTGAGAATAGCTGGCTGGAAATGAACTGGAACGAGCAGTAGCTATTTGGGTCCAGTGGATCGTAGTTGCTCTTATACAATGTCCCGTTTATAAGTTGGAACTCTCCATTGATCGGTTCTCCTTTCTCCAAGGCCTCTGTGTTATGGTCTTCAGTCCGGAGACTGGTTTGATGCAGCTCTCCACCCTACTCTATCCTGAGCAAGCCTTTTCATCTCCTCATAAGAACGGCAACCCATATCCACTTGAATCTGCTTACTATACGCGTCTCTTGTCCTCCCTCTGCGATTTTTACCCCACACACTTCCCTCCAATGCTAAATTTACGATTCCTCGATGTCTAAGAATGTGTCCTACCAAGCGATCCCTTCTTTTAGTTAGGGTATGCCAAAAATTCCTTTTCTCACCAATTCTGTTCAGTACCTCTTCATTAGTTATGCGATCTACCCACCTAATCTTCAGCATTCTTCTGTAGCACCACATTTCAAAAGCCTCTATTCTCTTCCTGTCCGCACTGTTTATCGTCCATGTCTCACTCCCATACAAGGCAACACTCCACACAAATGCCTTCAGAAAAGACTTCCTTACACTTAAATTAATATTCGATGTTAGCAAATTTCTCTTTTTCAAAAATGCTTTTCTTCCCATTGCCATTCTGCATTTTATATCCTCTGTACTGCGACCATCGCATGTTATTTTACTACCCAAGTAACAAAACTCATCTACCACCTTCATTGTTTCGTTACCTAATCTAATTCCTTCAGCATCGCCTGATTTTCTAAGACCGCATTCCATTATTTTTGTTTTGCTCTTTTTAATGTTCATTTTGTACGCTCTCTTCAACACACTGTCCATTCCATTCAACTGCTCTTCCAGGTCGTTCGCTGTCTCTGACAGAATTACAATGTCATCAGCAAAACGCAATGTTTTTATTTCTTCCCCCTGAACATTAATCCCTATTCCAAAATTTTCCTTGCTTTCCTTCATCGCCTGCTCAATGTACAAATTGAATAACACTGGAGAAAGGCTACAACCTTGTCTTACTCCCTTCCCAACTGATGCTTCCCTTTCATGCCCTTCGAGTCTAATAACTGCGGTCTGGCTTTTGTACAAGTTGTAGATAACTCTCCTTTCTCTGTATTGTACCCCTGCTGACTTCAGAATTTGAAAGAGTGTAGTCCAGTCAACATTGTCAAACGCTTTCTCCAAATCTACAAAGGCTAAAAATGTAGATTTGCCTTTCCTTAATCTATCTTCTAAGATAAGACGTAAAGTGAGTATTGCCTCCCGGGTTCCTACGTTCCTCCTGAATCCAAACTGATCTTCCCCTAGGTCAGCTTCTACCAGCTTTTCCATTCTCCTGTAGATAATTCGTGTTAAAATTTTGCAACCATGACTTATCAAACTGATGGTTCTGTAATTTTCACACCTGTCTGCACCTGATTTCTTTGGAATGGGGATTACTACATTTTTCTTAAAGTCTGAGGGCAATTCGCCTGTCTCATATATCCTACACACCAGTTCAAATAGTCTTGTCATGACTGGCTCTCCCAGAGACTTTAGTAGCTCTGAGGGTATATCATCTACTCCTGGGGCCTTGTTCCGGCCTAGGTCTTTCAAGGCTCTGTCAAATTCATCTCTGAGTATAGTATCTCCTATTTCATCTTGATCTACTTCCTCTTCCCTTCCTACAACATCGTCTCTAAGTTCATTTCCTTTGTAGAGCTGCTCTATGTACTCTTTCCACCTTTCAGCTTTCCCTTCTTTGCTGAGAACTGGTTTCCCATCTGAGTCCTTGATATTCTTAGAATTGCTTTTCTTGTCCCCAAATGTCTCTTTGATTTTCCTGTAGGCGGTATCTACTTTTCCCCTTCTTATACATTCTTCTACAGATTTGCATTTGGCTTCTAGCCACTCCTGCTTAGCCATTTTGCATTTCCTATCAATCTCATTTCTTAGTCGTCTGTACTCCATTTTGCTTGTTTCATTTACTGCATTTTTATATTTTCTCCTTTCATCAATTAAATTTAGTATCTCCTGTGTTATCCAAGGATTTTTGGCAGGTCTTGCCTTTCTACCTATTTTGTCCTCTGCTGCCTTCACTATTTCATCTCTCAATGCTACCCATTCCTCTTTTACTGTTTTATTTCCCCCTGTTTCTGTCAATTGTTGCCTAAATCTCCCTCTGAAATTCACCAGAACTTCACGTTCCTTCAATTTATCTAAGTCCCATCTCCTTATTTTCCTACCTTTCTGCAGTTTTTTCAGTTTCAGCCTACAGTTCATGACTAACAAGTTATGGTCAGAGTCTATATCTGCCCCTGGGTATTTCTTGCAGTTTATAACCTGATTCCGGAATCTATATTTTACCATTATAAAATCTATCTGATACCTTCCAGTGTCTCCTGGTCTCTTCCAAGTATACAACCTTCTTTTGTGATTCTTAAACCACGTGTTTGTTATGATTAAATTATGTTCCGTGCAAAATTCTACCAGGCGACTTCCTCTTTCATTCCTTCTGCCCAGTCCATATTCACCTACTATTTTTCCTTCTCTTCCCTTTCCTACTACCGAATTCCAGTCTCCCATCACAATTAAGTTTTCCTCTCCCAAGGCCTCTATGAATTGTAATAGTGCTGGATCTTCCCTCTGTTCAACTATAACGTCACCTAATTCACCGAGGGATGAAATTTCATTCTTGCTGTTGTGTTCCACTAATGGATTCCTTGAAAGGCAGTCGGTATCCTTGTGTTTGCACCCGTTGTTGAATACCACTGTGACGTTGTACTCTTGGAGTCTTAGTACGTATCTTGCTAGTCGATCTGACGGATCCTTCAAGATAGTCAACCAACATAAAGAATGGTGGTTTGTCATGAAAGTGAATAGTTTGCCGAATAAATACGGCCGGAACTTGTTTAAAGCCCAGATAACAGCGAGACATTATTTCTCAGTTGTAGAGTAGTTTATCTCGGACGTTGGAGTATTCTTGATGCATATGCTATCACCTTATCAGCACCTTCCTGAATTTGCACAAGCACTGCACCAATCCCATACCCACCAGAGTCAGTGTGAAGTTCGGTTTCCGGTTTCTCGTTGTGTAAGGTTAGAACTGGTGCGGAAGTTAGAGCCTCCTTAAGTGCCAAGAAAGCTGTTTCTTTTGTCTCATCCCAGTAAAACTTGGCGTCTCCCTGCAGAAGTTCTTGCAATGGAGTGCCTTGTTAGAAAATCCTTTTATGAAACGTAGGCAGTATGAGCACAGCCCGAGAAGACTTCTCACTTCACAAATGTGCTGAGTAGTTGGAAATTCTGTGACTGCCCTTACTTTTTCTGGATAAGGAGGACACCATCTCTGCTGAATAGGTACCCTAGGATTTTTATCTCTTTGGCGACAAAGAGGCACTTCTTTGCATTGAGGCGAAGTCCTGCAGTCTGAACACAGTCGACAGGCGACTCAGATGTTCTTCAAATGTTTTCGAGAAAACGACAAGGTCTTCAAAATAGCGAAGACACATGACCACTTAAGGTGTCGAAGCAAGTTGTCCATAAAGCGTTGGAATGTGGCTGGAGCATAACATAATCCAAATGGCATTACTTTGAATTCATAGAGACCGTCTGCTGTAACAAAAGTCGTCTTTTCTCTGTCAGCTTCGTCAACCTCGTTTTGCCAGTAACCTTTCTGCATGTCCATAGTTGAGAAGTATGTAGTTCCTTTCAAGCAGTCTAAGGTGTCGTCAATGCGCTACAATAGGTAGACATCTTTCTTTGTGATTTTGTTCAGTCACCGATAGTCGACACAGAATCGCCACATGCCATCCTTCTTCTTTACAAGGACTACCGGAGACGACCAGGGACTCTCCTAAGGTAGAATAATGTCATCGTGCAACATCTTCTCCACTTCCTCCAGAATTATCCGTCTTTCAGCTGGCGACACTCTATAAGAACGCTGGATAATTGGTCGATGATCCCCAGTAATGATACGGTGCTTTAGTGTGGGCCGTTCGTCTGACTTCTCCTGCTGGGGTGTGAATACACCCGAAAATTGGCATAGTATAGCTAACACCCGGTGACGTTGTTCCTTGGTCAGTACGGGCCCTATTGGCAGTTCCATGGTCGTTTCCTTCAGCGTGTTGTCTGTACTAACAGCAAAGCATGGGTCTTCGTTCATGACATTGAGCTCACCATCCTGGATTGGTTCAGCTGTCGCGATACACATTCCTTTGGGGATAAGTTGTGACTGCTCGTGACAATTAGTGATCCAAACCTCTCCTTGACCACCGGTAATGCTTATGACAGCCGCTGGCAAGTAAATTCCTTTTGTGAGCCTAATAAACTTTTTACTATCGACAAGCAATTCACAGTTTAACTGGTCACTTGTGTTTGTGACTGGAACGCTTATCATTGTCAACGGCGGAATCGTCACATTGTCAAGGGCAAATAACTTCCCAGAAAATTCTGTATTACGTGTACCCGTCGGAACGACTTCCTGAATTTGCAGCTCAGATCTTCCACTGTCAATGATAGCTTGGGATGCCTGAAGGAAGCATCCGAGCATGACATTATGACTTCATTCCGTTAAAACGACAAATTGAAACGGCTGGGTCCTGTTGTTGATGCTTGTTCTTGCGACACAAGTTCCTGCTGGCGGGACGTACTTCCCATTAGCGACCTTCACCACAGCTGCTCCCGTATCACAGAACATTGTCTTCTTTAGTGTGCGGCGGTAATTATCCGACAATACAGAGAAAGAAACTCCTGAATCAACCAGTGCCCTGAAAGGTTGGCCGTCGATTATGACGTCGATGAGATTTCCCGACATCTCCGCGACTGTCGTCCATGGAGGGTTTACATCTGTGGTGACCTCACCTCCGTAGATGGTCGCCTTGCTTAGTTTTTCTGGGTGCAGCGGCTAGGGGGGCGGCTGGTACCTCTGTATGGCGACGGTGAATGACAGCGGCGCGTCGGAGAGCGACCTCGTCCAGGGTATGGCGATGGGCTTCTTCCCGTAGGTCGACTGAACTCATCAGCAGGTGACTGCCTGGGATAGAACTGCTCTGATGGCTGACGTCTTGCGGCAAAATAATCGCCAAATACTCACCTTCACTCTCTGCAGTAGCGTATGACATGTCCAGGGGGCTCACAGTGGAAACACACTGATGTGTTGTGTTTTGTCCTCCAGACGTCTGTTCTTCTATAGGGTGCCACAGTTGCCGGGGGAGTTGGTTGTGGCCATGTCGGCCGGTTCCTAGGCTGTCGTTTGGCGGCTGCAGCGTAAGTCATAGCAGGGCGACGCCATTCTTCACGTCCGGTACGACTGGCGGGGCGGACAGGTGCTAATGTCGGAAATACCTCTTTCTCAGCGGCGTCAGCTTCCTCATGATTTACAGGGCTTACATACATGGCCATAATCTGATGCTCGCTTGGTCCAACAGTCCTAGCTGCCATAAACTGTTGTAATTCCTCTCTCACAATTTGTTGTATGAGAGAAGCCAAGTCATGTTCGTCTTCCACAATTACCATAGGGACTACACTGGAGAGTCTGTCATACTTCTTTCGTCCAACCCTCTTCTGCAGCACCTCTTCAATCCGCTGGCACCACTTGATGAACTCTTCCGACGTAGAGACGTCTTTTATAAGAAGAGCTTGGTACATGTCTTCTGCAGTGCCCTTCATCATGTGTGTGATTTTGTCGGCCTCAGTCATATCCGGGTTAACTATGTGACATTGGGCCAAAACATTGGGCCCCGTTCTTCAGTTGTTCTTCCGCCGAGCGGATTTGTCGCTGGCGGTCTCCAAACGTCTACTTAAGTTCCGTCTGGAACGTTTCCCAATCATTCAGCTTCTCTTCGTTGTTTTCAAACCATTACTGGGTTGTTCCATCCAGGTAGAAATACACGTTGGCCAAGCACATCGTATGATCCCACCTGTTATACTTGGCGACTCGGCCGAACCCTTTTAGCAATTTGTTGGGATCGTGTCCAGCGCCTCCAGAGAACACCGACGGGTGTCTGATGTGCAGCTGGCTTACCGCTGGTTTCGTGTCCATTGGTCTTCTGATGATATGGACTTTCGAAAGTATGTACTCGGTATATCCCTTATATTCCAGTTTTAGACCGTGTAAGCGACGTTTTTACGTAGCCTAATCGGAGCCACGGTGATGCAGCTGTTTCACGGGATACCCGGCGCCTCCATCAAGCAATGTCACGTTGAAATGGAAACAGGCTTGACTTCGAAGGTAGGGTTGTCAACTGGACACAGCACTTATATTGAAAGCAGCTTTATTGCTAACTGAAACATACACGCAGCACTGACTGCCTCTCGGGCAGAGTGCTCTGCTATTTATACACTGACAGGATGTAAGAGAAATTAGAAGAATAGTTAACAAAAGAAACATGTAGAAATTATAAGTGAATTTAAGGAACGTGTAGAACATTCTGGGAATGATAAATACAAAGAAATAATTTTTTTCCAGTGGACAGGATTGAACTGGCGACCTTAAGCTCTGCAATCGATGACGCTATCCATTGCGCCACGATGGCAGTCGGATAACTTGTGGTCTTGCGGCAATATGTTTAGTACTAAGTTTTACTCAGGCCTTGGTACGTTCTTCACTATTTTGTATTTACTGTGTATTCTGTCAATTTCTTATAACAATTCTCTTTTTTGTAACATGATGCTAACTGATGTTTGTAATCTTGCAAATTCTGATGACGATGATTTTCGAAATGCGTAAATAAATATATTTTAACAGCGTTCTTAATAGCACTGTTTAATAACTGAAACAGTGTAAAACTCCTCCGGAAATCTAGAAATACGGAATAGATTTCAGATCCGTTGTCGACAGCACTCATCATTTCATGTGAATAAAGTGCTAGCTGTGTTTCAAATGAACGATACTTTCTGAATCCGTGTTGATTATGGATCGTTCTCTTCAAGGTAGTTAACAACGTTCGGAGAAATCATATGTTCGAAAATTCTGCAAACCATCAATGTTGTGGGCTTGTTGTTGTAGATGCTCACCGCAGCTAGGGAGGCCAGATGCAATCGTATATATAAAAAGAAGGACAAACAGCCTCAAAAAAGAGAATAAGTAAAAAAAAAAAGATGAGTACAAAACATACGTTCAAATTTAGTAAATGAGTTAATCATTAATAGTCAAAACATACATAGCTGTGCGTTCTGACAGTCAATAAGAAGGCGACTTTACGTTTTATCCCTGTGTAAATAATTCGGACTTAAATTCTACTTAAGGCGTCGTCGATGTGTTGTAATGTTGGTAACGAAACATTGGCTTCACAAAGGATATTTTAATGAACTGACTGGCGTAACAATATAATCGAAAGTCGTGTAACATTTGTAGAGAATTGTTTTATGATTTTGACGAGCTACAGTACAAACTAATTTGAAGAAAGAGTTTTGCATCGAAGACATAGTGTAGAGTTAAGGCTTTTCTCAGACCAGCACAAAGGTGACATGAACCACATGCCCAGCCTCTATGACAAAGAGAGTGGGCACAAATAAAACAATTATTGAATTTCTGACGACGGATTCTAATCTTATGAAAAATGGGGACTCGTTTGATATATTACAAAGTTAATAATCAGGAAGTTGGTAAAATTAACCGCGAATTAAATCAAATAATACAAATTTGCCTCGACAATCTAGAATCACCGTCTGCTTGACCAACCAGAGGGCCATCGTCTCGTGGGGCCGAAATAATTTTTCGGATCCTCTAATAATTACTATATTAAAATGGCAAGATGGCGATCAGCCACAAAGGCTGCCAGAGCCGTTAAATTCAAACCCGGAGAGTAAACGACTTCTTCGCGAAAGGACACTTCTGTTCCCGCCCTCTCTGGGGAGTTGCCGCCACGACAGACGTGAAATAGGACGTTGCTGGCCGCAACGACCTCTAACAGTACTCCGGGTCAGGTTGGTAGCACGTCTCTAGTTTTGCCGGCGGAGGAATCAGCGGTGCGAAATTTGTGTTAACAAAACTAGCGTGAGCGACGTCGCCGCTCTCAGTTCTTCGGTTGCTATCAGTTGCTTCAGATGTTTGCAGTTCTTAAGAGGACAGGTCCACGATCAGTGGCGTAGTTATCATAGGGCTAGGCGGGGCAGTGCCCCGGGGCCCCCGAGCTCCAGAGGCCCCCTCGGCCTTCGTGAGCGACGATCGAAAAAAGTTACAGTAAAGCTTCGAATTTTTTATTTAATTTTATCGTCCATCATATTCCTATCGTCCTTCCCCTCAAACCAAGTTTTCCACAGTAGCCGCCTGGACCACCGGCTGGCGGAACAATGTTTCTTATTGGGCCTTCACAAGACGCCACTATGTGGCGCTGCTGACAGGCGAAGCTGCCAGTCAGTGTGTCCAACAATCGGCACACTTCAGTCGGCAGAAGTAGCGGCAGTATCAAAGCTGCGCCTTCCAAGTGTTGCGGCGTGCCGGCTCGGCGTAATGTGAAGGATCGCGCTCCTCCAAATACAGTATAAATACATTTACTGTACAGTACTTCTTATTGGCAAATAGAAGTGCACAGTTCGAATATCCGAATAAACCGGTTTTCCGAATATCCATGTCCCCAAATTACTTCGGATAATAGACGTTATACTGTATATAATATTTTAGTTGAATGAAGGAATTTCGACTTTTAATTTCTCCTGCCGAAATTGACCTCACATTGACAGTTCACCATCTATGTAAGGAAATTATAACAAAATATTCAGTATTAGAATGTGAGGTTGCCGCGGTGGAGTAGCCGAGCGGTCTAAGGCGCCTCGCTGCGGAACGCGCGGTTGCTCACCGTCGGAGGTTTGAGCCTGCCTGGGGCATGGGTGTGTGTGTGTTGTCCTTATGTTAGTTTATCTTAGTTAAATAGTTTGTACGCTACGGACTGATGACCACGCAGTTTGGTCCGATATACTTATATTTGAATTTGAATGTGAGGTTACGGAAGTATTTACCGCCGTTTTATTCTTCTGCATCAGCCGAAAAGTCGTTTAGCAAATTAAAAATTATCAAAACGCATCTGAAATACAGTATGGCTCAAGCTCGTCTCGGACATTTGGCACTCATAGAAATCGAAAACAAGTTTGCATCAAGTCTAGATTTAACAGACCTTATTGATGATTTTCCAAAAACCAAAGCCAGCAAAGGTTGTAAAATAAAATTGACTACTTTTTAATTGTGTACCCATATTATTACTATAATGTACTGCAGTCACGAAAACGCTTAGCGATCATTACCTATAAGAAATCATATCTTTGCCAACATCTGCAATCTAACAGTTTGAAGCATTGTATTATTCCAGAAGGTATTCTTTCATTCTGACTTTGATGCGTGAGGAAATACGAACGAAATCCCCACGACTTGAAAAACGCCACTCATTAAGTTCGTGATATACAGTGAGGCGCGAAAAATAATTATGACTTTTTTTTCAAGGAGTAATAGTATTCGTGTTACAAGAAATAGAAAAATTCCCAACTTTTAGAAAACGATGTTTTAACACATTGACTGCCACTTGACTTAAATATAAGTCACAGGAAGTCTTCTCTTCGGGCCACGTGAAGTAAATATAACTCACGGACATTTTTCCATTTAATGCTCCGTGGTGCAGTTGTAACACACAGTAGCGTGCTGTGAGTTGGTGCTACAGTACGTTATGGCCCCAGTAACAAATCGTACTCGTGGCCTCCAGTTTTCAAGAGCTCAAGAGTAGTTATTGACACTTGAAATCGTGAATTATATATAACTCACATGGCCCAGTCATATTGGAGTTTCCTTTTTTTATAATTTATTATTTGGTGTTACATATTACTTATACAGTAGATTGTATATCACATACAGTTTAAAATACATTCTCCAACTCTAATTGCAACAACAATGAAACAGACTGAAAAAACTGGGTAATTCCACTTTGTATCTCTAACACCTGCATGTAGTGTGCTTTATGAAAAATCTCTCTTTGCAAAAATAAGAGTCACAATTTCTTACATTTCCATGTAGTTTGCATTTCTTAACAGCTTGCTCTCGTCCAAATTCATTCTTCATTTTTTCGTAGCATCCGTACACCTATGACTTACTACTCCCATAATTCACAAGAGCACAATCTGCAGGCAGCTCGGTGACAGATTTGTTAGGGGCATCGGCATCTTCTGTACAGAGTAGTCTCAAAGTCACTTCCTCTTTGAATTCTGTAATTGATATGATCTTGTTGATGTTTACAAGAGCATTTATCAGTTCTGACCCTGTCAACAGTTCAATTTACCATTTCGCGCCCCGCCTTCATTTGGTGAGAGAGATCTATAAATGACTGATTATAGTCAGTTATCATTGCTGGTTTTTTCTTTGTGCCCGTTTGGTTTGAACTTCAGCTTCTTCCTCTCCATGAGCAGCATCAACACATTCCTCTTATTTTTCCATGCCAGTAGTATCTTCAACGCCGGCCGCGGTGGCCGAGGGGACTGAGGCGCTTCAGTCACGGTCTGCACGGCCACTACGGTCGGGGGTTCGAATCCCCCCTCGGGCATGGATATTTGTGCCGTCTTTAGTATAAGGTAGTTCATAAGTAGTTTGTAAGTTTAGGGACTGATGACCCTGTAGTTAAGTCCCATAAGCTTAACAAACATTTGAACAATATTTTCAACTTATTTGTACTTAAATAGCTTACTTCAAGCAAACTAAAGCAGAATATGGAAAAAAAAAGTAAATGGTCCCCGGGGGTCGGTAACCCAAGTATACCTTTGGCAGCCAATAACCCAATATGTTAACATAGTTATTGTTAAACAGAATGGACTAAGACAAAATATTATACGTATACAGCATATTTAAGTACAGTAGAACAGTATTTGTCATTTGATTTGTTGTGGGGATATGACAGGTGACAGCAGGAAGGGCGGGGGGGGGGGGGGGGGGGATGGAGGGCAGAAGGTGCGGGAAAGGGCAGCTCGCTGGAATGGTCAGGCATTGCCGTTCTTTGTGCGCCTGCAAAACGAATAGCGAGCCCACACTGTCTACCACATTACGTCGCATAAGGAAATTACAAGGTGTTTTACAAAGATACACCGACCCTTCCACAGTGCACCTCATAAATCACAGATGACGTACTGAGCAGACAGACCTGGAGAGTGCGCATTTTCCACAAAATGCGTTGCGCCAGGAAACAAGCATGTTTATTTTCCACAAATGCGTTAATACTGAAAGGACTACCGAACAGAATCGACGTACCTTTCTACACACTACCTTGCAATGGTAGGCGGGAAATGGATTCGGCATTCTGTGTTTTTTTTCTGGGAACGGCGCCTTCCCATACCATAAAAACTATTCGCTCTTCAATTTACGTTCATACTAACACTATACTCACCGCCGGATTCTGCTCAGTTCTTCTGTGTGAAAAACAAACAACTTCTCTCTGTTTTAAAGTAATGGTGAGAATTCAGCACTTCACGCAATCTTTTAAGGTACGTTTGTACCCGCACACTATTTGTTTATTCTGCCATTTAAAGGTTTAATTACATTCACGGATCAGAAGTTTCATGTAATAATTACTTTGTCTCAATAGTGAATTGTGCATCAAGACGCTGCCCTCTATCTCACTGTCACGATAATAAGCGAAGATATCGACTTAGGTATTTTACTTATTACTTTTTCCTGACCAGACACTAATATACGCCAAGAAGCTTGGTAGAGGCACGGCTCAATCCAAAGTGTTTCATCAAACAAAATCTGGCAGCTTACTCTTGATGAAACCATCCTACACGAATATTTCCCCTATTTTCCTTCTTTGAGTGGGCTGTCAACGAAATTAGCGCAGTAGTTTAGCGAGAGTGAGTTGTCGGTACTGACAAATGTCCGCCTGCTGTCACCGCTGACGAAAAATATCCCACGGGGCATTTTCATCTGTATGTACTACCCAGGTCCAACTCCATCTCTATCCTTCTGCAAAATTTCATCCAAATCACCAAGTAATTTTTGCATGACAGCACAACGAAAAACAAACTTCCACAATTATATTAGAGAGTACGATTAAATATTATCTGCTGCGTGACACACAATAATTTACTTAGTAGTGTTTAGGTTTGCCTTATAATGTCTTCCAGTGGGTGGTAAGGAGCTTATGACGAAGTAGTTTTGTATCTGTACAGTATTAGTGTAAAGAGGGACCCAATGTCATTTTTGCCCCGGGGCCCTTGGTGACATAGCTACGCCACTGTCCACGATCACCTATTGTGCAGAAGTAGCCGCTAAGTTCAATCATGGTGATATTTCGCGTTCACGGACAGGAACGTCACAGTTCCACCGACCAGGTATTCGCAATTGAAGTAAAGTAATCGCATTCGGTCGCAAGTTTCAAAAATCAAATGTTTGTAGAGCTTATGGGACTCAACTACGGGGTCATCAGTCCATAAACTTACAAACTACTTATGAACTACCTTATACTAAGGGCGGCACAAATATTCATGCCCGAGGGGGGATTCGAACCCCCGACCGTAGTGGCCGTGCAGACCGTGACTGGCGCGCCGCAGAACGCTCGGCCACCGCGGCCGGCAGGTCACGAGTTTACTAAATGTGCAACGGTTTAGCATATCGGGTGAGAGGCGCGATGATTCCTAAAATGCTTTTGCTTTAGTTTTTGTGCCGGCACTGTTTCTGACTCATTCTACTATAGTCGTGACCAACACTCTCAATACGCTCCCTTTCTATCTCGTTAAAGCCTTGTCGAAATATTTGAATATTCTTTGTTTTCGATGCTTTGTTTTCGATGTTTGCTCTCTTTTTGTATGTTTTGTACTGCAGCAAGAATCAGTAACTGTATGGTAAGATGTAATTGTGTGCGATATTTTCAAAATATATATTGATTATTTCATTAAACTGTCCGACTTCTTGTATGCAGCCTTCCCCTGTTGCTACCATTTTTATTCAATTATTAAATAATAGAAATCCCTGCTAGAAGAGAGGAGGTCCAATGCTGGTAACGGTCACAGCAACAGAAGATTAACAGGTCAGTTACCTGTTAAGTGGGAAGCGGAAGTCGAGCAGATTGATGGAATTCATAATCTCGTTTCATTTGTTTCTTCCCACAACCAACCATCGGAAGAGACAGGCGCTACAACGGCCTCTTAACAAACTGTTACGCTAACGTAGGGGCTGTTTATCAATGTACTCTTTCAATTCACGATTTGTTAGCAGTTTTGCAATATTACTCATAAAACGTAATCATGTCTACAACGAAGCCCTCACAATTCCGTAATCGGCCGACTGTGAACAGCGGCCAAATTGAAGAGCGCCTCGGCGGCCATTATGGTGGCAACTTCCCCGCCAACTTTGAGTGTTGTAACATTTACATGCTATATGAGTAATTACATTTCATTCTACCACTTTCAAACAGAATACTCAGCTTTTCAACATTACGATGTATGGGGATTCTGCTCGCTGCAACATCATTGTCCTGGGGCGTCGTGGTAGAAATAAATACTCGTAGGTACAATTTATCACTTCTTCTTTAATTGTCATTCAAACTTATTCTCCACCAAAACATTACAACTTCAAATTCAAAACATATACAATGGAACAGAACTTATCAGATAGTACTTCCATTTCAAAACACAGACTGACATAGCTTCCAAAGTACTTCAGAAGCGGCAAAACTCGAACTCCCCCACGCAAGGCGGTGAGGCAAATATATAACATCGACAATAATGGCATTACATTATCCATTGTTCATAACAATTGAATATACTGATTTACAATTACCGAACATACAAATAAAACATTTAATGTACACAAAAATAATCACAATATATAATGAAAAACTATACAACTAATAATTTTAGATGGCATATGTCTATTTAAATCGAAATCTCCGATCTTTCTGTTGACAACAAAGTGCGATGTTAAATGTCAATTAATTTGTTAATGAGTACATCATACATGTTCCTAACATATATTGAACTATAAAATATCGTCGCAAATCTGAAAATAGGTTCAAAATCTCGCGTCAATCAATATATGAAAAGAATTACAATATTGAATTTCGACTATTACATTAATTAACACAATTAGCTGGTCAATACAACTTGTTTATGATCCTAACCTATATACAATGCTATTTATTTTGATGTCTTTATGTAGATACAAAAGTTTTTACCATTCGTCTGTCTATTTACTGAAATAATGTACAATGACAAAAGTATTGTTTATAGAACTGTCTGGAAAGCATCTAAACGAATCTCTTAATTAATGAAATCTATCACTTGTTTTAATCACAGTATCACCGAGACACTGTGCTACACTGATTCCTAGGCTGGCTATTTCGTTTTTACATTCACACGCAACATGTATCACTATTGAACCACACGATTCCGGGTCCGACGCAGACGGTATCGTACGATAACATTGAGATGAGAGGGCCAGCAGTATCGTCGAAATGTGCATAAAACATTTCTGATTAGAGGATGTATTCATTCAAGTTACGTCGCTAAAACTATGTGCCATGTAAAAATATAACTACCAAACAGCTTCAGAGTATTTCAATATACAGCAATTATGGGTTGTGTGTAAATTTATTATACACGATGAGTAGAAATCGACCGACAGCGTTTCTTCTTCCTAACTAAACCGAATTATAACATTTAGTTTTTTAGAATTCTAAGTGCGTCATATGAACGGAATTTATCGTCAGACACTGTTTGTTGACATTTTGTCTGTATATTCTACGATGATGAAACTTTTGTACAAACATTAATATCGAAAGAGTTTAACAACACTTTATGTATTTCTTTGCGTGCCTGCTGTATTCTCCAATATTTCAATATTTTATTTCATCATAAAATGAAACAGGGCTGCCTGAAACAGGTAATGTTAAAAATCTTCTGCGAAAACATATTAGATACGGTACATAACTATAAAATAGCGTCTTAGCTTGTGAATACAGGAACCAGCCACTACCAAATACTTTTAAGAACACGAAGTGTGCCAGAACTTTTTCTTAACCAAGTGCATGTAACATTAGCATTGCGGTATCTAGCACGAGTATTAGTATTTTTAATGCTGTAAGCCAAATACCTTACAGTAGCGTGAACTGCTCAAAAGTCAGCAACTGTCATCATGGGGTTCACTTTCACAATGTGCATCCAGTATGGTTAGGTGACATTCATATATGGAACTGCAAACCCCTTTCAGTTCTTATACGTATATGTAAAGCAGATGATCTTTAAATTGTGTGTTACAAGTTGCTAATGTTAATTTCATAAACAAAAATTCGAACTGCAGTGACGTAACTGATTTCGTGCCCAAACAGTGGCGGACTAAGGCTGTCGGAGGCCCGGGGCGGCAGCAAAACAAAATTAGGCCCACCGTCCACTTGGAAATAAATGTATTATATAAAAACGTAACTTTTGAGATATGGAGTCTCCCCCCCCCCCCCCCCCCACCCACAGAACGAGAGGCATGGGGCAGCTTAAAAGAAATAGTTTTCGAGATTTGGAGGCCCCAGAACAAGAGACAAGGACTCTTCAAAAAAGAAAAAAAAAAGTGTTTTCCAGATGTATTTGGAAGCCCGCCAAGACGAGAGGCCTGGAGGCGTTCCGCCCCTCCGTCCCTCACCGCCCTTAATCCGCCACTGTGCCCCAAATAGTCATTTTACATAAATATAAAATAAAACTTTTTGAAATTTCTGTCCACTAGTACTCCCGACCGTAATGGCCGTGCAGACCGTTACTGGCGCCCCGAAGACAATACATTAAAAGTATCGTTTCAGATTCTACTACGAACGAAGAAAAAATTATCTCAGGACTCGAACCAAAAATTTTCAAAATGTTCAATTGTTTGTTAAGCTTCACTGCGGGATCATCAATCCCTGAACTTCCAAACTAATTATGAACTAGCTTTCACTAAAGACGACACAAACATCCATGCCGGAGGGGACGATTCGAACCCCCAGCGGAGAACGGTGCTGCGCATCGGAGCATAGTGCCTCAATGCGCTCGGCCGCTCCGCCGCGGCCCAAACATTAACCTTTGCGTAGACTGGGATCCAACACCTCTTTAATGAATTAAGGTGAAGCGTCTGTGATAAATCTTCGATGTATTAACGCCTTAAAACGCCTTTCCAGTGTTGTGAAAGTTACTTTTTTAAAGCACTAAGTTACATTTAAAGTTGCATCCAGAGGTGCCCACGGGAGGGAGGGGGGACATAACGCAAGATGCGTCATTGAAATTTCTGGGGAGGGGGGTGGGTGGGTAAAAAATTAGTACTTTTGGCCAGCCTGGGGGGCGGCTTTATAAAACAATTTACAAAACGCGAAGTAAAAGATATTTAACTTCAATATTAAATAGCGAAACAGCACCTAATATCTCGAGTGTGTGTGCTTGGAGGGGGGGGGGGGGGAGTTGGTCGCAGTTTGGGGGTGGTTAAGTCATTGGCCATGGGAGGGGGGTTGCGCACCTCTGGTTACTAACCTGAAAGGTAACTTAGTTATAGTTATAGTTACTATACTTCAAAAGTAACTCTATCAGTTACAAGTATCTTTACAGTTATTTTTACAGTTACTTTTAAAAACTGTAATTCTAACTCATTTTTAAATCCGTAATGAACCTAACACATGTATAAAGGAAACAAGCTTTAATGTCAGTAAATAATATATGAATACCTACATAATTAATTCATTACCGGTATTAAATAAATTGTCCATAGCATCTTCTGTCTCAGTGTATCTCTGTTGCACTCTTTCTTCATTTTCAACAAAACTTGTTTTTCAAACATTCCATCTCATGAACTTCCGTTTCATGTTGTTCGTTGTTCGCGTCTCCGTGAAAACTGCCGATTTTGTTGTCTACTACAGTGTATATTCGCATCGTCATTTACGCTGAAATGGCAGCAATGAGCAAACATTTAAAACTGTGTATTCGCATCGAGAGCTACACTATAACGGGCGAAGAAGAATAATTAGTGATATAAGGCGCTACAATAATAATAGGCTTCTCGACAAAATAAGCCGCGGTGGAGTGGCCGAGCGCTGCAAGGCCCCTTGCTGCGGAAGACGCATTTGTTGGCCGTCGGAGGTTCGAGTCCTCCATCGGGCATGGCTGTGTTGTCCATCAAAACTGTTCAAATGTTTGTATCTATGGGACTTAACTGCTTGGTTTTTAGTCCCTAGCCTACAAACTACTTAAACTAAGTTAAACTAACCTAAGGACAACACATACATCCATGCCAGAGGGAGGATTCGAACCTCCGACGACGAACGGCCGCGCGCACCGTCGCTCGGCGCACGGCTATTCCGCCGCAGCAGTTCTTCGTTTAAGTAGTTTGTAAGCCTAGAGACTGCTGATTAGAGAATCAAGTCCCATATATTTACAAACATTTGAACATTTTGGACGAAATAAGCAGACGAAGAAGACGTAGTTGGTGGAAGAGGACAGTATACCTACTATAGAAGATGTGTAGGGAATGAGTCGCAGCCGCGCGAGAGTGGCCGCGTGCTCTAAGGCATCATGCTACGGTCGCTCCCGCCGAAGGTTCGAGTCCTCCCTAGGGTGGGTATGCCTGCTGTCCTTAGTGGAAGTTAGTTCAATGGGACTGATGACCATACCAGTTTGTTCCAATAGCATTACAAACATTTGAATTTGAATGATACGTTGTGCGAGCTGAATTTGAAAGACGTTTCTGATTTTTGTAACTTCAGCGAGATTTTTGAAATTATAATGAACTTTACAGGGCCAGTTGTTTCAAAGAAAGGCACAAATTTCAGAAAAAACAACACCTGTGAAAAGAAGCAACAGGTAGTGCTTATGAAACCCTTGCGTGTTTATTCCACATTTAAAAGACAGCCTTATGTCATTACTCTCCTCGCAGTTTCTGAAGCTTTGGATGAAGGCTTATATAAACGTAATTGTTTTACTAATAGCACTCAAAATGTATTTAATTGATCGTACATTTATTTATGTTTTGGCGTTAATTCAAATCGTCATTTTCAATAAGGAAACTTCTTTAGCCTCAAAGTCACATTACAAATGAATCTGTAAAGAAATCTGCTGCTGACGATCCCCTTTCCACGTCCATTTAGTACACACTGCTGCCTCCTTCATTCATTCCTGATTCAAAAAAGCGCTGTAAAAACAAAAGTTTGTCATCGCCCTTTCATAGTCCGCTTATTAACGTAACTTGATGACGACTCATCTTCCAAAAGAAGATAACGGATCCTGTCATTATTACTGAGATGTTGAGAAATAATAGACATAATTGTTTCATTTACTTCACGTACGGCTGGTGCCAAACAAAGTAGCAATTTCTTGTAGGGAGTCCAGCAACTTTATTATATTTTTATGACGTCGAACGTTCCACAGGCACTCCTCTGCCTATTATTAAGTGACGAGTTCGTAAATGTTGCTTCTTGTCTACTTCATTTCGTAAAGGAACACTCGGAAAGAAAACATGCACCCACAGAACGAAACCGAACACTACCGCTACAAAGGTCCATTTAGTGCTAACAAGCCAAGAACATTTTGTCTCTTTATCGGCACAACCACGTAAAGCAGCTTTTATGTTGCCAGCATGTTGTGAAAATTGGTACTTTAGTCCATAACTAGCAGCAATCAATGTTGCAGAACATGTTTCAAACTCATTGTAAACGCACCTTAACGACAAAAAAAATAACCTTTCTTAAGATAGCTGTGGAGTTTCAACTGCTCTGAATCATTTCAAAAATTGGAACACTTCAGCGTAAGCCAACCAAGTCATGCCTGAGTCTTCTTCCTTCTCCATGTCGAAAGGTGTGGAAAAAGTCGGAGACTGCACGCTGTTTACGTGACACGCGTCAACTGATTGTTATGTACGCATCGTTTGCGTACATAATTATAAAATAAAAATGCTATGTATGAATGAGCACTATTAAATGTTATAACGGTACTGAAATTCATATATCTACATCTACATACATACTCCGCAATTCACCGTAAGGTGCGTGGCGGAGGGTACACTGTACCACTACTTAGGCATTTCCTTTCCTATTCCACTCCCAAATTGAACGAGGAAAAAAAGAATGCCTATATGCCTCCGTACGAGCCATAATTTCTCTTATCTTGTCTTCGTGATCTTTACGCGAAATGTAAGTAGGTGGCAGCAAGATTGTACTACACTCAGCTTCAAATTCCGGCCCTCTAAATTTACTTAACAGAAATTCACGAAAAGAACGTCGTCTTTCTTCCAGCGATCCCCAATTGAGTTGCCAGAGCATTTCCGTGACACTCGCACATTGGTCGAACCTACCGGTAACAAATCTAGCTGCTCGCCTCTGAACCGCCTCTATGTCTTCCTTCAAACCGATCTGCTGCGGGTCCCAAATACTTGAGCAATACTCAAGACGTGGTCGTACAAGCGTTTTATACGCGGTCTCCTTTACAGGTGAAGTACATCTTCCCAAAATTCTCCCAATAAACCGAAGTCGTCTGTCCGCCTTACTCACAACTGTCCTTACATGCCCGTTCCATTTCATATCGCTCTGCAATGTTACGCCTAGATATTTGAACGACGCGACAGCATCAAGAAGCTCACTACTAATGCTGTATTCGAACATTATAGGATTGTTTTTTCTACTCATGCGCATCACCTTACATTTTCCTACATTGAGAGCTAGCTGCCATTCTTCGCACCAACTAGAAATTTTGTCTAAGTCATCCTGTATGCTATTACAGTCAGTTACAGACGACACCCTCCCATATACCACAGCATCATCAGCAAACAGCCGCAAATTACAACTTACTCTGTCCATCAGATCATTTATATAGATAGAAAATAATAGCGGTCCTATCACACTCCCCTGGGGCACGCCTGACGATACACTCGTCTCTGATGAACACTCGCCGTCGAGAACAACATACTGCGTTCTATTACTTAGGAAGTCTTCCAGCCAGTCACAAATCTGTGAAGCTATTCCATAAGCTCGTATCTTCGTTAGCAGTCTGCAGTGTGGCACCGCGTCGAACGCCTTTTTGAAGTCGAGAAAAACGCAATCCGCCTGTTGCCCTTCGTCCATGGCTCGCAAGATGTCATGTGAGAAAAGGGCAAGCTGAGTTTCACATGAACGATGTTTCCTAAATCCGTGCTGATTCATGGAAAGAAGCTTTTCCGTTTCAAGGAAATTTACTATATTCGAACTGAGAATATGTTCCAAAATTCTACATGAAACTGATGTCAACGATGCCTGTAATTGTATGGGTCAGTTCTCATATCTCCAACGTATGGCCGCGGCGGAGTGGCCAAGCGCATTGAGGCGCTATGCTGCGATGCGCGAGGCCACTCCCCGTATTCGAACCCCTCTCGGGCATGGATGTTTGTATCGTCTTTAGTATAAGGTAGTTCGTAAGTAGTTTGTTAGTTTGGGGACTGATGACCCCGCAGTTAAGTCCCTTAAGCTTCACAAACATTTGAACATTCCAACGTACATTGCTGAAAATATTTAATTTAGAAACAAATATTGTTTCTTATTTCTCTTCACTAAAATCAAAGCCTGGTATTCTGCAGACTTGAGATTCTTGCAAAAAGTATGTTACTTTACTTACGTCAAAAAGTAACAATGCTTCCGTTAAATCGATGACCGATAAAAGTAATTCAGTTACAGTTAAAGTTACTTTATGCAAATAATAACGCAGTTACCTTCCGTTACCTTTGGAAAGTAACTGTTAGTAGTAGCGGCGTTACAAGTAACGCGTTACTCCCCAACCCTGGTTCATTGACATAGTATCGGTCATACTATTGAAAGAAAAGCCTAAACTAATCGAAATTGGTAAAATTGGTAAAATTAATGAAAACAGTAAATAATGCGACTCATTAATGTATGTGTCAAAGCACAATCTAGATTTCTTAAGAACACTGAAAAGAATAGACATATGCGTTAGCCATGTCAAATAGCACTTTTATAACGACTATACTACTGCAAGAAAAGCTGCAGCTGTATGAAATTGATAACAAATGAATAAAAACAGGAAATTAATGCTACTTTTTGCTGTACGTATCTTCTGTTTGCTGTAAAAATTACAAATCAAATATCAAATGTTTGTAAAGCTTATGGAACTTAAGTACGGGGTCATCAGTCCCTAAACTTACAAACTACTTATGAACTACTTACGAACTAGGACGGCACAAATATCTATGCCCGAGGGGGGATTCGAACCCCCGATCGTAGTGGCCGTGCAGACCGTGACTGAAGCGCCTCAGTCCCCTCGGCCACCGCGACCGGCGGAAAATTACAGTCACATGCAACACACTAAATGACCATTACGTCAGAACTGTAAAGACGGCGTAGTTAAGTCAGTTATGTCCGTATTTTAACTACTGTTTTCTTTGTAATTAGACACACGACTGCTCAAGTATTTGTGGTACAGAAATATGGCGGCGCGACTTCAGTGACACCAATGATACTGTACACGGCATTGCCAGTCTAGTATTATATGTCTGTGACCACTCATTATCGACGTGAAAAAGTGGTGTTGGCAACGTAAGTAAAATTTAACAAAGCAAATTCATTCTTTTGCACTAATCAAACATTTCACGAAGGATTTGTTTACTGTGTTATTTCTTCTTTTCTTTTCTAGGTTCTGTTGCGAAAAAAGTGCTGAAATTGCTGAAAAGTAATAATTTGCTTGCTCTAATTTTAAATTTAAAGAAAGTAATCATTTGAAACACTGATCATTTGCAATTTTTGTTAAGAATATCGCTGTCAGTGGTCTGATCTTTTACGTTGCGGAGGAACATTTATTTCCACACCCAGGGAAAGCTACACAGCTTCTTCCTAACAAACCCGTTATTTTCATTATAAGAACTTTTAGAATTGCCCAATATCAACCTAAATACGTAAAATAAAATATATAAAACTGTTAGGTTAACTGAACTGATGAAGTCTATTGCATGTTGTTGTTGTGGTCTTCAGTCCGGAGACTGGTTGGACGCAGCTCTCCCCAATACCCTATCCTGAGCAACCCTCTTCAACTCCAAAAAAATCCTCAAATGTTTGTAGAGTCTATGGGACTTAACTATGGGGTCATCAGTCCCTAAACTTACAAACTACTTACGAACTAGGACGGCACAAATATCCATGCCCGAGGAGGGATTCGAACCCCCGACCGTAGTGGCCGTGCAGATCGTGACTTAAGCGCCTCAGTCCCCTCGGCCACCGCGGCCGGCTCTTCACAGAAGAACGGCAACCTACATCTGTCTTGCATGTAATAACGAAGAAATAAAATGTTAGTTAGTTCCTGTTTTTTTTATTCATATAATAATAATGATGAGTGACGAAAAGAAAATCTGAATTTGATCCAAAAACATCGATGTTTCCGATAACATCGATGTTTTGGTTATCGAAATAAGTGACTCTTCTTACGGAAAAAGTTTATCATTTTAAACATCGATGTTTTCCTTTCGATGTTTTCGTACATCGATTTCTTTGAACCGATGTCAACATCTACGTTTTTCCAATATCGACCATCCCTACCATAGATGTTAATATTTCGTTCCTTGCCAAATTTAAATATGGCCACTACGAAGTATTACAAGAAAACGAAAAGAAAATACGTTTTCAATTCCGCTCCCATATTTGCCTATTAACCGCATACTGATATGAATTTCAAATCAAGAGGTAAGCAAGCATTTATTTGTGAAGTAATAACTGATGAAAAAGCGTTTGCCAAATTTAAACATGGCGGACAATGCGAAATCGTGTGCAAAACATATGAATGTGCAGGCACGCTGCAGTTCTATGCTCAGATACCAGATTTATACAACCAGTTTTTAAAGAGATCACTGGTTATAAGTGGCCCAAGACCCTACAATTGCGTAAGCGGCCGACCGCGAAAAGCGGAAAATTGAAGAGTGCCTCAGCGGCCATTATGGTCGCCAGCTTCCTCGCGAACTTTAAATGTGCGTAAGACTTTTGGCTAGAGTGTATTCATTCGAGAAAAGTCGCGAAAACTATATCTCACTTAAATATATAACTACAAAACAAATTCAGACTCTCTGAATTTACAGCAACTATAGGTAGTGTGTAAATTTATTACCCATTCGTTGTAGAAATCGGCCAACATCGTTTCTTCTTCCTAACTAAAATTAATTTATTTTGTTAGCGTTCTAAATGCAGCACATGAACGGAATTTATCATCGGAAACGATTTTTTAGCACTTTCTCAGTATATTTTGCGATGGTGGAACTTTTGTACAAACATTAATTTCGGAAAGGTTTCACAACACTTTACGTCTTTGCTTGAGCGCCTACAGTATTCTCCAATATTTAGATATTTTATAACCTCAAAAAATGAAACAGGGCTGTCTAACAGCTAATGTTAAAAATTGACTGTTAAAAAGAAATATCCTATCAGACACATAAGTATAAAATAGCTTCTTACCTTTTGAATACAGCAACCAGACACTACCAAATTCTTTTAAGTATATGAAGTATGCCATAACTTTTTCTTAAGTAAGTGCATCTAACAATAGCATTAGGGTATCTAGCACGAAAATTAGCATTCTTAAAGTTGTAAGCGAAATACCTTACAGTAGCGAAACTTCTCAAAAGTCAGCAACTATCGTCATAGGGATTCAGCTTCACAATGTGCATCCAGTGTGGCTATGTGTCATTCATATATGGAACTATACGCAGTTCTGCAAACCCCTTACAGTTGTTATACCTATATGTAAAGCAGATGACCTTTAAATTCTGCGTTACAAGTTGCTAATATTAATTTCACAAACAAAAACTCGAACTGCAGTGAGGTAACTGATCTCGTGTCCCCAATGTCATTTTACACATAATAAAATGAAAGTTTTTGAACTTCCTGTCCACCAGTATTGCCTAAAGAAGCTCATTTTGAAGAGCTACCAGTGTTGTAAAAGCATGTTATTTATTTAATTCAATCCTATATGGTCTTGACTAACAGCCTTTTAAGCATCTCTGAACACAACTAGTAGGGCTACTTATATTCCTGACAAATATAGATGGGAAGACATTATTCGTTCTTTTTATTCCTTTCTTAAATCGATTTATGCAATTAAACGCTGAGCAGCTCTTCAACATAGTGTTTCATGTACACTAAAATAGTCAAACAGTACAGATGTGACTACCAACTGAATATATACCGCAGTAGCTATACAGGGTGTTACAAAAAGGTACGGCCAAACTTTCAGGAAACATTCCTCGCACACAAAGAAAGAAAATATGTTATGTGGACATGTGTCCGGAAACGCTTAATTTCCATGTTAGAGCTCATTTTAGTATTTCTCTTTAAATGTAAATTGAAATAATTCGTGCAGACAACTGTCAAAATACCCAATTGTTTCGTTAGTATGTACTGTACTTCCTCGATTCACCTCCAGTTGAAGGAAGGTAAAGTTGACTTCAGTGCTTGTGTTGACATGCGACTCATTGCTCTACAGTACTAGCATCAAGCACATCAGTACGTAGCATCAAATTGTTAGTGTTCATCACGAACGTGGTTTTGCAGTCAGTGCAATGTTTACAAATGCGGAGTTGGCAGATGCCCATTTGATGTATGGATTAGCACGGTGCAATAGCCGTGGCGCGGTAAGTTTGTATCAAGACAGATTTCCAGAAGAAAGGTGTCCCGACAGGAAGACGTTCGAAGCAATACCGAGCATATTGTATAAATATGGTTGCTCTTCAATTGCCCGAAAGTTTTGCCCCCCCCCCCTCCCCAATCACCAGACCTTAACCAAATCGAACATTTGTGGGATAAATTGAAACGGACCCTTCGCGCGGACAACATCTATACGGAGACCTTGAAAGAGAAACTGCGCCAAGAATGGGCAAATATAAACCCAGATTTCACGAAAAAACTCGTGGAAAGTATGCCTAGTAGATTGGAGGAGGTATTGAAAATGAAAGGTGGACCCACAAGGTATTGACATTTTCGTCGAACAACTTATGAACATTTATTGAACAATGTCCGAATATTTTTGTAGCAGCGGGATGTGCAGGTTGTTTCATTTTTGTTGTTAGGGAGCACGTGGTGTGCAGGTTGTTTCGTTTTTGTTGTTAGGGAGCACGGAACATTCCAGCTGTGACTCGCGACTGGGGAAGACCTAAAACGACGAGGACACCTGCCATGGACGAGGCAGCTCTTCGTGCAGTTGACGATAACCCTAATGTCAGCGTCAGAGAAGTTTCTGCTGTACAAGCTAACGTCGACCTCGTCACTGTATGGAGAGTGCTACGGGAGAACCTGTTGTTTCCGTACCATGTACAGCAGGAACATCAACAGCTGATTGGCCTCCAGGCTTCTCAACGACAGATTCGGTGACCGATGGATTGGTAGAGGCGGACCAATTCCATGGCCTCCACGCTCTCCTGACCTCAACCCTCTTGACTTTCATTTATGGGGGCATTTGAAAACTCTTGTCTACGCAACCCTGGTATCAAATGTAGAGACTTTCCGTGCTCGTATTGTGGAAGGCTGTGATACAATACGCCATTCTCCAGGGCTGCAACAGCGCATCAGGGATTCCATGCGACGAATGGTGGATGCATGTATCCTCGCTAACGGAGTACATTTTGAACATTTCCTGTAACAAAATGTTTGAAGTTACGCTGGTACGTTCTGTTGCTGTGTGTTTCCATTCCATGATTAATGTGATTTGAAGAGAAGTAATAAAATCAGCTGTAACATGGAAATTAAGCGTTTCCGGACACATGTCCACATATTTTCTTTCTTTGTGTGTGAGGAATGTTTCCTGAAAGTTTGGCCGTACCTTTTTGTAACACCCTGTATAGACATTTTATCTGCTAACAACACTCGTATTCATTTGACGCTTGCCACTATCATGGTGGCCGGCCGAAGGTTCAAATTATCCCGCGACACCAGCGCCGTTAGGGAGTCTAGTTAGTTTTACAAGGTCTTTGAAGTGACCACAGATTTGGTACGACAGAGCTTCCGGCACTCTCGGTATTTAGCGTCCACGTCATACTCTCTGCTAAGGCTCCTATAAACCCGAGCTGAACTATCCGCCATTTTTCCCCAAGCTGTAGGAGTTACCACGTTCCGGACGAAGCGCATGCGTTACCTCGCGTTTCATTCAACTCGCTCACACTTGCAAACTACTCACTGTATCAACGTGAAAGTTTCATCAAAGTGTTCGTTAATAACTACACTACATTTTCATTTTAGTTTTATTTATGGCAATAATTTATAAACAGCATATACTGATAGTTTACGGCCATGCACTTTCTGGCGAATTTTTGACATGCGAGGAACGTTTTTTCTTTTGAAGTCAGGTGAACACATGAAGCGAATGAAATGTTCAAAATACATCAAAGTTTCATCCTCTCCAAACAGAAAGTCTGTGAGAAACGTATAATTTGAGATAATGTCAGTTAAATATGGCGCACTGGGATCCGCCCGCCCGTCTAGTAGTAACATGTCTTCCGTAGAGCTCCTAATATTTACGCACATGTTGTTACTGCATAACATCCATATTTGAAGATACTGGTACTGACTTCTTTTAACCCATTAAATTTAATAGTTGCACTTTACTTTTGCGTAGTAACCGTCTGGCAAAATACTCCCCTCTTTGCGTGTTATCAATTGTCAAAATATCATTTTGATACCTCTAACCGTGTATGAGATACGCAAAGATTCATTCTGGCCTTATCGCCATCGGAAATGAATGCGCCAAATAACATAAAGAGTAGCGGTATGAGTGAAAGGTAAAGATCTCCTCCTAAGTCGAAAATAAAATTCAATCCATTAGGGAAGTTTCATTCACAGCAACATATGGTGCAACAAGTACCAAACGGAATATCGTAGCAGCCTCTATTTTTACTGCAAACTTTTCCTAATGTAGCGCAGTCTTTTTTTTTTGGAAGCCAATATCTTATTAATTATGACTATTAACGAAATGACGAGCATTTCATCACAATGCTGACATATAAGGATTCAAGTAACGGAAAAATTAAATATTTCTACCAATTAGTTTTTTCGAAATCGTTTGTGAAAGATGGCAGCGCATGCGCCTCTTACGCTGTTAGTGCAGCGCGATTCCAACCATGTTGGGGAGAACGTGGCGGACGATTCAGCCTGGGTATTTAGGAGCTCTACTCCCTGCTACTAAGGACACAGTGTGTCTGGCAGTGATTCCTGTTGAGGTGACGCAGCTGTGGATGGGCGCGTTTGTACCGATGTTGCGGCTGATGAGTGTATTAGTGGAGCGCTGGCTGCGGTGTTTGGATGGGCGCTCAGCGGCCTGCAGCAATTACGGGTCTGGCAGCGGCGGGTCGCGCGCCCGCCTCTCGCTAATGGGGTCAGCAAAACACAGCCGCAGCTGGCGCCGGCGTCGCGTGCTGCGGTGGCACTCCACAGCCAGGGCGTAGTGCACAATACCACTTCACACTGACGTGCCAACACTCGTGATGGGATACCTCCCAATATACTGTTTCACCTCATTTTGCTCGGCGTAGTTCTGCAATTCTGTAAGAGGTTGGAAGTATCCTGCAGGAATATTGAGACGTGTTGCTTATATAGCTGTCAGTGGCGGCGTGTTCAAATGTTCAAATGTTTATAGAACTTATGGGACTTAACTACGGGGTCATCAGTCCCTAAGCTTACAAACTACTTATGAACTACCTAAGACTAAGGACGGCACAAATATCCATGCCCGAGGGGGGATTCGAACCCCCGAGCCGGCCGCGGTGGCCGAGGGGACTGAGGCGCTCCAGTCACGGTCTGCACGGCCACTACGGTCGGGGGTTCGAATCCCCCCTCGGGCATGGATATTTGTGCCGTCCTTAGTATAAGGTAGTAGATAAGTAGTTTGTAAGTTTAGGGACTGATGACCCCGTAGTTAAGTCCCATAAGCTTAACCAACATTTGAACATTTGATTTTGAACCCCCGACCGTAGTGGCCGTGCAGACCGTGACTGGAGCGTCTCAGTCCCCGCGGCCACCGCCGTCGGCTGTGGCGGCGTGTCCTTTGTATTCGCTGGTTCAGTGAAGCCCTGGAAAAACGTTCGTCGTGATATACATAAATATGAACCACAGACATTGCCGAGATGGGGTGGCTTGCGTGCCTCAACGATACAGATAGCCGTACCGTAGGTTCAACCACAGCGGAGGGGTATCTGTGGAGAGGCCAGACAAACGTGTGGTTCCTGAAGAGGGGCAGCAGCCTTTTCAATAGTTACAGGGGCAACAGTCTGGATGATTGACTGAGCTGGTCTTGTAACATCAGCTAATGTGGCTTTGCCACACAGTTACTGCGAACGGCTGAAAGCAAGGGGAAACTACAGCCGTTACTTTTCCCGAGGACATGCAGCTTTATTGTATGAAAATATGATGGCATCTTCTCGAGTAAAATATTCCGGAGGTAAAATAGTCCCCCATTCGGATCTCCGGGCGGGGACTACTCAGGAGGATGTGATCATCAGGATCATGGTCTGCACGGCCACTACGGTCGGGGGTTCGAATCCCCCCTCGGGCATGGATATTTGTGCCGGGGCGTGGAATGTTAGATCCCTTAATCGAGTTGGAAAATTAGAAAATTTAAAAAGGGAAATGTATAGGTTGAAGTTAGATATAGTGGGGATCAGTGAAGAAGGGATAGATTGGTAGGACACATTCTCAGACATCAAGGAATTGTGAATTTAGCGTTGGAGGGAAGTGTGTGGGGGTAAAAATCGCAGAGGAAGACCAAGAGATGGATACAGTAAGCAGATTCAGACAGATGTAGGTTGTCGTTCTTATGTGGAGATGAAGAGGCTTGCTCAGGATAGGGTATTGTGGAGAGCTGCATCAAACCAGTCTTCGGACTGAAGACCACAGCAACATAAAAAAAGAAATAAAAAAAATTTTAAACTATAATTTTTTGTTTTGTTCTTCTTTCAGATCATTTTATATGCATTCAAAGTATTTTTATCGCATGAGAAACGCTTTACGTCGCGGAGACAGCACTTATGCGAGTCATAGCGCGGCCACTTACTATAGGCGGCTCAAGGTTAACCCTGCCGGCCACACCATAGGCCTCTGAGGGCCAGATGCTCACTCAGACATGTCTAATCCCGCTCCAACACAGCTGGAGGGGTACGTGACTCGCATGTAAGCCTCCTCTAGTTATCTGCCTCTCAGCCAGTGTACAGTGCACAACACTTCCGCCCCTGTCGGCCCGTTCAGGTAAACAACTAAGCGTGCGAGACCCCCATAACTTTACAAAAACCAAGGGAAAGGGAGACACAACGGTCAAACAAAACCATTGTCCAGATCTGAGTTTATGTTGACGCTTTCTGAACACCTTACAGACCTTGGATGAAGGCTAGGATTGACAAACCAACTCCCCGTGATCTACGGGACAGTATAGATGCCTAAACATGACTCCACCTGCAGAGGCAGCAGAGGCAGCTCGTGAAGAAATTCAGCAAGGAGCTATTCCTCACCGGAACAGGAAAGACTGCTAGTCACTCACTGTGTTTGTAGTAGCAGGGACGCTAAACACCGAGAGTGCAGCAAGCTCTGTCGTACCAAATCTATGGTCACTTCAAAGACCTTGTAAATATATATATATATATATATATATATATATATATATATATATATATATATATATATAAGACTCCCTAACGGCGCTACTGTCGCGGGATAATTTGGATCTTCGGCCGGCCGCCATGATAGTGGCAAGCGTCATATGAATACGAGTGTTGCTAGGAGATTAAATGCATATTATATAGCTACTGCGGTATATATACTCAGTTGGTAGTCACTTCAGTACTGTTTGACTATTGCATTATACATGAAACACGATGTTGAAGACCTGCTCAGCGTTCAATTGCATAAATCGATTTAAGAAAGGAATAAAAAGAACGAATAATGTCTTCCCATTTATATTTGTCAGGAATACAAGTAGCCCTACTAGTTGTGTTGAGAGATGCTTAACAGGCTGTTAGTCAAGACAATACAGGATTGAATTAAATAAATAACATGCTTTTACAACACTGGTAGCTCTTCAAAAGAACTTACTGTCAAATTTGAGACTAGAAAAACCAAACAAAATCAAAATTGCAGTGTGATTTCTGTAATTTGCCAGTGTGTGTTCAGCACCACAAAAAATTTGTCCAAATTGTACCGGTAAAAAATGAGGAACTTCCGTTGAATTTTGTGATACCGATTATTAATTGTACGTGGTTTTCGAACATGATGGATTTTTTGTTGTTGCGTTATATGAAGTTTAAACTATTATTGTTTAATTTATGAGACTTTGGTTATTTTTTGTATTTTTTTGAGGAAATATATATTTCTTTTATGTTATTCAAGGTTATTTAATGTATTATACCCTCTCCTTATTAGGCCATTGAATTTCTTAAAGAGTTTTCTATTATTATATATCGCGTGGGCCTCTGAGGCCTATGGTGTGGCTCAGATGTAAGATCCTGGTGGTGTGGCCCACAGGGTTAATATGTTCGTAAACGGCGCATGCCAATTTACGATTCTTTAGGGGCCCATATCTCAGGTTCTATACATTTCAGAGTAAAGTGTTCTGGATAGATCTTGGCCCAATGATCATTTGTGTACATATTAGGATAATGGATATACTATAGCTATCATAGAGTACATCGTCAAAATTTTCAAAGTTACACACTTCCTGGAGCCCATCCAAATTGAGCACATCAGTTGGCTTTTGTACATGACGTGTTGTCTATGGTGGGCTTTAAACGGCTTTCAAAACCACCATTCATTCATGGGCGGTTCCTGAGAAAATCTAAAAAAAAAAAAAAAAAAAAAAAAAATATATATATATATATATATATATATATATATATATATATATATATATATATATATATATATATATATATGATTTTGGGTACCAAAAACATTGTGGGAATGGTCACTTCGATACTTTCTATTCATTGCAAATCTTCGAATTTTTACCATATGTTCTTATGATGATATTCTCGAGGCCGTTTTCAAATTTTTTCAATATCGTTATCCGTTACCGAGATCGAGAGGTTGAAACTTATCATAGTTTTGCACAAAATCTCAAAACCCGATTTTTAGCCGGTTTGGCACAGTGAATCGCAAATATCTAAATAACTAACCATAGAAAATTGTTCAAATTTACAATACATCCTGTAGACATTTATCTATAAACGGCATTTCTCAGTTTTCTTAAATCTTAGTCCGTTAGCAAGATACGGCCGAAAAACCGCGATATTTTGCTTGAAAAAGTGCGTATTGTGCTGAAAGACGGCGTTCGGACAGCTCTGAAACTTACCATGTGATTTGAAAAGAGGTACTCTGCGAAAAAATTTGATTTATGTACTTCTTAAAGATTGAAATCTTCGGTCGATGAAATGGTGATTATTGTTTTCTTTTACTTTACAGTTAATATGCAGCATGCGGTTTACTGAACTACTGCAACATATTTTAAAGAGTTTGCACATTGTGTAGACTTCTCGTATGGTTGATTTTAGGTTACACATAGCTGCGTATGAAATGTAGATAACATATAGAAAATTTATTTAAAGTTTAAAGCAGAAGAATATCTTATGTGGTTCTTGAGATATAGGTCCTAGCACGTGACAGTAATAGGTTAGAACACGCTATTTCTGATTGTGAGGTAATGTATCTTGAGGAATAGGAAAAAATGACTAAAATGTTACGTGTATGTTGTTTAGATGTTTATCTGGAAAATCCGTTTCCCGTTTTTGTAAATGTGTATTCGTTATGGCGATACGCTACAAAAATCATAATTTTTGGTATCAAAAGTTCCAACTGCGTGCATTGGCAAATCTACACTTCTATTCATGGCAAATCGTCGAAATTTTTACGATGCGTTCTAATATTATGATTCCGGAAAGCTTTGACAGTTTTTCCGATAAACCTATCCATTACCGAGATCTGTAGATTCCAAGTTACCGCACATATTCATGACAAATATGCATGTAATGTTGGGTCTGACGTGTAATTATGGTTTTAATTATCGTAGCGAACGTACAGCAAGGGTTCTTGGTTTGGAGGTCACGAACCTGGGTTTCTAGTCGCAGTTTATTCACCGATAACATTCATAAAAGTTTCAAATCATAGTAACAGGAAAAATACGGGAATCAGCCGAAAAATGCTCCTGCCGGAGCACAGAAAAGGCGCATATTTTCTCTGACACAAAAGTGTGAAACCAGCTGCCTCAATCCTCATTCCGACTTCCTCACCAAAAATTTACGCATGCGAACCATATTCGGGCTTTCTTTCGGCTGAATGAGAGTAGGACAGAGACAGTGCAACAGACAGAGAGAGCCATATATAATGGAACAGAGAAAGTTTTAGTTCAGGAGAAAGGCATATGCATGAAAACAGCAGTGGGAAGTCAGGAACAGTGATAACAACAAACTAAGACAGATAGTAGCAATTGGATCAAAAGAGAAAACAATGGGAAACAGACGAATGGAGACCACACAAAAAGCATGAGCGTGCGGCTCTCCAATACCATAGCATGAAGCAATTTGTCCAATTTTTCCCATCCCTAGTACCCCCGTGCTAGTTTTCCGGCCTACAGGTCAAACCCCAAGCAAACTATCCCCATGGTCATATGTGTAAAGGAGACAATCGTGATAGAAGACAATGAAAGCCGACTCTAAATGAGAAACAAAGGATGCTGGCAACAGGACAGGAAGTGAATGGGACGACGTCAGTGGGGCAGAGAGACGATGGAAGTGGCACAAACAGACAGCGGTGAGGAATCGCGAGGGAAAGGGATGAAGACATTGAAAGTTTGACGCAGACAGAAAGCGGCAGTGGGAGAGACAGCAAACAAACTGACAGAGACCTATATACTGACAGTGAGACCACATTGCTGACTATGACGGCTTAACTGGGCAAAAGTATTTACAAAGTTATGCGCTTAAAACAAAATTCAAATATTTGTACAACTTATGGGACTTAACTACGGGGTCATCAGTCCCTAAGCTTACAAACTACTTATGAACTAGCTAAGACTAAAGACGGCACCAATATCCATGCCCGAGGGGGGGATTCGCACCCCCGACCCTAGTAGCCGTGCTGACCGTGACTGGAGCGCCTCAGACACCTCGGCCACCGCGGCCGGCTATGCGCTTAAAGGGCGCGAATATGTTCCCATGTCAAAATGTTCGGTGAGGATTGAGGCAGCTAGTCCCACACTTTTGTGTCAGAGAACATATTCGCCTTTTCTGTGCTGCGGCAGGAGCATTTTTCAGCTGGTAAATATATGCACAGCTGAGGTTCAAAATGTCTTCTGAGCCCCCTGGAGGCAGCATATGGGCGCTCTCGCGACAGGGAGGGGCGAGGGAAAAACGCCGGTTTTATTATTGGCGGTTACGCACGAATGGTCCCGAAGCCAAGACAATGGAGCTACTGCGTACCTTGCCGTGCGCTTCGGCGAATCCTCCATTAAAGCAACATCCACCTTTCATTTTTGATTTTGGCGCATTGAAGATTCATCATAAACACGTAATATTTGGTAAAATATCTTATAACTATAAATTAAAGACGCATCATCTGTAAAAGCCTTCAGAAGGTCCTCTCATGAATAATAACGAAGTGGCTTCTGTCCACCTAGCAAGACTAGCCGTGTGGTCAACAGCATCGCGTTGCGCCATCGAAGGTAGTGAGTTCGACTGACTGCAAGCAATGTTTTTAAACCCAGTCTTCCTTTTAACAGGTACGGGAATGACAATGACTTTTGTATTGTTACTTGCCCCATATATTTTGATATTTTAGCAAATGGTTAACTATTCTGAGCAGCCTTTGCACATGCGTAATGTTAGGAAGGGGTGCTGCGTGCAGTGTCACGTGATCGGAAGGTAGCTTGGCTCTTCATTGTTACATGTTCATTTTGTTACAGTCATTTAACAGTTTAATCAGTTACTTACTGTGTTTTGGTGTTCATGTGCATATTCATATGTTCTTAGTGTTTATTATCAAAGAAGTATTTTTTAGAAACAAATTACTCAGCTTTAAGCTTGGAACAAAAGTGTGAAATAAAGAAGCTTGGTAGGCCGACACCTGAGCTCGAGATGAAGCAAGCCAAAGTAAGACATTCTGCAGATCTTTTAACGAAATTATATTTAAAGGGGAAGAGGGAAATCGGGTTGCCTTTTCCCGGCGCCACTCTCAGAGATTCGAGAAATGATCTCTTTGAAGCCTAGTGATGGGGGAAGGGGTGGGAGGTGCCGAAACATCGACGCACCGAGCGGGGGGGGGGGTGCCACTATCAAGCTATCAAGATCTGGTACTAAAAGCAGTGGACCCCCAGTCATCTAAAGCACCAGCCTCCACTGATAACTGTCCATAACTGCTAAATTGTTGCAGATGCACGATTTTGTGCATGGAATTACCAGTCATTTACGTCCCATAGGTGTTCGATGGAATTCATGTCGGACGATCTGGGTGGCCAAACCATTTGCTGGAATTACTTAGAACAGTGTTTTCCAACCTGTGGGTCGCGATCCCTAAGAGGAACGCTAAGCATTGCTCGGGGAGACCGCCGTTCAAATTTGAATTTGAAATGTTCAAATGTTTGTATAGCCTTTGAGGCTTAACTAAGGGGTCATCAGTCCCTAAACTTACAAACTACTTATGAACTAGCTAATTCTAAGGATGGCACAAATATCCATGCCCAAGGGGGGATTCGAACCCCCGACCGTAGTGGCCGTGCAGACCGTGACTGGAGCGCCTCAGTCCCCTCGGCCACCGCGGCCGGCGGAGACCGCCGTCATAGAAGGAACTACTTGCACCATAAAGGACTTTGGTAATTACAATTATGGAGTTCCTTGCGTAACATTAATTATGTATTGAATAGATTACATATTATTTTATAATACAGTGTTTTAATGATGAATAAGCGCAAAGTCTGAAAAGTGTTTTCAGGAACCAATAGATAGGTAAAAGAACGTGACACAATAAGTTATTCTGAACAAAAGAGCTACTTATTTACAAATTGTCTGTACAGTGGGCCTTTCTTAATGAGCATAAACCGCTTCTGAGTCTGGCCTGCCGGCCGCGGAGACAGGCGCTCCAGTCACGGTCAGCACCGCCACTACGGTCGGGGGTTCGAATCCCCTCTCGGGCATGGATATTTGTGCCGTCCTAGTTCGTAAGTAGTTCATAAGTAGTTTGTAAGTTTAGGGACTGATGACCCCGTAGTTAAGTCCCATAAGCTTTACAAACATTTGAATTTCAAGAGCACGAGGAAGATTGAGAGACCAAGTGAAAGAAGATGTAACTCGAAGAGGTCTGCAATGGGAACAGGTGCTAAACAATAGACTGTGGGAGACACGAGGAACTTGTGTAAGAGGCTCTGTCAACGACCTGCAAAGGCAGAAATGTTGCAAGAAGAAGAAAAAAGGAAGAAGAATGGTTGTAAATAGTCTTCAAGAAGTTGATAATATTCATTTTCAGTTAATAATTTTTCAGTTTGACCAGATGATGCAGTGTGTTCCATGTATAAACAACCCACGACATTAACGGAGTGTGATAACTAGGTTCCATGGATTCGTGGTGCCTGTGCGACACTCGAATCCTTCCATCAGTTCTTACCAACTGAAATCGGAGCTCATGTAACCGTGTTTTAATTTTCTAATCGTCTAGGGTCCAAAGGATTTAGTTTGGCGCTGTAGACGATGTCGTACCACAGTCAGTCGCGAAACTCTCTAGGAAAAAAATTGCAGCTGAAGCGATACTAGCGCTCCAAGCGGGCTGTAGGGACTAACAGAGGAATGGCGCGATACAAACTGAGGAGTTACTGTTTTAATGCTGTTACTTTCATATTTCCTAGACACTGAACGTTGCTGTGAACTTTTTAACACAAATATGAAAACATCATTGAAGTTATATCACTACTTCTGTTAATGGCAGTCTATATTAACGAATTGTCTGTGCAGTGTAATTCATACAGTTCACAATACCCGCGTCGTAATAACATCGTCCAAAAACTTTTTGAAAGCAGAAATAAATCGCAACCTGATGTGCTCAAGTGTAAAAGTAACTTATTATGATTATGTTCGCGTGCTCGGTACGTACAGACATGTTGCATGAATTTCGTTTTAGCGGATTTCGGATATTGTAATATTTTCAAAAGTACATAAGTACACACGATTTTTTACATTGTAGGAGACTAGATTCTACATCGCTGTATAAACCCTCTTTTAACCTTGTCCTTGCTTCTGTGCCTTTTGTGAACCTATCATTTTTTTAGCTACTTGGTAGTTATCAAACTGAATATCTTCAAGAATGGACGTGCTACTGTTGACAGTTTATATATGGACCTATTATTTATTTGTAACTACGCATTCACTTTATCACATTTGTAGGTAACCGCTAAAATATGTTGGTATATAGGCTTTTAAGTTTTGTGGAACTGAGGTACGAATCTAATCAGGCTCTACAGAAATAGTTGATTAACTGCTACTGGAAGCATTTACACATTACTTTTATACCGCAGTAATATTATGAAATAGTGGTCAAGTATTTGCGTTTCTGATGAAGAGCAGAAGTTTGGATGTGAATTAACTGTTAAAAATTTACTTATATGCCAATAACTAACCGCCGTAAACGAACACTTGTTATTCATAACATTATTCTCTTACTTCTGAGCATCCTTTGCAAATGAGAGATTTCCTAATTACATTTTTGATAGTTACTACAATTTATAGTATCACGAAAGCTCCTAAATACGAAGTATTTTGAATGTGCTGCTTCACTTCAAATACACATTCATTCCTCAACCGTTTATACGACCCAGCCGGTTGGCAGCGCTGCAGTCGCGAGGTTGCAAAAATTCACTGGGAGTTTCGTGACTCTTATGTTCGACTTTGGTCGTACTGTAAATTAATGCCAAGTTTCTCTGAACGGTGTTAAAGGATACATCATCGTATGTGTCACATTTATGTCTGCGGTTATTTCGCTCAGTGTTGCTTGTCTGTTAAAACTGGGAAAACAGGAACGACGGCGGTCGAGTTAAGGTCTGGTCTGCGCATCTACGTTCTGAACGCGCTGCTGCAACTGTCGTAGACATACACAAAAGTAAACTTGACTGTAGCGAGTTATTCAGTGGATTTTATTCTATTTGTTGGAAGTTGTCATCGCTGATGGTGCTGACATGTAACAAGTTCTATCCAAGCAAGCGAGAGCCATTATTTTCGAGCTTTAAGATTTCTTCAAGCGCAGCGGGTAATTCAATTGTTACTCGAAAACGGCAAAGATGCTGTTGTCGACACATGAGCGACCCGCCGTCGTTCGTTGGTCAAACTATAGCACTGGCAACTGTATGCAAGCGCCGCTGCTCTCCGTCATTAAGTGTAGGCAACTGCGTTGCTTCTGGTGAGAGATAATTAATGCACTGATACTGTGGATCTCGGAATACTGAATTCCCTGACGATTTCCCCAACTGGTTGTCCCGTCCATCTATCTTCAACTACCATTTCTCGTCCAAGGTCATAACCAACTCAGCAACCTTTCCATATGAGTCACCAGAGTACAAAAACAGAGCCCTGTCGACGAGTCACCCTTTTCTACATTGTGTTCGCGGCCCAACAGTCTGTATCTGCGCGCGTCCCTGTCTCATGACTTTCAGCACCTCAGTGCATCTTCTGCCTGCGAGAAGGACTCTAGCTAACGGCCAGCGATTGTATATGTACGCTGTTGGCAAAGTGCCATTTCGACCAAGAAGCAGCATGATTACAACCTAAAAGGCGTATAACGCCAAAAGAGTTGAGTGTTGATCACAAAATAGGGGACGGCGGGGCAAGTTGATACAGATGGAACTGCGAACTAACACGCATGCGCAGGGCGGACATGAGTGAGAAGAGGCTGTTGTTTATCGCGACGCAGTGTCACACAGCCTCCAGCTGTCAACAGACTGCTCTATGCGTTTTTATTGTTGAAATGTTATTTTCATGAGTAGAAAGTAAATGTTGGCTAGTGTGTTTGGGTTGGCGAACCAGCAAGAGGATATTCTTCAGGATGTTCACTGTTGGCACAGTTAAACGCCTGTTTCTAGGGAAGAATTTCATGATAGTTTCATATTTCTACACTTTATTTTTTAGAGGATAGTTTGATATAAGAGACAATTATTCAATGGGGCAAGTTGATACGCGTAGCAGGGGCAAATTGATACAGTGTATCAACGTGCCCCAATATTGTAAAAATTAATGTTTTCTCTTTTCTTACAGAAACATGGTGCGGAATTGTACTAGGAAGACGGATCGAGGGAAAGTCCCGGATGAGACTTTTGAAAAAGTCAAGACCAAAATCATGTTTTTAAGGAAAGTAGCTATAGCCTTCGAGATCGACAAAATGACATTGTTTAGATTTATAAGGGAAAAAAAAAAAAAACGTCAAAATGTTACAGTGGGGTAAGCAAAACCAAGACAAATTTTCCAGACCAATTAGACTCTCTTCTAAAATCTACTACGGTCTTACACCACCAAACATCAAAGTTTTAGCTTACGAACTTGCTTTGGCTAACAGGAATATCATTATATTACCTGATTCATGGATTAACCATATAATGGCTACAAAGGTCTGGTTTAGCTTATTTATGAAAAGACACGCTCGACTATCAATCAGGGATTCTGAAGTTACGAGCCGTAGTCGCGCTACCAGTTTTAATAAAGCCAATGTTGATCTATTTTTTGACAATCTGAAGAGTACTTTAGATAAATACAAATTTGAATCTGAGGATATTTGGAATGTCAACGAGACTGGCGTGCAAACAGTTCAGAGATCAAACTTCCTGGAGCCGGCCGCGGTGGCCGAGGTGACTGAGGCGCTCCAGTCACGGTCAGCACGGCCACTACGGTCGGGGGTTCGAATCCCCCCTCGGGCATGGATATTTGTGCTGTCCTAGTTCGTAAGTAGTTCATAAGTAGTTTGTAAGTTTAGGGACTGATAACCTCGTAGTTAAGTCCCATAAGCTTAACAAAAAAAAAAAAAAAAAAAAAAAAAAAAAAACTTCCTGGCAGATTAAAATTGTGTGCCTGAACCGGGACTCGAACTGGGACCTTTGCCTTTCGCGGGCAAGCGCTCTACCGACTGAGCTATCCCGACACGACTCACGATGCCGCCTCACAACTTTACTTCCGTCAGTACCTCATTCAGTTCAGAGACCAAACAAAATCGTTGCTCAGAAAGGAGTACGACACGCAGGGAAAGCTACGTCATCAGAAAGGGGGCAGACTGTCACTAAGGTATTGGCTGTCAGTGCCATCGGCAACTCAGTTCCTCCGGTATTCTTCAAGGATCATTTCATCATTAACGGATCACCAGGATGTATTGGAAATTCCTACCCATCCGGATGGATCACATCTGAATCGTTTTTGAAGTTCATTTTCACGGCCACGTAAGATCTACCAAGGGCAATCCCTGCTTGTTGGTTTTGGATGATTATGAATCACATTTATCTACTGAAGTGTTCAACTTCTACAAAGAAAATGGTATCGTTCTGTTGTCGTTTCCTTCCGCACACTTCTCACCGCCTGCAACCGCTTGACAGGTCAGTTTATGGGCCTTTCAAGAAATGTTACTTCGCTACAGTCGACGACTTGATGATCACCAATCCAGGGAAAACAGTAACAATCTACGACATTAGTGGCATAGTAAAGATGACACTCCCTAGAGAAATATATCCTACAAATATTATATTTGGATTTCAAGCAACAGGAATCGCGCCATACAACAGAAAAGTGTTTACTGATGATGACTTCTTGTCCAGCACAGTTACGGATAGAGAGATGATTTCACAAGACAGCACCGTCGAGACTTCTCAGGTTGGTACAAACAACGCTTATGGTCTACAGTCCAAAGTGAACCGAACTGAGACTACAACTGCAGTTACATCTACAAGTAAGGATGTTTCTCTATACGTATTCACTGCAAGCCCTCAAGACTCCGCCCCTACCCTAAAGCTGGAGAGCGAAAAAATATAAAAAAACGGAAGAAACCTTTAAAATCCGCTATCATTACTAGCACACCAGTAAAGGAGAGACTGGAAGAGGAAGCCAAAGTAAGGAAGCTAAAATGGTAGCCAAGTAAGAAAAGGCAAAAAGAAAGGCTTTTTAAAATGATAGTCACACTGAGGAGAAGAACAAGGTGAAGAAAAAGAAGTGCGCCCCAAAAGAAAATAAAGGTTCAATCAGAGTCTGAGGAAGAGAAGGACGCCTTGTGTCTCATATGTTAGGAGCCATTCTCCGAATCCAAGCCAGGTCAAGACTGGATACAGTGCATTTCTTGCAAAAAAAAAAAAAAAAAAAAAAAAAAAAAAAAAAAAAAAAAAAAAAAAAAAAAAAAAAAAAGGGCCCATATAGATTGTGGTAAAGACTGTAATATGTACACTTGTATTCATTGTACATCTGACTTTGTAATCAGTGATTCTTAGTAGGTTGTGGACACAATTTCATAATCTCTGTGTTTCAAATAAGATAATAATATGTCTTACGTTACCTTTGACATTTATTCTGATTAATAAATTTTTTCGATTGTCTATTGAGTGATGATTTGCTACCTTAATGTCAATTAGCTTATTATTTATACATTTGTATCAACTTGCCTCTCGTTAGTACCAACTTGCCCCTATGTGGGACACATTGATACACTTTTCAGCATTAAACAAGTATTTTAATTTTGGGAGTATATGTGATTAATCAAAGGGTCAATACCATAGAAAAGTGCATAATTTTCGCAATTAAAAAATAATTAAAACAAAAAATCTAAAAAATAAAATCTGAAATTTGTCTCAACATGCCCCGCCCTCCCCTATTAAAGCACCAATTGCACCGCTACGGAATACAAGGAGCAGCTTACTACAGTTTCCTCTTATACCTTAAGAACAGATGCTTCCTATGTGTGGAGCGAACATCCATGTTTAGCTTACGATGAAACAGAGTGTCGAAACTGCACTGTGGCCTGTTGGTAATTAATGCACGAGCTAGCAAGATTTCACTGCTTCTTTAACCTAGCGCATTCAACATAAAAAATATCTTGAAACATAGTGCACTGCGGCAGTTACGCCACGGACGCAGGGTGATGTCGGTACGACTTCCGAACGCAGGGTGGTCCGTATCAAAGTTCACTACATCCTGACCTGTTCTGTTCACGTGAGGAGCCAAGTAAAAATGTTCTCATGCGCCCGTATCTCTCCTGACCTCTTTCCATACTAGATATACGACGAAGTTAGAATATTGAGAAAATTGTGGCACAATACACCCTGAATAAACGTTCTGCAATTTGTGCTAAGAGTGTTTCAAATAAAACGTCTTCTCTTCTTCAACAAAAGGTATTTTTGAAGAATCCTAGAACACATAATGAGTTCATCTAGGCCAAGCAACATAGATTATATCTCATGATTTTCTCACATGCCATCCTGAAAGCCATGTATGGTGTAAGTGGATAGGGCAGTACTTATCAATTTCCATGTAAAAATCCTGCATTGTATGATCAACTATTCATTTTGTATCACTACATTCTTCTGCTACTCCCTACCTGCCGCTTGGAGAGCTAGCATCACCTCGTGCGCACTTTTCTTCCTAGAGAGTTTCGGGACTATTTGAGTTAGACTGCGCCTTCACACGTTCGCCTGATTTTTACGCACCACAAGAAGCTTAAGACGGCCTGCCAGTATTTTCTTAAACGATGAAATCTACAGTATCGAGTGCCATCAGGCGGCTGCAGCCACTCATCGCTACCGACACCTCTACAACTGTAGTACGTAACCTTGTTCGACTGCTCATATCATGAACACAGAACTTGCCACCATCTGATCGTAATTTGTCGCGTTAGTAGTTTCTCGGACACAACTGTTCACAACAACGACTCTGTGTATCTTCTCGTTTAATATCCTGACGCCACAAGAAGCAAGGGAGGAAGATGTGTTGTATATTGTTTTCACATCTAAGATTATTAGATTAATAGTGAACTTTTGGATGTTTTGCCCTGCTGAGATGTTTACATTTCTGCACAATATTTCGACGACCGACCCCACCATCTTCTTCAGGGGCTGCAATTCGTGCTGTCACGTGTACTTGCTGCCTGAGGTCCAATCAAACTCTTCTTAATCAAACGCTCCGACAAAAACTGAGAGATCGTAATGTTATTAGATACAGAGCTTTATCCGGATTTATTACTACTGAAGTGGAGGAAAACAGCATTCCGGCATTCGTATGGTGTGAATCGGCTGATTGTAGAAAACCGATGTCTGAATGTCGACTCGATAAATGCGCTCTCTGCAATGCGCTCAGCCCCTGCGGAGATAACGCTGAATTAGTAACTGAGTTTTCTTCATGTCTGGCTCCTAATACAATGTGTATTGGTACACTGGAATTTCGGCACGTAAGGTGATTTTTATAGCAGAGTCCTTTCAAAATAAAGACACAAAGATGAAAAAGAAACTTCTTACTTAAGATTACCTATAATTTCCACAGTTCAGATTTGTGAATACAGGGTGGTCCATTTATAGTGACCGGGCCAAATATCTCACGAAATAAGCATCAAACGAAAAAACTACAAAGAACAAAATTTTTCTAGCTTGAAGGGGGGAAACAGATGACGCTTTGGTTGGCCCGCTAGATGGCGCTGCCATAGGTCAAACGGATATCAACTGCATTTTTAAAAAAAATAGGTACCCCGATTTTCATTACGTATTCATCTAGTACGTAAATAAATAGGAATATTTCTTTTGGAACACTTTTCGCTTTGTGATAGATGGCGTTGTAATATTCACAAACATATTGCTCACAATTTTAGACGAACAGTGGGTAACAGGTAGGTTTTTTAAATTAAAACACAGAACTTAGGTACGTTTGAACTTTATTTCGGATGTCCCAATGTGATACATGTACTTTTGTAACATTATCATACATTATGAGAACGCATGCTATTACTGCGTGATTACCTGTAATTACCTCATGACTTCAATAAATTCTCAAAATGATGTCCTTAAACTTCAATGCAATTGGCAATACGCGTAACGACAGTTCTCTCAACAGCGAGTAGTTCGCCTCCAGTAATGTTCTCACATGCATTGACAATGCGCCTACGCATGTTTTCAGGCGTTGTCGGTGAATCACGATAGAAAATATCCGACAATTTCTCTCACAGAAAGAAATCCGGTGAACGTGCGGGCCATAGTATGATGCTTCTACGACCAATCCACCTGCCATTAAATATTCCATTTAACTCCACGCGAGCCATGTGCCGGGCATCTACCATGTCGAAAGTACATCGCCATTCTGTCATGCAGTGAAACCTCTTGTAGTAAAATCGGTAGAACATTACGTAAGAAATCAGCATACATTGCACCATTTAGATTGCCATCGATAAAATAGGGGCCAATTATCCTTCCTCCCATAATGCCGCACCATACATTAACCCGCCAAGGTCGCTGATGTTCCACTTGTCGCAGCCATCATGGATTTTCCGTTGCCTAATAATGCATATTATGCCGGTTTACGTTACCTCTGTTTGTGAATGACGCTTCTAAACTAAACAGAACACGTAATGGGGGGGAAAAAAAAAAGAAAAAAAAAACCTTGGCCCGTAATTTATTTTGTGCCCAGTGGCAAAACTGTACACGACGTTCAAAGTTTTCGCCACGCAAATCCTGGTGCACAGGGATATGGTACTGGTGAAATTTATGTTGATGTAGAATTCTCAACACCGACGTTTTTGAGATTCCCGATTCTCGCTCAATTTGTCTGTTACTGATGTGATTATTAGCCGCAACTGCAGCTAAAACACTTACTTGGGCATCATCATTTGTTGCAAGTCGTGGTTCACGTTTCACTTGTGGCTGAATACTTCCTCTCTGTTTAAATAACGTAACTATCCGACGAAAGGTCCGGACACTTGGATGATGTCTTCCAGAATAACGATCAAAATACTTAGCGCCGCGGTGGAGTAGCCGAGCGGTCTAAAGCACCTCGCTGCGGAGCGCGCGGTTGCTCGCCGTGGAGGTTCGAGTTCTCCCTGGGGCATGGGTGTGTGTGTTGGTCCGTAGGTTAGTTTACCTAGGTTTAAGTAGTTTGTTAGTTACCGACTGATGACCACGCAGTTTGGTCCGATAGATTTACATACATTTGAACATTTTGCAAATACATAGCACAGACCCGTTGGGCATTTTGATAACAATAGCCATACATAAATACCATATCGACCTTTTCTGTAATTGGTAAACGGTCCATTTTAACCCTCCGCACCGGCGAAATCTTACGCGATACCACGTACTTATAAGTTTGTGACTATTACAGCGCCATCTATCACAAATCGAAAAAAGTATTACAAATAAAACATTCATATTTATTTACGTACAAGACGAATATGTAACAAAACTGTGGGGTACCTATTAAAAATATGCAGTTGATATCCGTTTGACCTATGGCAGCTCCCTCTTCAAGCTAGAAAAGTTTTGTTCTTTGAAGATTTTTCGTTTGATGCTCATTTAGTGAGATATTTGGCCCGGTCACTATCAATAGACCACCCTGTATATTGAAAAATTAACCTGTACATTACTTATGCAGTATTATAGCTGAAATACGACACTACTGTTTACCGTTGACTGTTTTCAACAGCTTTATGCGAAACTGCAACGGACGAAACATGAACTCTTGAATTTTCTGCGCGCAGGCGCAAAAAATGTTCAAATGTTTGTATAGTCTATGGGACCCAACTACGGGGTCATCAGTCCCTAAACTTACAAACTACTTATGAACTACTTACGAACTATGACGGCACAAATATCCATGCCCGAGGGGGGGGATTCGAACCCCCGACCGTAGTGGCCGTGCAGACCGTGACTGAAGCGCCTCAGTCCCCTCGACCACCGCTGCCGGCACGCGCAGGCGCAGATTTAATTAGAACTGTAAACTGCAAATACATCGTTGGTATATGAATTTTTATTTTCGTGACATTTATATATTCCACTTGGATAATTAGTTAGTAGTCACCTAAGCTTTTCTTTATTTTTTAGTAAACAGGTAGGCGGCACAGCTTACGAGAACCGCTGCTCTAGTGCATTTGGCCTGGCAGAGCGGTCGAGGAGAGAAAGTGATACTGGGCCGTAACGGAACGCTGGCACAGATTGCGCTGCTCGCTGCTCCTGACCTACGCTTGCCGCGGGCTCCTGTCGGGAGCCAGGCGTCCACGTTAGTATTCCAATCCACCGCCTATAATCAACGCACAATTCACCGTGTCTAAAAAGGAAAAAAAAGATTAATTCACTCTCACTGTACCATATTGTCAATAAATAAGTTACGTTTATTACCATTTTGACCGGTGACGGTTTTCTTTAGTTTTGTCATTTTTGTTTGCTTAATAATATAGTTCAATGCTTTTAAATGTCGCTGGGGTATTGTGCTTTTCCAGCAATGTGTTATGCTAATATTTTTAAATATAGGAATTTAATTTAATTAAAAATCAGATCGAGGTAATGAATACATCGGCTGCAGACTTTTCATTTCCAATTTCTGGATGCGATTCCTTCGCTACGAGAAGCAATTTGTGGTGGCAGTGTGCAGACTTTTCATTTCCAATTTCTGGATGCGATTCCTTCGCTACGAGAAGCAATTTGTGGTGCCAGTGGAATCAAATCAGAAAGCGCCGGGTTATTTGTGGTTTTTACACAGGTCCTAAATATTCATCTTTCGAATCCGACGATTCGCCATATCGTGCGTCGTCAGGTTGATATTCAGTATCATCACACAAGTCATAACATTCAGGAATATCTTCTCCTTCAGTGCCTTCTCCTGGTAAACTATTCAAATAATTCAGTAATACTTCATCTGAACGAAATCGCCAACGCAAGAGCTCACCTGCAGAGGACAATAACGTTCTGGCAAAGAGCAACAACAAAGTATGCCCACAGTCCTGAAATAAAGACAAAATGGACAGAAAGATAGGGAACGAGATCTCAACAATGAAATAACTGAAATAACATGCTAAGCGGATAAAAAAAATGTCGTGCCATTACGGACGTGGAACATAAATAAAATCTCACCGGTTAAAAAGCCGTCTGTGGTCCTTTAAGGTAAGTACAACGTAAAAAAGGAAAATATATTCCGTTTTTGTAGCTTAATAGAAATTAGCATTTTACGGAAATTATAGACCACCAAAATACGTTATAAATCTTTTATGATATTATTATTATTTGGATTTAGAAAATATCTTTTTGAAAGGGAACTGATAATTCAACAGAATTCCTTTTAAAATCTTTTTAATGAAGGGAGAATCTTTTATTTTGTCGAAACAATTTCATTACATTTACAAGACTTTTGTGCTGCTTTCGAGTAACGCCCTGGTACCCCTTCTCTGCAGTTAGTTAAGATAACAATAAAAAACCTATTTTCCTCCAATATCGCCCACAAAACCTGTGAAAGTCATTTTATGTAACCTAATAAAAGAGAACAACTTCTCAAAAATTATTCTTGGCTTGCATCCAAGCAGTTAAAGTCTTGGAATCTAACTGATTTCGTCACCAAATCAACTAATAATCATTATAAATCACTATCTAGAAGTTATTGCCGTGGAAATCCTTCACAGCTAATTGTGAAAATACGGTAAATGAATATTACTTGACCCGCAAAAATTGTGGCTAGTCTTCGTCTCTCGCAACTAAAAGTTATCTTGGGACATATCAAGATTCTCTCGTCTCACATGCTACTCAGATTGAGACTGACTCGAGACTAAATCAGAGTCGAACATAAGAGTCACGTAAATCCCAGTGAATTTCTGCAACTTCGCGACCGCAGCGCTGCCAAGCGGCTGGGTCGTAAAAACATACCGCGAAACGACTGAGAAATGAATGTGTGTTTGGAGTGAAGCAACACTTTCATAATACCTTAGTATTTACGAGATTTGAGGCGCTTACGACGTCCCTCTCCCTTTTTGTTCTTCCTCCAACTGATATCTTTTTGTCCTCTACATAGACGTAGGATTGGACAATTAATTATCTGCTGGATGGCTGTTATGGAGAGGAGTCCACTCAGTTAATGTTAAACACACGTCAAATAAAACCTTGTACTTATCTTTTATCTTGGCCGGTTGCGATCCTTGCTGTGACGATCTTGCGTTGTGTACCATTAACTGTCTTCTTACTTTGCTGTAAACATTTTCCAGGTAATATTTGTTGAAATGAAAACGCGTAGTAGAGTTTATACTTTTTTATTAACTATTACTACACTTCTTCTCTTCCGCAATCTTTCACAAATAGAAATAACACAATATCAGACACATGGCCTCAGAGCAAGAGTCAGTGTGTCACTGCCAGTGTCCTGCGAGAGTGAGAGTGCCCCAGCGTCTGCGAGGTCGATGCTTTTATTCCCACTCTGAGGATCACAAGTATGTCTTTATCCACTTAAAATTTTAAAGCAAGGTAAATGTTATTTACATATTACGTAAAGGTAGTAAACAATATACATATTTCATTTCTTTAATTTAATGGTGTTTGTGTTTTGCTAGTTATTTGTAAAATAGCTTTATTAAAATGTACGTCTAACAAAGTAGTTGTCATGACTTCGAAAAATGTCGTCTGTTTGTTTACTTCGAGTATATTAAATGTTTTGACAGATCTGTTATGAGTTTAATGTTGTTTGTGCGTATTATTAAATGACTTCTTATTTTCGTGAATATATTTTGGTGTGTCTGTTTCGTTCATCACTGACCAATGTTTACATGGATTTGGAAAGTCCTATTATATTTATTAAATTGGCAATTAATGGCAAGATTCAGTGTTATTGAGTCTATAAACATAATATTCGTTATCAGTGAGTCTTAAAGTTTCATGTGTGCTAATAGGTTTCGCTGTTCGAATTTTATTTATACTTTCAAATTATTGCAACATGTGTCACCCAACACTATTTGTTTCTACTTCTATTTATTAACAGAAAAAGGGTGTGTCACATTTTTTTTATTATACACGAAAATATAGTTTGGCCTACTATTATGTACTTTTTGCTGTATTATAGCTAATCAATTTTTCGAGTTAGGGTAAAATTATGGGTGATCCACTTATTTATTGTTATTCTGGCATTTAGGTGTAATTACAATCAATTAGAATGCATTATATAGTTTTTAACTAACAATTACTGGGAAAATTTCATAAAGTTATTGGGTCTGACACTATTGGGTAGTGGTGTAGGGTGTGCATATATATAAATGTTACACACTATAAAATTTATCAACTAATAATTCGGAAATCTCTCATTTGCAAGGGATGCTCAGAAGTAAGAGAATAATGTTACGAAAACAAGTGTTCATTTATGGTGGTTAGTTAGACTTTTAAGCATAGAGAAAATCTTTAATAATTCACACACGTCGAAACTTCTACGGTTAATCGGAATCGCAAATACTGGATCGCTATTTCATAATATTATTGCTGTGTAAAAGTAATGTCTCTGTGCTTCCAATAGCAGTTAATCAAGTATTTCAGTAGAGCTTGCTTAGTTTCGTACCTCAGTTTCACAAACATTATAGACTTGTATACCAACATACTTTGGCGGTTAGCAGTTTATTTGATAAAGCGAATGTGTAGCTACAAATAAATCATATGCCCATATGTAAACTGTTAATATTAGCGCGTCACATTCTTGTAGGTATTCAGTTTGATACCTGCCAAGTAGCTAAAAATATATTATAGGTACCCAAACTGCACAGAGCAATGACAAGGTGAAAAGATCATTTATAAGGCGATCTAGAATCTAGTCTCCTACCATGTAAAAATCATAAGTAGTTTCCAAAATATTAGAATGAACGGAATTAGCGAAAAGGAAACTTGTGCAGCGTGACAGGGCGCACCGATCACGTGAACGTAATCTTAAGCATTTCCTTGTATAGTTAAGCACATCAGGTTGCAATTCATTTCTGCTTTCAAAAAGTTTTTGGACTATATGATTACGACTCAACTATTGTGACCCGTATGAATTACACTGCACTGATAATTTGTTATTACAGACTGCCATTAACAGAGGCAGTGATATTACTTTAATGATGTTTTTGTAGTAAAAGTTCACAGCAATGTTCAGTGACTAAAAAATGTGAAAGTAACAGCATTAAAAACGGCAACTTCTCAGTTTGTACTATGTCATTCCTCTGTTAACTCCCTACTGGCCGCTTGGAGAGCTAGTATCGCTTCAGTTGCAGAGTTATCGACTGTCTGTGATAGACTGTGACTAAATCGAGACTAGCTGAAATTCTTCATTGGACCAGTAGTTTCAGAATCACGGAATATGAATGTTCCTCATTACGCAATTCATTGACTGTAAGAACGAGCTTCGGTTTCGGCGAGCAGCGGCCAGACGTTGCATTGCAAGTTGTCGGTCTGCTAATCTTTTCTCACTGCACGAAGCTCGCTGTCCAACCTTTACTCCCTCGAGTTCGGCGGCTATACTGGCTACGAACCGCACCAAACTCCTTTCTGGAACAAACTTTAAAATAGTCTAAACATATCAACTTGATTAATTTACAAAATAAAGATATTTATGCAGTTTTACTTATTTTCGTAATGATTTGAAGTGAACTACTTGTTTATATAACGCCAAAAATATTACAAGAAATTTGGCCTGTTGCATACTACCTAAAAACTGTTTGAAAGAGTGAAATTCTGAAGAATAGGTCAAATTATCGATCAGCTACTACCAATTATGCAAGGAGCGTTCAGAAGCTGACATAACAAAGTCCCAGCCCTCACAACCTATGAGGAGTTAGATTTTCAAAATCATTTTAAAACTGGAGTGGTGCTGCTTGACTTCACATTTGCCTATGCTACAGAGCGAATTCCGAATTTTACCTACAAACCTGAGCGAGGTGGCGCAGTGGTAACACACTGGACTCACATTCGGGAGGACAGAGGTTCAAACCCGCCTCCGGCCGTCCTGATTTAGATGTTTCGTGATTTCTCTAAATCACTCCAGGCAAATTCCGGGATGGTTCCTTTCACAGGGCACGCGCGAGCTGCCCGGGAATGGCCACGCAATTTGACGAGCACGGTCGCTCACGTCAAAGGTTCCAGTCATCGCTCGGGCTTGGGTGTGTATGTTGTCTTTAGGATAAGTTAGTTTAAGTAGTTTGCAAGTTTAGGGACCGATGATCATAGCAGTTTGGTCACGTAAGTCTACAAACATTTGAATTTGGCAAGGTAGATATCTTTCTTCCTCCTTTGCGAAAACCAATCCGAGCATTTGATCTGTCTCTAATGAAAGTGCTGTCAACGGGACGTTAAACCCTAATCTTCCGTCTTTTATCCACACATTAATGAAGGCTGTTAAATGCAAGAAAACTGTGAAAGTCGTAATGAGTATGCATTGATCTCTATACTCTCTGGATGTTGAACTTCATCTCTTTGAGCGTGCCAGCCATATATGTTCATATTTAGTTTCTTGACAAACTCAAATATGGCTGCTACGAAGTATTGCTAGAAAAAGAAATTAAAATACGCTTCGATTCCTCAACCATAGCAGTCTGTTATATGGTATATTTGCATACAGTTCAGAAATAGATGTAAGAAAGCAATCCTAGTCACGTACAAAATAATGAAAATTCATTTGTCATATTCAAACATGGCGGGCAACACGAAATCATTTGCAAAACATATGAATGTGCAGGCAAGTTGCAGTTCTGTGGTCAGAGATCAGAGTTACACTTCCAGATTCTATAGAGATCACTGTATGTTAAGGAAACATAGCAATAACAGTCAAAGTATTATGAGACATTAGAAGAATTACTTAACACTGATGTTCATCCAAAGTTCCGGCTGATATGGTTGGAAATGTACGAAGCTGTAAGGCAACGCTTGCAGGAAGACGTAGAAGTTGCACTAACGCAAGAAGTCGTCGAAACTTCGAGGGACAAAGACAATTTTAGTGGCTGAGTCGGAAGCAGCAAGGCGTGTATTCTAGCCTCATTATCAAAAGCTATCTAAAAATCTACGAAACCTATAAACGAAAGTTTGACTTTCCTTAAACTATCTTGTAATCAGTGGCGGCTGGTGCTCCACATGACAGAGGGTTCACTTCTTTGAGTGCCGGATCTTGATAGTGACCAGCCCCCCCCCCCCCCCCCGCGACTCCGTGTCCCAAACACACAATCCAGCGCACCTCTGCGAGTGGCGCCCCGGTTTGCCTCCCCTACCTTTAGATATATTTTCGTTAAAGGATCTGCGGAATGTCTTACATAGACTTGTTTGCGCTTGTCTCAAGTCGAGCTGAGGCGACAGCCTATCAAGCTTCTTTATATCACACTTCTGTCCCAAGCTGAAAGCTGAGTAATTTGTTTCTAAAAGATCCTGAACGTTGTTCATTTTTCTTTGATAATAAACACCAAGAACATATGAATGTGCACATGAACACTAAAACGCAATAAGTAACTGATTACACTGTTAAGTGACTGTAACAAAATGAATCTGTTACGATGAAAAGACAACCTATATTAGGGTCACGTGACACTGTAAGCGGCAGCCCCTCCTAACTTAACGCATGCGCAAAGGCTGCTCTTGCCCACATCTTTCCAAAACAGTTAAATATTTGTTACAATTAAGAGTATAAATGTCATTTCCCTCAAAATCGCGACACATTTGCTAAAATGTCCAAAGATATGTAGCAAGTAACAATACAAAGGAAGATTGGGTTAAAAAATTGCTTGTAGTCAGTCTCGAACGCACTACCTTTTGAGAGCGCATAGCTATGCCGCTATCAACAAGGGTATTTTTTCCATGTGGAGAGTAGTGACTTATTATTCATGATCGGATCCTTTGAGGGCTTTTACAGTTGATGCGACTTTAATTTACAACCCTAAGATATTTTACCAAATATGCGCCAAAAACAAATATGAAGGGCGGATGTTGCCTTCGTGGAGAATTTGCCCATGCGGAAGGCGAAGTGCGCAGTAGCTCCATCGTCTTTGCTTCGGGACCATTCGTGCGTAACTGCCAGAGCTCGAGTAGGCAGGAGCTAGCGTCTCTACCAGCTCCAACTCCAATGTTAAAAGCGGCGTCTTCCCTCGTCCCTCCCAGCCGCGGGAGCGCCCATATGCAGCCTCCAGGGGGTTCAGGAGAGAATTAGAACCTCAACCGCGCATGCGCATTGCAGCACAGTGACCACTGTCTCTTTATTTTAAGCGGCCCCACTACGGTCAGTATACGTCTTGTCTCTGCAACGTCAAACGTTTCTCATGAGATAAAAATATTAGAATGTGCATATAAAATGATTTGATAGAAGAACGTAACGAAGAATGATAGTTTAAAAACACTTTTTATTAATTTTATTTACTTTTTTCAGGGGGTTCACTGAACCAGTGAACACATAGTATGCACCTCCATTGCTTGTAAGAGAAGTCACAAGGTGACTATTGACTCATGTGTTCCTACATTTCTCCTAAATGCAAAATGACTTTCCTCGAGGTCGGATTCCATCATTTTTCCACTCGTCTGTAAATATTTCGTATTAGTTTTTGCAAGCATGAGTTTTAAACTGATAACTCTGTAATTTTCACACCTGTCTGCGCTTCATTTCTCAAGAACTGGAATTGATAGGATTGAAGTCTTCATACTTGTATACCAACTAGATTCTTCTCAGAGTGTGCTGATGCAATAACTCCGTACTTAGCTATAATTTACAACCGATCACTCAGCGAAAGATCCGTACCCAAAGACAGGAAAGTTGCCCAAGTTACTGCAATATTCAAGAAAGGCAATAGGAGTGATCCCCAAAATTACAGGCCAATTTCATTGGCGTCGTTTTGCAGTAGGATTTTGGAACATATACTTTGTTCGAATATTATGAACTATCTCGAAGAGAACGACCTATTAACCAATAGTCAACACGGATTCTGAAAGTATGACTCTTGCGAAACACAGCTTGTCCTTCATTCACATGAAGTGTTAAGTGCCATCGACAAGGGATCTCAAATTGATTCCATATTTCTGGATTTCAGGAAGGCTTTTGACACTGTACCCACAAGCGGCTTCTAATGAAATTGGTGCTTATGGAATATCTCCCCAATTGTGCTATTGGATTCAAGATTTCCTATCAGAAAGGACAGTTCGTTGTAATTGACGGTAAGCCATCGAGTAAAACAGAAGTGATATCTGGCGTTCCACAGGGAAGCGTTATAAGTCCCCTACTCTTCCTCGTGTTTATAAACGATTTAGGAGACAATATGAATGGCTCCGTTAGACTGTTCGCGGATGATGCTGTCGTTTATCGGTTAGTGAAGTCAACAGAGGATCAAAAGCAACTGCAAAGCGATTTAGACAAAATTTCTACATGGTGCGAAAATTGGCAATTGACACTAAATAAAGAAAAGTGTGAAGTAATACACACGACCACTAAAAGAAATCCGCTGAACTTCAATTACGCGATAAATCAGTCAAACCTTAAGGTCGTAAATTCTACCAAATACCTAAGACCAACGAACAACTTTGACTGGAGAGAACACATAGAAAATATTGTGGAGAAGGCGAACCAAAGGTTACGTTTCATTGGCAGAACGCTTCGAAGATGCACTAGCTCCACCAAAGAGACTGCCTACATCACACTTGTGCGTTCTCTCCTGGAGTACTGTTGCCCCTTGTAGGACCCTCACCAGGTGGGACTGACGGCAGACATTGAGAATGTTCAGAGAAGGGCAGCTCGTTTTGTTTTATCACGTTACGGGCGGGGGGGGGGGGGGGAGCGTCACGGAAATGTTGCACGAATTGGGGTGGAAATCATTAAAAGAAAGACGTTCATCGCGGCGTGATCTGTATGCGAATTTCAATCACCGACTTTTACTTCTGAATGTGAAAATATTTTGCTATCACCCACGTACTTAGGGAGACATGACCATCTCAATAAAATAAGAGGATTCAGATCGAAAACGGAACGATGTAGGTGTTCTTTCTTCCCGCGCGCTATTAGAGAATGGAACGGTAGAGAAAAGTTACGCAAGTGGTTAATGAACCCTCTGCCAGGCACTTGAATGTGATTTGCAGAGTATCTATCTAGATGCAGATGTAGATCAAAACATTCGTAGGCATTTCTTTTCATCACGTCCTCGTAGAAGAAAGAAGATGTTTTGTTGCGCAACTTGGTGGTAGGCTGACAGCGTTCGCTGAGGCGATGTTAGGCAGCCGTGGGCGGCGTTTTGGTCGTTAATACAGAAATCAATTTAAGCCGGACCCAGAGCCCGACTTGCGCGGCGCAAGGGAAGGGGCAGAGGGCACGCGCGCTTCCTGAAAGCAACACAGGCGGGAGCCGGGAGCCGACGCCTGCCACGTACGCATCGCGTACGTCTCAGCTGATAAGTCAGAGCATGACGTGTTACATCCGCAACAAATGGCCCACTTCCTAAGCTATTAGTCATCAGTCGTTGTTGTTGTGATCTTCTGTCCGTACACTGGTTTGATGCAGCTCTCCACGCTACCCTGTCCTGTGCAAGTCTCTTCATCTGAGAATACGTTCTGCAACCTACATCCTTTCGAATCTGCTTACTGTATTCATCCCTCGGTCTCCCTCTACGATTTTTACCCCACAAACTTCGTTCTAATGCTAAGTTGACAATTCCTTGATGTATCAGAATGTGTCCAACCAATCTATCCCTTCTCTTAGTCAGGGTTTGCCAGAAACTCCTTTTCTCCCCGATACGGTTAAGCACCTCCTCATTAGTTACGTGATCTACCCATCTAATTTTCATCATACGTCTGTAGTACTACATTTCAAAAGCTTCTATCATCGTTGTATCTGAGCTCCTTATCGTCCACGTTTCACTCCCATACAATGCTACACTCCAGACAAATGCTTTCAGAAAGGACTTCCTAACATTTACATTAATATTGGATGTTAACAAGTTTCGCTTCTTTAGACACGCTTTTCTTCCCATAGCCATTCTACATTTTATATCTTCTTTACTTCGGCCATCTTGCTACCCAAATAACAAAATCCATCTACTACTTTTATTGTCTCATTACCTAATCTAATTCCTTCAGCATCGCCTGATTTTCTGACATTGCATTACATTACCTTCGTTTTACTCTTGTTAATGTTCATCTTATATCTTCCTTTCAAGACACTGTCCATTCCATTCAATTGCTCTTCCAGATCTTTTGCAGTCTCTGATAGAATTACTATGTCATCGGCAAAACTGCAATGTTTTTATTTCTTCTCCCTGCACTTTAAAACCCTCTCCAAATTTCTCCTTCCATTCCTTCACTGCCTGCTCAATGTACAGATTGAACAACATTGAGGAAAGGCTGCAACCCTGTCTTACTCCCTTCCCAACCTCTGCGTCCCTTTCTTGCCCTTCGACTCTAACCGCTGTCTGGTTTTTGTATAGATTGGATGTAACTGAGATGGTGGGGTCATGTTCCACGCATGGGAGAAGCAAGGTTACCTAAGAGACTCATGAGCTCGGCAGCGGAGGGTAAGAGGAGTCGAGGTAGACCAAGAAGAAAGTACTTAGATTCGGTGCAGAATGATTTTGAAGAAAAAGGCATAACATCAGACGAGGCATCAATGTTAGCATTGAATAGGGAATCATGGCTTCAGAATTTGGAAGAGTGTATTCCAGTCGACATTGTCAAAAACTTTCTCCAAATCGACAAACGCTAAAAACGAAGGTTTGCCTTTTCGTACCCTATCTTCTAAGATAAGTCGTAATGTGAGTATTGCCTCCCGTATTCCTACATTTCTCCTAAATGCAAACTCATCTTCCCCGAGGTCGGATTCCACAAGTTTTTCCATTCGTCTTTAAATAATTCATGTTAGTATTTTGCAACCATGACTTATTAAACTGATAGTTCTGTAATTTTCACACTTCTACGCACTTGCTGGAATTGGAATTACGATATTCTTCTTGAAGTCTGAGGGAATTTCCCCTGTCTCATACATCTTGCATACCAGATGATGAAATTTTTTCACGACTGGCTCTCCTAATGATATCAGTCATATATTTGAAATGCGCTAACGGACATCTTGACTGAATATTACTAAGACGGCCGCTAGACTGTGTAAAATACCTGTCAGTACTATACATCACTTAGGTACATTTGTTAACCATTTAATTATCGATAAAGGATTTTGTCACGTTGTAAATTAATCTCAAGACTAATTAGAATGTTTGCAGTATTCAATATTTATCAGAAGCATGATCATCAATCACAAATTCTATTCTAAAGTATTTTTCAGAACATATAAAATCTCTGTGTCATTGCTAGGAAGAGATAGTGGTTGTTCTTTGCTGGTGGAGGTTGGAGTATTAGGGATATGGGGATTATGAATGGCTTCTATATGGAATGTTAATGGATGTATCACGAAAACTCAATATACACTACTGGCCATTAAAATTGCTGCACCAAGAGAAATGCAGATGATAAACGGGTATTCATTGGATAAATATATTAGGCCCTATTCTAGAACTGACATGTGATTACGTTTTCACGCAATTTGGGTGCATAGATCCTGAGAAATCAGTACCTAGAACAACCACCTCTGGCCGTAATAACGGCTTTGGTACGCCTGGGCATTGAGTCAAACAGAGCTTGGATGGCGTGTACAGGTACAGATGCCCATGCAGCTTCAACACGATACCACAGTTCATCAAGAGTAGTGACTGGGGTTTTGTCACGTGCCAGTTACTCTGCCACCATTCAGACGTTTTCAATTGGTGAGAAATCTGGATAATGTGCTGGCCGGTGCAGCCGCGGAACCTTTTCCATATCCAGAAAGGCTGGTACAGGACCTGCAACATGCGGTCGTCCATTATCCTACTGAAAAGTAGGGTTTCGAGGGATCGAATGAAGGGTGGAGCCACTGGTCGTAACACATCTGAAATTTAACGACCACTGTTCAAAGTGCCGTCGATGCGAGCAGGAGGGGACTGAGACGTGTAACCAACAGCACTCCATACCATCACGCCGGGGGATACGCCAGTATGGCGATGACGAATACACGCTTCCAATGTGCGTTCACCGCGATATTGCCAAACACGGATGCGACCATAATGATGCTGTAAACAGAACCTGGATTCATCCGAAAAAAAAAAAAAAAATAACGTTTTGCCATACTTGCACCCAGGTTCGTCGTTGCGTACAACATCGCAGGCGCTCCTCCTGTCTGTGATGCAGCGTCAAGGGTAACTTCATCCATGGTCTCCGAGCTGATAGTCCATGCTGCTGCAAACGTCGTCGAACTGCTAATCATTTGCATATCACAGCATCTTCTTCCTGTCGGTTTAATTTCGAGTCTGTAGCACGTCATCTTCATGCTGTAGCAATTTTAATGGCCAGGAGTGTATGTTTCAACTCAAAAATATGTCCTGCATTCGTCTACAGTTATTTAATCACTTGCACATGCAGTTTCTGTTGAGTACAAAGGTAGCATACGGGAGCTTACCTCATCTGAAATTAAGAACCTGCAGATTATACCGCGGGACTTTATCTGAAATTGATCGTATAATTGACTGTTATATTAGACACAGAACTGCTGGCAATTCCAGATTGGCTAGTGGGTTATTTGTTCGGTGCAGAGAGACTCATTCCAGAGACTCTCTCTCTTGTGCAAAAAATAAATACAAGGTTTAGGTTCACAAAATTGTACTCCATGAATCGAGAAGCTACGAGCTGCATCGACAGCACAACGTCTAGCATGTTGTGGCAAGAAACATATAAACTGTTCTCTTTCAGGATTTTCGTAGCATCTTATCAGAACCTGACCAGATACTTTTAAATTTCACCGTGTCTGAAGAAAGAGTTAATCTGAAATAATTTATTATCTCAGAAATATTGAATTTATTTTTTATTAATTATTTAATTTACAACTGTTAATATTATTGATCAATATTATTGACTGGCATTCCTTCAGAGCTATTGAAGTCTGTGGGGAAGGTAGTCATGACAAAACTATTTCACATGGTGAGTCACATGTATGAGACAGGCGAAGTACCCTCAGACGTTAAGAAAAATGTAATAATAATCCCCGTTCCAGAGAAAGCAGGCGCAGACAGGTGTGTAAATAACAGAACCACCAGTTTAATAAGTCATGGTTGCAAGATTTTAACACGAGTTATTTACACAAGAATGGAAAATATATATCAATTGAAGGATAGATGCCAAAGTCGCAATTCTTTTTATTTATTCACGATGTCTGGTTTCGACAATCTATGGCGTCATAAGCAGGTCCCTTTGCCAAAAAAAAAAAAAAAAAAAAAAAAAAAAAAAAAAAAAAAAAAAATTATAAAAATGCTCCACATAAAATCTGGTAGGTTTACTGGTTGATATTTATAATTAAAATCATGTGCTGGTGGGTAATCAGAAATAAAATAGATGGTTGGTCAGAACTAAAACAGTAAAAAAATACATAAAATAATAACCACATGTCTGGTTGAGCAATTACATAAAACCGGACGTCGTGAATGAATAAAATAAAACATTGCGATCTTGGCCATTTATAAAATGCAATCGCTCTCTAAAATGAGTAAATTCTGGAGTATATATTAGTTTGGATTTAGGAGAAACGTAGGAACACAGGATCAATTCTCACCTTACGATTTATCTTAGGAGATAAATTAAGGGAAGGCAAACCTACGTTTCTATCTTTTGTAGATCTGGAGGAATCTTGTGACAATATTGATTCGAATGCAAATTCTAAAGTCAGGAGGAGTAAAATATAGGAAACGGAAGGTTATTTACAACTTGTACAAGACCCAGACAGCAGTTATTTGAGTCGAAGGGCATGAAAGGGAAGTACTGGTAGCGAAGGGAGTAAGACAGGGTTGTAACCTTTCTCACCGTTATTTAATTTGTGCATTGAGCACGCTGTGATGGAAAGGAAGTAAAGATTTGAATAAGAAATTGAAGTACAGGGTGAAGAAATAAAAACTTCGCGGTTTGCTAATGAGATAATAATTCTTTCAGAGACAGCAAAGGACCTGGAAGAGAAATTGAACTGAAATGGGCACTGTCTTGAAAGGGAGTGTAAGATGCACATTAACAAGAGGAAAACAATTGTAATGGAATACGGTACCGTCTAAGAAAACTAAGGCGATGCTCATGGAATTAGATTAACTCACGAAACAATGAAAGTGGTAGCTGAGTTTTGTTACTTGGACAATAAAATATACGATGGTCGCAGTACGTATGATATAAAATGCATAATGGCAATGAGAAGGAAAGAATTTCTTAAAAAGAGATGTTTCTTAACATCTAATATGAAGTGTTAAGAAGTTCTTTTCTGAAGGCTTTTGTGTGGAGTGTTGACTTGTACGGGAGTGAAACAGGGACGATTAGATAGTTCAGACAGGAAGATATTAGCTTTTGATATGAGGTGCCACGGAAGAATGCTGAAAATTAGTTGGGTAGAGATAGCGTAACTAATGAGGAGGTACTGAACAGAATTGTCGAGAAAAGAAATATCTGGCATACCTTGACTAAAAGAAGGGGTCAACTGGTATGGTACATTCTTGGACATCAAGGAATCGTGAATTCAGCGTTGGAAGGAAGTATGTGGGGGTAAAACTCGCAGAGGGAGACCAAGGGACGAATACAGTAAGCAGAGTCAAATGAATGTGGGTTGTCATTCTTATGACGAGATGAAGAGGCTTGGACAGGGTAGAGTAGGGTGGAGAGTTGCATCGAACTGGTCTCTAGGCTGAAGACCACAATAACATCTATATTAATAAAAATGAATTTCCGCAAGTATGAAAGCGCATCACTTGAGAATGGCTTCACTGATTTGGCCGATCTTTGTTTGTTCTGTTCGCAATTCTCAGGACAAGGATTCTATGAAAGAAAATTTTTGGAAAATCTACCGAAAAATATCAGAATTTGAGGTAAACTGAAAGTACGCTTCCAGCTCGGTTAATTTTTTTAGATTCTCCAAAAATCAGCTTATTCATTCGTTTGTCGCCTAGCGACTAGATACCCTGTAACGGAGCGAACAAATACGCTATAGAAGGTTAGAATAAAGGGAGATGGCTTTATCTATGCTGGGAACGGGCATTGCTTGAAACCAGAATATCAGAATTTGAGAAAAACTGTAAGTACATTACCAAACGGGTGAAACCCTTCACCATTATAGTGCAAAATCTAATATCGGTCGACGTTCGCCCGACGCACTCCTACTACGTGATCGTAGAGTCAGTGAGACAGCAATGATAGCCACAGAAAAGTTCAAGGAAGAGCATGTTCTGATTCCAAGAATACCACTGATTCCAACCGACTTGCCATTTCAATTTAAGCGTGTCCAGTTTCCTGTTCGACTCAGTCGTTGGAAGGTTTTGGAATAAATCTAGATTCGCCATTTTTTGCCATGTTCAGTTGTACGTAGCGTGTTCGAGAATTCGTAAACCATCTGCACTATTCGTTTTTCCTCCGGACGGAAAGACAAAAAATATCGTTCATCAACAAGCGTTACAATGAACGCAACACAAAGACTTTCGAAACGTTGTATTTCCATTCCTCTTATTGTATTTCAAATAGCTGTTTTGTTTCATATGGAATTTCTATCATTAGAGTATGATCATGCTACAATTATTTTGTTTTCAGTTGAACAACTCTCAAGAAGATAAAAACATGCTATAAAAAGTAGTTCTGTTCTGCTCGCTACGAGAAAAACATGCTAAGCTGTGCTGTAAAAATGTGCGGTTTTGTTTTCCCTTTCCCAGTCATTTTAACATAAAACAGGAAAGTTGTTTTTAAGCCTAAATTTATAATCATAACTGTTCGTACAATAAAACGGCCATTGAAGCAACTAACGTCACAGATAGAGCATCTCGAAACATCTCTCTAATTATCCGTTTCAAATTGATTCGCCCTATCCTTTTTGACTTCTTTTCCCGATCAGGGTCCCGTTTGCAACAACAATAAATAAGTTCAGAAAGATGGAGAGGAGTAGATAGAGAATGGGAGAATGAAATGGATTTAAAAAGATAGGATGATATAGACACAGAGAGGAAAATGTTCAAATGTTTGTAAAACTTATGGGACTTAACTACGGGGTTATCAGTCCCTAAACGTACAAACTACTTATGAACTACTTTCGAACTAGGACGGCACAAATATCCATGCCCGAGGGGGGATTCGAACCCCCGACCGTAGTGGCCGTGCAGACCGTGACTGAAGCGCCTCAGTCCCCTCGGCCACCGCGGCCGGCCACAGAGAGGAGGAGGGAGTATATGAATATGGTGTGGGATAAGAGGGAGTGTGAAGGTGACGGAAAACGATAGGGTGAGGAGGAGATGGACAAAGGAAGGAGGGAAATAGAGGAGGGAGGAAGGGATAGACATAGGGAGAAGAAGAGAAGAGATTAGGGTTCATATCCCATACACATTTGCTACTGCGTAGCGTTGCTGGGATTGCTAGTAATAGATAATTATCGATGGTCCATTGGTAAGATCAAAGATTGTGCAACACAGTTGTGAGTCAAAAGTCACAGTACACACTTTCTATTTCAAAACTCTGCAGGAACTAGGAAAAATGAACATTCCAGTTAGGTGTGGAGGAGGTGGTCTATCTTTTACGGCATGTACCGAACGTGGGCCGGGTAGCATCTTGAAATCGGTAATCTTGAATCTAAAAGGAAGGAGCGAAGCTTGGAGTTTAACGTCCCGTCGACAGCGTGGTCATCTTGAATGTGAGTCAATTTTTTAAAATGGAAAGAGCATCGCCTGAAGTATCACATTACATAAGCATTTTCTGACAAGTTCTCTGTTGTAAACAAATTCGACGTAACAGTTATGGTTCGAAAGTTACAACACATTTCGTTTCGAGTTACAGACTGGACATTTCTCCATAAAGAATAATCATGTAATGTGTTCAATATGCTGTCCCTCTTGTTCAACGCACATTTGAGGGGCTGATTCCAATCGTCGTGCTCTCCCAGAATAATTTCCGCAGAAATGCTAGCACATGCTTCTTCAACGCCTTGATCCACACTGTTTCATATTTTTTCTGCATATACGATTTGCTTTAAGTGGCCACACAGATGAAAGTCAATTGGTGTGGGATCAGGTGATCTGGATGGTCATTCCTCTGAAGCACTTGTGCCAATCCAATGACCAGGAAATTGACCATCTAATCATCTAAAAAAGGTAAAGCAGTCAACAATCCGAAGATTGGTTAGTACACCACAGTGCTTTACTAGGCATGGTCCTGTTTGGAGGTGGTATGACGTTGCCTTCCTTCGACCTTCGAACTGACTTACCCAGCCAGTTATAGGGGGACCTACAGTTTAACGTGGATTCCGAAACACGGTGCTACTCGGTATTTTTCACATGAGCAATACTGCCAGAGGGGAAAGAAGTTGAAAGTGACAGATAAAAATCCTAGCACCTGGCGGGGCTCGAACCCGCGACTTTTGGATTTGTAGTCTGGCACTCTACCACTGTGCCTACGTCTAATATAGACTTCGCATCCACCGTAAGGTTCGTGGCGGACGTACACTGTACCACTACTAGGTATTTCCTTTCCTAATCCACTCCCAAATAGAACGAGGAAAAAAAGGATATCTGTATGCCTGTGTAAGAGATCTAATTTTTCTTATCTTGTCTTTGTGATCATTACGCGAAATGTAAGTAGGCGACAGGAAGATCGTTCTACACTCATCTTAAAATTTTGGTTTTAACAATAATTTCTTTAATGTTACATTTATATGTTACAGGAACAATGTTATGTTTTAGGCCCTTGTTTAAGATATCAATTTCAGAGTCAGTGAAACTAACAGATGTAGAATTGATAAACCTATCAAAGAAATTTTGTTCAGCAAATGGTGGGTTATAATCTGGATTCTTGCTGGCAATCAGAGCTCATAATTTCCTTTTATGCCTTTGTGTTGTGGTGTAATGCTCTGTCTTGATGAAAACACTAATGTCTTCTAAAATACATACAAAATGCACTGGAATTGAAAGGTTACGATATTCTAAGTGAAGCACATATACCTGTCTGTTCAGGAGCTTTTTCTGTTTATATTGATCTCTTATTTCACTCTGTAAGCAATACAGTTCACGCTTTACCTTTGCAAGTTGGGCAGTTTTACTATTGTTGTTGATGTTCACTTTAAGTGAAAAAGTGATTCTTAAATATATTAGACACCTTTTGTTAAATGCAATCGCAAGTATCACTTTCATCAATGGAAGTTTGTACTTTCTGAAATCTTGCTCAGTTTTATTAACTGAACTTCAATTACGCGATAAATCAGTCAAACCTTAAGGTCGTAAATTCTACCAAATACCTAGGAGTTACAATTACGAACAACTTTGACTGGAGAGAACACATAGAAAATATTGTGGGGAAGGCGAATCAAAGGTTACGTTTCATTGGCAGAACGCTTCGAAGATGCACCAGCTCCACCAAAGAGACTGCCTACATCACACTTGTGCGTCCTCTCCTGGAGTACTGTTGCCCCTTGTGCGACCCTCATCAGGTGGGACTGACGGAAGATATTGAGAAGGTTTAGAGAAGGGAAGCTCGTTTTGTTTTATCACGTTACGGTGGGGAAAGCGTCACGGAAATGTTGCACGAATTGGGGTGGAAATCATTAAAAGAAAGACGTTATTCATTGCGGCGTGATCTGTTTGCGAAGTTTCAATCACCAACTTTTACTTATGAATGTGAAAATATTTTGCTAGCACCCACCTACTTAGGGAGACATGACCATCCTAATAAAATAAGAAAGATCAGATCGAAAACGGGACGATTTAGGTGTTCTTTCTTCCCACGCGCTATTAGAGAATGGAACGGTATAGAAAAGTTAAGAAAGTAGTTAATGAACCCTTTGGCAGGCACTTAAATGTGATTTGCAGAGTATCTATGTAGATGTAGATGAGGTAATAATGACATTTTTAGCCATTATTTTTTGGTAGAGAACACCGCAGCTGAATTCGTAATAATACTATAGTAAATACATACTGCAACCAGCCACAAGATTTTTATAAATCAATTTATTGCGCCATTAGGCCTAGTAGTTTCGGGCCTGAGGCCATCATCAAACGGTAGTGTCGATATCAGGTTTACATTGGTGTCCTAAAATAACAAAATTATGTGAATCCATTAGGTAACAAGGTTAAAGATTATTATCCTAAACATAACAAAGTTTTCTTTCTTGTATTGTTCACACTTGAGTTAAGACTATATATATTGCTTATACACTGAACTTACTTCACAGAAAGGTTTTCTTTAAACATTATTATAGGAGAGAGTGTCTCCCCATGTTGAACTGTGAGGTTCACTAAATTCAAGATGGTGGCGTTTGTTTCCTCAGCTGATTTGATGCACCAAAGAACATGACACATTTACAGATATGACACACTGCAGTGCAAGTGCAGAGATACTTACGCTTATTGTCAAAAATAATTTAATTTTTACAACTGAATACTGCTTGAATTTAGTGAACCTCACAGTTCACAATGGAGAAACTCAAATATACATATCTCTCTCCTATAATAATAAGTATAGCATTGCCAGATATGATATCCACATGGCCGACGTCTATCCACCACAATAAGAAGGTTGAAGCTGCACAGCTTATGATATGATAAAAAAATAAATGACTGGCTATTAAATTTTATACATGTGTTCTAAAATGTATTCAGTTCCTTCTTAGCCATTTTAGAACCAAGCTAATTTTATGGAATGAGTTAAGACATTTTATTAAATGGCTCAGCTATGTCTGGTTTTTGCAGAAATTAACCTTGTGAAGTGATTTATCAATAATACGTACATTTGATTATTTTCGTTGTGGCTGGTCGGAATTTTAATTAACTAATTAGATGTGTCTGATGACGTTATTTAATTTTGAATAGTGCTAAAAAAACTTCGGTTTTATAATATTTCCACTTTGGAAATGTTTTGGCATTTCCACGGTACGAAAGAACTATGTTATGTATACAATTATATATATTTTTGACGAATTACAGCGTTCAAATGAATGAAATAAATCGCAATTTGCGATGTTATGGCATGACTGTATTAGGCTTAGGTGGAATACCAAACTATATATATATAAGGCTCGGCTCGGCTCCTGACGACAATTAATTGTGTCTCGATACCTCATGGTCTGTTCTTCCTGATGCGGGAATACAGTATTGTGGCTGCGAGCAATATAGAATAAATAGGCTGTGATATAGGAAAGAGACAGGGTGGCGAATGGAGATTTGTGTGTGGCGGGAGACATGCAGGGAAGAGTCCTCTGCAGTCGGGCTGGTCACTGTGTCCTCGGTGGCGGAGTGGTCAACGAGTCTGCCTAGTAAGTAGGAGATCCCGGGTTCTAATCCCGGCCGGGCACAAATGTTCATTCGCCACAGTTTGGTATTCAATCTAAACCTAATACAGTGATGCCATAACATCGCAAATTGCGATTTATTTCATCATGTTATGTATGTTGCTACAAGAGCACAGTGAGATATAAATGTTCAAATGTTTGTATAGTCTACGGGACTTATTTACGGGGTCATCAGTCCCGAAACTTACAAACTACTTATGAACTACTTACGAACTAGGGCGGCACAAATATCCATGCCCGAGGGGGGATTCGAACCCCCGACCGTAGTGGCCGTGTAGACCGTGACTGGAGCGCCTTAGTCCCCTCTGCCACCGCGGCTGGCACAGTGAGATAACTGAGAAACACTCCTGTGACATAATATTGCTGAAAATTATTAATTACAATTCTAATAGCTTGGTAAAACACTGATGATCACGGATTTAATTGGATGTGTATAAAACAGCTATACAAAAGAGTTTTCTTTCTTTGCCAGTTCTTCCTTAAATGTAATGAACTTGAAGATATTCAATAAATTAACGACGTATAGTCGAACTATATCAACTAACAGACGAAATTGTGGTATGACCTACAAGACACCGTCAGAACATCATGAATAATAATATCTATTAACGTTTCATATTCCAGATGGAACCATTATGTAACAGATAGCACATAACACCTAACATGGCTGTAGTAGGGGAGAGTGGGGTAATGGCGATCACTTAAGTTATTCTCGTCAGTGAAAGTTTAATTTATATGAGATTTTAGTGCTATTGAGTAAAATGGGCTACAAATGTATTAAACTTTATTGTAATATCGTTAAAATTCGTTCAAATCTGATGTATTTTGTAAAAAAAATAGTTTAAATAAAAATGTAGCTTTGCCCGGCATTTTCTCTACCATGGGGTAATGGCAGTCAGCATTTAAACCCATTGAAAATCATAGTAAATCTAAAGATAAGGTACAAAATGACTACAACTCAATTTCTATTAAATCAATCTGTTAATTTTAGAAAAGGGCGATATAAAATTATTGGAATTGTGAAAATAGACTTAATAAAAATGACACTCTTAGATACACAAATGTCACTTGTAGCCCTCTGCATGATCCCATCCGGAACAAGCTTGATGAGCCCATAATCCACAAATAGTGCAACGGAACCAAAGTTCCTCTTCTGTACCGAATTCTTTGCAATAAAAACAAATTTCTTCGTCAGATTCACCTTGGCACAACATTTTTTTATCATTTGTGTTTTCCAGAGTCAGGGGCATGGACGATTCTCTGCATATTTTTTGTTTTTTAATTTTACTGCTCGGGTCATAATTTTTCCGCTTATTTTGCTTCTTCTGCGTATTTTCTTCTTTGGCATTGTTCCTTCTATTTTTCTCTTCAAGCTTTTCCTCTATTGGAGTCGACGTGAAGATTTCTGAATGATGTTTGTGTCTTGATCATTTGGTAGTCAAACTACGTGGCCAAGAACTGCACCCACGTAATGGAGAAATTTACTCTATCGGAACTGCTACCGACTGACTGCCATTACCCCCAGAGCACGCCATATTTGAAAACGTTAAAATAAAATAACCATATAAAAAATAACCATATATCCTATGCCTTAAACAAATGTACCAGGAAAAAGTTCACGCAAAGTATACGATTGGCAACAATTTTTACAAACGTGAAATTCAAGTACTTACTGTGGTGTAAAGAATGCTGTTTCTTAAATGCAAGGACGTGAAAAACAACTTATCTGCACCAAAATCAGGTAGACACTGACATGATGGCGTAAATATCACCAGGAGTTCCTTAAACGGCCGTGAGGTTGCAGCACACTCTACAATTCCTCTACTGCATAGCAGTTACTTTGGTGCTCGCCATTATCCGGTGACCGTCATTACCCCACAATCCCCAACACTAATTATAGCCAGGTTGATGGATTCTGGTATGATACTCGCGTAAATGCAAGAGAACAACGCCACCGATGTGCTAGACATAAGCTAGTCTTCGGAGACCCTGCTCCCAGATTTTTGTCTTCAAAAGAATTGAGGACTCTAGTAAAGCACATGTCCGTACGAAGCCATCAGCATGATCGTTGCGGTATTGTTAAAAATAAATATGAAAGAATCCGTTTGTAAATGAAGTAGTTTAATTATATCCTATGATCGTGTCTTTCCTTGCCAGCAATCGAGGGTAAGAAAGCCACTCAAGTTTAGCCTGTCTCAGCATGCCTTAGGAGGTATATCTCACTGATTACTGATTCGAATAAGCAAGTCAGTGTGCTTCATTTGCAGAGGCTCCGCTCACTCTTCTTTGGTTATTTCTCTTCTGTTCCTTCGATGCTCGTCATTTCATTTTTGACGAGTTTTCGATTTTAATTTGACAGTTGTGTACGGCAAAAAATCTATGTCCTCATCAACAACCAGTAATCTGGTATTACGTCCGATATTATCTAGTTAGTAGTTTACGTACTTCCGGGCCAGATTGTATACCAACTAGATTCCTCTCAGAGTATGCTGATGCAATAGCTCCGTACTTAGCTATAATTTACAACCGATCACTCAGCGAAAGATCCGTACCCAAAGACTGGAAAGTTGCCCAAGTTACTCCAATATTCAAGAAAGGCAATAGGAGTGATCCCCAAAATTACAGGCCTATCTCATTGACGTCGATTTGCAGTAGGATTTTGGAACATATACTTTGTTCGAATATTATGTACTACCTCGAAGAGAACGACCTATTAACCAATAGTCAGCACGGATTCAGAAAGTATCGCTCTTGCGAAACACAGCTTGCCCTTTATTCACATGAAGTGTTAAGTGCCATCGACAAGGGATCTCAAATCGATTCCATATTTCTGGATTTCCGGAAGGCTTCTGATACTGTACCCCACAAGCGGCTTCTAATGAAATTGCATGCTTATGGAATATCTCCCCAATTGTGCGATTGGATTCACGATTTCCTATCAGAAAGGACACAGTTCGTTGTAATTGACGGTAAGTCATCGAGTAAAACAGAAGTGATATCTGCCGTTCCACAGGGAAGCGTTATAGGTCCCCTACTCTTCCTCGTGTTTATAAACGATTTAGGAGATAATCTGAATAGCTCCCTTAGACTGTTCGCGGATGATGCTGTCGTTTATCGGTTAGTGAAGTCAACAGAGGATCAAAAGCAACTGCAAAGCGATTTAGACAAAATTTCTACTTGGTGCGAAAATTGGCAATTGACACTAAATAAAGAAAAGTGTGAAGTAATACACATGACCACTAAAAGAAATCCGCTGAACTTCAATTACGCGATAAATCAGTCAAACCTTAAGGTCGTAAATTCTACCAAATACCTAGGAGTTACAATTACGAACAACTTTGACTGGAGAGAACACACAGAAAATATTGTGGGGAAGGCGAACCAAAGGTTACGTTTCATTGGCAGAACGCTTAGAAGATGCACCAGCTCCACCAAAGAGACTGCCTACATCACACTTGTATATCCTCTCTTGGAGTACTGTTGCCCCTTGTGGGACCCTCACCAGGTCGGACTGACGGAAGATATTGAGAAGGTTCAGAGAAGGGCAGCTCGTTTTGTTTTATCACGTTACGGGTGGGAAAGCGTCACGGAAATGTTGCACGAATTGGGGTGTAAATCATTAAAAGAAAGACGTTATTCTTTGCGGCGTGATCTGTTTGCGAAGTTTCAATCACCGACTTTTAGTTCTGAATGTGAAAATATTTTGCTAGCACCCACCTACTTAGGGAGACATGCCCATCCCAATAAAATAAGAGAAATCAGATCGAAAACGGAACGATTTAGGTGTTCTTTCTTCCCGCGCGCTATTAGAGAATGGAACGGTAGAGAAAAGTTATGAAAGTGGTTATGAACCCTCTGCTAGGCACTTAAATGTGATTTGCAGAGTATGTATGTAGATGTAGATGAATTATTGCTCTTTCATCGATGGCCTTATTGATATTCGTACTTTTTCAAGGTCTTGTCTTAACTGTGTGCTTTCGAATTGTTTTCATTTTGAGCACCATATTTCGATGGTCGGAGCCACCGTAAGCAAGTGCTGATAGTTTCATGGAACTGTGAGCTCGCTGTCTTTGTACTCCAAACAAACTGTAAACTACTATTGGTTTCCGCTATTCATAGCCGAGTTCGATTACTGACGCCCAATGCGCCCTTTGATGCTGTTTTTCTTTTCAGAGTCCGCACTGACGTTCCGTGAAACGCAAATTCTCTGGTGGGTGTGGTGACTGGCGAAATCTTGATAAATTGAGTGCCGGACGTTAAGTCCCGTTTAAACTGAAAACTCCGACCCTGCTCATTAGGTTTCTGACATATTGATTTCGACAGTCACCTTAATAATGATGCTTTCTCAGAAACTTCGTAATTGCACCAACCTGCTGGTCTCATCGTACTAATTTCATGTTTACACTTCAGGCACTTGTCGGCGCCAGCTGATCTGCTTGGTTGTTTTAGTCGGGTGTGCCGCTGATGTTCTTTGTACCTGTCGTCGACTGTTCTGATAGTTTGCCCCTCAGAACATTTCACATTCACGTGGAATACTATACATAGGCCTACGATGCTTATGTAGACCTATATCGTCTTTGTTGTTGTTGTTGTTGTGTTCTTCAATCCGCAGACTGGTTTTATGTAGCTCTTCATCTACCCTGACCTCTTCATCTGAGAATACGTACGGCAGCCTAATTCCTTTCGAATCTGCTTACTGTATTCGTCCCTTGGTCTCCATCTACGATTTTTGCCTCACATATTTCCTTTTAATGCGAAGTAGACGATTCCATGATGTCTCAGAATGTGTCCCATCAACCTATCCCTTCTCTTAGTCAGGACATGCCAGAAACTCCTTTTCTCCACAATTCTGTTGAGCACCTCCTCATTAGTTACGTTATCTACCCATCTAATTTTCATCATTCTTCTGTAGCACCAATTTTGAAAGCTTCTATCATCTTTTTGTCTAAACTCCTTGTAGTCCACGTTTCATTCCCATACAATGCTACACTCCAGAAACATGCTTTCAGAAAAGATTTCCTAACATTTAAACTAATATTGGATGTCAACAAATTTTGCTTCTTCAGAAACGCTTTTCTACTTATCACCATTATGCATTTTTTATCTTCTTTACTTCGGCCATCAAGAGTTATCTTGCTACCCAAATAACAAAACTCATCTACTACTTTTATTGTCTCATTACCTAATTAATTTGTTCAGCATCGCCTGATTTTCTGACACTACATTCCATTACCTTTGTTAATGTTCAACTTATACTTACCTTTCAAGACACTGGCCATTCCGTTTAATTGCTCTTCCAGGTTCTTTGCTGTCTCTGACAGAATTACTATTTCGTCAGCAAACCGCAAGGTTTTTATTCCCTCTCCAAATATCGTCTTTAACATTACAAAATATGCTTTTCATCTGAGTTGGAGGAAGCGTGATACACGGGAAGTCATGTACACTGACCTTTCCGAATATTGGGCAAGTAAAGATAGAGAAGCGATTTTTGCCTTGTCTTCGTCAGTCTTAGCACAGGCATCTAGTACGAGGCGTATCCAGAAGATAAGTTCAACCACTTTTTTTTTTTTTTTTTTTTTTTTTTTTTTTTTTTTTTTTTTTAAGCCAACACAGTTAGACGAAAAACTCTATTAGAAACAGCTACAGCAATGTTTGAGTTATTTTTAGACATAATCACCAAAAGAATTGAGACACTTCTCATATCATGCGCTCAACTTTTGTATTCATGTGTCGAACAAGTCTGGCGCCTGTGAATGGGAACAGCGTGAGACAGAAGTAGTCAGCTCTTACCGTGAAACAATGCGGAAACTGCGACGTGCCATTCAGAACAAGAAACGTGGAATCCTTGCCACAGGTTTGTGCTTCTCCGTGACAATGCTCGCTGCTGCCTAGTAAGTTTCTCTGATGTCCCACAGAAAGAATTCGTTTCAGGATTTCGTATGTGTAGGTGACTAGCTACATTAACTATTCCTCACTGCTTGATGAAAACTTGGAAACCCAGGAAGGAATCGCCGTAAACTGCATAAAGCTACTCATACAGTGCGATACCCAGCCGTCAATTCGGACTTGGCCTGAAATCATCATTTCACCGAGTTATCTTATGTATTGTTGTGGGGTTACCTTCTCTTCCTTTTTCTTTCAAGAAGTAAGCTTTTCTCCTCTTTTGTCCATAGCGAGGTTGTTGCCAACGTTTTTTTAATCTTCCAATGTCTTTCCCAAGGATAGGTTTATATGATCAAACATGTTTAAAGACACTGCCTTCTTTCATTTCCTATCATTCCATGTTATATTTTTTTAAATAATTTTCAATTCCCTTATCACATCGTCATTTTTAAATCATTTGCGGATTTCCTCGAATGTCAGGGACTGGAAAATATCATCTACACATAAATGCGAAAGAAGCTCTACGCGTTACACTTTCACGACTAAACCACTTAACAGATTTTGATGTAGTTTGGTATGGTGATAGCTTGAATGCTGATGAACAAGGTAGGATTCGTTAGAAAGAATGTAATTCAAGATATCTGCTGATTTTAAGAGTTGTTGTGATCTTCAGTCCGCAGACTGGTTAGATGTAGCTCTCAACGCTACCCTGTCCTGTGCAAGTCTCTTTATCTGAGAATACGTTCGGCAACCTACATCCTTTTGAATCTGCTTACTGTATTCGTCCCTCGGTCTCCCTCTACGAATTTTATCCCACACACTTCCTTCTAATTGCTTGATGTCTCAGAATATGTCCCACCAATCTATCACTTCTCGTAGGATATACCAGAAACTCCTCTTCTCCCCAATTCGGTTAAGCACCTCCTCATTAGTTACATGATCTATCCAACTAATCTTCATATTTGATCTATAGAACCACATTTCAAAAGCTTCTATCATATTTTTGTCTGAACTCCTTATCATCCACGTTTCACTCCCATACAATGCTACTCTCCAGACAAATGCTTTCAGAAAGGACTTGCTAATATTTAAATTAATATTAGATGTTAACAAGTTTCACTTCTTCAGAAACGCTTTTTTTCCCATAGCCATTCTGCATTTCATATCTTCTCTACTTCGGCCATCAGAAGTTGTTTTGCTACCCAAATAACAAAACTCATCTACTAATTTTATTGTCTCATTACCAAATCGAATCCTTGAGCATCGCCTGATTTTCTGACATTCCATTGCATTACCCTCGTTTTACTCTTGTTAATGTTCATCTTATATCTTCCTTTCAAGACACTGTCCATTCCGTTCAGTTGCTTTTCCAGATCCTTTGCAGTGTGTAACAAAATTACTATGTCATCAGCAACCCACAAAGTTTTTATTCCTCCTCCCTGAACTTTAATTCCCTCTCCAAATTTCTCCTTGCATTCCTTCACTGATTGTTCAATTTTAAAAGTATAACTCGAAATATGGAACAGCTGAGCATAAACTTTCTCTTACAGCTTCTGAGACGTTTGAAGACTTCTTCGAAAAGCAATTTATTATTATTATTATTATTTACGTTTGAAATTTTTCACATTTATTAAAATACTCTTAATGATTGATATGTTGTACGTAATAATATTCAACATATGGAATACAATGTTTACACAAGACGCGAACGTCTTCAAACCGCCGAACCGATTTAGATGACATTTGAATCCTGCATAATTTACACATGGTATAACGTACAGCTTCTACAGTCACGAAGCAACAAACAGTTTCTTTTCGTATTTAATAATATCTTTATTTCAATGTCGTTAAAGAAGGTATTTACCGTCAGTCTACACACGGTTTATATTTAAACCGGAAAATTCGAAAGTTTCCTTTTATGCTGATAATCCGGGTATTACTGAAGAACAAAGTTGCGAAATTTTTGTACTTCTTTCGATGGTCCTTAAGCAAGGACATCAACGAGAGCGAAGGCGCGGATGAAAGCAAGTCATTATGTAAAACACATGAACATGAAAATTGAAGTACCGAGTTTTAATATTAATCACACAAAAAGAATAATGAAATTTATATAATTTGAAATGCCCTTTTCCATACATCTACACACAACGAAGATAATGTGTGTACGTAGCCGAAGATGTTTTCATGTCTATAATTCAGATGTTATATTTCCTATCACACATTAAAATCTCGAACTGTCGTAGGAAGTGAACGTCGAAAATGGAAGCGCTACCAACTTCTGCCTTGCTATGATAAATAAACAGTCCAACGTTTCATAAAAGGGAAGGTATGCAGTGCCATAAAAATTGGCAATAACTACAAAATAACCCCACATTTGTCTTGATTAGGTTTTCTAAGAACCATAGGAAGGAATGAAACGTAACATTGCAGGATAGTTTACTTAAGATAGTCTTGAAATGTACGATTTTTAATGAAGAGTTTCATTTTCTATTATGATCAAAAATGGCTAATAAACTACAGAAGACCCCACCGATTTTATACTCATGTACGACAAGGTTTCTTTACTACAGTTCCAGTCAAATCAGAAAGTATAGAACGTACGATACTTACATCTTTTAATGTACCAGATCAGCCACCACAGTTGTAGCTGTGTAGTTGTAGTTGTAGCTGTGACAATAAAATATCGAAAGTATATATATAATAAAAAACCATTTCCCAACTAAGCAGAAACCAGTTCACCGTTGCTGCTACAACTGAACCACAAACGGCAATAATCTTCAAAACATTCGTTTTGTAAGCAAAAGTAATTGTACTCAAGTGTTGTTGTTATGGTCTTCAGTCCGCAGACTGGTTTGATGAAGCTCTGCACGCTACCCTGTTGTGTGCAATACTCTTCATCTGAGAATACGTACGGCAACTTACATCCTTTTGAACTATTTGTAGTGTCGTTCCCAGAACCGATCGCGGTCCTCTGGTTTGGAGCCGAGTGGAAGGCTTAAACCAGAGGCTCAGACGATTCTGCGAAGATCTGGGCTGCAAATTTCTCGACCTCCGCTATCGGGTGGAGAAATGTAGGGTTCCCCTGAATAGGTCAGGCGTGCACTACACGCAGGAAGCGGCTACAAGGGTAGCGGAGTACATGTGGAGTGCACATGGGTTTTTTTTAGGTTAGAGAATTCCCTCCCTAGGCCCGACAAGATGCCTCCTGAGCCACGACAGGGTATCAGTAGGCAGAGCACAACAGGGAAGGAAATGATGAATGTAGTAGTAGTTAACTGCAGGAGCGTCTATAGAAAGGTCCCAGAATTGCTCTCAATAATAAACGATCACAATGCCCACATAGTACTAGGGACGGAAAGTTGGCTGAAACCAGATGTAAACAGTAATGAGATTCTAAACTCAGACTGGAATGTTCACCGCAGAGATAGGCTGGACAGTGAAGGGGGAGGCGTGCACTAGTATCGAAGGAAATAGCCGGAGATCCGAAGTGTGAAATAATTTGGGTGAAGGTCACGGTTAAAGCAGGCTCGAACATGGTAATCGGATGCTTTTATAGGCCTCTTGGCGCAGCAGCTGTTGTGGCAGAACACCTGAAGGATAATTTGGAAGGATAATTTGTCGAAGTTTCGAGGAGTCTAGCAGTATATTGCTCCCTCCTACGTTTATCTCTCGTAGAGATCGAGATCAGAGAGATTAGAGCCCACACAGGGGCATACCGACAATCCTTTCCGCGAACAATACGTGACTGGAATAGGAGGGAAAGTCGATAGTGGTACTCAAGGTACCCTCCGCCACACACCGTCGGGTGGCTTGCGGAGTATGGTTGTAGATGTAGATGTAGAATCTGCCTACTGTACTCGTCCCTCGGTCTTCCTCTACGACTTTTACCCACACACTTCCTTCTAATGCTAAGTTGGCGATTCCTTCATGTCTCAGAGTGTGTTCTACCGACCTATCCCTTCTCTTAGTCAGCGTTTGCCAGAATCTCAAAGTATATGAGCTTAAACGAATACGAATGCTGTTTAAAAACGTTCGAATCATTTGACTCCGAATTGTTACACGCCAAAAAAAGTGCCTGTCATATAAGAATAGATAGTAACACGAATTTATGTTTCTCGTATGTTTTTATTCTACTACTTTCAGCGGAATAAGCTGCAGATATACACATATTCGTAAATATTACATCATGAATAAGTTGTTGTTCATATCACTGAAGAAGTGAAATTCAACTGTTTTTATATTTATTTCACGATTATTTATGTCCTTCGATAATTTGCTTTTGCTTGGAACGCAAAAATTGCAGAAGCTATTTGGTTAATTACGTAGAAAAGCAATTAGAAACAAATATTACTCGTACGGTGCCTTGCCCACCATTAGGAATTAGGAGCGTTAGTGTCGTTACAACTGTTAGTTGGTAACAGCAGTAAGTGTTGCGAATGTGTACATTAGACTGTGCTAAAAGTGACACGCAAAAGTAACAGTTACGTGATATCGCATTCCGCACTGGACTCGCATTCGGGAGGATGGTGGTTCAAATCGACCTCCGGCCATCCAGATTTAGGTTTTCCGTGATTTTCCTAAATCACTCCAGGCATATGCCGGGATGGTTCCTTTCAAAGGGCACGGCCGATTTCCTTCCTCATCCTAACCCAAAAACTCCGAACGTTAGCTCCGTCTCTAATGGCCAAGCTGTCGACGGGACGTTAAACCCTAAGCATCCATCCATCCATATCGCATTCTGCTGGCGTCTGTGTATACGGTAAATGGTTCATTTTCATACACCCGCATACCTAGCAACTACAATGTTGCAACTGCTAGGTCAGTGATGCCACCAGCAGTGCAAATCAAAACGCCGTACCAACGAAGTCTGTAAATAATTTTATTGGTGTCGTTATTTCGTTAACTCTTCTGTAGGAGTAGCTTTGTACTAATATTCCGCCGTTACCACAAAATTTGAATTATTTCCTATTTTTTTAATATATTTATTTTGAGTATTTACGGCGAGGGGAACAAGAAATGGACCGACAGATGGTGAAGGAGGAGATGAACAGAGAAGGTTTGAGAGGGAAGATAGAAGGAAGAGAAGAAGGAGATGGAGTATGGTCAGAATGGAGAATGAATAGAGGAACGAGTAGGAGACATAGACAGGGAGGAAGTGACAGACAAGAGAGACAGGATGGCTAATAGATGAAATAATGTAAAATACGATAGCTTTTCTTAGGACAATTATATGTCGCATGCTCCACAGTCGGTAAAGCGTCTGATACGTTTATTTTTGCAGACAGAAGACAAACAATACATTTTGTAAATCCACCGGTTTTACAGTGCGTAAAGATTCACTGGGAAAACATATTTCTCCACCTTTCGTTTCATTCCACATAGGCACAGCAATATAAAGCAGGGTATTGGTCTGATAGATATATTTTATCGTTGGTTCTATAGTCACAAGAATTATTTTATTTACTTTCCAGTTCATTTCATATGAGACGGAGCAACAGCAAAACGTGGCCGGGTTTAGCTATTTATGTATTTGATGTAATTAGCTTATCGAAAATAGAAATAAAATGTTAGTATATATACACTGCATGAAAAAAAAGTGATGGCTCCAGAAGCAGTAGTTGAAAATGAAACTACATTGGATGAAAGAGCATATGACTTTATTGAACTGACTGCAGTAAGGAAGGAAAGAGACAAGGCTGTTGGAAGTTAGAGCTGAGTTGGGTGTCGCAGCCCCTCTGGGTGCAATGCATGCCTAATGCAGTTGGGAATGTAACAGACTGCTCCTAAGGGAGCTGTCCTTCCAAACCGCGCGGGTTGGTCACAGATTAACTACACAGAGAAGAAGTCCCCCCTACTCCACTGTCCTACGCTTTCTTCATAGTTCTGTAAGATGCTAGAAGATGTCAGGCGGTTCTCCGGCTTAGCACCGGTAAACCAAACTAGAGGCGCTTCTGAGGGTGCGCCTCTTACATCAGAGGGTATAGTGGAGGGGAGGCTGAGGGGAGACCTTGTGCCGCCTGCCAAGAGGTTACGGTTGTGTTGGTGCACTGGCGTTTGAGGGGAAGTGGTGGTGAGGACGGCCGCTACCTGCAGCCTGCTCTGACCGATTTTAAAGGGTCGTTTCTGACCTCAGCGCCATCATGGGACATCTTACGGAACTGCTGAAAACCCCCGCCTCACACCCCTGCGCATGTGACAGGGGCCCTTACGGAGGTTTCCCGTCTGTATATTTTTGTCTGTGGTTTGTGGACTGAGGACCCTTCGAACGTTATTCCACACCTGCTCAATGATGGAGAAGTCTGAGGAACTTATTTACCATATGATGATCTCAACATGACTTAGGCAGGCTATAGACACGGGTGCTGTCTGTGGGCGTCCATTATGTTGTTGGGAACACTATCGCAGGGTTCTGTGCCACCAAGTGTAGGAGGTGAGGACACAGAATGTGACTTATCACTGTGCCGTAACTGTCTGCCGAAGCATGTTTAGAGGAGACCTCGCTGTATATCCTATGACTCACCACACCAAGATACCAGGAGCCTCGAGTGTGTGTCTCTCCACTACATTTCCCTTGCTGCCAAGCCCGCAAATGGTGGTCTCAGAGACTATGGTTCAGTGAGACTCATCAGTGAAAATGATGGGACGTCATTCGACCTCTGACCATGCCTTCTGGCCACAAAACCTCTCCAAATGCTGGGTGTTCTCGTGTCAATGGCAAATGACACTTAGGGTGATAGGATCTCAATCTGGCAGTTACGAGTCGTTGAGACACAGTGCAGAAACTCACAGGATGTTGTAGGATCTCCAGTTCATTTTTGGGAACAGTGGGTGTTGAGCTCATGCGATTCTGCATTTATGGCGCATGACACCGTGTGACATTGCTCCCTCGGGATGGTGTTTCTTGGTCGATCTGAACATGTTGTCTGAACCAGCACTTGCTTGGGTGTCCTCATACATCCATTATTTCCAACATTGGGCCACTGTGATATCTGCCTCTGAAATCTATTCACCTGGAGGATAGGCTGTCTACTGCGTCTGCAAGGCATTAAGGGTGCTTCGTCCTGCTTCACTGTCTGACTACCGGAAACTGACTGGTACCCAACGTTACAACAATAGGGCGGAGACATCACACGAATGCACTCTGGTGGGCGTTCTACACATTACAGAGCCATATAAATGTAATAATTTATTCACACGTCAATGATATGCAATGCATTAATACGGGAGTGAAACATCTGTGCTGCATGGATATCTAGAACTTCATCTACGGGGGTGACCATTGCACTCGGGACCGATATACAGAATGATTCACGAAGAAATGCAAATATTTTAACCCTTTCGAGACGCGAGGCCCGTATTCATGGCCCTACGCGGCATTAGCTATGGGATGCGAGACCTGTAGAAGTAGCCCAACTGTCAAGTCACAAACCAAGTGCTGTATCTAGGGACTGACTTGGAGTATCGACACGGGAGCTCGCGTGACACCTGCTGTCATGATTATGTTTGCGGCTCAGTGACTTATTGTTTTCTGAATGAAGTGGTGATTTTTGTCTTAGTGACTACTTAATTATGGCTCTTTTATCTCACAAGGATATTGAAAGTTTGCTGAATGACAGTAATGAAGAGTGGAATGTAGATGAAGATGATGGTGAGAGTGAGTGGTCAGGAAGTAGTGATGGTGATGAAAAAGATGATGAAGAGGAAAATGAAGACGAAGATGAAGGGGAAATGAAGAAGACAATGAGGAAGAAAATGAAGACAATGTCGTTGAAGAAAATGATGAGGATGGTGGTGATTGGAATGACGGAAGTGGCGCGAATAGTGGTGTTCCTCGGGGCAGTGGTGTATGGACAGATATTACAGGAAAAGGGGGAGCTTCCTGATGATTTCGATTTTGTGCCATAACGGGAAAAAATTCTGAAGCACTGACAAATAGTAAGAGTTTCCTAGATTCTTCCAACTATATATTTCTGACGAACTGTTGAATGACAAGTTGGCATTATGTGACTTTGACGTAAATAAAAGCTTTTTTGGGTACCATTCTCAATATGTCGATGAATGAAAGAAGTGACATAAAAGCCTACTATTCTATTCTATTGACGTAAATCAAATTATTCATCCCTCAAAATGGACTTTTTATTTTTCATATCATGGACGTCCCGTAAAAATCTGTATTTTATATGTCGTTTTAACTCTTTCGGGACGGAGCGCGGTTCCCCAAAGCGGAGCAATTTGGAGCGACTGTTTTAAGTGCTGTGTGGATTCCATATCCGTCAGGTTTCTTTCGTCGCTTACGAAATCTACAATTTTTGACTTATCGGTATAATTTTTTATTTTTATTTATTTATTTTTTTTTTTTTTTTTTTTTTTGTAAATGGAGCTTAAAACACTCGCTGTACTGGCATACTATTTTCATATTTCATATCGTGCACTTCTTGACTCATCGGTGGTTTTTTAAACTTTTTTTTTAATTGAGAGGTGATGCATTGAATTATACATATTGAAATTAGTTACATCTTATTCTTTAAAGTTTTAGCTTTAAGCACAGACAGAGACACTTGTAACATGAATGGCGTAACGAGTAAATTGTTTCGTGTGAACAGTTGCCTTGTTTGCCATCTGGTGGCGAGACTCCGCATTGCTGCTAAATGGCGCGCAATCGAATACAGCTATATTCCACGCCATATGGCTGCCATTTGACAGTGTACGTCTGTTTGTTTATGTCGTCTGCAGTGCACGGCGTATCCATGGAGTGGTCCAAAGAAACGATAGACTGTACGTATAGCACCTTAGTAATAGGATATATAAAGGTACCTACTCACCTCTTTGATGCTGAGAGTGAGATATATTGTCGCATAATAGTGTTTTTCTTTGTTATTCTTGGTCCTACTAGACGAAGCAATGTCATGAATTCTGTCCCACCAATCCTCAGAAAACTTTTGTAGGATTCCTTGGCCTCTAACCTGAGTTCATGATGTAACAGTCTATGTAATTCCCGACCGCCGGCATCACGTATTAAAATCTATTGTCTACTCCACTACCTTCCATTTTGCCAACGTACATTTCTTCGTTGATGTCATCGAGATATAACCGCAGCGATGACTGCATAAACAGCAGCTGCCACTTTTATTCCGTCGTCATCCATCTTCTAAAATAATGTTGCGCCATCTGCAGTTATTTTGTGCTGAAACACAGCTGCCAGATGACATGGGATCTCTTGAAGAAAGTCGTTGTTAATAGTGGCCATCTGTTAGCGAAGATCTCGTTTTGGTTTTCATGTATTTCATTCATAAAAAATAAATAAAAATAAATAAAAAATAAATTAAAAAGTGCTTGCAGATACAGGTGCTTCCAAATAAAAAAAACCTATTAAAGTGATAACTTGAATACGTTGGGAAAATTATCAGATTTGACACATTTTTTAGATAATTCTATCCCCTCATTCCGCAGATAGCTATGGTACGCTATTCTAAGGCTTTCATTAATTCGAAGCTTAGTCAACTCCGTCTATAGGTGAGAAATGGTGTCTTCAATCTTAACCTCAAAAGGATTTTGGAACAACTTCATTTAGGACTCTAATTTAAAAAAAAATCTACATCTGTACTCTGCAACCAACTCACGGTGTATGGTGGAAGGTACTATGCGTACCATTGTCAATTTCTTTCTAGTCCAGTCGCGTATGGTTCGCGGCAAAAATGATTATCTGTATGCCTCCGTGTGGGCCGTAATCTCTCTGGTCTTATCCTTGTGGTTGCTTCGCGAGATGTACATAGGGAGAAGCAATATTTCGGTTGACTCCTTATGAAACGTACTCTTGCGGAACTTTGACAGAAGCCCGTACCGCGATGCAGATGGCATCTCCTGCAGCATCTCCCACTGGATTTTCGTTAAACATCTCCGCGACGCTATCGTGTTTTCTAAATAAGCCTGTAACGAAGCGTGCTGCTCTCCTTTGGAGCTTCTCTATGTTTTCTGTCAACGCTTCCTAGTACGGTTCCCACACTGATGAGCAATACTCAAGCGCTGGCTGAACGAGAGTTTTGTAACCCACTTCATTTGTTGACGGATTCTTCCAATGAATCTGTGTATCTTCTCTCAAACTTATTTGTTATTTTTCTCCGCGGTTGATTGGCCGAGTGTTCTAAGGCTCTTGGCTGCGGAGCGTGCGGTTACTCACTGTCGGAGTTTCGAGTCCTCCCTCGGGCATGTGTGTGTGTGTGTGTGTGTGTGTATTGTCCTTCTACATCTACATCTACATACAAATCACATTTAAGTGCCTGGTAGAGGGTTCATTAACCACTTTCATAACCTTTCTCTACCGTTCCATTCTCTAATAGCGCGCGGGGAGAAAGACTACCGAAATCGTTCCGTTTTCGATCTGATTTCTCGTATTTTATAGGGATGGTCACATATTCATATGTAGGTGGGTGCTAGCAAAACATTTTATCACATTCAGAAGTAAAAGTCGGTGATTGAAATTTCACAAATAATACTCGCCGCAACGAATAACGTCGTTCTTTTAATAATTTCCACCTCAAATCGTGGTACATTTCCCTGACGCTTCCCCCCCCCCCCCTGTAACCTGATAAAACAAAACGAGCTGCCTTTCTTTGAACCTTCTCATTGTCTTCCGTCAGTCCCATCTGGTGAGCGTCCCATACTGGACAACAGTACTTCAGGAGAGGACGCACAAGTGTGATGTAGGCAGTATCTTTGGTGCAGCTGTTGCCTCTTTGAAGTGTTCTGCCCAGTGATCTCTATAGAAACTGGATGTACAACTCTGATGTCTGAGCACAGAATTGCAGCGTGCCAGCACATTCATATGTTTTGCACACGATTTCGCGTCGTCCGCCATGTTTAAATTTGGCAAACGAGTTTCTATCAGATATTATCTGACAAAAAATTGCTTGCTTACCTCTTCATTTGTAATTTAATTCAATATTCGACGTAGTAGGCTGATATGGGAGTGGAATCAAAACGTATTTTCTTCTATTATTCTTGTAATGCTTCATAGCAGCCATGTTTGAATTTGGCAAGAAACTAAATATGAATATCTATGGCTGGCACGCTAAGACAGCTGAAGTTCAACATCCAGTGTGTATTGAGATCAATGGTTCTGCCAATGAAACGTAACCTTTGGTTCGCCTTCCCCACAATATTTTCTGTGTGTTCTCTCCAGTCAAAGTTGTTCGTAATTGTAACTCCTAAGTATTTGGTAGAATTTACGACCTTAGGGTTTAACTGATTTGTCGTGTAATTGAAGTTCAGCGGATTTCTTTCAGTGGTTATGTATATTACTTCACACTTTTCATTATTTAGTATTAAATCAAATGTTTGTAGAACTTATGGGACTTAACTACGGGGTCATCAGTCCTTAAGCTTACAAAATACTTCTGAACTAGCTAAGACTAAGGACGGCACAAATATCCATGCCTGAGGGGGGATTCGAACCCCCGACTGTAGTGGCCGTGCAGACCGTGACTGGAGCGCCGCAGTCGCCTCGGCCACCGCGGCCGGCTATTTAGTGTTAATTACCAATTTTCTCACCATGTAGAAATTTTCTCTAAACCACTTTGCAGTTGCTTTTGATCATCTGTAGACTTCACTAACCGATAAACGACAGCATCATACGTGAACAGTCTAAGGGAGCTATTCAGATTGTCTCCTAAGTCGTTTATAACCACAAGGACGAGTAGGGGACATATAACGCTTCCCTGTGGAACGCCAGATATTACTTTTGGTTTAATCGATGACTTATCGTCAATTACAGCGAACCGTGTCCTTTCTGATAGGAAATCGTGAATCCAGTCGCACAATTGGGGCGCAATTTAATTAGAAGCATCAATTAATATGAATAAATAGTCCCTGAGACGGATTTACGTCTCAAATATGTCAAAGACATTATAAATAGATGTGAAGCATTGAATTAAAATTTGTGGTGCGGCCGGGAATCGAACCTGGACCTCCATGCTTACTAGGCAGACGTCTTAACCATTTTTTTTTTTTTTTTTTTTTTTTTTTTTGGGCCTCCTTCCTTCCCTACAGCCCTTCCTTTCGCTCACCATATAGATGCCTTCTCGGCCTGGCTTCATTGCCTTTACTCCTGTTCTCGTGGTACTGTCACTGTATACAAAACTCAAAATGGTATCTTCTGGTTGGATAGAGTAAGGTGCTTAAATTGACGTCATAGCCGATCTTCAAAGATAAAAAAAAAGGCATCTTCTGCTGCCTATTGAAGAGACTCGAACACTGGAGCTTGAAGTAAGTTGTAGCGCCGCCTGTCAACTAATTCTTGTATAAAAGGTAATGATATAAATGAACAAAACGTTTCTTCTTCAAAATAAAATATGTTTGGGGCAAGAATAAAGAAATTCGAATTGATGAGCACATCTTTAAGAGTGTGCGAAGGTAATTAAGTGGTAATGTTGTAGATAAAGGAGTAATCGTTTTCTTTTCTCTTCCTATGTGCAGAATTTCTAATCTTGCAGTGCGTCGTTTCTGAGCTGTTTAAAGTAATATCATCTTATCTAAGAAATTTGCGAAGTATTCTTTATACTTTTTGTTACGTCGGAGCTGGTGTAGCTGTTCTGTCAAATATACTAAAAAGTCTTGTTTGCATTTATCAGGTGACGTTAAAAGGTAGTACGTCGTTTGTCCTTTTAACCAATTCGTCGCGTTCCGTTTGGTTGCAGGATATGGTTTGTCATCCGGAGTCAGTACGTTTGCGGGTGTGATATACTGGGGAGCAGTTCGATTCATAATCGCCACTTTCTGTGCCATGTAGTCCCATATCTCCTTGCCATTTACACATACGAACCGATGTTCATCGCTATCGACTAAGCCGCAAGCGGTGCACGTGGGATGCGCTGCCAGGTGAAGTGCATGAAGTTTGTAGTTGGTCGGAATTTTTCTGTTCACCGCGAAGTACCACTGAGCCTTCACATGCGATGGTAGATGTGGGCTGTGCACATTTTCCCATATGACTGACCACTTTTTGTTTTTATATTTTTGTTCTATCACATTTCTTGGTTTCACTTCCATTAGGTTCTTATAGATGGCTTTGACCTGCATGATGTGGCTGTGAGGTATTCGCATACGGATATAGCTGTATTCCAAAAGGAAGGATCAGCAACTTACAAAATAAATAAAACAAAGGAGGCCTCGAGTACCAGCAGGCCATAATAATAGAGAAATTAAAGGTCGTAACAAATAAATGTGCGTGATGTCGGAATGGAAATGACTTAACCGTTAGACTACCACACCACTAACGATTAAGGCGCCTCGGAATAGTCTATGTACGATTTCCCTCCACAACACAAACTTTAATTCAGCTTCTTTGTTCCAAAGATAATTGCCACTACTGCCAAGGCATATGTATTCCAAGGTGTTATAATTGATGTTCACTGTATACAGTACAATGTACAAGGAATAGAGTAAATAAAAGTTTATTAAAAAAAAAAAAAAAAAAAGAAAAATGGTTAAGACGTCTGCCTAGTAAGCATGGAGGTCCGGGTTCGATTCCCGGCCGCACCACAAATTTTAATTCAATGCTTCACATCTATTTATAATGTCTTTGACATATTTGAGACGTAAATCCGTCTCAGGGACTATTTATTCATATTAATTGATATTTATATCACCATAACAGGATTGTTCCACCATGTCCATTGCTGAGGTGCTATTCCGCAGCATGGAGAGCCTTGGCAGTAGTGGCAATTATCTTTGGAACAAAGAAGCTGAATTAAAGTTTGTGTTGTGGAGGGAAATCGTACATAGACTATTCCGAGGCGCCTTAATCGTTAGTGGTGTGGTAGTCTAACGGTTAAGTCATTTCCATTCCGACATCACGCACATTTATTTGTTACGACCTTTAATTTCTCTATTATTATGGCCTGCTGGTACTCGAGGCTTCCTTTGTTTTATTTATTTTGTAAGTTGCTGATGGAATGGAGAAGGGGCCACGAGCCCTGAGCAACGGAAGTATTGCGCGACTTTTGGCAAGTGAAGCCCGAAGTTAAGAGAAGACAAAAAGCAATTACGATACGGAATACTGAAGAAAGGAAAACGACACGGAAACCTTTGCAACATTCGTGAAGACGAAATTTGTGGTTGACACAACGCCGAAGAAGACACGCAATCACGTAGCTCAAAAAAGAAAGAAAAAAAAATTAATTTGGAACATTGAAAAAGAATATATGTGGCAGAAGGCCAATTTCTTTCCTTTGAAGGCATTGAAGCCGACGCCGAGGAAGGCGATACATGGTGAGCGTAAGGCCGGGCTGAAGCGGTGGTAAGGAGGCAAAAAATAATAATAATAAAAAAAAAACGGTTAAGAAAAAGAAAAATAAAAAAAAAACCAAAAAAAAAAATAAATAAAAAAACGGTTAAGACGTCTGCCTAGTAAGTATGGAGGTCCGGGTTCGATTCCCGGCCGCACCAAAAATTTTAATTCAATGCTTCACATCTATTAATTAGAAGCCGCTTGTGAGGTACAGTGTCAATAGCCTCCCGGAAATCCAGAAATATGGAATCGATTTGAGATCCATTTTTGGTTAGTTTAACTTGCCTAGGGACTAATAGCCAATGAATTTAAGTCCCATAGATTTACACATACTTATTTTTGTTATTTTTCGCAAAAAACGTACCTGTCGGAATCCAGTGTCGCTTGGTTTCGTGTAGACGTGGTCTCCCAATTAGCCGCCAATCTTCCCGTGCATTATTCTCAAAAAAGATAAGAACGGCGACATGCAGTGTACATGGCAGCGTTTTGACGCCTGCCGGACAAGAATGAAGTGGGCCTCGCTGGTCGCGAAATGCACTCACTACTGAGTCGGAAAAACTTCGTCAGGCTATGGTGAGCCTGGTTCCTTGTCATCGCGGCCGTATGTTGGGCAGCCCTGCGCAAGGGGTGAGCTATTTCGTCATTCACCACCGCTCAACCTAATCACAGATCCTGTTTACGTTCTAGGAAGTGAGTCGCAAGTGGAGCGCGTCGCTCTCGGCGCTGGAGTACTCCAGTTTTAGCCGAGTGTTCTGGAGATGCAGTTCTCCAGTGGCATGCTGGAACCGGTACCCTGCGGAGAGCAGCACTCCGCTAGCGGCTCTGTATGAACTGCAGCGGACCCAAGTGCAGGCGTTATCTGTATATAGCGGCTGGCTGTAGCATCTCCCGCCCACGTTGCTGTACTCGTCTTCAGCTTCAAGGAAACTAAACAGAGATACGACATGAACAAAGGTTGAATTCTCTATGTGTAACTGTCACCACAATGTTAGAAATCACTGCTGGACAACTTCTCTGGGAGGTGGTCGACTTTGCATGTGCATCTACAGGAAGCTTCATGCTCCCAAATTCTAGAGGTTGTAGAGGAGAGTTAGCAGAACAAGTTTTACATAGTAACCCATGTCAGTGGCTAATCGAGGTGGGCCGACCGCGGTGGCCGAGGGGACTGAGGCGCTCCAGTCACGGTCTGCACGGCCACTACAGTCGGGGGTTCGAATCCCCCCTCGGGCATGGATATTTGTGCCGTCCTAGTTCGTAAGTAGTTCATAAGTAGTTTGTAAGTTTAGGGACTGATGACCCCGTAGTTAAGTCCCATAGACTATAAAAACATTTGAACATTTGAAACTTCCTGGCAGATTGAAAGTGTCTGCCGGAACCGGGACTCGAACCTGGGACTTTTGCCTTTCGCGGGCAAGCGCACTACCGACTGTATACTATCCCGACATGACTCACGATGCCGCCTCACAACTTTACTTCCGACAGTACCTCGCCTACTACTTGGCGGAAGTAAAGTTGTGAGGCGGTATCGTGAGTCATGTCGGGATAGTATACAGTCGGTAGTGCGCTTGCCCGCGAAAGGCAAAAGTCCCAGGTTCGAGTCCCGGTTCCGGCACACAATTTCAGTCTGGCAGGAAGTTTCATATCAGCGCACACTCCGCTGCAGAGTGAAAGTTTCATTCTGGATTTGAACATTTGATTTCAATCCAGGGGGGGGAGGGGTACTATGAGGCTGAAGACCCCTTGAACCAGTTTACACAAGAGAGAGAGAGAGATACAAAAATCCTTTTCTTAATACGTTAACACGGTATTCTAGATTTCTCTCCTTTCGATTTGTTAGTATACAAATATGGATACAGCACGGTGATACAAAATTTCTATGAGCTCTGCCCCCCCCCCCCCGCCCTCCCCACCCTCGCTCACACATACACACAATGCTCAGACCAGGATCCTGGTTGAGCCACTGTCGGAAATGTCAGTCAACGATGCTATGAGCAGTTATTCATTACTGATACTGTGAAATGCGTGGTACAGTCAAGAGGTTCTGAGGCTTGACGCCTAGAGGATAGGCATCCACACGACTTTGTATGTTGCACACGTTGCCACGTTCCAAGGAAACATCATGTTTCGTGTCCAGTTAATACCCGGTGGAGAAACGGCGGATCATCGACTACACAATTGATGAGGTCACCATAAATCGTCACGCGATCATTACGTTCATCCTGCGACAGGATTCGTGACACGCTGTGTTGTTAACACGAGACGTGTTGAGGTTGTCCGTCAGAATTTTGTGTCAAGTGCCATGCCTGACGCCTACTACTGCTGCGAGAGCGTCTACCAACTGGGAGCGGTTAGCAAACAAATTTCTGGATTTGGTGGCCAAACAGTACGCACATCATATTCCAAAATGTCCCGTCCTTGCACAAAAAAGTGGTGCCACCTAAACAAAACACTGCAACTCAATATGTCCTTACAGTACACCTGCTGAATCATTTCACACTTTTCGGCAGCGGTTTTCGCTAATTTCTAGCAGAACTTGATGTTTTCCCGTTGCTCAAACTGTGACTGGCGCATTCATCTCACCGTCACAACAACGAGCGTACGTCTGCTTCCAGTTCTAGCACTCAGCTGACTCTTGCAGGGACGAGAGACTAACTGAAGTGGTACCACACCACAGTGCCAGCTTTGCATTGAAGCGCATCACAGCGCAGACATGCGGTCAGCGTCAGAATTTATTGACTGTACCACGTAAATCTCTTATACTACAAGTCATTCTCTTTACATATTTATGGAGGAGAAACTAGGTACGAAAACAACGCTATGAGCACTTGACCAATAGAAATGATGTGTACCACAATATCGAAGACTAAGAACTGCTCATAGCTCTTAAGGCATGCATTTTAGCCCATGTTTACTGGACCAATTATTTTTTTGTTTTAGTCCATAGTACGTGCTTCCAAAATTTGGAAACCAAAGAGCTTGCAGTAGAAGAGATTTATTTTATTGTATAGGAGATGAATAACTCATGGCGTCGCTGGATGACATTTTCGGACGTAGGTAATACTTTATCCACCAAGACCCTTCTACAAACTCTAGAAGCGTGTAACAAGGATTGTGAAATACCCTTCACATCGATACTCTGCAAGAATCCTCACGGAGTGTGCCAGAGGGGTACTTTATAAGCCACTGCCCATCCTTTTTGTTTCCTTTTCCAATCACGTACGTTGTCCGCCTCCGTAGTCCAGTGGACAGCGTGGTTGGTTGCCACGCAGGGGGCCCGGGTTCGATTCCCGGTCGGGTAGGAGATTTTCTCCACTCGGGGACTGGGTGTTGTGTCGTCCTCATCATCATTCCATCATCATTGACATGCAAGTCGCCGAAGTGGCGTCAGATAAAGAGACTTGCACCAGGCAGGCTGAACACGACCCCAGTTGGGGTCTAACGGTCATAAATGCCACACGATCATCATCATCACGTACGTTTCGCGAGAGGGGAAAAAAGGAAAAGAAAATTGCATCTAAACCTCTATGTGGATTTTACTCTCTTAATTTTGTCATCATCGTCTTGTACGCGTTGACTCTCCTGGAAACGTACGCTCTCGGAACTTGCACAGTAGCCCTTACCGTGATGTAGAACGACCCTCTTGCAGTGTCAGCCGCTGAAATTTTCCGACCGTCTTCGTCAGACTCGTACAAACCGTGCCGCTGGGGCGTAAGCGCCAGAGAAAGCTGAGTGATATATAGAGAGGCCTTATAATGCCAGTGAAATGAAGCGCCACACCCAACTGACATGGCCGCCGCAGGGCACGAATCATCCTATTATAGTGCCGAGCGCCACCGTCGAGCACCACCCGGCCACAGCTGCGAGCACAGGGTAGTTTACTGAGTCCGCTGCCTGTTAAGTCCTTTTTCTTATATTTTAAGGCGTTCCTTTTCTCACAATCTATTTTTGCCACAAATAATTACAAATTTCAGCTAGGGATAACAAATTATACTATTATAAAAAGTAAAAGCACATTTGTTCTCTGTCTGTCCCTTTAACCTTTTATAACTCGAGAAGTACTGAACGTATCGTTATGGGGTTTCTTTTAATTTCATCTTTAGAAACCCGGGATAATAGTAGGCTATGTAATACGAATATGTGAACCAAGTAAATTAAGAATAATAACGTAGAATCGTGTATCGCTTTTGCCCTTTAGTCAGCTCTGGAACCTAAACTATAAGAGCTAGGCCAGAGTGAATAGTATAGAATTGCAGAACTCACAAATATCTAAAGAAGAAAAAAGAAGAAAAAAATACGCTAGTGCATATGTCTAACATGTTTGAAAGGACCACATTTATCATTTCCTCTTCTAAAGTGCTGGCGCAAGATGGCTTCAGAAAACAGATGTACTGATTGTGGGAGATGTATACAAGTTAGACATATGATCAAGCGGCTTTTTTTTAATCGTTGACAGTTGTATAATTCTTTACTATGTACTTCGACGCTGATCTCATAGTTTATGCTACAGAGGTCACGAAAGTGCGGAAGTGGTAAACCATCCTACGTTAGTATTCTTATTTCAAGTGTTTCACATTTTCGTATTGGAATTTAATATAGCCTACGTTGATCCCATAATTATAACGAAGAAATTGAAAGAAACCGCATTACGATACGTTCTGCAGTTCTCGAGTTAAAGAAGTTTAAAGATTACCCGTGCAAAGCCGGGGCGGCTCAGTTAGTTAATAATAAAATAAATAAACAGTTTTAAGTCATAATTATTTAATACCGAAAATTGTATCCCAAATTTAAAAAAAAATGTTTATCAAAATTAGTCACAAAATACAAGGTGAGTGAGCAACAGAATCTGTGCTCGCTGGTCGGCAAGCTCGCTGAAAGTAACGAGTAGAATTTGAAACGTTCCAACGCTCTATTCTATCTGAATTTGCGAGTAAACAAGGGGAGCTATAAAAAAGTTGTTTAAATAAAAATAAAAGTTCATTTCATTATCTACAACTTTCTCGCTGACGAAAATTTCCAGACCGCAAAACAAAAAAAAGTGGAAGGTGACTAACTTTCTCTACAACCAGCCTTATTCAACAAACGCGAGGCTACAGTGTATTGACCTGCATGGTCCCATGATATGATGTTCAAATCAAATGTTTGTAATCCTATGGGACCAAAATACGTTGCTCATCAGTCCCTAGTCTTACAAACTACTTAAAGTAAGTTAAAGTAACCTATGGACAACACACACATTCATGTCCGAGGGAGGATTTGAACCTCCGACGCGGGAGGCGCGCGATCCGTAACGTGGCGTTTCAGACCGCTCGGCTACTCCCACGCGGCCAATGATATGAATCTAACTGAAAATGCTTGCCATAAATAGAAATGATATGTGTGATCACGTTCTGTCTAAACATCTACATCTAAATAAATACTCTGTAAATCACATTTAAGTACATGGCAGACGGTTCATCGACTCGACGTTTTTCTACCGTTCAATTGTCTAATAGTGCGTGGGAGAAAGGGACATCTAAATATTTCCGTTTTAAATCGAATTTCTCTTATTTTATTATGATGATCATGTCCCTTTTAATGATTTCCTCTTCAACTCGTGCACCATTTCCGTTACACTCTCTCCGCTGTATTGCGATAATACAAAACGAGCTGCCATCCTCTAAATTGTCCGTCAGTCCCAGATGGTGGGGATCCCACAATGCGCAGCAGTACTCCAAAATAGGACGCAGAAATGTAGCATAGGCTGTTTGTTTAATGCAATTGTTGCATCTTCTACGTATTCTGCCAATGAAACGTAACCTTTAGTTCGCCTTCCCTACAATATTTCTTATGTGTTCTTTACAATTTAAGGTGTTCGTAATTGTTACTCCTAAGTATTTAGTTCAATTTACGGCCTGTAGATTTGACTGCTTTATGGTGTAAAGTTGATTTACTTTAGTGCTCATATGGATGACTACACACTTTTCATTATTCAGAATCAATTTCCAATTTTTACACCATGCATATATCTTATCTAAATAATTTTGCAGTTGCTTCTGATCTTCTAGTGACTTTACCAATCGACAAATAACAGCATCACCTGCTCACAGTCTATGAGAGGCAGCTCACATTGTCTCCTAAATCATTTATAAAGATAAGGAAGAGCGCTATATCACTTCCCTTGAAGAAGCAAATATTACTTCTGTTTTACTCGATGAATTTTCGTCGATTACAATTTACTGTGTCCTTTCTGATAGATAATTGCGAATCCAATCGTACAACTGTGGCAATATTCCATACGCACGCGATTTGATTAGAAACCGCATGTAAGGTACAGTGTCAAAAGCCTTCCAGAAATCTAGAAATATGGATTCGATTTGTGATCTCTTGACGATGACACTCATCACTTCATGTGTTTCACAAGAACGATACTTTCTGAATCCGCGTTGACTATGGGTAAATAGGTCGTTTTCTTCGATGTAAATTTCAATTCAAATGTTTGTAAATATATCTGACCAAACTGCGTGGTCATCAGTCCGTAGCTTACAAACTACTTAAACCTAGGTAAACTAACCTACGAACAAACACACACACCCATGCCCCAGGGAGGACTCGAACCTCCACGGCGAGCAACCGCGCGCTCCGCAGCGAGACGCTTTAAACCGCTCGGCTACTCCACCGCGGCTTTCTTCGATGTAGTTCATAATGTTTGAGGGAAGTATATGTTCTAAAATCCTGCTGCAAACAGACGTCGGTGATAGAGGTCTATAATTTTGCGGATCATTCCTATTGCGTTTCTTGAATTTTGGAATGACCTGTGCAACTTTCTAGTCTTTCGGTACGGATCTTTCGCTGAACGAAATGTTAAATCAGCCGTAAAGCAGAATTGCAATTAAATAATGGATCAGATTAGACGAGTAGGATTAAATCAACTGCCTCGTAGGGTGCAGGCTTGCTGTCATGGAAGTCTTAATTGAATGAGATTACTACTTAATGGGCTAACCTCAAGACAAGTGACTCTAGCGTATATTTGTCAAAAGATTTGAAAATGTATTTATAAATACTAATTCACCATAGTAAAGAATACCGTAGTATTGGTAGATGATGTAAAACATTTCCTCAAATGTGTACGTCGTAGACCTGAAAATTTCTCTTCTAACTTAGCTCCATTTGATTAAAAGGTTTCTCACGCGCTTCACTTCAATACGAGGTATCGTGTCAATTATCTGCTTAGCTAATTAATAACAAAGGTAATCTTGGAGGGCAAACGCTAACACGCCGATAATCAGAGCGCCATCGCCAGCTACGTTCGCTTACGTAACGAACAACTTCCACCCCTCAGCCCTCCTTCCACCCTCTGATTTCTCTTTCTCACTTCGTTAACCGTAAACTTCTTCAAATGAAAATATTTTCTTGTTATCGGAAACAAGACTAATTTGAAAAACGTTAACGAAGTACTTCGTTTTTCTGCGAGCCAGGAAATTCAGCCATGCGAAATTACAAAGTGGAACAGAGCCGTAGATGAATGAAAGAACAAATAAATCCCCAGCATCGCACTGGACTGGGACTTTTTCATTGAAACTTTTTTTAAATGAATGCAGTTTTGTTACCCTCTCTTGTTGCTTGTGTAAATCACCAGCTATACGTTAGGTCGTTAAGTATGTGAGATATTTGTAATAAATTATGGTTGGTGAAACAGTGTTTAGTTCTGCTAACTTCACAAGTAGTGTAAACTGTCATCAGTCTAGTGTTATATTCAAATTTATTACGAACTGTAAATAATATTAGAATTTTATATACATAACGCACTGACGTTTGCAACGCTAATACCTTGGGTTCTGTTGATCCCAGAGATAATCCTTTCGACAGCCTTTGAACTAGAGATCATTTGTCTATTTGTGATAAATGTGGACACTATGTAGCTATCCTACAGTGAGGAGTCAAAAATTGTACCTTCCACATTTCCTCCAGACCAGAAATAGCGAACAAATCGGTTGGTTTTTGTTCATCAAGTGTGGTCTAGGAAGGGTGTTGTGCTGCTTGTTTGTTTACGGTCAGTTCTCAATAAAATCAAGAAAAACTGTCCTCTTTGATTTCCAAAACTACTAATTACGGGGATGGACAATTCTGTAATTTCTATTGTTTGAAAATTTCCGAAATTTAATAATTTGTTTGCAAGATGATATTCTCGAAGGAATAATTAATTTTATTCGATATCTTTATTACTTACTGAGATACAGCAGTTCAAAGTTACTGTACTTACGCAAAAAACCACAAAAACCGGTTGTTGGCTGCTTTTACACCTTGAAATAATAGTATGTAAATAACTACGTAGCAAGTGGTTCACATTTTAACTCTATAGAGTCTAGAAATTTTTCCAAAAGTACTAATATCCCGTTTTCGAAAATCTTTATCCTTTATCAAGATACACCCATAAAACTATGATGTTTGGGGGCCAAACCTGCCAATTGTGAGAATGGCCATTTATATAATCAATATTCATTGCAAGTCTCAGAAATTTATTACCATGGGTTTTTAAGAGGATTTTCTAAGTAAACCCTGCCAACCTTATTCGATATCATTACCCGTTATCAACATCCACAGTTTCGAGGCTACTGTGCTTCTGCATATAAAATACGCACCTAATATCCTGTCTGAGATGTAAACGTAGTTACAACTGTCGTATTCAATCCGCGGCAAGATGGCAGGTGTTCTGCTGATGTCATGGTTCTTCTCAGGTCACACAAAATATATTTTTGTCGCCATTTATTCAGCGGCAAAACATAATGACACGCTGTCACTGTATAATACACACTTCACGTTCACACAGACTATCTTGAAATAGAAAAATATTCGCTGTTGTCACTTGGTGGCAGGAGCATATTTCGTAAAATATTTTGTTCAAATATTTGTAAATCTGTTGGACCAAACTGCGTGGTCATCAGTCCGTAGCTTACAAACTACTTAAACAAAGGTAAACTAACGTAAGGACAACACACACACACCCATGCCCCAGGGAGGGCTCGAAAGTCCGACGGCGAGCAACCGCGCGCTCCGCAGCGAGGCGCCTTAAACCGCTCGGCTACTCCACCACGGCAAAATATTTTCTCATATGAAATTCTTTGTACTTGAAAAGTCCAATACCGTGTATTTTGGTATACTGTAGGGGTAACCTTAAATTATTGAAATGTTCTGTAAAGTGAACTTGTATAAGATGGAAGACTATTTCGTATTTAGACATTGCTGAGGTGGGGTGGCTTGCGTGCCTCAACGATACAGATAGCCGTACCGTAGGTGCAACCACAGCGGAGGGGTATCTGTGGAGAGGCCAGACAAACGTGTGGTTCCTGAAGAGGGACAGGAGCCTTTTCAGTAGTTACAGGGACAACAGTCTGGATGATTGACTGAGCTGGCCTTGTAACATCAGCTAATGTGGCTTTGCCACACAGCTACTGCGAACGGCTGAAAGCAAGGGTAAACTACAGCCATTACCTTTCTCGAGGACATGCAGCTCTACTGTATGAACATATGATGATGGCATCCTCTCGGGTAAAATATTCCGGAGGTAAAATAGTCCCCCATTCGGATCTCCGGGCGGGGACTACTCAGGAGGATGTGATCATCAGGAAAGACAATACTGGCATTCTACGGGTCGAAGCGTGGAATGTTAGATCCCTTAATCGAGTAGGAAGATTAGAAAATTTAAAAAGGGAAATGCATAGGTTGAAGTTAGATATAGTGGGGATTAGTGAAGTTCGGTGGCAGGATGAACAGGATTTCTGGTCAGGTGAGTACAGGATTATAAATACAAAATCAATTGGGGGTATCACAGGAGTAGGATTGATAATGAATAAGAAAGTAGGAATGCGGGTAAACTACTATGACCAGCACAGTGATCGCATTATCACTGTCAAGATAGATCCGAAGCCAACACCGACAACAGTAGTACAGGTTTTTATGCCAACTAGCTCTGCCGATGATGAGGAAATCGAAGAAATATATGAGGAGCTAAAGGAAATTATTCAGACAATAAAGGGAGAGGAAAACTTAATTGTTATGGGAGATTGGAATTCGGTAGTACGACAAGGAAGGGAAGGGAAGATAGTAGGTGAATATGGTCTGGGCAAAAGGAATGAAAGAGGAAGCCGCCTGGTAGAATTTTGCACAGAACATAATTTAGTTATAACCAACACCTGCTTCAAGAATCACAAAAGAAGGTTGTATTCGTGGAAGAGACCAGGAGACACCGGAAGGTATCAGATAGATTTAATAATGGTAAGACATAGATTCCGGAACCAGGTTTTAAACTGTAAAACATACCCAGGGGCAGATATAGACTCTGACCATAACTTGTTGGTTATGAACTGTAGGCTGAAACTAAAGAAACTACAGAAAGGTAGGAAAATAAGGAGATGGGACTTAGATAAATTGAAGGAAAGTGAAGTTCTGGAGAATTTCAGAGGGAGATTTAGGCAACAATTGACAGAAACAGGGGGAAATAAAACAGTAGGAGAGGAATGGGTAGCATTGAGAGATGAAATAGTGAAGGTAGCAGAGGACAAAATAGGTAGGAAGGCAAGACCTACAAAAAATCCTTGGATATCACAGGAGATACTAACTTTAATCGATGAAAGGAGAAAATATAAAAATGCAGTAAATGAAACAGGCAAAATGGAGTACAGACGACTAAGAAATGAGATTGACAGGAAGTGCAAAATGGCTAAGCAGGAGTGGCTAGAAGGCAAATGCAAGGATGTAGAAGTAAGTATAAATAGGGGAAAAATAGATACAGCCTACAGGAAAATAAAAGGAACATTTGGAGATAAGAAAAACAGATCTATGAATATCAAGGACACTGATGGAAAACCAGTTCTCAGCAAAGAAGGGAAAGCTGAAAGGTGGAAAGAGTATATAGAGGGGCTCTACAAAGGAAATGAACTTCGAGACAATATTGTAGGAAGGGAGGAGGATGTAGATGAAGATGAAGTAGGAGATACTGTATTGAGAGAAGAATTTGACAGAGCCCTGAAAGACCTAAGTCAAAACAAGGCCCCTGGAGTAGATGATATTCCCTCAGAACTACTGAAGTCTCTGGGAGAACCAGCCATGACAAACATGTTTCACCTGGTGCGTAAGATGTATGACACAGGAGAAGTACCCTCAGACTTTAAGAAAAATGTTATAATCCCCATTCCAAAGAAAGCAGGTGCAGACAGGTGTGAAAACTACAGAACCATCAGTCTAATAAGTCATGGTTGCAAAATATTAACACAAATTATATACAGAAGGATGGGAAAGGTGGTAGAAGCCGACCTCGGGGTTCAGGAGAAATGTAGGAACACGGGAGGCAATACTCACGTTACGGCTTATCCTAGAAGATAGATTAAGAAAAGGCAAACCTACATTTCTAGCTTTTGTAGATTTGGAGAAGGCTTTTGACAATGTTGATTGGAATAAACTCTGAAGCAAGCAGGAGTAAAATATAGGGAACGTAAGGTTATTTATAAATTGTACAAAAACCAGACAGCGGTTATCAGAGTTGAAGGGCATGAAAGGGATGCAGTGGTTGGAAAGGGACTAAGACAGGGTTGTAGTCTTTCTCCATTGTTATTCAATTTGTACATTGAGCAAGCTATAAAGGAAAGCAAGGAGAAATTTGGAGAAGGAATTAAAGTTCAGGGTGAAGAATTAAAAACATTGCGTTTTGCCGACGACATTGTAATAATCTCAGAGACAGCAAAATACCTGGAAGAGCAGTTGAAGGGGATGGACAGTGTGCTGAAAGGTACATATAAGATGAACATTAACAAGAGCAAAACTAGCGTAATGGAGTGCAGTGTAAGGAAATCAGCTGATGCTGAAGGAATTAGATTGGGAAACGAAGCAATAAAGGAGGTAGATGAGTTTTGTTATTTGGGCAGTAAAATAACAAATGATGATCGCAGTACAGAGGATATAAAATGCAGAATGGCAATGGGTAGAAAAGCGTTATTGAAAAGGAGAAATTTGTTAACATCGAATATTGATTTAAGCCTAAGGAAGTCTTTTCTGAAGGCATTTGTGTGGAGTGTTGCCTTGTATGGGAGTGAGACATGGACGATAAACAGTGCGGACAGGAAGAGGATTGAGGCTTTTGAAATATGGTGCTACAGAAGAATGCTGAAGATTAGGTGGGTGGATCGCGTAACTAATGAGGAGGTATTGAACAGAATTGGGGAGGAAAGAAATTTCTGGCATACCTTGACTAAAAGAAGGGATAGATTGGTAGGATACATTCTTAGACATCAAGGAATTGTGAATTTAGCGTTGGAGGGAAGTGCGTGGGGAAAAAATCGCAGAGGAAGACCAAGAGATGGATACAGTAAGCAGATTCAGACAGATGTAGGTTGCCGTTCTTATGTGGAGATGAAGAGGCTTGCTCAGGATAGGGTATTGTGGAGAGCTGCATCAAACCAGTCTCCGGACTGAAGACCACAACAAACAACATATATAGGGTGTGCCAGCTATCTTGTCCACCCAAACTATCTCTGGAACAATAACAGATATTGGAAAACGACTTTTACCGGTATCAATGTACGGCTGGGGCCCATGAATGTACATATTTGTAAACATTCTAAAACGAAAGCAAATGTGTTTTTTAACACAAACTTATTTTTTTGCTATGCTATGGATGTCATGCTATGGATTGCTGAAGAAAAAATATAGTGTGTCCATTTAAAAAAAATAAATTTGTGTTAAAACATATTTGCTTTCGTTTTAGAATGTTTCCAAATATGTACATTCATGGGCCCCAGCCTTACATTGATACCGTTGAAAGTCATTTTCCAATAGCTGTTACTGTTCCAGAGATATTTTGGGTGGACAAGATAGCTGGGACAACATACACTGTCAAAACTTTATCTACCTACAGAATTCGTTTTATATAAGGGTTGCAACATGGTGTAACAGGTAAAAGAAGTGTAGCGACTGAAAATGTTGAATACGGAATACAAAAAATAAAATACTCACATCATAAAATACTCACATCAAAAACAGGATTGCATCACCACGCTTCTAGGGATTCATAATACTTTACAAAAATGAAACATGAGTATAGAAAACAACATTTCAGTTCCCTAATTGCTCATGAAAACAAAAATTGACAACTTCTACGACAACAACGTAGACATTATGAATTTGGGTTCCAGATTACATCAGTACCCCCAGTTCCCGGTAACACGTCCTCTAGCACTGATGCGTGGCTGTGTTCGTCGTGGATACTGTCCTCTAGTGTATCAAGGGAGTGTTGGTGCACATTGTCCCACTCGTCATCGGCAGTCGGCTTGGATCTCTTAGATTTGCTGGTGGTATGTCTCGAGCAAAAATACCACTTTTAAATATATCCCGATCCTGTTTGATAGGTTCACGTCTGGAGAACTCACAGGCCATTCTACTCTTGCGACGTCACCGTCATGAAAGTCATCGACAATTCTTTATTTTATTTATTTAGTTCTTGGATCACATATTGTACACAGTGCAGGTTGATATTCTTATATCTCTGTACTCCACGTTCAGACAACATCGTTTTGGTTCACTCCGAGACGTCTGTAAACTTCTGTTTCCTGACACAAAAGTAAAAATGCGGATACGATCAGTCGTCGAAATTGTCCTTTTAGTCATGGCAGAATTACAGCCCAACAAAATCAATGTGTTTCTTTGTAGGTGTTATGACTATAACTGATCAGCTGTTTTATCCACATTGTCACATTAGAACTGCTCATGCGTGATTGTTTATACCTGTGTGCGGGTTGAGTGATATCTATGGACAATCTAAGGAACTCTGTCCTAGTTGCAATATTCAGATTCGACGTCAATGTTGAGGAGTCCATGGAACCAAGGTGATACAACACGTTTTTTGATGTGTATCTGTTCCTCATTACAAAAACTGACAAAGACTTGTCGATCCGGTTACTTCAATCCCCATTCCACTGTCCTTATCCAAAAGTCGTGCAAGTTTCGCAGGAGAACTTCTGTGAAGTTTGGAAAGTAGGAGGCGAGGTACTGGCGGAAGTGAAGTTGTAAGGCGGGATTATGAGTCGTGTCGGGGTAGCTCAATCGGTAGTGCGCTTGCCCGCGAAAGGCAAAGGTCCCAGGATCGAGTCCCGGTTCCGGTATACAATTTTAATCTGCCAGGAAGTTTCATATCAGCGCACACTGCGCTGCAGTGTGAAAGTTTCATTACGTATAATACTGTACATTATTTTTTAAAGAAAGTTGTATCAACGAAAGGAAATCAAATTCGTTGCGTTACAGATGACACACATAGGCCTAGTTGTGTTATGGTTCGGAGGGGCGGGGGCAGGGAGGAGAGGCGAGTCGTCAGAATATCTTTACTTAGATTGAGGATCACAAGAATATTTTTATTTAGATAGTCGTCGAGTATTCAAAAAGTTTGACAAACACTGCTCTATAGGACTAAAGATTGCCTCTACCTGTTCAAATTTGTTAAAATCTTCAAATGTTTGTAAAGCTTACGGGACTTAATTGCGGGGTCATCAGTCTCTAAACTTACTAACTACTTATGAACTAATACTAAAGACAGCATAAACATCCATGCCAGAGGGGGGATTCGAACCCCCGACGGGGAATGGCGTCGTGAACGGAAGTATAGCGCCTCAATGCGCTCGGACGCTCCGCTGCGGCTTCAAATTTGCATTTTTGGTGCATAACATGTTATGGGACTATTTGCATACCAACGCAGAAGTGGCATACGAAGGTCATTATTTCGGATTTTTTGATGTAAATTGTTGTTGTTGTTGAAGGTGACCAGACGTCATGCATTTCACAGGATACTCCTTTTTTTTGAAGCCTTTCCTGCGGCCCGCCACGAGGTTAAAAAATTTAAAAATATCCTGCATTCCGATATTATCCTGGAAAATCGATTATCATATTATCAAGGGAAATCAGTAACTATTCAACTAATGAAAAGTGGGAGTCATACGCAAGAGTGTTTTTGCGGAGGAAAGGTAGTTTCGTTGAGAGTGTAACGGCTACAGTCTTTCCAATTGTAAACTTCGCTCGCGCCCATGAAATACGTAAAATATCTAACAGAAATAATATTATGAACACCGAAATTCACACATTACGCTACTGATTTTTTAGCTCTTTGTGTGGTTTAAAAGTGAATGTAAGTCGTTAGTGCACGATATTCCGAATGATGTTTGAGTTGTAATTATTCCGAATTGCGATCTTTGTATAAATTTATTGTAGTCTTTAAAGGATAAATCTGATTTTTCTGAACTAGAATTACTGTGCTGGGCTAACCTAACTTATATCATTGAGCGGTCTGATGTCAAACGATCTTTGGATTTTGTACTTAAATACATTGCGAAGGAAATTAATGGTACAAAAGTTTTGATAAAATTTCAAATATTCGTGATAATGTTACTAACACTACAGTAAATGAATGAAATGCAAACCAACTCATTTAAGTTGAGTTGAAATATGTACAAAACTTAATGAGTTAAATATTTATGATCTTACTGTTGGTAACATTGTAGACTTTATTCTTTACCTGCCTACTGCAAATGCGTCAACAGAACGCGTATTTTCTATAATGATTCTGCACTCTGGAAAACACCTTTGTGAAACATCTTGTAGCTGTGCCTTGCGGCTTGGTATGTAAAACCTGAAATGTTTAAATTCGATTGTGAGGATGACTATTCTCTAGTCGAAATCGATTTGCAATAACAAATAAACGTTAATTTACGACCAATACTGAAATTTATTTTGGTGGTAAAATTTACGACCTAAGAGCTTAGGTGGGAGGGCGGGCTGAACGAGAAACCGTAAAACACGTGTCACATTCATCTCAGCACCACCTAAAATGCCAGCAAACTTACTCGTTAAAATGTACACCACATGCATCACAAATGAGTAGTTCTCCGCTGTAAGAAGGGAGCTATGGGTGAGGGGCCTGCGTCCTTTCCGAAGTCTCGTTAAACAAACTTCATGTCTTTTAAATGGCCGCTAGGAGGTACGCCGTGGCCCCACAGTCGCTTTTATTGAGCGCAACGTATTATTCGTCACGCCCAGCCACGACCTCCCAAATTCGTCCACGATGTGGAGCTGAAAGAAACTCACTAGTGAGTCGTTTAAGGTTCACAAATGTACTAAATAAGCAGTCAGATACCAGCAGGTATTCAATGAACACAGGAATATCTCAGCAGGCTAAGGCGAAGTTGTTCCGTGTGTGGCCTGCTCCTGCACTGTTCCGTGCAGCCGCTCTGTCCGGCCGCCTCGCCTACTGTAGGCAGTACGAAACACTTCGCTCAGCGCGCATTGTTGCCGCGCCGACGGGGGACACAGTGTTTTCGTCTGTATTAACTTTAAGTATAAATTTATTAACAGAAGGTAATGAAAAAATCTCAATATTACTAATCAGGATCTCTGTGATTGCTCTCAATCAAGTCGCGGTGGAGTGGCCGAACGCTATAAGGGGCCTTACTGCGGTGCGCGCGGTCGCTCCCCGTCGGAGGTTCGACACCTCCCTCGGACACGGGTGTGTGTGTTTTGTCTTTAGCATAAGGTAGATTAAGTACTTGTACGCTTAGGGACTGATAAGCGCAGCATTTAAGTTGCTTAGATTTACAAACATTTAAATACTCTCACAAGGGGAGGCCGCCAATTGTGAAATTCAGATTCGATTCATACTGCGCATAATAAAAGCTCATGGCCAGAGGTGTAAATTGGCAACGCACCAAGATGCACTTCTCAGCCATTGTCGAGAAAATCTACAATCAAAAAAAGCCGTTGCGGTGAAATACTCTCTACGATCTACGAGCAGTAGTACTGTACAGAGGCGTGGCGCAGCGGTAAGCGTTCGTAATCCGAAGGTCGCCGGATCGAATCTCGCGGCCTGCAACTTTATTTATTATTTGTTTTTTGGAATGAATCAGAGTGATAGTTATCGTAGAAATATGGAAAGCAGAAAACAGCACAACATCGAGCACATCTGATAAACGATGCTTTTTTTTTATTTATCTGTTGTGAAACACACCTGATTGACATTCTGAAAAATTGTTCTATCGTTCGTCAGGTTTGACTTACACTATACGTATTCGTTTCGGAATATCGTTTATACTTCTTCCGTTAACTATACGTGCTAAACATTATGAAGACAATTAATAACATTTGTGAAATGCAACTTTGTTTGCGGATAACATATTGATGTTCGAAGTCGCTAGTTGCATATAATAAGTTGTTTGAAAGTCGTTTGTCGTGGAAAAACTGGCGAGTTCGAACATCAAATGTTATTGTGTGTGTGTGTGTGTGTGTGTGTTCATTTGAATTACAAAAAACAAATAATAAAAAAAGTTGCATGGTGCGAGATTCGAACCGGCGACTTTTGGGTTACAAACCCCAGCGCTGAGAGTATGTCACTGCAACGGCTTTTTTTAATTGTCGATTATCTCGACAACGGCTGAGAAGTGCATCTTGGTGCTTTGCCAAATTACACCTCTGGCCATGAGCTTTCATTATGCGCAGTATGAATCGAATCTGAATTTCACAATTGGCGGCCTCCTCTTGTCAGTCAAATCTGAGTAGGGCCTATATATTAAATAAATGTTAATGAATGAAAATATAGGGCTACTACAAAAGACTAATTCATTTTCAAGGTTTAACATTTTTCAAAGTATTACATGTACAAATGCATTAAAAGAGCCGTAAAATTATTAAGTTTGCATTATGCACACCATTTGCTTACAACTACAGTGCCTTGACAAAATGGAGACCGAGCTTGAGGATGAACATTTCGCCTCGAAGCAGATATTCTACATATACATCAATAGTTGGTAATCCACCGCAAGGCACATGGCGGAGGATACCTAGTGTCACTAATAGACATTTCCTTATCTGTCCCCCCCCCCCCCCCCCCAAATAGACCGAGGGAAAAAAACGAATGCCTATACGACTCTGTATGAAGCCTGGTTTCCCTTTTGGTCTTTAAGAGAAATGCAAGTTAGCGGCAGTAGAATCTCTCTGCACTCAGCTTCAAATTCCAGCCCTCTAAATTACCTCAACAGTGTTGCTCGACAAGAACGTCGCCTTCCCTCCAACGATTCCCATTTGAGTTCTCGAAGCATCTCTCTAACACTCGTGCATTCATCGAACCTGCAAGTTACAAATCTAGTAGTCCGCCCCTGAATTGCTTGTGTGTCTTCTTTTCAATAGGTCTGGTGGGTATCCCAAACGTTTTAGAAATACTCAGGGGTCGCACGAGCTTTTCATAAGCGTTCTGCTTTACAGATGAACCATATCTTTCCAAAATTCTACCAATAAACCAAAGTACACCACCGGCCTTCACCGCAACTGCCATACGCTCGTTCCATTTCATATAGCTCTGCAACGTTACGCCTAGATATTCAATCGACGCAATTGAGTCAAATACTACACCAATAATGTTGAATTCGAACATATTGGGATTTTTCTTCTACTTATCTGCATCACCTTACATTTTTCTACTTTTAGAGCTATCTACAATTTTTCACACCAAGTACAAATTTTGTGTAAGCCATCTTTCATCCAACTGCAGTAATTCTACGTCGACACCTTCCCGTAAATCTCGGCATCATCAGCAAACAGACGCAGTTTGTTATTCACTCTGTCCGTCATATCATTTATGTAGATAGAAAACACTAATGGTCTCATCACACTTACCTAGTGATCAACACTCACCGTTGAGGTCAACGTACTGGGTTCTGTTACTTAGAAGTCGTCGAGCCACTCACATATTTGAGTACCTATTCCATTTACTCGTACCTTCGTTATCACTCTGCAGTGTGGGACCGTGTCAAACACCTATCGGAAATCGATAAATATGCAGACTGCCCATTGTCCTTCATCCAAGCTGATAATAAGCGACAAAGTAATATTTAATTTCTGTATTAAGATTAAATGCTACAATATGATAATGTGGGGCACTGAAAATCGTAATGAAATTGTGGAACATCAACCAGATTCGCTGAAGGTTAATGTTTTCAGCGCAGTGCAAGAAGTGAAAGTGTAAGTACTGTCTTATCTTAACATATTGCAGTTGTTGGTATTTCCAAAAGAGACTGCTGATTTCAAGGAATTCATCTTCCAATATAACGGGGCACCTGTTCATTGGAGGTTCGACATTCGTCGCTGCCTAAACGACGAACTGTCGCATTGTTTGATTCGGCGAGTGGTGAAGATTATCAGGGTGTTACAAAAAGGTACGTCCAAACTTTCAGGAAACATTCCTCACACACAAAGAAAGAAAATATGTTATGTGGACATGTGTTCGGGCCGCGGTGGAGTAGCCGAGTGGTCTAAAGCGTCTCGCTGCGGAGCGCGCGGTTCCTCGCCGTGGAGGTTCGAGTCCTCCCTGGGGCATGGCTGTGTGTGTTTGTCCGTAGGTTAGTTTACCTAGGTTTAAGTAGTTTGTAAGCTACGGACTGATGACCACGCAGTTTGGTCCGATAGATTTACAAACAAACAAAAACATGTGTCCGGAAACGCTTAATTTCCATGTTAGAGCTCATTATATTACTTCTCTTCAACTCACATTAATCATGGAATTGAAACACACACCAACAGAACGTAGCAGCGAAACTTCAAACACTTTGACACAGGAAATGTTCAAAATGTCCTCCGTTCGCGAGGATACATGCATCCACCCTCCGTCGCATGGATTCCCTGATGCCCTGATGCAGCCCTGGAGAATGGCGTATTGTATCACAGCCGTCCACAATACGAGCACGAAGAGTCTTTACATTTGGTACCGGGGTTGCGTAGACAAGAGCTTTCAAATGCCCCCATATACGAACACGGCGACTGAAATGTGCAGGAGCTCCATCGTGCTTGAACCATGTGTTGTGTCGTACTTGTAAAGGCTCATGACCTAGCAGCACAGGTAGAGTATCCCGTATGAAATCATGATAACGTACTCCAGTGAGCGTAGGTGGAAGAACATGAGGCCCAATCAAGACATCACCAACAAAATTCAAATGTTTGTAAATCTATCGGACCGAACTGCGTGGTCATCAGTCCGTAGCTTGCAAACTACTTAAACTAGGGTAAACTAACATAAGGACAACACACACACCCATGCCCCAGGGAGGACTGGAACCTCCGACTGCGAGCAACCGCGCGCTCCGCAGCGAGGCGCCGTAGACCGCTCGGCTACTCCACCGCGACATCACCAACAATTCCTGCCCAAACGTTCACTGAAAATCTGTGTTGACGTGATTGCACAATTGCGTGCGGATTCTCGTCAGCCCACACATGTTCATTGTGAAAATTTACAATTTGATTATGTTGGAATGAAGCGTCATCCGTCGCATGTCAACACAAACACGGAAGTCAACATTACCTTCCTTCAATTGGGCCAACTGGCGGTGAATCGAGGAAGTACGAACCAATTGGGTATTTTGACAATTGTTTGCACGAATTATTTCAATTTACATTTAAAGAGAAATATTAAAATGTGCTCTAACATGGAAATTAAGCATTTCCGGACACATGTCCATATAACATATTTTCTTTCTTTGTATGTGAGGAATGTTTCCTGAAAGTATGGCCGTACCTTTCTGTAACACCCTGTATAGGTCACCTGATATAATGCATTGGACTACTGCCTTTTGGCGGTGTTTACGTAGACTCACTGCAGAGAGCAATGGACAAGCTCAGAAAACGCATCACTGCTCTTGCGATAACCAGTCTGGATGCTAATACGTAAGTTATGGACAGAACTTGACTAATGCTTGGGGTGTGTTATGTGACCAGAGTGGAACTCGAACACAATGCAGAAGCAAATTGGAAACATGATGAGTTTACGGTTCTATGCATGCATCCATCCACTGATTCGATGGGATTTAAAAGACATGTAGTCCACTTCGACCACCTTCCAGGGGACGGGAAAAGGATATATAGATAAAAAAAGTTATTAATGCTTTATGTGTTGAAGAACTTCCGATAATTGTTCTTAGTGAGAATACAATTAGATATCCACATCGATTTTGTTTTTCATAAACGAACATAATGCTTTTCACCTCTGGAGTAACAAGTACATTGACGAACTGTACTGATTATAATAAATCTAGTACTATATATTTGGAATAAATGACTGAAATGTACCACTTCCAGTCAGTCACATACAGATCCTCATCATTATGTGATTTCATATTTTTTCAGTACTTATGTCTGAGAACAAGTTCAAATCTTTGATGGTCTCTGGAATGTGATTTTTTATATAGTGGCACAGAAAAGGGCACACCTCTTCACTGACACTCTGCTAAAGATATACCACTGTGCTGTCACAATTAAAATTGAGAATATCGAAGAAATTCAAGTACACTTTTCTTAAATAAAATATTTCTTGTATGGGAATTTCTGATAAGAGGAAATTCTGCATAAAGTGAGAGGAACGACACCCATTTATTAATTTTAAAGACTAAGATTTGGCTTCCTTCCATCTGCTATTGTAGAATATATAACGATAATTTTTCCTGCAGAAGTTGTATTTCACTCCTGTGTGTAGATAAACTTTGCAATACACAACCCACAGCCGAGTACCTAAATACTGAATTTCGTTTCCAGCATACATAATAACACGGATCCGAAGGTAAGAACCATAATTCCATGAAGTTTAAAGAATGGAACACCTTCAAAGTCCTTCATCCGTTACGTTATGGAATTTTTTGCTGCCTGTTTCGACACTTCATTCCGTCATCTTCAGGCCGTTGTGTAAGGGAATAGTAATGACACTACACAACTAACATGTAATGACTGTACATATTTCGTACTATATGATAAACATTAGTCAAAAGCCAATGATTGTGCACGTTGTAATAATAATGCAGTAAGAGCAGAAAACAGATACCCAATAAATATGATAATATGCAGATGTTTATTTACATGAACCGTCTATGCAAATGAAATAAAACAGATTCTTTTGCCATATGTTTTTCGCCTTTATTTACAAGGCACCTTGGGCGACAGTGGTCTTAGATGCTGTTCTACATGTGTTATTCTTTAGATGAGATTAAATGGTCTTTTCGTTCCAGTTGATTCAAATTGAGGAGATTCTCTTGGATGTACAACAGGACAGAAGACAAGTTACACAAGCAATACTTAGAAAATGAGATCAGACGTATTAATGTACCTTCTACAGATTCCAAATGTAATTGCCCTTGTGACTGTGGTATCGGTCAGAAAAAACAAAATCTTAAGACAATTTACATTTTAAAGGACATAAAACATATTACTACATACTAAATGTTGAATATACTAGGTGCATATGATAATTCTTGGCCAACTGTTTCTTTACACTTATTTACAGTTAGCTGAAAACCCGGCGTTGCCCGGGTATTTATTTATTCCTGCCTTGAGTTAGTAGTTCTCCTATCCCTTCTCTCTCTGTCCATTTCCCTGTTTTTAATATCATTATCGGAGAATATATAAGAAATATGACGTTTTCCTTTTCCGAGAAAAGTTGTCTGAAGATGATCTATTAAAAATAGATGTACTTTTGTAATATGTGTAAAGTAACGCAATGCACATTTATCTACGAAGTTTAAATAACAATTAATGTAATTAATTTCACTTATTTTTGATGAAATGTCGCTGATAAAGCGGAACTGTAAAATATTCCTATCAGATTGCAGAAGTCTATGCACTTGCCGTTTATCAGGAAAGTAAGTAGTGTAGATCAAATCACACGTAAAAATGCACTCGTTTCGAAGAATCCAATTACGAAATTCAACAATAATAATTGTAATAATATCACAGATCGATCACTTGATCTAATACGCGAAACGTAAAATCGTTTTTTTAAAGAGATGTATTAAAAGAAATTTCTTTTTTACTGCTTTATTTATTTATTCTTATATTTCCTTATTCGTATGCTTATCCTTACAAAGAGCTGAAGACATTGTAGCACGCATAGACCAAACATATGGTCTGTGGCATCACGTTTCGCTTTATGTAACCTTCTTGCTATAGAGTCGCAAACGTCATCGCTGGCCTTCAGCCCGAATTTTTTTATAATTTGACGACTTTCAACCACCATATCTTCCACCCCTTATAGCTATCGGCATGGAACTGCTACGGTGTACAAGGGGAGACTTACACACAGACCATTCGTTTGAGTTCTGTCGTATTCACTGCAGAGCGAAATATTAACACACACACACGTAGAATTTTATATACACCGATAACTTTCCATCTCTATATACTCCACCCTTTTATCATTATCAACAGTCAAGCGACAATGCAACCAATAAAACCATTTCCAAAGAGTAAATGTAATTTTCAAAGAGTAATTATTGTTACGTATTTCGAGTTATATTCTTCAAATTACTAATACCTATCAGATCGCTATAAAGCCGGGCCTAAAACCTTACTCAGGTATAAATTAATAACTATACAAAAATTTAAGTCTCTGCGTCTTGTCGTTCGGAGGTGATAAGCGTACACCGAACAGACATTCACATTTATAGATATAGATGATCAGATTACTGCGCAATATTAATACTGAATCAGGCTGAACACAATATTTGCAACTGTGAAAAAAAAGTAACGTACATCAATTCTACTACGAAATTCATCATTGGAATAGAAAGAGTTGTTCACCAAAAAATCCCTCAAACTGAACTTCATTGTGAGGTAAATTTTTTTTATAGCTGCTGGCATGTTATTGAAAGTATGTATTGTCGAATAGTGAACACCTTTCTGAGCCAATGTAAGTGACTTTAAATCTTTGTGCAATTTATTCTTGTGTCTGGTATTGATCCAATAACTGAGATATTGCTTAAAAAAAGATATATTTTAATGGCAAATTAGCTTAGAGAATAAATGTATTGGCAATCAGTAGCTAGTATCCCCTTAAATAGCATTCTACAGGATATTATTAAATTGACTCCGCAAATTATTCGTATCGCACGTTTATGGGCTTTGGAAACTTTAGCTTGATCTGATGAGTTATCCCATAAAAATTCCGTATAACATTATGCAATGAAAATACACATATTACGCTAGCTTTTTCATTCTTATATCTCCTATGACTGACATTCGCTTAGCAAATAGGGACTGGTTTAGGCCCTTCAGCAATTCTGTGGTAAGCTCACTCATGACAGAAATACACACACACACACACACACACACACACACACACACACACACACACACACACAAAATTAAAAAAAAATCGCATCATAAAGGAAAAATGTGAATTGGTCACAAATACATAGCGATATAGGTGGAAAATACACGAGTCCTGCTGCAGTGCAGCTAAATAGGATGTAAAAAGGGACATGCGGTTCCAGGGCATGAAGTCTCTCCAGTTTTCACTATGTGTGCACAGGTGGACAGTAACTATGCCTAGCCGACAGTAAACACGCAATAACACTAGCAGTAACGAAACACCATTATGCCTCTCCAAAACATGGACAGAATGGGACCTCCGACTCATGCCTCATGTTGGTGTTTTTGTTTCTTATATCATTGGGATGTTTCATTCCAGCACACCAGTACTAGGCACATGTCATTTTGTTTCCACAGAAGAGAAGAAAGAAAAACAGTAACCTGTGGCAACAAACAACGAATGTAGAACAGCATCTACGAGAATTGCCACTGAAGATGCCTTGCAAATAAAGGCGAAACGCGTAAGGCGATAGAATTTGTTTCGTTTCAGCTGCCAAGACGTTTCATACAGATCAGGGGTTCGCAAAAGTTTTTGTCTCGTAGAGCCCTTGCCAACTTTTTCTGCCCTGTGTAGATCCGCTGCCTTTTGTGTACATAAACTTTCTTACGAATTCCTAACTTCAAATGTGTTTTCGCATTTGATATGGTGCTACCAACTTTGATAACTTTAACTGTAAAATACTTTACATGTTAGAAGATATCCGTCATAATTGTCTGTTCTCCTCCCCGCCTCGCGCGCAAACTTTTTTTTAAAAAGCTCACTACGGGCCTGCAGTAGGAGACCTAAAATACAGAATTCCTCCATTCTTTCACTTAGCCAATGAAGCGAATAGGATCAAGCTTCAGAATTGTGAGGATAATTCTGATTTTTTGTTGAGACCTTCCCAAACGTGAACCACTATCGTGGAGCCTATTTACAATAAATAGACCACCAAATTATTTTTACTCTGACGTGTAACCCTTGCAGGTTGGAATAGATCCCTCGGGTTCTATACAGACCACTTTGTGAATCACTGATTATAGATAAATATTTGCACATTAACAGGAGAAGCAACTGAGGGAAAAAGGGCAGAAAATAACAAATAATGTCAATAAATATAAACCTGCCAGAAACAAGATGCCTTCATAGTAACATGAATATCCTAACGGAAGTTTAGGTATACGACAATCAAGATGTCACATGCTAACGTCAGCCTCTGTGACTTGCCTTACACAAGGGCCTGTAGATGACGAAATGACGTATCTAAAGTGGTTGCAATAAGATTCCATAGCTTAACGGCTGGAGGTACTCCATTCTTTTAAATTAGCAGTATAGTCGATGTCCGCGCCATTTGTCACATATGTGGACATAAAAAGGTTAATGGATGAATTTATACTATTCTCATCCCTACACATTGTATGTAGCAACGGTTTAACGTACAAGGGAAAGGTTCACTTAATGCATTTCAGTACCATTTGATGCGTCTTGTACTATTAGTTTACTATATTCAGCAAAAACAAAAGGGCTGGTTTGGTGTTACTGTCTTTCCCCTCCGATAGATCGAGTTTTATGCGTGTAACACTTTGTAAGATAAAGATCTTTAAAAATGCTTTATTTATAGTACCTCTGTCTGCCTTCTCCTCAGTTCACCTTTCACTTCGTGCCGCAACTATGATTTACTCGACGTAAATGTGACAAGTCCGGGGTTCGAGCCCAGGGTCTGTTGCGGTCACCAGAGCGCGACCTTGGCACACTGGCTTTGTACAACTGCACGCACTTGGCACGCCTTACTCTGCCTCAAACAACCTGATGTTCCCTTTAAACTCTAACAACACTGTAACGCCTTTCCAAATGGACTGGAGTAGCACCTCCACACATAATAAAATCGGGGATCCTGCCTGAAAAATTCAGGCGTAACTGTCTTCTCCCAAATCAAACTGAATCATTCAAAGTCTTTTATAAGTCAGAAACATCAGTGATGTACAGTGAGATTGGAAAAATACGTTTATGGAACATAAACAAGACCTAGGAATCAGTGGTTGCAAAGGCCATCCGGGGACTATTTTAAATGGCGTTACAGTTACTTAACCACATGCTACAAATGAACTACAGATGCGCAAAGTTTTGTCCAGATGCATCGAGAAACGGCTGACATCAAAACTGCCTTAAATGGTGCAGCCTCTCAAAGACATCTGGCGTAACTCAAGGAGTTCAGATAAAAAGATGATAGAAAGTTCTGAAATGGGGTGCTACAGACGAATGATGAAAATTAGATGGGTAGATCACTTAATTAATGAGGAGGTGCTTAACCGAATCGGGGAGAAAAGGAGTTTATGGCATATCCTAAGAGAAGGGATAAATTGGTTGGACACATTCTGAGACATCAAGGAATTGTCAACTTAGCATTAGAAGGAAGTGTGTGGGGTAAAAATCATAGAGGGAGACCGAGGGACGACTACAGTAAGCAGATTCAAAAGGACGTTGGTTGCCGAACTTATTCTCAGATGAAGAGACTTGCACATGACAGGGTTGAGTGGAGAGCTGCATCAAACCAATCTGCGGACTGAAGACCACAACAACAACAACGTGGTTAGTTGATGAAACAGGGTGGTAACTGTTACATATCAACTACCACACTCATTCACACTCTTTACTGTGAAGCTTTAAAATGGTTTTGGTTCTTGAAGTACTGAAGCCTGACAAAACTGCTCAGTTTGTCAGTCAGAAAGCACTTTCGCTCACTCAAAACTTAATAATATGACCAATAGGTGGTCGAACTATGCAAATAGGAGTAAACCCTATTCACAGCTGTAATTATGTGCACTTACGGCATCTGAGCAAATTTAAAGAGACCATGGGTTAAATAGAACAAATAAATTATAAAAAGAGAATCCTATTTGATATGAGGATGGAAATATTTGAAATATTTTTAATTTGCTCATCGATTTCGTGTGATACTTTGAAAAAAAAAAAGTTGTCTGTCATGCGATACCTTGCAATTTTATTTATTTTTTTATGATTTTTTTCTGTTGTTGGTTGTGCTTACTGAAAACTTTATGGCCACCACCAATATAACACAAGTGCTATAATTTAATCAAAAACTGAAGGGATATGTTAATCACTGAAATAATTCTACAAACGTACCTTAATTAATTAACTGTCCTGTAATTTTCCTGTCGATTTTATTGTGCCCAGAATAATAATAATAATAATACTTCAAATTAAAGAAATAAAGTTTCATGTTGAGGTACCACTTTAATTTCAGATAAATCCCTCCTTCACGATGCACATGTTAAGGGAGTTTGTGACGCTTGTGAGGAGACACATTTTTGAGAAGATGGATTGTGTAGACAGTTGTGATAAATCCGGTACACCCAAGTGGAGGCACAGGCTGCCTCGCTAGTCGTTACACTGGTCCTTCCGCCGTCCCTGTTGCCGCTTCGTTTAAGACCGCTCTGCATGGTGCCGGGCTAAGGCTAAGAAAAAGGGTATTCAAATTATAAAACGCAACTAATATTTTTTGTATCACTTATATTGCGAATGTTTACATCTATCATGATATAGAAGTTATTAAAGTTTTTTCATTGCAAGACCGTTAGGAAAAGAAGTAAAGCTTGATGAATATCCAATAAATCAAAAATAAAAGTAAATGGAAAACAATTAAACCTTCGACTTGCCAAAAAAGTTCCATTATTAACAAACATAGAAATTAAGTAAGTGGTACATTCAAATATAATTCACTTTCTGCAATAGATGTTCAATATATTGACGGTTTGTGTCCATTCTTTAGCTCTGCATGACCGCCAGTTTACAGAATTAAGTATCACGGCTTTCAAGCTCGAAATTTTCACCTAGCAGATATAAATGCATTTTTTCTTCACTGCCATCACAAGTTCTTAGAAAGCAAGAAACTCATTACAGCTGTTGACACCTTTCTGGCGTACAGAAAACGAGAAACACAAAACGTTTTTTTTTTTTTTTTAATCAATGCTACGTTACGTGGTCAAGTTAATCAGTCTTTGTGGAACCGTGTTCAAGATTGTGGCTTCATTTCTTTCTAGAAGGAAACGCAATGTTCAAATTCAAATGAATAAAATCTTTGTATCTGTTCAAGTCTAACAAAGCTTTCCCTGGGAATATTTGATAATTGTTGGCCTGAAAACCTTATCCTTCAAGACTTTTACGGCTGTTTTGTAGACTAATGTCTCTGTAAGAAACATATACGAATGGATACATGGAATTGAATTTAAAAGCATCGCTGAATTGGAAACGTTTCTAAACGCTACGACCAAAACTTAATCAAAATCTTTACTGATTAGGGAAAAAGTCCTCGAGTAGATAAAGAATACTAAAACAAACTAATTTTAAGGATCGATGAGAAGAAAATGTAAGTAAGACAGGTGAGGCTATTGAAAAAGTTCAAAAAATTTCAAGGTTGATGTCAACCCAATATCGTTTCTGGCCTACGCAAAAAAGGTATAATGAAGAAGTAATTGTCAAAGGCGTTGACATGCCTTTAAATGCTAAAAAAACTGCATAATGCACTGGATAAACATGTCGAAACATGAGTCACTCCATACAAATGTTGCTATCCCGACTGAAAATACCACACTTTAAGCCGAAGATTGCTCTATTTATATTCTGGACGAAGCAGCAAATTAATTGCGAAAACATTTTGTAAGCACCGAAAGGTACACGAACAGGAAGAAGAAACAAGCTTGACTCAGACTTAGTAAAATCTGTGCCTTCATACGGAAGTGCGAAATAACGGCAGAATCGCACAATAGTAAGTGGAAAACAATTGGACCTGTGCAAAATCCACAGAAAGACGTATAACAACCGAGAGCAACTGCTGAGCGAGTAACAGATTCTCTGTGTGCCTGTAGATTGCCTGCTACGTGCTCGCCTGGGTCTTCTCACAAGCCGGCCGCGGTGGCCGAGGGGACTGAGGCGCTCCAGTCACGGTCTGCACGGCGACTACGGTCGGGGGTTAGAATCCCCCCTCGGGCATGGATATTTGTGCCGTCCTTGTCTTAGCTAGTTCATAAGTAGTTTGTAAGCTTAGGGACTGATGACCCCGTAGTTAAGTCCCATAAGTTCTACAAACATTTGAATTTGAATCTTCTCACAAGTGTGACTCCTCACGCTTGTGTCTTCTTACAGATGTTCCAACCCCATGTTATGTTGAGGGAGAGAGAAACAAGAGTGAGTGAACAAGCCACAGCCGAAACGAATAAGTGACCCTTACTGTGCGTACAAAGCAAGTAGACACAGGCGCAGTGGTTGATGGTAGCAACACCAAATAGGAAATGCCTCCCATCAGACGCCGCACCGAATGTCAACTGAAGTTTGTGCGGGCTGTACGAAGTGTTTGAAGTACCAGTTCAACTATTTAAAAAAAATGAAATTACCATACACATGAAGCGACGGTGGAGGGGAAAGAAGTCGAGAATCAGTACGGAGCACTATGCCGTGTTCTCAGCTTTAAAAGAACTCTCAGAAGATGAAGATATATAGCACACACACACATAACATACGCGATACGACAAGACATGAAATGACAACCAGTCACACACATACACACACACATACATAACCATGTAAACGAATGCTACGGCGTCACAGCAATATTCGCAACTCCAACGCACAACATACAAAACGAGATGGTGGAGCTAGCGAACAGCAGATAAACGGTGAAAGAGCGTGTTAGCAAGCACAGTAGAAGCGTGAATTCATGAAATCTACAAAAAGTAAGTACACGCATTTCTGCATGCATAGACTCTCAAAGACCCATTCATAAAACCTAGTCGCATTTCACATTTAAAATATTATCCAATATATTTTTCGAAAATCAGTATATACGCTTAAAAAAAAGACAGTGAGAGAATGAAATAGATAACATTTGTTATTAACAGAAAGTAAAGACACTGCTAGTAATAAACAGGATGCTTTCAAAGAATAAGTAGATCAAAAGTTTTTTTTTTAAAAAAAAGAAAAGAAATGAAAACAATAGTTCCATATTAAGTCTCAACTTAGGTAAATGACATTACAGGACACTGATAAGGTGTTATTAATTGAAGATGACATAATGGAAGACAATAATTATATCTGCACTGCAATCTTTACTCAGACACATGAAACACAATGTGTAATATTAAGATGTATGGTGTTTCCTGTTATTTTTCTGTAAATACTATTGTTAATATAAATAATGACACTATTTTTTATGTAAAATAATGCAAAAATTCTTTGTTATGACATTTCACAAATAACAAACAAAACACCTCTGAAGGTGGAGTAACTTCTCCAAAACATCTTTCAGTAGTGAAAACATGAAGAATCGTATATGTACATGATATGTGCGACAGAACAGGCGCCGTTTAGATGCTGCAGCTATTGTTAGATAACACACAAAGGAACCTACGACGTTGGCTGCCGGTGAGCAGTGATAATAGCTACGGAATCAAAAATAGTAACTTCTCTTTTGGACATGTTCGGAAGAGCAGACACTATACGGAGTGTTCATTTTAACTGAAGACTTTTTAAATATCACGCAAACTACACGTCGGATCAGAAAGTGTGCAATACTAATTTGTTTGTATCGAACGGGGACAGTGATACTATACTCGCCCCCCACCGAACATAGTGTATGGGTGGCGTGGAGCGACTTTGAAATCTTGAATGAGAACCCCGGTTTTTATCGCAGATTACGATTGTACGGCAAAAACTACAAACGTTTCGTCATAAACATCTTTCCGATTCGCCACAGATGGCGCTGTAATCAACGGAACCGAAATGAGTCCACAACTGTAACTTACAACCTGCAGCTCAATGTCCACTTAATATTCGATGCCACGGGGGACCCCGCGTCCACGTTTCGACGATAGGATGGGTCAGTACTTCGCGGCTTTCAATTGTACACTTCACTCACAACGTTCTAAACCACCGACATATCGATCCGAGGACTGACAGAGGCGCCTTTGTGTCTGAGTGAACGAACGTTCCTCTGATTATCGAATTAATGTAAACGTCCAAATGTAGTACCTTCAACGACAGTACACGTAGGGATTCGTTCTGCAAATGACTGTACATAGGACACAAGCATACCTGTGGAGATGCAGCATAAGCGTGACGTATGCCGTCGATCATGTTTTCACGGCCTGTTGGCATCTCTTGGTACACCTTACCTTTTAAATATCCCCAGAGGAAGAACTCTAGTGGCGTCAAAACGGGTGACCTAGCAGACCAGTTAATAGAGCCACCTCTGCCGATCCACCAACCAGTGTAAACATGGCCTAATACTTCACGTGCTTTAGTTGCATAATATGCTGGGCACCCATCTTGCTGAAATCACATACATTGCCGAACGTCCAGGGCAACATCGTGGAGTAGTATCGGTAGTTCCTGTTCCAAAAACGTTCAATTTTTGCGTCCATCCAAAGTACTATCAATACAATATGGGCCAATGAGTTTGTTCGCCATGGTGCCACACAATATCTTAAGCGACTTAGGACGTTCATAGTCGACTTGCCATAACTAGTTGGGATTGTCTATCCTCCAGTGATGTATGTTATGCCGGTTAACGCACCATGATTTGTGAAGGTAGACTCAACGGAAAAGTAAAACCTCGCCAAAGAACTTGGGGGTCGTTCGCATTTGTTGAAGAGTCCGTTCACAAAACACTATCCGGTTATGAAAATAGTCTCCGCGCAGTTCTTGATGCAGCGACACGTGGTATGGATGGTACAAATGACGAAGCAGTTTGTTGCAAATGCTTTCCATCAACATACAGGAATCGCGGTGTAATCGCCGAACACTTATCTCTTGAATTGTGGTGTACTACTGTGTCATTAGCTTCTCCTGTAACTGGCTAGTTTGTTTCGTTTCCGCTTGGCAGTCTGTACTCTGGCACAAGACATAAAGGCGTTCACAACCTTGAAATAGAACGGACGAGAGATAACATTCTCTGGAAAAGTTCAGCATATGTGGCAACAACTGTTCAAATGTTTGTAAATCTATGGGACTTAACTACTCTGGTCATCAGTGCCTAGGCTTACAAACTACTTACACTAACTTATGCTAAGGTCAACAAATAAACTCATGCCCGAGGGAGGACTCAACCGTCAGTGGCGCACTCCGCAGCTAGGCGCATTAGAACGCTCGGCCTCTCCATCGCTGCCGTGGCAACAACAGCGTCAACAATTCTCTTACATTCGCCGTAAATCAGGATCGTTTCAGCTTTTTCTTCTATAATTGCAGCTTACATCCTCTGTTCACACCTCTTGTCTACGATTGATTGGTAGGTGTGGAGGAAGTAAACGCTGATGATGTCAAAAGTTGCCTCTGTGGTGTCGCACAAGTATGAAGTGCGCGCCACGTACTTTCGCCATGCGCCGCCATGCACGCACGGTGCGGCGTTCTTACGTCAGCCACGAGCGTCCTCTGCTGCAACTCCGCTCGTGGCCACGACTGCCGCATCGGCCACTTGGGAATCAGAGAGGCACCAGTTAAGTCTTGGCTATCGGATAGGCACTAGGAATCATCAGTAGGCAGGCCTCTATCTAAACTATGTATCAACATCCTACTAGTCTGCTGCTCTCCAAGTTAAGTACTGTAATTTTTCTTGAAATATATCTCTTATACTAATCTAGCTTAGTGTTTCCAGTTTCTGCTGTCCCACTGGCTGGTCACCTCCGTACCTGCACACGCGTGCATCCTTTATTCCTGTGTCGGTCTCTTTCTACTCGGCCACCGAAACCTACGACAACCGGCGAAAACGAGACACAAAAGTGGCGTCGAGGCTGGGACACAAAAGCCTCCGGCCACCCACGAAAGGGGATTGGTTTTGGGGGAGGGGCGAGTGTAGTATCATTGGATGTCCCCCTCCAACATAAACAAATTACTCCTGTACTTTTTTTTATACGATGTGTACTTTCCTCGATATTTGAATGTCTTCAGTTAAAATGAACAGACTGTATACAGTGTGTCCTACCTAACTCTGTCACCCTAAATATCTCTGGAACAACAATAGATTTTCAAAAACGGTTTTCCCCAGCATGTAATGACGGCAGGAGCTTAGGAAACTAAATACTATGCAAAATTTTAAAACGTAAACAAATACTATTTTCAACACAAACTTATGTATTTTGAAATGGACACCCCCTATTAATTCGTATCCAATGAATAGCATGAAAAATCACAAAAATAATAGCGTTGGTTGTATCGTAATACATCAATTACATCCAGAGAAATTGCGAAGCGAAGTTGATGCTTGAAATAAATAAAGTGCACAGCTAACGCACGTCATTAGACTCACACCTGAACCTCACGCTGCCGGTGATCGTGATGCGATTCTCATACTACGTCAGTGTAGTGTTCATGAATAGTGTGGTATTGTATGGCAACACATCACTGGCCCATATTTCATTGATGGTACTCTTAACAGGAGATAGTGTAGTCCTTTATTGAGCTGTACCTTACTTGAACTGATCCACGTCTTATAATGTGTGAAATAATGCGGAATGAGAATGATAAATGTCCTACGCATAATTTTTATTGTTGCGAAAACACAACTAGAGGCGCAGTTGGTGGTAACACACTTGGTTTCACGTTTCTGACGCTCATACATTCTAAAATATGTGGCTTGTAAAAGATAGCAATGGCGTCACAGTTTCTGACATAAAGCATCGCATGTAATACTGTGCTCAGAGCAGGTCTTGCCTGCACTGTCGCCTGTATCCTCCTGTAAACACACCAATATCACCACGGCACGCTCTATCTTTAGTGTACAAGTGTGTCCTAATCTCGTCTGCTGAACTGCTCTCATACTGTATCGTAATTCACATAAGTTGCCGCCAGGGCCGCAAGCCGCAAGCCGAACTGTCGCTCCGCGCGAGATGAAAAACTGTCGCCCCCTCATAAAAAAAATCCTTGTTAATGTTAAAATCAGTTATTTATGACATTTGCACTTCACATGCTTTGATAACAAAATGTATGTTTGTCGGTTATATAAAAGAAGTTATATAAAAGACATACATATGTAGGCCTAATATACGAAGTTGGAAACGCTTTTTCCGAAAAGCTCGAAAGTTCTTGACTGGTTTATTATACATTTTTAAACCGCACACTGATGAATATTCGAAAGAACATGGTCTGCATATTTTTGAAATGTAAACAGTTTACGGAAATTCCAGTTATAAATTTCGAGACTCTTACAGGAGAGTGAGTACATATTTTGAGAAGAATCTCACCCGGAAATTTCATGCAGTGACACTATGATGACTTCGTTGTCTTTGTCACTATGAAACAATCTCTTCTACTGCAAGCTCCTTTCTTTCAATATTTTGTGAGGAGCTCAAATGGCCGGCCGCGGTGGCCGAGGGGACTGAGGCGCTCCGGTCACGGTCTGCACGGCCACTACGGTCGGGGGTTCGAATCCCCCTTCGGGCATGGATATTTGTGCCGTCCTTAGTATAAGGTAGTTGATAAGTAGTTTGTAAGTTTAGGGACTGATAACCCCGTAGTTAAGTCCCATAAGCTTAACAAACATCTCAACATTTTGAGCTCAAATGGGTTAAAAAAAAGGCAATAAATATCTGCTAAACATGGAGTCTACAAGGAATATCTTGAAAATTACGAGCACTTGACCAGCAGAAGAAACGTGTGAACAGTAAACAACCGAATATGAAGACATTGCTCAAAACTCTAATGTACCTATTTTAGAATCCATGTTTACTAGACATTTTGTTCGTTTTTTGGCCCGTATTACTTACTTCTAAAATATGGAAATAAAAGAGCTTGCAGCAGCATATATTTGATTCACAGTGTCAAAAAGTCAAGAAATACTCATAGCGTCAATGGATGACATTCTGGGACACGGATTCTTTACAATAGCCAGAATGGAAAAAAGGGGAAGAAAAGTGAACTGATATGGCTACGGAGACTATCCTGGTACCACTTGTTGAATAACCAGACACGAAAGAGTTGTCATGATGATGACATTCAACGAAGTGTTTTTTCTTTCAATAGAGCGAGCGCGATGCAGTTCGTTAATATTTCTCTATTTACATTTCATTACGTTGTTAATTTCAGCATTATAAAGCAAAATGTTATGAATATGGAAAAGAATATCAACCCACTTTGTTTAGTCGCACGCTTGCTACGAAACTTAAAAAAAAAAAAAAAAATACAATTTGATAGATTTCACACTTATAAATCAAAGTAGCGCAAAATGATGCTGTCTGACTACAATAATAGGACAGAAGATTAAGAATTCAAGAATCAAAGTATTGTTATACAAATTTCTACATTCTGACAATCATTGTGAAACGTCTTTACACTGTCAGTCCAAAATTACATATACAAAATAACTTTCATTACAATAATACGTACTCGGTGATTCTTTCACTGCCAAAAATTGCTAAGAAGACTGTTCTTTTACGTTATTTTATGGCTGGAACAGATAATGTCAATCAGTGTCTGCCGTCCCTGTGGATCAGACCATTTCACTATTCAATATCTCAACTGGAGCGCTGTGTCTGCCGCCACTGCGGATCAGATGACCTCTCTCTTCGACACCCAAAACTGGAAAGTTGGTCTCTGGTCAAACAATGACCCGCTTGAGAGTAGTCAATGACATTATTACACATCTTATCTTTGGCGCATAGTAGCAACCCACTACCAACTTAATCATTATTGTAACAAATACGTATAGACGAGTTTGAAGGTTAATATTAAAGTCAGACTGGACACAATATTCACATTTGTGAATATTGTTTACAATTATATACAAACATCAGTTCCTTCAGGTAAGAAATGAATCAGTGGACTAGGAGTAGTTCTTTTTTTCGATTATCTCTTTAGAAATATATGAAGGTCGCCCTCTGTTCGTTTCTGGACGATATAAATCATCTCTCATCAATTACGCTGCTTTTGTAATTTTTTTTTGTAATAGGCAGCTACGGCCATATTCTTGTTGTAAAGGTATGTATGGGCTTCAATGCTTTCTTACAATAATAAATCCCCCAATTCTCTCTTTAAAATGCAGTTAATGAGTTTTAATTGCAGTTAGAAAATCTCCCTGTGAAGTTTTTTTTTTCAACCACGTTGGACTGCTCCAACAATGGATGGTTTGGATTTCGTGTAAATAAACCGTGATCTCACGTGTAGGCTTTCTCTTCAAAATTCACAGTTCAGATCTGTATTATTCAATAGTCAGTAGAACCTGCAGTCAGTTTTCCGTAATTTTTCGTGGTCCGATTTACGAGTATTACGAAATTTCAGTGTCCTTCTTACTTCAAAAATGCAATATTTTACGTGGCCAACTACAAGGAAAACTGTTTAATAACACCATCAAGTGTCGGCGAGTAGCTACTTTTATCAGAACTTTAATTTTCTGAGTACCAGGAGTAACTTCGATGCAGAGCTGTATAGGTAACTATTCGTCGAATTCTTTTTAATACATTGCCTGCATTACCTCCCACCGTTAAATAGTCTGCTCATCCGTTATCTTTTACTTAAACATTTTTTCAGTTTTTTTATCACAGTAATTTTTGCATGGTTTCCAACTTCAAATTTTTTCTCTTTGCCATATTTTTAAATCACTAACATTCGGGCAGTGACAGTAAAACAACTTCTGAGCCAAGGTAATTGAGTTTAAATCTTTGTGAAAGTTATTCTTATTGCTAGTACAGATCACATGAACTGAGCTGTTGGTTTCAAAAAAGGTATATTTTAATGACAAATTTCGGGGGGTGGGGGTGGGGGGGGGTGGAGGAGGAATTCGACAAAGAGATGACGACGTGATAGAAAGGGAAAGGTGGAGATGGGCAGAGAGATGGGTAGGAGAAGATGAACAGAGAGAGGGGTGATAAAAAAGAGAGAGAGAGGAGGAGAACGGACAGAGAGGGAAGGAAAGAGAGGATGGACAGGGAGAGTAAAAGGAAGGAGGGGTGGAGTAACTTACGACTGGAATAAGTAAGTACCTGGGAGAAGACGGGTATTCAGCTAGTTAAGTGTATATTTGTCAGTTAACGTAGTGAGGCTAGCGAGCGTGTAGTACGGTTCGCAGAGGCAGAATGTACAGGTCACGGACTTTTTCGTGGCCCCTCTATGATCGGCGGACGTCGGCCATGTTCGTGTGTCTACGGAATGTTTATGCTCTCTACCAACCTCTCCTCGTAACAGCATTATACACCGGAAACATCGTAAACATTTGATTTGTGCTTGGTATTGATTATTGTCTTCCACTTGATTATTTGCTAAAATAAGTCCACATATCCCAACAACTTTTTTTAGAAAAAGGAAGGCTGTCCTTGGAAGTGGTGTGAGGAATGTTAATTCCGATTGTTATTCAGTTCTACAACAGTAAAAAGATGCACAAAGCGTTGTTACACCCACTTTTAAGTCCCTTAAAATATGAATATCGTATATTTCCGCAGATTAAACGATGGCTGAATCATAAAAAAGGCCCCAAAATCCGATGTCGTCTTATACGATGGTCCAAAAAAAAAAAAAAAAAAAAAAAAAAAAAAAAAAAAAAAAAAAATTGGTTTGTAATGTAGTCTGAAATGGGTAATTTCGCAGATGTGCTGCACAGCGCGTCTTCGATATATCGAAGCCGTAAAGTGTCGAAACGATACGTATTGAACAGGCGAATGTTACGATTTTTATAAATATGTCGTGATTTTAAAGGATGTGGTTAGGCAGGAACCTAACACTAACTTAAAAGAAAGCTTACACTCGAAGTAGCTTGGTCTTAAATGATATATGTATATCGAACGTACTACTGTAAATCGATCTAGTGTTTCTGAAGCGTAGATTGACGCTACGCACCCTCACACACTAAAAAGAACTTCTTGTTACCTAACCTTGTTAAGGCTACACTACGCATAACTTTTTTAAAAGTCAAGTTAAGTATAGAAAAAAAAAACAAGAAAAATTTTTTTAGTACGTGAGGGCATATAGCGCGCGAATCTCCGGTTCAGAAAAATTAGCTTATTTCATACATATCGTTTCAAAAGGTATCGATTCGATATACATCGTTTGGAGGTCGAAGCCTCGCTATAGCCGCGCTATGCAGCACGTCTGCGAAATTACCCTCATGAAATTTACATCGTGGAGGAAAAATTTACGAAAACAACGTTTTGCGCAGTTTTTTTTTTAATATTCGCTTTTCGAGCTGTATTAATTTACTGAGTGGACAAGGGTACATACGATAACCTATAAGCCATAAAGCAGGAATGGAATTAATTATTCAGAATGCAAATTGATTTTACAAAGTCGCTTGTAAATAATTTCTCATTATATCCAGAGTCGCAGTGAAACGATTAGAGTATACTTCGTACGGAGCAGTGAAAGGGTTAAAATATTTCGGAGCTATACGCGACAATTACGGCTTCCTTCGAAATCCTTTATCTTCTGTTCTCGGGTACACCCACGAAAGTTCAAAAGCAGACCGGAAACACTGCAACAAAGAGTGAAATACAGGTGTACCAAGCACGAAAACTACTTATGGCGGCTTCTAACGGCATCTTTCAGGACTTCCTGAAGTTTTCCTTCCGAATCGAAGTCGCAGACTTATTTTTAGATACCGAAAAATGAAAAAAAAAAAAAAAAATTAAATGCGGCATGCATTCAGGTAAATAAGGCAACTTGAAGGTCGCTTTATAGGCCAGATATATGCTTAAACTATAAAATTTTGATGAAAATTTGTACCTCGTCGTATCTGAAGGTCGTCTTATCTGCGGAAATACACGGTATTTCGTAGATATACGTCCCAGTTTTCTATTACACAAACATTAAAGTGATACTCAATTTCGTGTTCCATCTGTGCCGCTTTAACCCATTACATGTTGTTTCTTTTGAAACCTGTAAGCTATACGCCGTAAGCTGGTGGCACTGGGAGAAAGAGGCGAGACTTGTTCTAGCAGCCAATGCGCTACGAGCTGAATGCAAGTTTCAGCTCTCAATATTCTCCGCGCAGGGGCCAAGTAAAATTGCGTGATGTGTACGTGTCGCTGTTTGGGCTGTGGCAGCAGCCAGCCGCTGTGAGGCCGGCCGGCCGGCTTATTACAGAGCAGACGGCAGGGCGTGTGGCTGCTCCACTGCCGCCCACGTTCCGCGCTTTCTCCTCCTGACCCACTTGAGTACTTCACTCGCGCTATTCGCCAGCCGCTCTCCGGCCAAAACCCACTGCTCCAGCTGCGAGCGCCTTTCCTGCCTGCACTTAAATCAGCAGCAAACCCAGTTACGAGTGGCTCTGTCAGGTCATTGATCTATATATTGTGCCGCCTATGGCGTTCTACATTTCCGACTATGCTGTATTTTGCGTTATGTGCTGTCACTGGGACCTGTAGCGCCACTTACTAACATAGGGTGACCAGATTTCCAAATTCAAAATACGGGACACACATGGGTATCGAACACTGCATGGCCGCAGTGAATGCCCGAGCGATCTCAGGCGCCTTTTTGCACAGCGCACGGTTGCTCCCCATTGATGGTTCCAGACCCAAGCCCCTACCACGCCATAGCGGAGATGCGAGGCAATTGTTCCCAATTGAAGCGGCTGATCGCCGCCATTTGCAGGGAAGAATCCTGGTACTGGGGTTGTGATTTGAAGTGTATGAGACGCAACAAGAACAAAATAAAGCACAAAATAAACGCATGTCTGTTTTAAAAAAATCACTGATTTTTTCTGTTTGTTTAAGAAGTATTCTGAAGTGAATGAAGTTTCCTAATTTTCGAAATAACGTCTGCATAGAGACACGAAATTTAAGAATGTAATGCCCTTTTCTGATAAGGTGGAGCGACTTTTCATCGAGATATTTGCATAAGATGACAACATGAAACTTGTAAAGAAGCAGAAAGTGCGATTTTTTTTTTAATTCACGTAATTTTCTGACAGGTTCAAATTAAAATGTTTATAAATCTATCGCACCAAACTGCGTGGTCATCAATCCGTAGCTTACAAACTACTTAAACCTAGGTAAACTAACCTAAGGACAAACACACACACCCATGCCCCAGGGAGGACTCGAACCTCCACGGCGAGCAACCGCACGCTCTGCAGCGAGACGCTTTAGACCACTCGGCTACTCCACCGCGGCTTTCTGTCAGGTCCTGTTTACTTTTCGCCGACTACTCTGTACGTTACCTTCATACAATGCGAATAACAGAAGACGACCCTAAATGTAGGATCTGTGATGACGGTGATGAAACTGCATCACATCTAATCTTCGAATGCATTGCATTGGAGAGTAAAAGGCACAGAACATTTGGGACAACCAGACCCGAAGAAATTGGGTCTAATAAAGAACTGGTAAAGGGACTCTTTGCACTGTTCAAGGGCATTGGTTGGCTTTACAGATATACAGGGAGGTATACCGCACAATAAACTTAGTTTCGGTGCGGGCAGTGGCGGGTTGGACCAGGACTGTTTAGGCTTCCCTGACAAAATCAATCAATCAACTCTGTACGTTTTGCAGGCTTATTTTTGTATATCAAATTTTTGTCTCCATTCCTTTCCATATCACATAGAATTTTTCTTTCAACTTCATCGAATTTGGGTATGAATAATTGTAATAACTCACAAAATTTCAAATACGCATTTCATTCGCACATTGCTTTTTAACAGAGATAGTACTTCTCAAAGTGGTTGAGTATGCAACATTCGATCAAGTAATGATCATTTACGAACTATAATCACCACCTTTCAAGTGTCTAAAAACAATTATTCGACCTACTGCTGCATCATACTTATATATGATAAATACGTCTTATACGCCTAGTTATTCATTCAGCTCAAATTAGTATTTTCAGTAATTTATATGCAAATAAAATATAAGTACTCGACATGCACCAAAGTACGTTTCTCAGTTTTAGAGAATCATTTGTAAGAGGAAACCTAAACAATAACAAACGCTCACGATTTCTTATTCCTCCATGAAAATACCATACGGCTTACTAGTAATGACTGATTTGTGAAATATAACATTGTTTCCGTCTTCGTTTTTGCTTACGTTCTCACTGTTACAATTAAAAGCAGCACACGAACGAGCCTTGTTTACTCACGATTTCCCTGCAAACGGCGGCTTCTGTCACGTTCAATTTGAAGACGCCACACAAGCGCCAGGGAGCGGTCTAGTTTTTATGTAGTAAGTCTATGTCCAGTCCTCCCTGGGGCTTGGGTGTAGGTGTTGTCCTTAGCTTAGTTTAAGTACTCTGTAACCCTAGTGACTGATAACCAATGTACATAAATCAATAGATTTACAAATATTTGAACACTGTAAAATCAAAATGTTGACTTTACTCATGGCGTCATCAACACGGGTGTTATTACTTAACGCTTATATAATATTACAGTAAGGTCTCGGCGTTATTCACTGACGCAGACATAAACACACAGACATAAATGCACAAATCGTATAGTGAAAAAGAAATCCAGCGTTTCTCCTCCCTCCACTTTGCAAAGCTAGCGTGTCGTATTAGCTACTTCTACTATTACAACTGATTCTCTCGAAACCACTTCTTTTGGCCACTTTAGGTTACGATAGTAACAATAAAAAGAGGCCGTTTGTGATGGCCTTTCGAAAGCTGGAAATTTAACTGCAAATAATGCCTTAACCGTTCATCTGAGACGAAGGTTGAACAGACGTTTATGTAGAGGGGAAAATTCTCAACAACTTTCCTCTCTTACATTATTTTCACAACGCCACCTAGAGAGAAGGCCGCGGCGCTCTCGTGTGACGTCAGGCAGAGTAGGTTGCGCGCGCCCGCTGGGGCACAGCCCAATATGCCGAAGCAGCGAGTCAGTCAGTTATGCGCGCGCAACCTACTCTGCCTGACGTCACACGAGAGCCCTGCGGCCTTCTCTCTAGGTGGTGGTGACCGGAGCATAGCGCCTCAATGCGCTCGGCCGCTCCGCCGCGGCTCGAATGTGTATACAAAAATTAAACTAACATACTCTCACAGAAAAAAGACAAATAATTGCATTACTAGTTAAATACTTTATTGCTTTATACCCGTCACATGCGAACAAGTAGGAAAGACAATTATAATTACTTAACTGCTTACTTATTTCTCTCTCAATGGTTTGTTGCAGAAGAATGTATGTGATTCAGGAGTTCGGTTCTGTCACATAAATTCTCATGTAAATCAACGCATGAACTACTATGAAAATGAGTTTTTACTTTAATTATTTCCTTTACAGATGGGACAATAAATCTGTTCTTTTCTTCAGTCGAAAAAACTATAAGTGATGGCGAACACTCTTTCTGCAGCAGCACCAGGCCCACATAAAACGCAAACCCAGTAATTAGCTACACAGTTTTGCACCAGATATCTTCACAGTTCTCAATTAATGAATTTTCTCGTCACATAGACCTATATTTTTCAACATGGTTCACTTCCTCATTTTCTTTCAAAATATTTTCATCGAACTCCGCTAAGGCTTTAAGACTTTGCTGAACGACTTCCAGAGAAGAGAATATTTAAGCTGAACCTAATTAAACTGTTTCACCACATGAAATGGGTAAGCCCATTCCTCGATATAATACTTGACGTCTCGTAAAATAAACTTGAAATGTCCAAGAAATTAGACTGTTTCAGCAAGCCATCTTATTGAAATGTACTTATCAATGCATTTTTATAAGTTTGCTGGAAAAGCTGCGTTTTCTTTATTGTTTCATTACGACCACATTTGTTCTCAATTTGGCTATGCCGTCAGCATGTGTAATTTACAAGTAGATACTCCTGGAGTGTCAAAGAAACTTAAATCACTTAACAAAAGTAAGTCCCCCGGTCGCGATTATATACCAATTAGATTTCTTTCAGATTATTCAGATGCAATAGTCCGATACCTATCATATGCAACTGCTCGTTCAGCGATAGATCCGTACCAAAGACTGGAAAGTTTCACATGCCATGCCAATGTTCAAGAAAAGCAATAGGAGTGATCTGCAGAATTACAAGCCTATATCACTGACGTCGATTCGCAGCAGGATTTTAGAACATATACTTTCCTCAAATATTATGAACTACCTCGAAGAGAACGACCTACCGACCCATAATCAACACGGTTTAAGAAAGTATCGTTCTTATGGAACACAGCTAGCTCTTTACTCACGTGATTTGATGACTGCTATCTACAAGGGATCTCAGATAGATACTATTTTTTTCTAGATTTCCGAAAGGCTTTTGACGCTGTAGCTCACAAGCGTCTTCTAATCAAACTGCGTGCTTGTCGAATAACGCAACAGTTGTGCGATTGGATTCGTAGTTTCTTATCAGAAAGGACACAATGCGTTGTAATTGACGGAAAGTCATCAAGCGGAAGAGAAGTGATATCTGGCTTTCCCAAAGAAAGTGTTATAGGGCCCTAATGTTCCTTATTTTTATAAACGGATTAGGAGACAATATGAGTTGCTCTCTTAAGCCCTTTTTAAACGATGAACGAACTTGTAAGAGGTTGATAATAACTTGCGTTAATGTGAGAATCGAGGCGCGATAATCGTAGCGATAAAGAAATAGGGCCAGTCCCAAATTCGGTACTAGTGGGTTCACTGCGCATGTGCGAGCTAGTAGCTGTCTGCTGCACCCATTGCCGCGATCAGTCTACCATTTGGCTTCGCTCGATGAACCCTCTGCCATGCACTGCAATATGACTTGCAGATTATTTGTGTAGATGTAGATGCAGTGCATTTTTTAAAAACGGGTTATTTCAAATTTATGGGACAAACGTGACAATACACGTCCCGTACAGTATTTATTTTGTCGGGATGTCTGGCCACCCTATTGATATATGAAGCCAACTTATCATTAACTAGCTCTTCCTGACATTAACGAAAAAAACCAAATCCCCAGCAATGCGTAGCGGAGAGGTAGGGTTGGCACGTCTCCCACATTCCCTGAGCTTTTACGTTTTTTCTTTCTTCATTCTCCCGTCTCACGCATGTAAGCACATTTCTCCCGTATTTCATTGTAATATAATATTGTGACGTTGAAGTGCATTTTTTTTTCGATTTCTCGTGATTCTACTTCGATTATCGAAATCTTCTGAGGGATAGATCGAACTGTATAATGCGTCATGGCTTTGTTTCGGAGCTCTAATGAACCTACTACAATGTGTTAACTGATAAAAGAATTCGGAAAAGGGGGGAGGGGAAGGATCAAACCCAGTCTCTTCATAGAGCAGCATTCCCATCTTCTAAAGAGCAAGAGACTGTGAATGAATCATTCCTTGAAGTCTACGATGGTAAGTCGAACATGTTCTCTATGGACATCAGAGTTTGTGCTATTAGCCGCTCTTGAAGGGGCAATAAATTGTTTGCCGCATGCATCAACTACACGTAAAGTAATAGTTTATTATGTTGGTGATACACATGAGTAGGGAAAAAATCCCGTAATGTTCGAATACAGCATTAGTAGTGTGAGTCTTGATGCAGTCGCGTCGTTCAAATATCTAGGCGTAACATTGCAGAGCGATATGAAATGGAGCGAACATGTAAGGACAGATGTAAGGCGGACAGCCCTCTTAGGTTTATTGGGAGAATTTTGGGAAAATGTACTTCATCTGTACAGGAGACCGCGTATAAAACGCTTGTTCGACCACGTCTTGAGTACTGTTCTAGTTTTTGGGACCCGCAACAAATCAGTTTAAAACAAAACATAGAAGCAGTTCGGAAGGCGAGCAGCTAGGTTCGTTACTGGTAGGTTCGAACAATGCGCGAGTGTCACGGAAATGCTCCGAGAATTTGAATGCAGATCACTGGAGGAAAGACGACATTCATTTCGAGAAATTCCGTTGAGGAAATTTAGGGGGCCGAAATTTGAAGCTGAGTGTAGAACGATCTTTCTGCCGCCTTCTTACATTTCGCGTAAAGATCACAAAGACAAGATAAGAGAAATTAGAACTCGTACAGAGGCATATAGACATTCTTTCCACTTGGGAGTGGAATAGGAAAGGAAATACCTAGTAGTGGCGGAGTTTATCCTCCGCCACGCATCTTACGGTGGATTGCGGAGTATATATGTAGATGGTTAATTGGTAGAATGCAGCAATTATGCTATGTTTTAGTTATATCCTAGGCCTAGGCCTCTACAACAAACTAAGTATGTTATCTTTTCCTAAAGGTGAAACATGTCGCTAGTGTCACAGTGGGACTGTTTTGGCCACCAATTCCAAAATCTCCCGATTTTCACTTCGAAAACCTGGCAACCCAAAGGAGAGGTGGGGCAACTTTACTAGAATTGAACGCTGCCAGCCACGCGTTATTACCGTGCGGTTCTAAGCGCCATGTCATGGACTGCTCATTCTCTCCCGCCGGAAGTTCGAGTCCTCCCTCGGCCGTGTGTGTGTGTGTGTGTGTGTGTGTGTGTGTGTGTGTGTGTGTTGTCCTTAGCATAAGTTAGTTTGTAAGTCTAGGGACCGATGACTACAGCAGTTTGGTCCCTTAGATTAACAAATACCTGAACATTCTGAAGAACTGAACGCCGCCATTTGCAGAGACGAATACTGTTCGCGCAGACTAAGTTGACTCTTTGGGAGGAACTGCGCTCTATTACCGTGCGGAGCGTATTGTATTGATAACTATGAATTGATTAGCTCACAGTAAGTTTGCGTATCTCTCGTCAGTTTAGTTCTTTATCTTGAACACGACCATAGATTCAGAGAATCGTTAAATAGATGGCAAATTTTAAATCTCGCACTCTCCTAGATAAATTTTTGCTACATTCGGAGAATCGACCAAAAGTAAAAGGAACGGACTTTGTGCTGCGCGCATTTCGAGATCTTACCCAGCGCGGCCCCTGCTGGCTGACAGGCTGATTGATAACGTCAGAGGCCTGCAGGAAAGCCGCGGCAGCTGCCGGCCACATGCCGCCCCCGCATCCGCCGCAGTTCCAGAACGGGTCCGTTGCGCAAAGCGTCGCCCCGCTCGCAGAGCGCGCGTGTGTTGCCTAGCAACGGGATTGGCAGCCTCACGCCCAGTCGCGAGCCGCAGGCTAGGGCAGGGCGAAACCCTGACCTTCTAGTCCGCGCTTTCTCCGCCAGTACCTAACGCTGTCTCCCACTTGGGGCTAGCGAAGTCACAGCGCTACCAGCGACCAACATCACGTTAGGAATGGTAGGGGGCGGGGTCTCTCGGTCTGTATATTCACAATACCCAACTTGATTTAGGCAGTAGGCAATTTTAAGGCAAGCTTAAGTATTGTGGTATGAGTGGGACAGTGCACAAATGGTTTAAATCATACTTAACTGGAAGAGTGCAGAAAGTTGAAATAAGCAGTTCACAAGATATAGATGATAAAATTAATTCCACTAACTGGGGAGTTTTCAAAAATGGGGACCCACAAGGTTCGGTCTTGGGTCCTTTGCTGTTCTTCAAAATGTTCAAATGTTTGTTAAGCTTATGGGACTTAACTACGGGGTCATCAGTCCCTAAACTTACAAACTACTTATCACCTACCTTATACTAAGGACGGCACAAATATCCATACCCGAGGGGGGATTCGAACCCCCGACCGTAGTGGCCGTGCAGACCGTGACTGGAGCGCCTCAGTCCCCTCGGCCACCGCGGCCGGCTTGCTGTTCTTAATATGTATTAATGACTTGCCATTCTACATTCACGAAGATGCTAAGCTAGTACTTTTTGCTGATGATACAAGTATAGCTATCACACCTGACAAACAGGAATTAACTGATGAAATTGTAAATGATATCTTTCAGAAAGTTATTAAGTGATTCTTTACAAATGGACTCTCATTAAACGTTGATAAAACCCAGTATATACAGTTTCATACAGTAAATGGTATGACACCATTAATAAATTTAGACTTTGAACATAAATCTGTAGCTCAGGTAGAATATTCAAAATTTTTAGGTGTTTGCATTGACGAGGGACTGAATTGGAAGAAACATATTGAAGATTTCCTGAAACGTTTGAGTTCAGCTACTTCGCTATCAGAGTCATTACAAAATTTGGTAATATACATCACAGTAAATTAGCTTACTGCTCCTATTTTCATTCATTGTTTTCATATAGGATCATATTCTGGGGCAATTCAACATTCAGTAAAAAAGTATTCATTGCACAAAAGCATGTAATCAGAATAATTGCTGCAGCCCATCCAAGAGCATCCTGCAGACATTTATTTAGGGATCAAGGGAGCTTCACTGTAGCTTCACAATATATATATTCACTCATGAAATTTGTTATTAACAATCTGACCCAATTCAAAAGTAATAGTAGTGTACATAGCTACAACACTAGGAGAAAGGGTGATATTCACTATTCAAGGTTAAATCTAACTTTGGCTCACAAAGGGGTGAATTATACTGCCACAAAAGTCTACTTACCAAGTAGCATCAAACGTCTGACAGATAGCCAACTGGTATTGAAAAAGAAATTAACGGAATTTCTGAATGGCAACTCCTTCTACAATGTAGATGAATTTTATATATATATATATATATATATATATATATATATATATATATATATATATATATATAATAAAAACAAAAAACAACAAAAAATGTAATAAAAAAATCTTTAAAATATTGATTGTCAAGTGTAGACGACATTTACTAAACTGACACGTTCCACACTATTGCAAAATGTCGTATATATGATCTATGGAACAAGTATTAATCGAATCAAAGTGTACTGAGGTGACAAAAGTCATGGGATATCTAGGCGAGCCTCCTTTTTCCCAGTGAAGTGTAGCAACACAATGCGGCATGCACTCAACAGATCGATGGAACTTCCTGCAGGAATACTTATTCTGCCATGCTGCCTCTACAGCCGTTCCTAATTGCGAATTGTGTTGCCAGTGATTCTGTACACGATCTGGCCCCTCGCAATGTTCCATAAATGTTCGATAGTGGCCATATCATACGCTGGATTTGTCCCGAATGTTCTTCAGACCAATCGAAGACAATTGTTGCCTGGTGATGTGTTGCACTGTAAAAGACGACCGTCTGTCGTCTTCCATATATTTTTTGTATATTTCTATAAAGTTATAGTTTATTTAATGTCCTTAGATTATCATTTTGTTAAAACTTGAACCCCACTCTTTTCAAGGCTGGAGGAATAGCATTTTTATTTCATGTGTTAATATATTAGTTAATATTGCTAGGTTTTTCTTATTTTGTCATGTTAAGAATTTATTATTATATTAATTAATGTGGCATAAGTACGGCTTCTCTGCTACGGCACTGTCCCTGTGAGAACGTGCAGTTGTTTTACTTTTAAGTGTGTGCGAGAATCTATGGCTGTTTGTATGTGGGGAGTGATAGCTTGCTTTGCATTGTTCTCTCTGGCTCAGTATCGATAGCTGCTCATGCTACCACAGAGGTTTCCACACCCTTCGGTTGCGGTCTAGTTAGCGAACCTTTCCCTCCAGCGCGAGTATCGCTGTCCGTCCCCACCATTGCTGTTTTCGTGGATTTTCCGGCTTCCGGTGGCTTCCCTCGTTTTCCTGCGCCCCGGTGGCCACTCGGCTGATCACTCTGTACTGGTCGTCTGGTGAGGTAAGGTTGGTTCTGCTCTTGTTTCTGGAGATGATACCATTTCATTGACTAGCACGTTTAACTTTCGTGAACTTAGATTTTTTTTTTTTTTTCCCCCGAATATTTTCTCCGATCGTGTGCGAAAATGTGTTCGCGTTTTTCAACTCAGTGATTTCCAATAAATAAACGCGGTGTGTGTGATTCTAGTTGTAGTTTGATAACGGCCTAATATGTTAAAACCTTTTGTGATCATGTGGCGGTTTATGAACTCTGTGTAAATACTTTCTAGCTTTGTGGGGCCCGATTTCTGATAGGTGATATGTTCATTTTATATAATGCAAGTAAAAATCTTCTCATCGTTTCCTTCCGTGAGTGATATGTGTTCCACGTGGGTAGTTCACAGAAAAAAGCCTTCAGCTTCCTCTCTTGTGTGTTCCATGCCCATCACGCAAGTAACTATGCGGGTATCCTTCTGATTTCCACAAATATTTCGAGATCTTCTATCCCCACCTATTTTAATTGTGCTATCTTTTCTCCGTCTGGTAGTACGCACTCTGTCTTTGTCAGTAATTCTTTGTGAGCCTTGTACAACCTCCTTCAATAGCTTCTTCATGTAATACTAAACTTTTCCATGGGTTGCATGCTGTAATTCTCAATTTTATTTTTCCGACTTTGTAATTATTTCACTTTTACGAGAGTTTTGAGACTGGACTTCATCCGTCTCTGTAATTGCTCCCTATCGCGTGTAGCTGTATTTCATTAGATTCCTTATATAATTCTAAACATTTCTATGGGTTACATGCAGTAGTCAATTTATTTTATTTTTCGGAAACTGAATTTATTCGATTTCATCGGTTTTGGGAACCATGTGGGTCCGAGTTTCGACTTCCGGGGTTTGCAGTTAGTCGCCTGAGTTCACGCCACTTCTCATATAAAACCATTACCTAGCTCGATTTGTAACAGACCGCAACTTAAGAATCCACCTAATTTTGCATAATGAATCCGATATTCAACCACTTCACCTTCAGTGGAGTGCGTTCATATAACGTAGCCGTGAGTCGCCGTTAGCGTGTTTGCTCGCGGTCCAATTCAGATGTAATTTAACCTGGCTATACACACGCACCATCTCAAAACAGGCACAACAGACCGGAGTCAGCTTCAAAGAGTTTGTATATTATGTTTTGTGCTACCTCCGACTTGCTGAATTTCGCCTAAGATAGCGGCGCCTTCTTCCGCCTCGTCTCAGCACGCTGTTTTTGGCGAGTTTCGATGTGGCACTGCGTGTGTATGAGAGAATTAGTATTGCTTGTGAATCCTTCTCCCCAGTAGCGTTAAATCATGTATAATTTAGGCTTGGCACCGTCTGCATTAATCAATGTAAGAAATGAATTTTTATTATGTTAACGAAATTGGTTCCCCATTTTGCTTGTTTTCTATCTGAATAGACAAGTTTAAGTTCAGCATAATCCATAAGTTGCCTATAAATTGTAGTTTTAGAGCACCTTCCCCCTCTTTTATTTAATATTGTTCTTCAAAAATGCTGAGAACTAGTTCAGATGAAATTTTTTCTCATATCTAAATTCCGTTGCGCCATAAATGTTTTTCTTAGCCACCTTTCTAAAATAACTTCAATTGTAGTAGCTTGCTTATTAATATCTGTGTGTAATAACGTGTGAACTGTTATGTATATTGACCACTGTAGTATTAACTTCCTGTTATTGAAGTAATTTGAAGCGAGTCAGTTCTCAGTTTGGGCCAGGGAACAAGGCTTTGTAGCAGAGAGTAACCAGTAGTTCACACGGACCTTATTTACCAATTTTGGTGCTAAAGCAAGGCTCTTGTTACGTACAGTGGTCGACTTTTAACTGTCATCCATAAAATTTCTCCAAGACACTGAATATAACCTTTTCCTGATAATGATCGGTTCAGTTGGACCAGAGGATCCAGTCCATTCTTCAAGGTGCGTCTGAAAAAGTTCGGTGAATGGTCCCTTATTTTACAAACCGCGCTGGCGAGGATAAGATGCATGCGCATACACATTGAGGGACATGTCAACAAGCGCCCTATCGTGCAAACCACCGCAGTGAAGCGGTGGTACACGCTGCGACCCAGCTAATATGGTAGTGTTTTGTTTCAAAATACGGAAAACGGTGACGGAGACCTATGGAATGTCAGAGCAAGTGTATAGTGTTGAGAGAGTGAGTAAAAAGTGTGTGTTTTAGTAGTTTAAACGCTTTAGAGACTGAAGCGTCCCCTGGTGAAATGAAGTAAGTGACGCCTTATTGAATTATAATCAAAAACATAAGTGCAGAGATGTCAAATTAAAGTGCTACCGCCTCAGTGAAGTAGCCGAGCGGTCTAAAGCGCCTCGCTGCGGAGCGCGCGGTTGCTCGGCGTCGGAGGTTCGTGTCCTTACTGGGGCATGAGTGTGTGTGTGTGTGTTTGTCCTTAGCTTAGTTTATCTTAGTTTAAGTAGTTTGTAAGCTACGGACTGATGACCACGCAGCTTGGTCCGATAGATTTACAAACATTTGAAAGTGCTTCCAAGGACGTCAATGAACGTTTTTTGTTACAACATAGAAATTTTAATATAGTCGTGAATGTTATCTCAGCTCTTTGTTCGAGTACTATTTAAACAATTGTACAATGTGTTATCCTTCTTGTCTTGTCTTGTTTCTGTACGTGTCATGACGTGATTTGAAAGGACGATACTATCATAATTTTGCGAGAGTCGCTGTTAGATTGTTTTTGTTTTCCTCAATAATAGTAATCAAGGTCATTTAAATCATAGTAAAATGTCAGATACGATCTTGAATATCAATGTTAAACAGTATAGCGTGTTCTTCATTTTAACAACAACCATACCACGATTTTAAACATTTTCAGGATTTTAGCTCTAGTTGCAGCATCTTCAACATCGGTCATCGGCCGCCATTTCATATTTAATTCTAGTAAATAATTATTAAATAATATAGGAACAGGTATTTATATAAAATAGGACTTTTAAGAATTACTGGCTGAAAACCCGGCGTTGCCCAGGTATCTATTTGTTTATTCAAGCCTTGAGTTAGAAATTCTTTCTCTGTTGATCTCCTTTTTTTCTAATAACATGTTATATTTATCAGAGAATATAATTAAGAAAGAAGGCTGTCTTGTTTAATATACAAAATTATTAAGTACAGTATCCAAATAAAAAAGATAGTAATCAAAATATAAATGATATGTAACATTCATAGATTCATTTAACTCACAACTTTACTATAAACAATATTTCTTGTTACTTGTCCAGGATCTAATATGAATAATTTCTCATGTGAGTCCACCCTTGAGCAAGTAACAAAGTTGTCCGTGTGAGAGACATGGGCATGTCAAACACACTGCACAGTACTGAATAGATTGCCCTGTGGTTTATTAATCGAAATAGGAAACGCAAGTCTCTCTGAAAACTGCAGTCTCTTGAAGTTAAAGGCCAGATCTGTCGTACATGATGAATGTACTCTGTTACATTCTCTTTTTTTCCTTATAAATCTACGTAAGTATAATGCTGTCGCCTGCATCTGTGTGCGTTTCAGAGCTCAAAGTTGTCCAGGATGCTATTAATATTTCGTGTTTGTTTATTTATAATTCTTTAAACCTATGAAAGTGAATGAGTTGTAGAAGTTCACATAGGACGAAGCCGCCTGCGACAGAGCAGCCAATGAGCTCGCCCACGTGGTAGACGTTCGCCTTTAGCACCATTATCGCCACCATGAAGACATCTGCGGTATTTGTACACACATTTCGCTTGAATCTACAGCGAAATTCGCTCTGCAGTTTCGTTTTCAAACAGCTCAGTGGATATGACGTCGTATCTGCTGATCAATGTGTCGTTCAGTGATATAATATAGTAGCTCATACCAGTGGTATATTGGGATATTGTTTGCGGGATGTGTTGCGAACAGATTAATAAAGACATAACAAAATTTCAAACATAATGCAGTACCTATTTACGGATGTCACGTTTATGACGTAATGTCTCCTGAATTATGTGACCTACAATAACATTTCTACCAGATTCGTACAGCGAAACATTATGAAACTGCCTGCGAAATGTGTTGTAAATGGACTTGGTAGTAAAGACGTAGTAAATTACAACCTCAGACTTATTAGGGCGACTTTTCATGCATTTCGTTGTCTTTGACGTCATAGAACCTGAACTATGTCTTAATACGATATTATTTCGAAGGTACATCCATTGGTGTATATGTCTGCAAAATACGTCGCCAATAAACCAAAAGTCATGTGATGAGGCGGTTTTTCATTAACCAAATTTTTGTGACTCCATATCTCATGAACTGTGTGTCGTAATATGATAACATTTCAAACATACGTTCAGTAGTATGTGTTTATACTGTCTGTAACATATCTCGCGAATACAATTAATAGTGTACGAGTAATAAATGGTAACGTCATGCCAAATGCCGTAACTTTACTGCATGAACGCCGAAAAACTAGTAAGGGACAAACTTTTTTCATTTCATAATTTTTCTGGGATAGTCAGCGAGAAAAAGTTTCCTAAATGTTTTAAATTATGTTTAAAGTTTGTTGCATGTCGCTAAGTGGACTTGTAAAGTCACACTATCACTTGTCGCAAGGCGGGAAAGTTCTCATTGTTTATGACGTCATATATCATAAACTATTGGCCCTGTCGCAAAATCCTTTCTTAGCTGACGTCTTCTAGATATTAACTACATTCCTGCCAAATTTCAACTTCATAGGTGATGTAGTTTTCGAGATTGCGTGTTTAGTCAAGGAGTGGGTGAGTGAGTGAGTGTTCTTTCGCTTTAATATACACTACTGGCCCTTAAAATTGCTACACAAGGAAGAAATGTAGATGATAAAAGGATATTCATTGGACAAACATATTGTACTAGAACTGACTAGAACTGACATGTGATTACATTTTCTCGCAATCTGGGTGCACAGATCCTGAGAAATCAGTACCCAGAACAACCACCTCTGGTCGTAATAACGGCCTTGATACGCCTGGGCATTGAGTCAAACAGAGCTTGGATGGCGTGTACAGGTAAAGATGCCCATGCAGCTTCAACACGATACCACAGTTCATCAATAGTGACTGGCGTATTGTGACAAGCCAGTTGCTCGGCCACCATTGAACAGACGTTTTCAATTGATGAGAGATCTGGAGAATGTGCTGGCCAGGGCAGCAGTTATTTTCCGTATCCAGAAAGGCCCGTAAAGGACCTGCAACATGCGATCGAGCATTATCCTGCTGAAATGTAGGGTTTCGCAGGGATCGAATGAAGGGTAGAGCCACGGGTCGTAACACATCTGAAATGTAACGGCCCACTGTTCAAATTGCCGTCGATGCGAACAAGAGGTGACCGAGACGTGTAACCAATGGCACCCCACACCATCACGCCGGGTGATACGCCAGTAAGGCAATGACGATTACACGGTTCCAATGTGCATTCATCGCGATACCGCCAAACACGGATGCGACCATCATGATGTTGTAAACAGAACCTGGTCAACTGCTGTTTGAGTTTGATAAATCTGTTGGAAATTTTTCCTCGTGTCACGTTGTAGGTGTCGCCACCGGCGCCAACCTTGTGTGAATGCTCTGAAATGCGAATCATTTACATATCACAGCATCTCCTTTCTGTCGGTTAAATTTCTCGTCTGTAGCACGTCATCTTCGTGGTGTAGCAATTTTAATGGCCAGGAGTGTATGTACTGGTCCGATTGTGATAGTTACAAGGCGCATGGAATGGTTGAGCTGCGCGTCGACAACCTCTGACAAGAAAGATTGTGAACAGTCCTCTAACAGTAACCTTTAGAGGACAAAGAATCGTATTTTCGATGAAAATAGCGATATTTTTTTACTGGCTTAAATTTTTTACGGGACTTTCTCTTTAAATGATGTATTGCACGCCGTTGCACTCTAATCCCAACCATATTAATTTATCGGTTTTCCAAAGGTTTGTGCTCAGTTTTTCTCCCTGTCACGGCCGACTGAAGATCTGTCAGTCTTTCATCGTGATTTCATGGCTGCTAGTTTCCAATGATTAGTTTGTCTGGTTTGTGACCTATTCGCTGCTTCGCTATTGGGAAAAGATGCTCACTTGTTTTCAGATTATATCTTTGACTTCAGTGTTTGTTTCCGTGTGGTGAATAAACGAAGAAACCTCTAGCATATTGTTTCTATTTTTGTGTGAAGATGACAAGGGCTAGTGGAAAAGCGTTCAAAAAACTTGTGACATGGCAAAAGAAAGTGAAGAACTTCTTACACTCATCGGAATTGTTTCAATGTCTTCAACGGTGGAATAGCGATGTGCCAACGTAGCTGATCCACAGAAACCCAGAGACTGTTGTGCAGCTTCCCCTGCTGCTAGTGCGTCCAGTAGGAAGCTGAAAGATGCTGTAACTATGTATAAAATGCATGAAAAGGACAAGGAAGTTTTTGAGATTATCGACATTAGCAAATTATGTGAAGTTATTACCCATAATCTTCGTTGCAAAAAATGTTATAAGGGAAACGTTTCCTACATGTTGAACGTCATATTAGTCTTGTTGCTAGGTTTGTACTAATCTGCAGGAAATGTAATGACATTTGAAAGTTTTCCATTTGTGATTCAACGAAAATCAATGACAATGAAGTTTATAATGTGAATATTAGATTAGTGTATGGGCTGCGAACTGTTGGCAAAGGAAGAGCAATAGGAGTCATGCTGCGTGGTGTAATGAATCTTCAAAATTTGATTTGTACAACTATGCATTAGGCTCTGCAGCTGAGGGTGTGGTCCACAAAACTATGCGTGAAGCTGTAAAAGATGCAGTCAAAGAAAAAGAAAATTCCTGTGCCCTTACAGCAGTTTTCGGCGGTACATAGCAGAAATGAGGTCTACCTCCAGCAATGGTGTTGTTACAGCTACAAGTGTTGACACTGGAAAGGTGATTGGCGAGGCTATTATGTCAAATTACAGTCGCTGTGCAGATAAATTGAATAATTAACATGGTGAAAGTGTATCAGACTTAGTTTAGTTCAGAGTCATGCTTTACTAATTGGATAGTGTTCAGTCAGATTACCAAGTTTGAGTTGAAGTGCAGATTCATTTACAGCTACCCATATACATACAACTACACACGACACAATTGTTTGAGAAGTCACTAAAGTACAGTCAGGCAATTTTACTGACAATCTGCGATTACAATACTGAACATTATTATTTTAATTATAATACCTATAATTATATATTTATTTGATAAATAACAATCATTACATATCCTGTATTCAAATATTATGAATTATCTCGAACAGAATGATCTATTGACCCAAGGTCAACACGGATTTAGAAAATATCGTTCATGCGAAACACAATTAGCTCTTTATTCACACGAAGTGATGGGTGCTATTGACAAGGGTTCGCAAATCGATTCCGTATTTCTTGATTTCCAGAAGGCTTTTGACACCGTAACTCACAAACTGCTTTTAATCAAATTGCGTGGTTATGGTATATCGCCCCAAATTTGCGATTGGATAGGGGATTTTCTGTCAGATAGCACACAGTTTGTAGTAATCGATGCTAAGGCATCGACTAAAACAGAGGTGATATCGGGCGTTCCACAGGATAGTGTTATTGATCCCCTGCTGTTCTTTATTTACATAAACGATTTACGGGAAAATCTAAGTAGCTCTCTTAGGTTGTTTGCAGATGACGCCGTCATTTACCGTCTAGTAAAATCATCTGAAGATCAAAACCAACTGCAGAATGATCTGAATAAGATATCACTATGGTGTAGAAATTGGCAATTGACTCTAAATAATGAGAAGTGTGAAGTCGTCCACATGAGTACGAAAAGAAATCCGTTAAACTTTGTTTACAAGATAAATCAGTCAAAAGTGAAGGCCGTAAACTCCACAAAATGCCTGGGAATTACTATTACTTCAGACTTAAACTGGAAAGAATACGTAGATAATGTCGTGGGAAAGGCGAACCAGAGACAGCGTTTCATTGGCAGAACCCTTAAAAGATGCAACAGAACTACAAAAGAAACTGCGTACACTACGCTGATCCGTTCATTTTTGGAGTATTGCTGCCCAATGTGGGATCCTTATCAGGTGGGTTTGACGGGGGACATCGAAAGAGTCCAGAGAAGGGCAGCTCATTTCGTATTTTCACGATACAAGGGAGACAGCGTTACGGAAATGATACAGGATCTGGGATGGGAATCATTACAACAACGTCGCTTATCGCTGCGGTGTGGGCTACTTGCGAAACTCCAATCGCCAACATTCTCCTCCGAATGCGAAAATATATTGTTGATTCCCAGTTACATAGGTAGAAATGATCATCAGAATAAAATACGAGAAATCAGAGCTCGAACAGAGAGATTCAGGTGTTCTTTCTTCCCGCGCGCTGTTCGAGAATGGAATGGGAGATAAATAGTGTAATGGGGGTTCGATGAACCCTCTGCCAGGTGATTTGCAGAGTATCCCATGTAGATGTAGATGTAGATTTTATTTTTTAACGACTTTAACTGTGCAGATGAATATTTTTTTTTTTTGTGGTAGTATATTTCAAATGAAAAATAGATCTCTTAAGGAAAATTCCTACAGAAACGACACCAGAAAAATCAGATTTCTGAAGAACTGAAATACGGAATGTGATTTCGATTGTCGTCAATCAGAGCAGAGGCGACTACTAGCTCAAAACAGCAGAGACGGTTAAAAATTGCCCAACCTTTCTAATGGTACCGTATTCTCCTTGTGATGGCGTAGGACGACAGCTGTGTCATCCGTCGGTTGGAAGTGAGGCAGAATGTAAAATGTATTTCAGCTCCATGTGGCACAGCAGGTAGTCCTTGGCCCCTGTCGGTAACGGCCCACTTTGTGCGATCGGCAGTTGACCGCAGCGCAGCTGCTCCGAGCCATAAAAGTCGGCGCGCAAGCTTCGTTTGCGCTCTACTCGTCCCCCTCATTGCGTGCACGTCGGAGACTGCGAACGCGCGCTTCGCTCTCGCCACGTGCCACCTTGAGCTAGCTAGTCAGCGGAGGAGAGGATGGGGCGTCACCGCTTATAGCCGGCGCGCGCGAGTACGAGGCAGCCGGCGTGAACACCGCCGGCGCTAGGCGTGTGGCTAGCAATCACCGCAGCCACAGCCTTCTCCTTTGCAAAGTCCATCGCGTCGTCACGGCCTCGGTACGCTCTCTCTTTCCGCCTGTCTCTCTCCGTCCTGCGATTTTACGTCGCCTACGCGCATGTCTTGACCAAACTATGCTGCATTAGCCAAACACATCGTACACGTATTGGACTATGCACGGCGTTCTTCAAGAAATATGGCTCTATGTAGTCTCAGGGCCGAACCGTCCACATCTGCATTCATACGCAGCAACTGCAACAGCTGCAAATAGTTCCTTGTACCTGTCTACACCCACATACATACACCGCAATCCACCGTAAGGTGCGTGGCGGAGTGTACATTGTACAACTACTGGGCATTTCCTTTCCTATTCCACTCCCAAATAGAAGAGGAAAAAAAGAATATCTATATACCTCCGTACGAGCTCTAATTTCTCTTGTCTTTGTGATCATTACGCGAAATGTAAGTAGGCGGCAGCAAGATCGTACTACACTCAGCTTCAAATCCCGGTCCTCTAAATTTCTTCAACAGAAATTCCCGAAAAGAACGTCGTCTTTCCTCCAGAGATCCCCAATTGAGTTGCCGGAGCATTTCCGTTACACTCGCGCATTGGTCGAACGCACCAGTAACAAACCTAGCTGCTCGCCTCTGAACCGCTTCTGTGTCTTCCTTTAAACTGATCTGCTGCGGGTCCCAAATACTTGAGCAATAGTCAAGACGTGGTCGTACAAGCGTTTTATACGCGGTCTCCTTTACAGATGAAGTACATCTTCCCAAAATTCTCCCAATAAACCGAAGTCGGCTGTCTGCCTTACTCACAACTGTCCTTACATGTTCGTTCCATTTCATATCGCTCTGCAATGTTACGCCTAGATATTTGAACGACACGACTGCATTAAGAAGCTCACTACTAATGCTGTATTTGAATATTATGAGACTGTTTTTCCTACTCGTGCGCATCACCTTACATTTTTCTGCATTGAGAGCTAGCTACCATTCTTCACACCAACTAGAAATTTTCTCTAAGTCATTCTCTATGCTATTATAGTCAGTTAAAGACGAAACCCTCCCATACACCACAGCATCATCAGCAAACAGCCGCAAGTTAAAGTTACTCTATCAGATCATTTGAGAAACAATAATGAAATTACCACAATGAAAATGATTAATATGTAACAGAGATTTTATTCTAACATTTTCAACACCAGATCAGTTAACGCAATTGAATAATGTTTATTCAAACAGAGGTTTTGTTCTGTAGGAAGTGGTCGTACTCAGACAATAGTAATAAATAGAAATAAACCTTATAAAATTAGCAAAACAGATGCATTAACTGCATTATGGGAATGATAACAAAATCGTTAATAAAGAAATCATAGATGATGCTCAGGCCCTGAATCCATTTCACGATCACACAACACGAAATAATCGTGTAATAATAATAATAATAATAATAATAATAGTTAAAATTTTTATCTGTCGAATTACATATCAACGCTCGTAAAATCCCGAGTAATATCATATACATTGTTTAGTTACAATTCCGTAATGGAATCGGGAAAGTTGTTAAACTAGCACCCATTAAGCTCTTGCCAAAGTTAATAAAGCCACGCAATTTCTAACGTTGTCGCAAACAAAGCATTTCAGCTGTCCTGGCAGGTCTTCCTCCTATCAAGACGAGACCTAAAATGTTCTTCCAGCTCCAAGGAGCTCCTCACGTTGGGGCATGGGTTTGTGTGTGTTGCCCTTAGGTTAATTTAGCTAGGTTTAAGTAGTTTGTAAGCTACGGACTGATGACCACGCAATTTGGTCCGATAGAATTACAAACATTTGAACATTTTTGCTCCTAACTCTTTTATCTGACCACGGCAGTATTCTTCCCTTGCCACTCTTCTATTGGCAGAGTGCCATCTCTTTCTAATGTAACACAGATCTAACATGAAAGATCTGTTTTGGGTTAACGCTGACCACTTCCCCACTAACTTACCTTTTTGTCAATATTCAATGGATAAGTTGTAAACATTAAGTCAAATGTTCAAATGTTTGTATAGCTTATGGGACTTAACTACAGGTTCATCAATCCCTAGTGGTCGTGCAGACCGTGACTGGAGCGCCTCAGTTCCCTCGGCCACCGCGGCCGGCACATTGCCGACCGCGGTGGCCGAGGGGACTGAGGCGCTTCAGTCACGGTCTGCACGGCCACTTCGGTCGGGGGTTCTAATCCCCCCTCGGGCATGGATATTTGTGCCGTCCTTAGTTGTAGCTAGTTCATAAGTAGTATGTAAGTTTAGGGACTGATAACCCCGTAGTTAAGTCCCATAAGCTCTACAAACATTTGAACATTTTGCCGGCACATTAAGTCACTTTGAGGCTATTTATCATCAGTACAAACAATTTATGAAATAAATAAATGAACATGCCAGCTTTCATTACTTTGGCCACTCCTTATTAAACAGTTACATGAACATGAGGGGCATGTCATGCTATTTGCAATTGCTGTTTCTCCAGAGAGTATGTTAATGTGATATTTCCATCTGATATCACCACCAGAATGTTTAGGCTCATCACTATCGCCTCTGGTCCCGCTAATCGTCAAATTCCCTAGCAAGAAATGTACGCAGTATGTTTGTTTACAGCCTAAGTTCTTTATTCAACGTTTCTGATGTTCAAATGTTTGTAATTCCATGGGACCAAACTACGCTGGCCATCAGTCCCTATTCTTACAAACTACTTAAACTAACTAACCTAAGGACAACACATACATATCCATGCCCGAGGGAGGATTCAAACCTCCGACGGGGGAGGCCTCGCTATCCGTAACGTGGCGCTCCAGACCGCTCGGTTACTCCCGCGTGGCTTCAACGTTTCTTGTCCGTAAATTGTGTAGGCTATATTCCAAATAATATATGAAATTGTACATTTACGTTGCTGAATTTGAGTAGACTCGAAGCGAAAATTGCTTATTTTGAATTGGCACCACTGCTCTCGTAGAATTGTTCTAAAATGAGCTGCACGAATCATATTCACCTTCGTAACGCATAAGGAATCCCTCTGCCAGTAACCATCCAGAAGTAATAAGGCATTTGAAAAGTAAAGAGGTCAGTTCAAAGGAAACAACTCGTCGTATTCCTTCATCAACAGAGGAGAAATATTGACTTTATAGAAATATCCGTCTATGAGACAATGTGGTCGACGAATATTCGGGGACAAAACAATATTACGGAATGAAATTATCACTCTGCAGCGGAGTGTGCGCTGATATGAAACTTCCTACCAGGTTAAAATTGTATGCCGGAACCTGGACCTTTCGCGGGCAAGCGCTCTGTCTGAGCTATCCTGGCACGCTCCACGCTTCGTCATCACAACTTTACTTCTGCCAGTACATCGCCGCCTACTTTGCAAACTTCACAGAAGTTCTCCTGCGAACCTTGCAGGATAGGAAAGTAGAAAGGATATGGTGGAGACATGGCTTAGCCACAGCCTGACGGATGTTTCCAGAATGAACCGTTCACTCTGCATCGAAGTGTGCACTGTTATGGAACTTCTGTGAAGTTTGGGAAGTAGGAGGCGATGTAGTTGCAAAAGTAAAATTGTAAGGAGGAACAGTGAAGCGTGTTGTGGTTGCCCGTGAAAGGCCGTTGGAAGCTGATGTGGTTCTTCGGCGGTTCGATAAGTTGCATTTCTACACGGGGCTCACTTGCTGGTTCGGTATAGCCAGGCACGCGGAACACACAAACACAATTTTTTGTTCTCAACAGTGTCGATTTTCTATCTTTTCAATGTTACTCTTCTTAATTATGAGTCTTATTTTTTCACATGCAGACTCTGTCTTCTAAGTGGCTATGTCGTGCCTAAATTGCCTACAGTGCCTCCCGGCTTGTTCCATGTAGCAGAGACTCAATATTTTAATCTGTTCCTACATGTAACAGTTTTTTTGATCACTAAGTACGTATACTCCATTTGTACTGATTCAATTTTAGTGAAGGAAGCTCTAGGGTAGCCATTTTATTACATGAAAGACGTCGTTATTTTATTTGATGGTAATTTGCAGCTTCACCTGATGATCAGATATAGGTCTCGAAACTCAGGTACTGCATAAAATAAAAAGTTTATAGTTAGCAGCTTTTGCGGATCCTATTATTTAAAATTAAAAAAGAGAGAGAAAGAAAAGAAAAAAATTGTTGAGTTGTTGCACGACAATTCCCGTCCGCATGCTGCTGAAACGCTGCAGAAACTCAATAGGATCATCCTCCATATAGTCTCGATCTTGCCCATTCTATCACTAGTATGGTCTACTCAGACATGCATTAAGGGGACATCCGATGAAACAGTGGAAGAAGCAGTGCATTTCTGGATCGCAGCTCAACCGAGAACCTTCTTTTATATGGGCATCACGAAGGTTGCACAACGATTGACCATGTGCATTGAAACGCAAGGAGACTACGTCGAAAAATGATGTTTTTCTAAGTTTCCTATTTGATTACAATGTGTTGTTGTGGTCTTCAGTCCACAGACTCGTTTGATGCAACTCTCCACGCTACCTTGTCCTGTGCAAGTCTGTGAAATGTTCAAATGTTTGTAAAGTTTATGGGACGTAACTGCAGGGTCATCAGTCTCTAAACTTACAAACTACTTATGAACTAGCTTATACTAAAGACGACACAAACATCCATGCCCGAGGGGGGATTCGAACCCCATACGAGGAACGGCTTCGCGCGTCGTAGCATAGCGCCTCAATGCGCTCGGCCGCTCCGCCGCGACGATTCAGTTCCTGATTTAGTCAGCACAATCGCTATATTTCTTAAATACACAGAGTCATACTCACTAATATTTATACCTGTATTTCACGATACAAAATTTCACTCCGTCTATATGTGCCGAAAATTCTTAACAAGAAACCCAATCTGACAAGCCAAGAACGCTTCAAAAACGGTTGCGTTTACATGAGCACGAAACTCGATTGTGGAACTGGAAAATCGCTTTATAGAAGCGGATTTCCAGAATGGGGCGTTTACATGACCAACCACAAGCGGAATTGGGAAATCGGTTTACGAAATCCGGTTTTGGGAGCCCATGTGACTAAAAGGGTCGTATGAACTAGGAATACAGTCATAATAAAATAAAAAAAAACATGACACCAGGAAGGAAATAAAAATTGCAACGAAAGGGAAGTGATGGGAGGGCTTCAAAATATCACAGAAAAGTCATCGGAAGAAATGATTAGAGGTAGAAAAACAGTAAAAACAAAAAGAGGTTCGAGTCCTCTCCCGTGAATTGGCGTGTGTGTTGTCCTTAGTGTAAGTTAGTTTAAATAGTTTGTAAGTCTAGGGACTGATGACGATAGCAGTTTGGTCCAGTACGTTTGCAAACACATTTGAAAGAGACAAATGTGAGAAAAAAGAGAGGAATGTTGACACTTGAACACAGATACTGTGATTCGGTGTTCGACATATGAAAGAGTAGGCTTACGCTTTGATATAGAACACGTTCACTTAATCCATTTTACAAAACGGTGGTTCATTTAACTCAACCTTGGCATCTCATCGATAACAGTCGATACTACATTTCGTGTTAATACAAAAAAATACATCGAATAAAAAATTTACCTCAGCGTATTATGTAATTATGTTAAGCATATAGGCGCACGAAATGAGTTTGCGTAATGCAGAGCGGATCGATGCACCGATATCGGGCTCGCGTGTGGTTCATGCAATGAAAGCGAAACCAGCGCGGGGCGCAGAGAATTCGCTTCATTCACATGCAGGCAGAGGTGGCGGCAGTGGCACTAGGGCCGCATTACAAAGTACCGGGTCGAAACCACAACGCCGGCGTCCTAGTTTCTGTTTCTATGACGCTACTGGTTCACTTCGGACGAATGTCAGGGAGCTTGCTTGAGATTTTAATCACCATGATCGGGAGAACAACGAGCTGTTGTTAATTACTAGTTAATAAAACAGTCAGTTTTCGCACCAATCGTTTATTGAAAACTAGCAATTATTTTCTGTGGCTTGTTACATGTTGTTGTTGTCTTCAGTCCGCAGACTGGTTTGATGCAACTATCCACGCTAGCCTGACCTGTGCAAGCCTCTTCATCTAACAGTAAGAAGGGTAACATACATCCTTTTAAATATGCTTACTGTATTACTTCCTCAGTCTCCCACTACGATTTTAACCCAACACACTTCCTTCTAATGCTAAGTTAACGATTTCTTATGTTTTTTAAGGTCATATTGATAAGTGACACCAAACTGCTGCTTTAGGTAATAGATGTTTCTTATTCCTTTAACATACAGCAATATGCCTATTTCGGCTCTGTGGTCGTCGTCAGGGTTAGTGCGTCGTGCAGTTGTCAATTTTATTTAAATAGCTGCATACATCATAGATGTAGTATCTGTCAATGACAAACTTTGAATTATATAGTTACGATCGAAAGAATATCGAGACTACAGTTAAATAAGACAACTCCACAGTGTAATACGGACATAGCTCAGAGCCGAAATAGGCCTATAGCTGTATGTTAAAGCGATAAATAACACCTTTTAGCTAAAGCAGCATTTTGGTATCACTTGCATTGTTAAAAAATAATTTTCTATATTATTTTAATCTTTTATTGGTTAATGTACACGTCCTTTCATGTAAACGCTCCCTATTAGCTGATGGTCCACGGTTAAATGCACGCGATTTTACGCCATTTAATCCGTGGCAATTCAGCCACATCAGCTGCTACCGATCGGGACATCTCGCGTCTGCTCTGTCCACTCCAGCCTCGGCCACATGGGTAATGCGACGCTAGTTTTACTCTAAAAGGGGGCCACCATGTACGCCGAAAGCGGTCACCATTTCAGATAAATGATCAGTGCGATCACTGACGATTTTATTATTTACTAGCTGAAAACCCGGCTTTGCCGGAGTATTTATTTATTTCTGCTTTGAGTTAGTACTTCTCTTATCCTTTCTCTCTCTGTCCATCTCCTTTTTTTCTAAAAACATGCTATATTTCTCGGACAATAAATAAGAAATAAGGCTGTCTCGCATAATGTACAAAATTATAGGTATCCAAACAAAGAAAGATAGTAATCAAAACACAAATGACATATAAAATGCATACGATATCATATTTATTGAGTTATATGTTGCACAATTGTGTAATTTTGCAGGTATGTATTCATTTGTAAAAGTTCTGTATGTCTGTATTAAAAGAATTTCTTTTTTACTGCTTTATTTATTTATTCTTATATTTCCTTATTCGTATGCTTATCCTTACAGAGAAAGAGCTGGAGACATTGTAGCACGCATAGACCAAAGATATGGTCTGTACCATGACGTTTCGCTATATGTCACCTCCTTGCTATAGAGTCGCAAATGTAATCGCTGGCCTTCAGTCCGAATTTTTTTTGTAATTTGACGACTTTCAACCACCATATCTTTCACTCCCTTATAGCTATCGGCATGGAACTGCTATGGTGTACAAAGGGAGACTTCGGACAACAATTACACACAGACCTGTAGTTTTCGCTGCACAGCGAAATATTACAACACACACACAAACACACACACACACACACACACACACACACACACACACACACAAACACACACACACACACACACGTAGAATTTTATATACACCGATAACTTTCCATCCCAATATACTCCACCCTTTTATCATTATCAACCCTCAAGCAATAATGCAACCAATAAAACCATTTTCAAAGAGTAAATATAATTTTCAAAGAGTAATTATTGTTCCGCATTTCGCGTTATATTCTTCAAATTACTAAAGATCTATCAGATCGCTATAAAACAGTGCCTAAAACCTTCTTCAGGTTTAAATTAGCAACTGTACAAATATTTAAGTCTCTGCGTCTTTTCATTCGGACGTGATAAGCGTACAGCGAATAGATAAATAGCTATCCGATCGCCATAAAACCGTGCCTAAATCCTTCCCCGGGTAGACATTAGAGACTGTAAAATTTTTAGCTCTTTATGTCTTGTGGTTCAGACGTGATAAACGTACACGAACAGACATTCACATTTATAGATATAGATTATCTTTGGATAGCCTAAAGGTACCCCTTGCTCCACTCCAATGACATCAATACTAACGGAGCGTGAATCTCCAACCAACTTTCTTTTGCTAACAGATCGTCACATCCTTCACAATATTATTTAAATGATTTTAAGCTGTATTTTGTGGGAAAGGTGCCTTTCTCATACTCCTCAATAGCCGGTACCGTTCAGTAACAGCAGTGTGGACGTCAGCAATGCGAGAGCTGTTCCCGGAAAGCTGATGAACCTCTGCCATTAATTTGAAGCTCATCTTCTCATGCAGCCAGATATGATGGCACGCATAGGATCGGGCGAGCTCCGGTTCATACTGACTGAATGCAGCTGGCTGCGGATCACTTTTTTTTTTGCCGCTCATCGCCACCCGACCTATTTTTGAGGCCCTTAAGTGGCAGGAAAGACAGGCCAAGTTGTACGAAAAGCGTTCTTCATTTTCATTTACTACTGGAGCTCTAGTAGCAAGGAAGGGATTCGCTACTGGCATGATTGTAAAGCATGGCTTACGTGCTGGAGTTACAAACTGAAAACAATAATTGTCATAGTCTCAAAGATTCCTTAGTCTCGGTAAAGAGAAAAACAGACTGGCTCTAAAGAATTTATACGCTTATCTGTTAGGGTACCATAAGAGAAAGTGACTAATGACATAAAATGCTTTAAAAATTTGCTGAACGTGAACAGGAATTATAGAGCAGATATGAATGAAATGTATCAATGCTCCCACACCAAACGCCACAGTGAAATTGGCAGGAAGCCACTAATTTGCTGGGAGGTTTACAGTCATCCGAAAAATATTGTTAAGAGAAGTTGCTGTTAATATGATCGTCACATTTAATGTTGCTCTGGTGTATTTCTCTTCCTTGATCTCAATTATTATCACTGGATACACAACTGTAGTGGTTATGATCTCTAAAAATCGTGACGGTCTATTATAGTTATGCTGGCAACTCCGTACGTATAGGTCGTGATGTTGTTATGACCCATATGCCCTCTGCATATAAATTACGAACGTTTGATTACTTTAATAAATACATAACGGTGAACTTTGTATCGCTTATGGTTACAGAAAAATCAAAGGAAAGGATTCAGAGTTCATATCCACATGTGAGTTTTATTTTTATTCAGAACTAGTATTGCTACCACATTTCGTTTAATGAATTAATTGCACTGCTGTAGACGGTATTTCCCATGTTCAGTTTTATATTTATCTCTTGTCTATACTGTTTTCTGTTTGAGCTCACAGGCTGGATACTCGAGCTGCGTGGAAAATATTGCTTATATAGGCCTAATACGACTGGGGGGACTGATGACCTCAGCAGTTTTGTCCCCCAAAACATCCAACCAACAACAACAATATACGACTCTAATCTCTCGTTACAAATCTTTATTTATTTGTCTACAACAACGTAATTTATTGATTAGACGCAATGTGAGAGAAACACTAATTCGAATCAAAACATAACCTAAATGTACGTTTTACGCAACTCGTGTCTTTTACTACTGATCCGTTGCAGGTGTGCGTTTTATTATATGTTTCGAATATTTTGTAAACAATATTCAAATTTTCAGAATAGGCGGAGCCTAATGCCCGTTGTATATGAGTTACTTTCTACCAAAGCAACTAGTAGAAACGATTAGAAATTATATAATATTAAAATTTTTTGTAAGAACATAATACTGTAGACAACTATGTAGTGTGACAGCTATACGTTGGCGTCGTTTTTGTTGTAGCCTTCAGTCCGCAGACTGGTTTGATGCTGCTTTCCACGTTACCCTGTCCTGTGCAAGCCTCTTCATCTGTGAATACGTACGGCAATCTACATTATTTTGAATCTGCTTACTGTAATCGTCCCTCGGTCTCCCTCTACGATTTTTGCCCCACACAGTTCCTTCAATGCTAAGTTGACGATTCCTTGATGTCTCAGAATGTGTCCCACCAATCTATCCCTTCTTTTAGGATATGCCAGAAACTCCTTTTCTCCCCAATTCTAATCAGCACCTCCTCATTTGTTACGTGATCTATCCATCTAATCTTCATCATTCGTCTGTAGCACTACATTTCGAAAGCTTCAATCAACTTTTTGTCTGAACTGCTTACTGTCCACGTTTCACTCCCATACAATGGTGCACTCCAGACAAATGCTTTCAGAAAGGACTACCTAACATTTAAACTAATATTGGATGTCAACAAATTTCGTTTCTTCAGAAACGCTTTCCTTACCCTAGCTATTCTGCATTTTATATCTTCTTTACTTCGGCCATTAGAAGTTATTTTTCCACCCAAATAACAAAACTCATCTATTACTTTTATTGTCTCATTAATCTAATTCCTTCAGCATCGTCTGATTTTCTAACACTACATTCCTTACCTATGTTTTACTCTTCTTAATGTTCATCTTATACCTTCCTTTTAAGACACTGTCCATTCCGTTTAATTGCTCTCCAGGTCTTTTGCTGTGTCTGACAGAATTACTATGTTGTCTGCAAACCGCAAAAATTTTTATCGAGAGGACTGAGGGGACTGAGGCGCTACGGTCGGGGGTTCGAATCCCCTCTCGGGCATGGATATTTGTGCCGTCCTTAGTTGTAGGTAGTTCATAAGTAGTTTGTAAGTTTAGGGACTGATGACCCCGTACTTAAGTCCCATAAGCTTTACAAACATTTGAACATATTGAAATTTTTATCACCTCTTCCTGGACATTAATTCCCTCTCCAAAATTCATATACATTTTCTATGGACACGTTTCACACTCTATCCAGTAGTCAGTTTTCTATTCTACAAGGAATTTAACATTCTAAATTCAAATATAAACTTACAAACTACTTATGAACTAGCTTATACTAAAGACGGCACAAACATCCATGCCCGAGGGGGATTCGAACCCCCGACCGCAGCGACCGTGCAGACCGTGACTAGCACGCCGCTGACCGCTCGGCCACTGCGGACGGCTTAACGTTCTGAAACATCTAATCGTTCTTCCTAATTGGTTTAGTTGAAACTAACTCGTATACAATGGCCGCTAACTGCTGTGAACATTTTAAAACTATTCACAGAATAGTTGAGAAATGGAATAAACTGAACTCCTACAGCAAACAGCACGAATGAGCGTGAGTTGTAAAAAACGTATGTTTTTTATTTAGAAATAGTGTTTCTAAAACATTGTATTCAGTGAATCAATTGCATTATTGTAGGCAGTACATTTTCATAATTTCTTTATTGATATGTACACAAAAGGTATAATTTATATAACCATTTTGTAGCTAATACTTAAAATTACTTCTAAATTCTAGGTATCACAGTTGAATAGGAATACTACCTATATTGGTCATGACAAAGCAAAATCCGTTTCTTTTAGTAGTGACTGTCTCAGGTAAGTTTTGTTTAATAAACAGGTATTATCTAAATTATTGGAGCAAGTACATTAAGATAACAAATTAATGAATAAAAACAGGCCGGCCGCGGTGGCCGAGGGGACTAAGGCGCTCCAGTCACGGTCTGCACGGCCACTACGGTCGGGGGTTCGAATTCCCGCTCGGGCATGGATATTTGTGCCGTCCTAGTTCGTAAGCAGTTCATAAGTAGTTTGTAAGTTTAGGGACTGATGACCCCGTAGTTAAGTCCCATAGACTATACAAACATTTTTTGAATAAAAACAGTATGAATATCGTAATTGTTGTGACCTTTCTTGCGACATGCATAGCTTTTGCTGACTGGGACGGACAGTTCTGCCGTTTGTGCCGCGAGAAACATCGCGGACAGGATTTCACTTCCTTATTAGGCAAGGTTCTGCGTCTATTTACTTGTTTACACTTAGAGCGGGCAGCAGGAAGTACACGGCGTTTGCCCCCTCCCTCCCCCCCTCCGCCGGCGCGTGACATATCTATAGCACACAGTGGACTTGAATCAAAGTTTTCCACTGCTGCGGCACTTGTATCATACTATTCCAAAATCTGTTCTACTTGATGGAACGACGAATTTGACATTTTCCCTAAGCCTCCTGTCAGGAACATTATAGACAATTGCGTTGCGCAATACAAAGCTCCACACGAAAATTTAAATTTACACTTCCTTGTGAGACATTCCAGATCTGTTATCCAATGCTTGTATGTTTGGTTCGGATTTTTCCTGCATCTGAAGAACTGATACCTAGCAGCCGCTACATTGATTTGCTGTTCATAATATGTCGTGAGGGCTCCTATCACTGAATCGTAAGAAAGTTCTGAAAGTTTCGCGGTGGGAAACAAGACGGAACACTGGCGGGCCTACACACAATAAGACCACCACCCCATGCAGAAGAAGTCCGCCCTTCAAACTCTAACAAGGAGGGCCCACAGGATCAGCGATGCCGATCACCTACAGGCGGAACTACGACATCTCAGATGCACCTTTGTGGCTAATGGCTATGGACTGGGCGATATAAATAAAACAATGTCCAGGAGGAATGAAGTCAATAGAGGGGAGCAGGAGGAAGCACAAAACATCGCCCTATTACCTTACGTACAGGGCGTCACTGAACGTGTGGGCAAGGTTCTTCGTCGGGCAGGCATCAAGCCAGTCTTCCGCAGCACCAATAAGACCAAGGATTTCCTAGGTTCAACTAAGGACGCAGTTGACAAACTGAGTAATGCCGACGTTTATGAAATAAGCTGCGAGTGTGGGCTGGTCTACGTAGGAGAGACCGGACGAGCAATCTGCACGAGGCCTTCGGAACATGAAAGGTACATACGGCTTGGACAACACACAAAGTCAGCGGTCTCTGAGCACCACAATCAGTGCAGAAAACAGTTATCTTTCGGTGAGGCCCGCGTGCTGACGAGACAACCTTTCTCAACGAGGAGGAAGATTAGAGAGGCTATAGAAATAGCGAAGCGTCCCGCCAATATGAACAGGGAGGATGGCTACAGGCTGCCGCCGTCTTGGCTGCCAGTAGTCGCAACGCTACGTGACGGCACCGCGCGCGGAAGGACTCGGTCAGGCGCCCCGGAGACCACAGCGGCAGCGCACACGCAGAGCACCGGTCTGCCACCGTCTGCGCCGGGCGACAAGTCAACAGCGGCACGCCGCAACCGCTGTCCGTTCTCTCAGCAATAGCAACTTGTAATGCAAACGCCAATCGGAAACGTCAATTTTGACCAATAAGGGGGAAGAATGCAACCTCCAATCATATAAAAAACCAGCCTTAAGCCGGCCGCGGCGGCCGAGGGGACTGAGGCACTTCAGTCACGGTCTGCACGGCCACTACGATCGGGAGTTCGAATCCCCCCTCGGGCATGGATATTTGTGCCGTTCTAGTTCGTAAGTAGTTCATAAGTAGTTTGTAAGTTTAGGGACTGATGACCCCATAGTTAAGTCCCATAGACTATACAAACAACAATAAACCAGCCATTAAAACACCAACCATCAACGCCCCTTTCCACCAATGGCGTGCAATAATATAACCACCAATAAAGGAAAACCAACGTCCCCCTTCCTCTTCCTAATCCAATGATATATAAACCCCAAGCGATCGTACATCGAGTTTACGAGAGTAACTCGGGCGTCCGAACTTTGATTGTCGTTAGTGCACTCGTGCTCTCCCGATAATCCATTTGTAGTCTGGGGCAACGTCCCAGAGATAAATTAAATTGGTCCCAATCCCCCGGTTCCGACCAAGGTTTTCCTTGGTTGTAAGGCATATACCGGAACTGGTAAGCCCCTCCCAGTTATTCCCAATTGGGATCCCCCCTTCGCCCCACTATCAGCTTGTCTGATAATTGGCTGGATAGAACCGCGACTCTTTATGGGCCGGATCTCAGAAAGACCGCTCCACTCCTAGGAGTGGAGAATGAAAAGAATAAGTTATGGTTTTTATTTTTTATTTTTTTAGCAGTCAGACCCAGACCCTGATGAAGGCCGCCTGCAACAGTGGCCGAAACGTCGGTACAGTTTATAAAATGACGACGTGGTGTCATACCCCGAAGAATTTTATTGATAACAGAAAATGAAGTTTGACAGTACCTTGTATCCGGTGCACTGTGGCGCAGGCTTCATACTGTTGGAGCCAGTTCGACCAGTCCTCTTCTTTTTCATCATACTGTCGGAATGGTGGAATTACTGGAGGTGGTGGCTGCTGCAGCGGTACTTGCGTAGTTTGAGACACAGGCGCGGCCAGAAGTTGTATAATGGACAGCAGACAGGCAACTTGTTGGCTCCGAAACTGAAACATTTGCATTACCTGCTGTGCATCGAGCGCAGGAAGCTGCTGCGGTGTGGCAGTTGCAGTGGCAGGGTTAGTAGCATTAGCCATGGTGCAAAATTAATTTTAATAATAAACATTGCAAAAATCTAGAAATTGACATTATGCCCTGCAACAGAATCAAAAGATTATTTACTTGATCCCCAGAGACCCGTAATAAAGCAAAATTAATAGCGCAGCTTAGTTTCAGACATTAATATTTCGTCGCAATTTGATTCTGCGTCTCTCTCGGCAAATTCACGCCACACGTAGACCGCGCGGCCTTCGCCGCCCGCGCGCCCTCGGCCGTCGCCCCCGCCGCAGATCTCCACGGCAACGCCGCCCGACGTCATGGAGACGGAGCCCTCGCAGCCTCCGCCTCACCCGGATATCCCCATGAACATCGAGCAAGACGCCACGCAGCATCCGACGCCGACGTCGCCACCGACGTCACCGTCTACGTCATCACTTGGGCCACAGGTGGTGGGGTGGCCCCTTCGGAGGTTTCCCCAGAGGACGCACCCTCTGGTCCATCAGTGCATCCACGAGCCTGCTTCCTCCCCCGTTGTCGAGCTCCATACACGACAACGGTTCGGGGAGGGGGCGGGGTGAGAGAGATGTTGTGGCGTCAAGTCAGCGCTACACACCAGACCGACCGGTTAAAACCAATACCGGTATTTTAGTTTTGAATAACCGGTTTTTTCGGTATTTATTTGGTGTCGATTGTAACCGGTTTTTTATTAGTTACTGCCAAGAACCGAGTAAAAAGCCGGTACGACTACTTCCTGTAGTAGTGATTCAAAATGTGTGTGTGTTTTTTTAATAATAATCTGATGAAGACTGACTAAATGTGCCGAAAGCGGCCATTTTAATAAATGAGTTTTCTTGACTGCTTTTACTATTGGATATTAAAGAACAGAGTGTTGTTAGCTCCTCAACACATTGGTTAAAACTTCAAATGTATTATATTGCTATGCTAACAAGTTTTATTAATGTGATTGCTTGAAAGTGAGGGACTTTTTTAATAACCAATATGGTTTTAGGGAACAATCATGTGGTGCCTCGCGAGGTAGCCGTGCGGTCTGAGGCTCCATGTCACGGACTGCGCGGCTGCTCCAGTCGGAGATTCGAATCCTCCCTCCTCCCTCGGTCATGGTTGTGTATGTTGTCCTTAGCGTAAGTTAGATTAAGTAGTTTGTAAGTCTAGCGACCGATGACCTAAGCAGTTAGGTCTCATAAGAACTGACACCTATTTGAATATTCTTTGGGCATGTGGTGTACAGCTTTTCTAGTTCAATTTGCGTAAATTTACACTGACAACAATCATACTGTTAGTCGGAACTGTGACTATTTTTCAAAATACTTCTGCAGCACTGATTGAAGTTTATTTACTGACTGTAACTTATATAACTAGCTATTCATATCCGATGGCTCACAAGTCCAACATAAGGAGTGGTTGGTTTGTTTGTTTGTTCAGTCTATGGGACTTAACTACAGGGTCATCATTCCCTAAACTTACAAACTACTTATGAACTACTTACGAACTAGGACGGCACAAATATCCATGCCCGAGGGGGGATTCGAACCCCCGACCGTAGTGACCGTGCAGACCGTGACTGGAGCGCCTCAGTCCCCTCGGCCACCGCGGCCGGCTGATTGGTTGGCTCACTATTCTCAACTGCCGGATGGAAATACTGAGCCAGTAAATCTGTATGCTTCGTATATCGTCTTCTATGGACTCCTGGCTAGGCTTACACACACTCAAGAAGGCGTAATATTGGGAGGGGATCTTGCAAACTATGGAAAGATTAGTGATTTGTCATATAACGTAAATTTACCTAAATTGTAACTAAACTACCTAAGTTTTGTTTTCGGCCGAAACTAGAAGAACCGAAAATTAGATTACGGTTTCTGTTTCGGCTGCCAATTAAGTTTCGGTCGAACTTTGCTGGAGCAATAAAAAACCGAAAACTGGTTATTTTAAAAAACCGGTTATCTTGAGCAGTTTTTACAGTGCGGTTAAACTGGTGACGAAAAGAACCAGTATAACCGAAAACCGGTTGTTTCAGCGTTAACCGCCATCCCTAGGCCGACGTACGTCTGGACGACCGGCAGTTACTATTCAGGAATACAGAGTTAACAGTGAGAACTCGGCAGTTACTAGTTAGAACTCAGGTAGTTACTAGGCAGCTACGACAGCAGAACTAGGACAGTACTAAGTTAGAACGCGGTTACGAACTTAGCAGTAACTAGGTCAAAGCGCAGCTAGCATCATGCGGACGCCGCCGCAAGATGCAAGAAGAGGGAAGAAGCAGACTAAAGTTGATTATGATACTCTTCAGTCAATAGAACTTGTATTATTAATCTGAATAGTTGTTACAGTAAACTTCAATTCCTGCACCATACCTTACTGACGACTAGACCGGGACGAAGAAACAACAAAAGGCGACGAGGTCACAACAGTAATCGTATCGAATACTCTCTCATGAGGGACATTGTTTTTCAGGTACAGGTAGGACAGTACATCAACGATTACTGGGACTAAATTATAAAAGAATTTAGCATAGACAAAAATGAAACTGTATCTGTTACTACTGATGGTAGTGAAAGTTTTGTTTTTAGAAGATGGGAAGGGACTTCCTTGTGTGAGACACCTACTAAATTTAGTAGTCAGCGCCGTGCTAATAAAGGAGAATATATTTTCAGTGCTTAGAAATTAGGTCAAAACCATTATGACACATTTTAAACACTCAGAATGCAATGGAATTCCAAATAACTGAGCAGGAAGCATCTGAAAGTAAAGAAGGCGAAGTGTTTAAAAGGAGCTGTCAGGACAAGACGGATCTCCTGCTTTGACATGTTAGAGAGATTTATAAAATTACCAGCAATGTAGCTAAAATCTTGGTTGCAAAAAGTCAGTCAAATAGGAATACACCTGATAAGATTGACACATCGCAGCTTAATGTGATAAAAGACCTTGTTGACCTTCTGTCCCCTTCAAACAAGTTACTGAATAGGTTAGTGACGCTAACTACGTGATAGGAAGCTTCTTTATACCCATAACAAACCTATTCAACAAGAAGTACGCAACTTCTTTAACTGATTTATGAGCGTCTGTAAAAAATTATCTACTGACAAAAACATTAGACTATTTACGTAGGAAAGAAGTACGTTTCTTGCCATAGCTACAATTTTCGCCCCCAGTTCTAGCGTATTCATTTTCGTTCACCTGCTGCAGTGTATATTGCAATAGTGGATATAACAAAGGTAATTTGTTCTGAGTCTGGGAAGTGGGGCAATTGTCTAGTGAAGATAGAGCCTTAGATGTAACACAAGAAGACTAACAATGTTTCAATTTGGTCAAGTCATAAAAAATTGTTGTCCCAAAGGTCAATAGCACAAGAAATTCTCTGCTCTAAATATATGCCCAGTGAATTAAATTAAAACAATACCTTGATCAATCATATTTAGGATGGAACTATGATCCTGCGAAACTTTGGCTTGATAGTCATAATTTCACCACTATTGTGTCAGCAATTGCTGAAAAATACTTAACATGCCAAGACTTTCCTGTTTCCTCTGAAAGAGTGGCTTCCTTAATAAACTTTGTTGGGTCAGATAATAGAAGCAAACGGACAGGGGAACATGTTAAACAAAGAGTTTTATTAATATATTTTATTCCATTCCATAACGACAGGAACAGTAAGAGTGGATAAATAATTCAAAGAGCGAGCAGTCTCTGTCGCAACACATACTGTTTACTATTTGAATGAGTTTTATTGGTGACGTTTATTGGTTTCTTCAATTAGTTTTTTGTAATTAAGTGATATTATATTACACTGTGTGTCCTTTATTGATTAATGTTGGAAATAATAAAGTATTTGTCAAGTTTAAAATGCTAGTTAATTATTTATGAGGTTTCGATCAGTTTATTGAAAATTTATGTATCAAAGTATTTATACAGTAATAAAGATAAAATTCAACCCCTGGCGCCGGCCTCGGTGGCCGAGGAGACTGAGGCGCTCCAGTCGCGGTCTGCACGGCCACTACGGTCGGGGGTTCGAATCCCCCCTCGGGCATGGATATTTGTGCTGTCCTTAGGATTAGCTAGTTCATAAGTAGTCTGTAAGTTTAGGGACTGATGACCCCGTAGTTAAGTCCCATAGACTTTACGAACATTAATCAACCCCTGGCATAGAGTGGTGTCTGTAAAGACTATAGCTATTAGACTATTAGAGCATGAGAGAAGCTGGACATGAAAAAATAAAGATTTAACCATTGCAGAACATCTCCTTACAGAAAACCAAACTTACATGAAATCTTACATTCTTTCATTGAAAACAGAAAGATTATACTATTGGAAATACTGGAAATCAATAAACATATGGCACAGGACGCCGGTTTAGTATTAAATGATCAAATCCAGTTCCCCTTTCCCCCTTTATTGAAATAATTTTTAATTATCAAATTTAAAATCTATCAGTTGTTCAGGTTAACCACTACTACCATTTTAGTACTATCTCACTATGTAAACCCTTCACATTTGGTAGCAACTACTTTTACAAATACAGTCAATAAAATAATTGTTTCAAATTGATGTTACAGTTTTTGTTACATGAAAAATTGTTCATATGAGGCTGACAGATAACACAGTATGCTTAAATTTGTAGGTGTGCCTAATTACTTTTTCTCGATTTCAACTTGTTGCAGAAAAAATTGTACAGCATATTGAACAAGTTTTTCTCCAGTCACGCGTAAATTAAAAATACGATTTGATTTTGACTGATACTTTTTATGCGGGTTTTGGCCTCCGGCCAGGTAAAAACCGATGTGATTGATGATTTTTATTGAGCTTTGGCCCCAATTAAAGAGCGATTTTTCCCATCCGATGCAACATGATCTTGCCCTGGCGGCTGGGATTACGAAACTAATAGTATCACACCTGTACACCAATTGGCACTGAGCAGTACAGTTTGTTTAACGTCTAACTTACATCTTAGGCACTGTTTTATCAATCATTTGTGATTTTTAGTCGACCACTATTAAATTATGATGCTTACATTTACGATGCTCTTTATTTTTCTTCTGCCATACATTTTCCGCCTTCTCCGACAATGTTCCGCTGCATTTTGACATCATTCTAACCAGTGGTGTTATTTTTACAGCGTTATGAAAGTTTAACTTTAAATATAATCAACCTGTATTTACTAAATTTCTTTTTCCAAATTTTCTCTTCATAATGTGAAAATGTTTTGTTGGCATAAAACTAAATAGAGAGGAAAAAGGATCATTTCAATAAAATAAGAGAAGTCACAGATCTAACGGGTAGATGTGCTCATTTTTTCCGCGCGCTATTCGGGAGTGGCGCGGCAAAGAAATGGTCTAAAAGTGATTCGACTCACACTCTGCTAAGCCCCTAACTGTGAACTGCTATGTATGTAATGTAGATGCAGTTAAAAGGTCGTCTGAAGTGGAACAAAATATAACAAGGAGGAAATAACCTAGTTCGTGTATGGATGCACTTTCGCGAGCCAGACAAAAGAGAGGGAAATTCGGTCGATGTGGAAGATGCCTCGTCACAGACAGCGCAAAGGAAACACTGTCGTAAGAAATAGATGAGTTAAATCGTTCTTTTTTTGCTGCAGCATGCCGAGTGACATCTGGGGCATGAAGGACGACAAAGCGAGCAGCAGGAACGGTTCGCAGAGATCGTGGATAACGTTGAAAGCTAACAGCACGCGATCACGAGGGGAACGATGGAAAATTTTCATACTGCGCCAGCAGAAAGGGAAATCTATATAAACCGAGAGGACGCTGAAGGGAAGGACGAGCACGCAGTTTGTTGCATATTAATGGCATAGGAAATGGCTCATTACTCAGTTGCGTACTTCCTTTGTATAGTACAGCTTTTTTACTGCATGGCTTTCAATATCTCACTAACATTACAGAAGTCACAAAGATGAAAATATTCTAAACCCATTCTGCAAAATTCTGTAAAATGCAGTTTCAAATTATTTATGGAGTATGTTTTCGCAGAATGATTTATTTGTGTTGCGATTTGTACCAGTAAAGTTCGTCTGTTACGAGAGATGAGTACTTGGCCAAGCAGTAAGACACGCCAGTTGTGTTACTAACGACGGGAGCCATTCAAAAGTATATATTGTTACGTCAGCAGATTAGGGAGGAGCAAGGTTCAAATCCTTTCAATCAACAAACTTTAGAAACTTCCTGACCGATTAAAACTGTTATTCATTTATCGATCATTGCCTTAAGTATCCCGTAGAACACCAGTCCACTGATAAGACTGAATTCCGTGCAACATATCCCTTATGTCTTACGTATATAAAATTGAGGAGATTGTGTCTATATTTCACTCTGCAGCCAAAACTATATATCGCAAACGAATAGTGTTTGTATGTTGTAATAGTTATCAGTCTCCAATTGTGATGGTTGATAACGACAAGGGGGTAGAGGGGTGCCGCGGTGGAGTGGCCGAGCGCTCCAAGGCACCTTGCTGAGGAGCGTGCGGTTGCTCATAGTCGGAGGTTCGAGTCCTCCGTCGTGCATGGGTGTGTGTGTGTGTGTGTGTGTGTGTGTGTATTCTTGTCCTTAGGTAGTTTAAGTAGTTTGTAAGCCTTGGAACTAATAGCCAGAATAGTTGAGTCCCATAGATTTACAAACATTTGAACATTTTTGGTGGTAGGTATTGGGGGGTGAAAGGTATCGGCTTATATAAAACCGTGTATGTATGTGTGTGTGTGTGTGTGTGTGTGTGTGTGTGTGTGTGTGTGTGTCAATACTTCTCTCTGCAGCAAAAGCAACACAACACAGACGAATGGTGTCTTTGTTTAGTTGTAGTCTAAAGTTTACCGTTGTACACCATAGCAATTCCATTACGATAGCTATGAGGTGGTGGAGGAAAATGTGATGGTTGAAATTCGTCAACTTACATAAGTCCCGCGATGAGTTTTGCTTGCATAGCAAGAGGTCACAAGCAGCCAAACGTGATCCACATTCTTTAGTTGCTATTCTGTACGTACGAATGACGAAAATAAGAATAATTGCATAGTGCAGTTTGAAAAGTAAAAAATTCTGTTAATACACGTCTTTTATAAAAAGAAACTAACAGATGTAAATAGATGTACGACAAAATAAGAAAAACAGCGAAGCGGATATTTGCAGCTACTTGTAGAATATATTGACGATCCTACTTATTGCGTAAACTTGTTTTACTGGCAAGAGTATGCAAGAATTTCCATTGTCAGTTTGTAGTTCGCTGTCTTTGTTTTTCATATGACCGATTGGGGCCAGCTGACTATATTCAGATCAACGTATACAGTTACAGCGTAACTAGTCGCTTGCGAAACTGAGTTACGACAGTGAACACTATTTCCGCAAGTGACAAGTTACGCTGTAACCTATACGGTTGATCTGAATATGTTCAGCTGACCCGAATAGCTCATATGAAATGCAATAAAAGCCATATGCAGGCTGACATTACAGATTGTTATTGAAATCATGTTCGCGAAAACTCCCTGAAGACTTACATGTGTAGTTTTAATTGTAAATATATCTATTAATGAATCATAGCATTTACGTATGCCATACTGTAATTTTACGCGCTTTCTTGTACATTGTAAACCGAATCGCGGAAGGTGTATCGAAATCTGCAAAATGGACATTTATCTTAGAATTATTGGAAATGTATCTGGGTTTCCCGAGAATTTTGGTGTGTAAAACAAACAGGTATAGTGCAAGGTTACGAAATTACCGGTACGCTCGCTACCTGTTATCGCCGAACCAACGTATGTATAAACCTTTCTACGAATTGTCAATAATGGAGGATAGATGTTATCTTCTTTTCCGTTTTATATATAGTGTTTTGTGCTTGTATTGCACACAGATCTACAGTTTTGTTTTAATCACGATGAAATTATGCACACTTGATATTGACAACAACAAGATGGGTTGCTGTGGAGTGGCCGAGCGTTCCAAGGCGCCTTGTTACGGAGCGTGCCGCTGCTCGGCGTCGGAGGTTCGAGTCCTCCCTCGGGCATGGGCGTATTTGTCTTCCTTAGAATAAGTTAGTTTGAGTAGTTTGTACGCCTAGGGACCGATGACCAAAGTAGTTAAGTCCCAAAGATTTAGAAACATTTGAACAACAAGAAGAACGCTGTCTTCTTAAAATTTCGTTCGGTGGACTGTTTTATTACGACCATGATGAAATTTTGCACCGTTAACCTTCAAAACAGGGGTAATATCAGCTTTCACCTAATATTTCGTGAGCTGCATGGCGAAGAGCACTTTACTTACAGACTTGGATGCGAAGCTGCAATTACGATGCACACTGCACCTTCAAAAGAAGAGCAACATTTTGTGTACCCAAGATTTCGTATGATGAACGGCGTAGGATGCCTTAAAAAACACCATCTTAGTGTATTCCTATACCGTTGAAATTTGGTATTTTACAACACACTTCGAAACCAATCTGTAGTTTACTCCCATCTTGATGAAATTTTGCATACTTAGCCTTCAAAAGAAGAGGAATGTTACTATCCACATAAAATTTCATACAATACATGGCGCAGGGTACTTTACAACAGACCTCTACACTAATGTACGATTTTACTCCACTCTCGATAAAACTGTGCACATTTGATCTTCAGAACAAGAGCAACATCCCTAAGATTTCACTGGAGTATGACTCTAAGTACCTAATAGGAGACTTCGGCGCAGTTTCACCACGAACACTGGCATAAATATGTATGTTCACATGGATGAATTTTTTTCACGCCGTCCGCAAGCCACCGTACTGTTCAAGACTTGCTGTAAACTGTGATCACTATAAAAGTTGATAGATATATGTAATTTTTGATATGCAGAGGGAGGAGAAAAGAAGCGGAGGAAGAGATGGACAGAGGAAGAAGCGGAGGAGATGAACAGAGACGGGTAGGAGATGCGCACAGGAGAGAAAAACAGATGGCAAAAAGAGGAAAGCTGAGGATATGGGAAGTTAGCACAGATGAGCTGTAATACAGTAAATAAATATCCGGGCAACTCCGAGTTTTCAGATAGTACTAAACATGAGGGTCAGTTATTAAATAATTCGCACACTAAGGTAGACACGCCTGTACTGCAAGCGGTGTAGGGGTTTTGCTCTGCCATTGCGACACATTAGTCTTGTGGGTTGCAGCAGTTTAATTCTATCAGACCTGGTGTCCAATATGCTAGGCACCGATATTTTATTAATTCTAGAAGACTATACGATTTCGCGTTCCTTTGAGACCAAGTGGCTTGTTTACTGGACATCTTTCGCTTTCAGTTTCGTGCCTCTTGCTGCCATCTGTCACCAGGATGATGTGCTACAGTGAAAAACAGTGCACATGGCAGATCCTTTGCTGAGTGCATCAGACATGAAATCAGTAGTTGAAATTATTTTATGTATTAATTTATGAATTTCCCAGAGATTCCACTTTGCTACGTAAGTTCCACGATAAAAGTGGAGTGGCATATACAACTACTGACTTCTTATTTCACATCCTTAACTGCCTTCCAGACCCGGTGTCCAATTTATTTGACATTTTTTTTATTTTGGATTCGAATCCATATACGTACCTTTCGTGGAGACCTAGAGGAATCGGTAGTCTCGGAGAAAGCAACGAAATGAACCAACTATGTAGTTCCGAGAGGTTCGAATACCGCAAAAGAAGAGGTCCGAATTAGAATCACATTTCAGCACCATAATTTCAACGCCTCAAATTCAAATGCTATAAAAATATGCATATGTTTGTAAATTTATGGGACCAAAATGCTGTGGTCATCAGACCATAGGCTTACAAACTACTTACAGTAACCTAAGGACAACACAAACACCCATTCCCGAGGGAGGACTTGAACCTCCTGCGGGAATGGCCTAGAACCTCGCGGTCATTCTCGTGCGGTTCCAATAATTTGGCTCTGTCCCAGTTGATAGCAAATTGACTCGGTCTAATACTTAGTTTGAACCATAGTACAACTTGACGTTCTAAACTTGGTATTACCAGAGGTGAAATAGATATGATCGTGTCTGTTAAAAATATGCGCCTGAAGGGGGGAATCTAACGCACAAATTGCAGATATTAAACTACAGGCGATCCACCAGACCACTAGGGCAATGTAACGTAATATGCGCTTAGCACATCATCTAGAGGCGGTGAAGACATTGCGTGCGAGCTTGAGCGCCGTTTGCGGTGCGCGCAGCCGTCCGCCGTCGAGGGTTCGAATCCCCCCTCGGGCATGGATGTTTGTGTCGTCTTTAGCTAGTGCATAAGTAGTTTGTAAGTTTAGGGACTGATGACCCTGCATTTAAGTCTCTTAAGCTTAACAAACATTCGAACTTTTTTTCTATTTTTCTTTTACTTTTTGGAGGCATTGCGGCGCTGAAACTATAAGTAAGCTTCGGATACAGAAATTTTACTAGTCTAATGTCAATGGGATGTAAAGTCGACTATAGCCATCATATTCCGATGCGAAGAGATTTTTGAATTTCCACTGTTTCAACAAATACCTTTGTCTGAGAAACACTACTGCAGGGTGTGATTTTTCAGATAATTCGATTATTACTGTATTATTAGTTACACAGTGTTGGTCTAGCACATTTGTAGAAGAGCATTCAAGGCATTTTACTCATTTTTAGAAGCAGTTCTCCAACCGTGAAGAAGATGCATATCTGGACTAAATGCACTTCAGTATTGTATGGCGACAGCTTTAACTCGAAAACAGCTCATTTCTGCAGCCACGAAATCGGTAAACCATCTTAGCATTTTGAGTAACTTTCAGATAATATCAGAGAATGCCGTCCTGGAAATAAAAAAAAATATCTTTTGACGGAGTAGTTTTCATGAGAATTCACTGTTTACTGTAAGAGTAAGGGCCTAAGAGTGCTTCCGCACTGAAGAAAGGATCACGGTGGACTGGGTACACATTTTCAACTTTAGCCATTCGCAGTTGATGTCATACAATCCGTAAATATGACTTAAACCTGGACAGCTACAGCTCTGACACAGAACAGCTAAAACATTTCCCCTCAATAAGAACGGTTTTGGGAACCGATAGCACCCTCTCTCCGGAGGCGAATACGCTACTCCAAGGCCAGCGAAGACTGCCCTAGTACTTCCTAGGTCAGATCAAGCAAAACTTGAATGAAGAGACCGGTTGCAATTTTCGCTTGTAACGACTTTCCTCGGCTCAAAAACATGAATTAATAACTTTATGTCACACCTCAATTGAAAACCACTGGGGTTATTTAATGGAAATAGCATGAAAGGTCAAGTGAATTTATCAGCTTTATTTTGTGCTAACCAGTTAGAACTCACCGCTCGCAGAGATACCAAACGTAATCTGCAATATTGACAGTTCTCCATTAGACTCGCGCCAGGCAGTATACGTTTGCTCGGCGTCTGTTTTCCTCGCGCCTGCTAGCGCTGACGGAGATCGCGCCTTCGAAGGCGCGGCTCGCAACCACTGAGAAGAGAAATACTTAGCGTAGGCCAGTGGGTCTTAATCGCATTTCTTTAATTATTAGCTGTGTTGCTTGGGTATTACGAATAATATCCAGAAACGCCGACTGCAACCTGCATATGGTAAATGAAGTCCAGGGGTTTGAGTGGCTCTCCTCTTCAGTAGCTGTCGGGGTAGACTTGTTTTTCTGCCTTAAGCAACTGCAGACTGGAAACACTGTTAATCTGAAGCGATTTCCTATTCTAGCATTACCAGACGCCTTTAACAGTTTGAGTATGATACATTTAAGTTCCCGATAGGTCATCCGTCGACTATCGGAGTCCTTTTTCTTCATTCAGCTTTCTGAAGTTGTCAACAGCTTCAACGGCGGGCGAGGTCTGGAGACCCAACGGCAAAGAGGGTGGAAGAACCAACCACAGACCTCTGCAGCAACTGCATGTTAGGAGCGACTGCGACAGGCGACTGTTCTCTATGTGAGGAGCGGCCTTTCCTTTTTGGTGCCAGTAGCTCTAAAATGTTTGGTGACAGGCTGTGTGGCGAGCCGACCGTAAAAATTCTATCACATGTTTATGGAAATGTTGTCTTCTGGATCTGGTAAAAAGGCTAGGGCGTCCCCCGTAGGCGACGTGCGTTGGCATGGCCCGCTCAGCGTGAGAAATATGCAAGGGTTACCGTCGCACGGGCAGCGACGGCAAAACAAGATAGCCCTCACATCCCGTCGACAACATATCTGGACGTTACAATGAGTTATCTAAAGCCGTTGAAAACCGACGCATCGACATATGAGCAGTTCAAGAAACACGGTGGAGCGGAAGCAAATCATGAGACATTGGATGCGGATACAAGCTGATTAACAATGGCAACCGCAGAACAACAAGCGGCGTTGGCATTATAGTATCATACAAGTCTGACGGTCATATTTCTGAAGCGCAGAGATATGATGACCGCCTGACGAAGAACGTGTACATCGCAGATGGCAGAAAAATCCACTTTTTCAGTGCCTACGTTCCACAAACTGGTCAAGCAACTTCCATTAAGGATGGCTTTTGGAAGATGCTTGATGCAAAGACTGCTTAAAGTTCCCCCAGAATATTACATCATCATCGCTGGTGATGTGAATGGGCACGTAGGGTGCACAAAAGAAAACCATACTGCTCACGGTGGGTATGGGTTCGGAGAAAAGAATGACGATTTCTCAGAAGCTCCTAACCTGGCAATTGCGAACACATGGTTCAAAAAGCGTGACTCCCATCTAATCACGTATTATAGTGGAACAAATGCTACGCTGATCGACTACCTCCTTGTAAGATATCATGACCTCAAAGATGTGCTCGATGCTAAGGTCATGCTATATGATACAGTTGCGACACGACACCGGCCATTCATCTGCAAGCTACGGATAAAGCTGCCAAAAAACAACGGTTAGATCGCACAGGGCCTACAAGAATCATATGGTGGAAATTCAAGAATAAGGAAGCCGACTTAATAGCCCGAATCATTCTGACACCGATTACCATTGTTGAAGAAAGCTGGCAGAAACCGAAAGAGTCTGCTCACGAAGTTGCACACGCAATTTTTGGGGCAACAAAACCAGGACGGCGGAGGATCGGCAGAGATACGTGGCTTTGGAATGACACCGTCAAATACGTGGTACGCACCAAGAAACAATTGTACCACAAGTTTCTTGCTGATAAAACTCCGGATCGCTGGAATTCCTACAGAACAGCTCGTAGCGTTGCAAAAACGTTTATAGCAGTAACAAAATCCTCGCAAAACTCGACACACGTGAAAGAGAGCTCGCTAAAGCATGATATCGCAATTCAGAAGATATACATCGGTTTTACGGAGTGAATGATGAGAGCGGTAATCTGCTAGTTGACGGGAAGAAGGCCAGAGAAAGATGGCGCAGTTATTTAAAGATCTCCACAGAAGAAATTCCCCATACACCAATAACCACAGGCCATGCTGTTCAAGGGCCCGTAAGAAAAATTGAAGAGGTCAAGACTGCTCTGAGGGAAATGAAGCCTGGGAAAGCCACCGGCCAAGATGATCTTCCAGCAGTTATTGTGTTCCCGTTATTGGAAGGCAGCCGAATGGTTAGCGGAACTCTTCAACAAGATCATAGATGACGGAAAAACACCAACTGATTGACAACAAAGTACCACCATACCTATCTTTAAGAAGAAGGGAAATCCTGCTGAGTGCACAAACTTCCGTCCAATTCGACTTCTCTGCTACGCCATGAAAATCTTTGAGCGTGTTCTGCACCATAGAATCCGTGAGATCACAGAGATTTTCAGAAACCAAGCTGGATTTTCTGAAGAACTGCAGCACAATTGATGCGATTCATGACGCAAGACTCATGAGAAAGCAAAACCGCTGCATTTAGCATTCCTGGAACTCTAAAAGTCCTTTGGTCGGGTGCCACACTGCGACAGCATGACGTACCAGAGCAACTTATTGATTAACTGGGTACAGTTGCTTTATGCATAGCCAAGAAGCTATGTCCGCACAACTTCATGACTATCCATGGACTTTCCCATCACAGTCGACGTCCACCAAGGTTCTGCTCTATAGCCGGTTCTGTTAATTCTCATAAGGGACACCGTGACAGTTGACCTGCACCGGCCATTACCATGGGCCCTACTGTATGCGGATGACGTGATGCTGCAGCAGAAAGCAAGCTTGATTTTCAGAGACAAATCCAAGAATGATCAGAAGCAATATTGCTTGCGTCTTAACCTGAAGAAAACAAAGTACATGACGTCAGACAAGCATGGAATAGGAACCATCACGATTAATTGTGAACATCTGACTCGTGTGAATAAATTTAAGTACCTTGATTCCACGATCAATGATGACGGACCTCCAGAGCTCAGGAAGCCTGGATGAAGTGGGTGGGGGGGGGGGGGGGGGAGCAACAACTTGCGGCAGAAAGATGAAAGATAGCTTAAAATCAAAAATCTACCTCAATGTCATCCGACCAGTCGCCTTGTACGGCGGCGAGTGCTGGCCGACTACAGTTGAGACAGAACGCCGCCTAAGTATAATGGAAACGAAGATGCTAAGGTGGACAGCAGGTGTCAATAGGTTAGATCACGTTTCCAACGACATCGTCAGGAAACAGTTCGGTGTTGCACCGATCCAAGTCAAGATGCGCGAGAGCTGTCTGCGATGGGTTGGGCATTTTCTACAGGCCGGTGATGACTCTATTGCCAAGACGGGTTACACACTTGAAGTGGTCGGCAGAAGACCCAAAGGACGAGCTAAGCAACGCTGGGCTGATACGCTACATAAAGATCTGAAGAGTGCGAACATCCATCCAGATGCAGCCCGAGACAGTGATATGAAGACCACGGACCCATGTAGCGGATCCCGCATTCGCGCGAGACAAACGCAGAAGGAGAAGAAGAAGAAGACATTTAAATATTATATACCTGACTATGACTTTCGTTGTGAATTATTTCATTGGGAGCAACTCTAACACATAAATGCACAAATGTAAAGAAAGCATTGCACTGATTCCAAATCGCGATCATTAAAAACCAAATTTCGTAAGTTGCGAACATATAGTTTCCAATCAGACAAACAAACCGCGCAAATAAATATTTCCCAATGACTGAAAAATACACTGAATAAAAATTAAGCAAGTGAACAATTGCAACGCAAGTTTAATACCAGCTTCTGACTAAAGGAAAGGAGGACCATTTCTGATGAGAATATGAAACTAGGAACAAAAAGTTGCCATAGTAATGCCTGAAACATCTAATTTATTCTATAAAAACCAAAGAGACGGAAAGTATCGTGTATTCGTAACGATTATAATATGAGGGCTGGTGATTTTTGTAAATAAATATGAAAAACACCGGACTATTTTTCAAGTTGTTTCGTTAATACTGTGAAGCTGGCAGTTTTCTAGATAAACAAGAAATTTCATTTCGCGATTTATCACTGTTTCTAAAATTTCTTACTGTTGTATCTTTTTTTTCACTATCAGCTGTTTTTCGTTCTTCTAAACGTCAGCCGCTTCAGTATTTCCTCAATTAAAAAATTTACCGGTTTTGTGAATACAATCAAGTACGAGTAGATATTCCTTTCTATTCTGAATGATCCTTACGTATACATTATTATATTACTCGAAAACGTTTACAAAAAATAAGTGTGTCCACGCTACGTTATACGCTGTTCATAAAGCTGACATTATTTCAAAGTTTGTGCCTGTTCTCCAGATACTGTTCGTTTGCTTATTTAAATCACCACTAGGTGTTCTAAATGTGGTTCAATGAAATCAAAACAGTTCTATATGACCATTAATCTCGTTTGTGTGTCATTAGTAATTTACGTATCACTGGAAATTTGTATTATAACTGGACATGTGAAAAAATGTATCATAATTTCTTATTTCCTTGTGATAGTGTGTGATTGTTTTGTACTTACTAAATGATTTTAAATATCTAGTTGTTTCTGCAGCGTAGGTTTTACGTTAGTGACTGTATGTGAGTTGAACTATTTTGTGTAGTCACGTTATCTGATCGAATTCCCTGCTCTGTGACCTTTAATTACAGGAATCCTGAGTTCGTGTATGCGATGTATTTTATTTTTCTTTCAGTCAACAGACTGTAATTTTAACTCTTTCTGTATTTTGTGACATTGTTTTTCTGATCGATTAATGTTTATTTAAGTCTTCATTGTCTGGTTGTTCCACTGTTCAAACAGGCCTTACTGCTATAGCCTTTCAGCAGCATCCCAACATTACGTGGAGAACGAATCGCAGTTAATCGCATTACATGCGTACGTTTACGCGCTAGTACTGTTTAAATTTTTCCTTATTTATTGTTACTAACGCAAGCAACGGATTCACATAAAAGAAGTTTTAGTGACCTGCATGTTTTATCCGTCTACTATGATCGTAATAATTACGAAGTCGGATCTTGAGACAGAGAAAGTGTTCGCCACTACTTGCACCTGATGTTTCGTAAGTCGGACGGACCGTCTGCCGCTGTATCGTGACCTGCTTAAGATAAACCTGATGATATTGCTGTCCAAGGAAATCGAACTCCTCAGGGAAAAAGTTGTGTAATGAAAGGAGTGTGTGCAACGGCGTTATGCTTCGGTAAGGGCACATCTCCCTCACAAGAAGAAACGGCCGCAAAGTGAATTACATTCTGTTCTTAGGTGCATCCCTGAAAGTCCAGTGTTTGTTCAAAAGGCGACAGAGTTGTACAATCACGACAGCTTATGGAATCCCAGATCATTATGCCTGGATGTTGTCATGCAGTTCTCTACCTTCCAGTACTGCTAGTAGTGGATTCTCTGGTCGACGCATAAGTTTTATTCTTTTAATTTTTTATATAAAAAAAAATAAAAAAGACCGACCATCACAAACGACAATTCAGTAACTGTTCTCTAGCTGCTTTCTTGACTACACCTTGAGAAGATGACAAATCAGGTGCTCTACTCTTCCTCCAGGCGAATGGTTCCTTCGCAAGGAAGACATGATCTATTTCCTTCGTGATTCTTGTTCAATACTAATTGATGGCCATGTACTAATCTTCCTTCCTCAAACTAAGAGAATGTGTACGTAGAGTTGGTGCTATAGGCACAAGGTATTCAGCGCAATTACTTCACCGTGAACTTTGTTCACCACTGTTGAACAATTACGAAAGCTTCATTGCAGTCGTTCACAGGCACCAAACGCGAACGAAACATGGAAGGAGGCAATGATAACTGCGCTCTATGTATCCTACGCAAAACACTATAAGATGATTTGCGGAAAATAAGTGTAGGCAGCACTAATAAACATCTGTTGTGCAACAAAGCTAACTCTTTATTCCCATGAAGTAACAAATGTTGTCGACAGGAGGTCGTGTTTAAAATTGATTCCATATTTGTAGTTATCCAAATGACATTTTATACTGTTCGTCACTAATGGCTTCTAACCAAAGCGCATGCCTATGGAATATCGTCTCAGTTGAGTTAATTTGTGTCAGAAAGGTGTCAGTTTATAGTAATTGACAAAGTCACCGAGTAAAACAGAATTGATTTCTGGCGTTCTTCAATAATGTGTTAAGGACCCTGTCGTATTTACTAATCTATATCAATAATTTATGACACAGTTTGAGCAGACGATTCTCTCTTTTCCCTCCTAATAATAGTATGAGAAGATACAAAACAATTGCAAAATGATTTAGATAAAATGTCTGTATGGTATGAAAAGATTCTAAATAATCAACATTGTGAGGATATCGACATGATTACCAAAACGAATGCTTTAAATTTCTGTCACGTTATAGTTCACAAACATCTTAAGACTGTCATTTCAACAAATAATTATGGATTACAAATAATTTAAACTGGAACTGTCGACAAAACGCTTACAAAATACAAGACTATAAAAAAGACTGCATATACTACGAACGTCTATCATCGCCTTGTGTTCTGCTATACAGATTGGTTCTCCTTACCTCATATGACAGAGAAAATGGAAAAAGTTCATAGATGTGCAGCTAGATTTTTACCATCCCGGAAACGGAAGAGAGTGTCGCCGGCATTATAAGCGAGGAGAGGCAGTGATCATTAAACAAAGGTGTCATACATACAGCGAGATGTTTTTATTGAATTTCAATCACCAAATTTGTATTACGAATGCAAAAATAGTTTGTTGGCGTTCACGTAAATACGGATTAGTCATAATAATCGTAATAACATAATCAGAGTTCGAAGTCGCACGGAATGATTTAACAAAATGTTTTGGTGTGCTGTTCGAGAATGAAATGGCAGAGAAATATAGCCTGTAGTAGGATGTAATTCTATAGCAACAACATCCGCACTTAAAGCTGCGCTTAACTGCATCTTCAAGAGATTCACGTCCATCTAAAATTCTCTTTTCAGCGTACTCGCTTGTAGTTCATATTATAACTTTAGTTTTTTAATTTCTCATTCGTCTCAAAATATCTAACCACAAAAAGCGTTGGTGAACAAATAAGGAAGACCGTACCTACATTGATGTCCAAAATTGAAGCAAAAAAAAAAAAAAAAAAAAAAAAAAAAAACGGAAATTTTGTAAGGCACCGTTTATTTTGCCACGAAACAGGATAAACTTGTGAAGGTAAAGTAGAAACAATGTAAAGAATACAGAATAGAAATCAACCTGCATAATCTGCAGATGCTATACTGAGAGATAAATTTGACAGAGTGAGAGATGAATTTGACAGAGCCTTGAAAGACCTAGGTCGGAACAAGGCCCCAGGAGTAGATGACATACCCTCAGAGTCTCTGGAAGAGCCAGCCATGACAAGACTATTTAACTGGTGTGTAGGATGTATGAGACTGGCGAAATACCCTCAGACTTTAAGAAAAATGTAATAATCCCCATTCCAAAGAAATCAGGCGCAGACAGGTGTGAAAATTACAGAATCGTCAGTTTGTAAGTCATGGTTGCAAAATTTTAACACGAATTATCTACGAGAGAATGGAAAAGCTGGTAGAAGCTGGCCTCAGGGAAGATCAGTTTGGATTCAGGAGGAACATAGGAACCCGGGAGGCAATACTCACTTTACGTCTTATCTTAGAAGATAGATTAACGAAAGGCAAACCGACATTTTTAGCTTTTGTAGATTTGGAGAAAGCATTTGACAATGTTGACTGGAATACACTCTTTCAAATTCTGTAGTCATCAAGGGTAAAATATAGGGAAAGGAGAGTTATTTATAACTTGTAAATAAGCCAGACCGCAGTTATTAGACTCGAAGGGCATGAAAGGAAAGCATCAGTTGGGAAGGGAGTAAGACAGGGTTGTAGCCTTTCTCCGATGTTATTCAATTTGTACATCGAGCAGGCGGTGAAGGAAAGCAAGGAAAAATTTGCAATAGGGATTAAAGTTCCGGAGGAAGAAATAAAAACATAGCGTTTTGCTGATGACATTGTAATTCTGTCAGAGACAGCAAAGGACCTGGAAGAGCAGTTGAATGGAATGGTCAGAGTGTTGAAGAGAGCGTATAAAACGAACATTAACAAGAACAAAACAAAAATAATGGAATGCGGTCTTAGAAAATCAGGCGATGCTGAAGAAATTAGATTAGGTAACGAAATAATGAAGGTGGTAGACGAGTTTTGTTACTTGGGTAGTAAAATAACATGCGATGGTCGCAGTACAGAGGATATAAAATGCAGAATGGCAATGGGAAGGAAAGCATTTTTGAAAAAGAGAAATTTGCCAACATCGAATATTAATTTAAGTGTAAGGAAGTCTTTTCTGAAGGCATTTGTGTGGAGTGTTGCCTTGTATGGGAGTGAAACATGGACGATAAGCAGTGCGGACAGGAAGAGAAGAGAGGCTTTTGAAATGTGGTGTTACAGAACAATGCTGAAGATTAGATGGGTAGATCGCATAACTAATGAAGAAGTACTGAACAGAGTTGGTGAGAAAAGGAATTTTTGGCATACCCTGACTAAAAGAAGGGATTGATTGGTAGGACACATTCTTAGACATCAAGGAATGGTGAAGTTAGCATTGGAGGGAAGTGTGTGGGGTAAAGATCGCAGAGGGAGACCAAGAGATGCATATAGTAAGCAGATTCAAGTGGATGTGGGTTGCCGTTTTTATGAGGAGATGAAAAGGCTTGCTCAGGTTAGAGTAGGGTGGAGAGCTGCATCAAACCAGTCTCCGGACTGAAGACCATAACAACAACAAAGATAGACAACAATATTGTCTTCTCTACATTTTATTCCATTTCATAATGGCAGGTACTGCTCGCTATATGAATATTTTCGTCGTTTAATCTAACTTAACAGCTTTTCAGACACATTCTGACAACTGGTCAATGAGCTCGGTATGGCGCTGAGCACCTCTCGCTGCAATACGGACTTGACGGCGACAGGGTATGATGCGAATGATGTCATCGGTCTCATGATGAGATAGTAACGCTCATTCATTCTCCTCACACGTCTTGGAGAGTGATTGATGGTTGCTGACGTGATGCAATCCGCCCCCTAGGACACCTAGTCAAGCTCAATTGGATTGAAATCGGAGAACTAGCAGAACATAACATGCGCGAAAAATCTTGTTTCCAAGAAAACATGAAGCACCCGTTCTCTATGAAGTCTAACATTATCATACTTTTGTACGAAGTATCTGTACATCGGGGCTCACAGCACCTCCCAACAATCGCATATGAGGTCGCAATATCTCGTCACGATACCTGACAGCGGTAAAATCTTGCAATTTCATGAGGTTCGAGTGGTCAACGTAATCCTTGGCCGTACCATCTGGGATTCTCCTCGACATCGGTCTGTTTACCCAATGTTTGGGTCTCGAAATCTTCTTGCTCCTTCCCTCCAGGTGTGAATCTGTCGATAATCAGTATCCAAACGAAAATAAACAAAGAAGTAATTTGAAAGGTAGGTCCTCAGGAAAGTATTTGCCCCAGTGCGAGATCAGACCACTGGATAATGGAGAAGACGTCATAACTTAGAATTAGAGTAGCTGTAGAAGGAGCCTAACTTCATGGGAGTGATGAGAAGCAAAAGACTGCCATGGGCTGGAGATGTAGTTCGAGTGGAGGCAAGGAGGTGGCCCAAAATGGCAATGGAGTGGATTCCGTCAGGCAGCAGACCAGTGGGAAGACCTAGGAAGAGGTGGATCGATGGAGTGAGGGAAGACTTGTTGCAGTAGAGTCACAGAAAACTGGAGACGGATAGCAGAAGACAGACAGACAGAGAGCTCTAAAAGTGGTGCGCGCAGTCCACTGGGCCGGATAGCGCAAAGTAAGTATTAATAATTTGGTCCATTGTTCTAAAGTTAAGGAGACATGTTGAAGGCTCCACTCGAGACGTTCCCTTCTTTGAAAAAGCGTCAGGGGTACGCAAACAGCAGGTCACCAACAAGAAAACAGAAGCCGTCATTCGTTCGGTGGGGGGTGGGGGGGGGGGGAGGACAGGCCCCCTGCTCTGCTCCCCCCTTATATACTCCCCTGGGTTGCTGTGAGGTCAGATGTCAGAGTCTGTGTACTACTGCGGTGGTGACTACTTGCTATTATAAGCCAAATAACGGTCCGCCTTTCTTTCTGGCACTCATGGTCGGCCCTGCCCTGGTCTTCGGAATTTATTTATTGTATATATAAGTGCGCCTCGGTTGCACAGTAGTAGAGTGCCAGACTACAAATCCAAAGGTCGCGGGTCCCCGCCAGGTCCTAGGATTTTTATCTGTCAATTTCCACTTCTTTCACCTCTGGCAGTATTGCTCATGTGAAAAATACCGATTAGCACCGTGGTTCGGAACCCACGAAAAACTGTAGGTCCCCCTATAACTGGCTGGGTAAGTCAGTTCGAAGGTCGGAGGAAGGCAGCGGCATACCACCTCCAAACAGGACCATGCCTAGTAAAGCACTGTGGTGTTCAAACCAATCTTCGGATTGTCGACAGCTTTACCTTTTTTATATACAAGATGTTCCTCTGAATCCGGTTGAGAAGCTAGTCTCCGTAGACTCCGTGGCCATGAAACGTATCACAGAAGAGTAGTAATAGATAAAAGGAAACGTATAGGAATCCTTTGCACAGACGGGTCTAAGCATAAGTAAATACCATCGACAGCCTAACACGGAACGTACATTAATTTTTAATGGTATAAATAAACAGCCTAGGCTGTGGATATTTATACTTTAACTAGCTTAATTCCCGCTGCTGCGCACGCGTAGACTGGATGCTCTGCATTGCTTGTTTCTACTTCTAAATGTAAATTTTCATGGGTTTAGCTTTAAAAATACTTTCCTAATCAAGTATTTTGATACAACTTGACACCCGCTATTGTACCATTGATGGCAGAATTCAAACATTCCGAAAAACATTTAAAAAAAATTCTAACCATGGTTCCAAATCCAAATTTTCGCATTTCTAGCATGAAAATAATTTTAGTAGCACCCTTAAAAGATTTTCCCTTTTTTCACACGCTTGAATTTCAAAAAAATATCGAAACACATGTTTTTAAAATTCCAATCCAAAATCTAAATCCGAAGTTTTGTATTTTTTGCTTCAAAACTGCCGTAATAGCAACGTATTTGTAAAAAACCCTTCATCCCCTATTTCACCACCTTAGACATGGGAATATCGAAAAATCGCTTATGCCTACAGTATAGGATAAACAACGTTTACAAATATGCAAGTTTCTGTCGTCTGTAGACTTACTTTTCAAACGCCGTTTCCTGTCTTTTTGGAAATGCTCCAGAACGCGAAATTTCTTTCTTACGCTTTGGCATCTTTCTTGGTAGTTTTGCTTTTCAAACTACAATATGCACTTCAACCCTCTTATAGCTATCGGCACGGAACTGCTATAGTGTACAACAGGAAACCTTGTACTACAACAACACAAAGAGATCGTCTCCATGGTGTAGTTTTTGGTGAAGAGCAAAATATTGACGGTCACACGTAGAATTTTATATAAGTCGGTAACTTTCAACTCCCATATCATCCACCTCCTTACCATTACCATCCCTCTACGAAAAAAGTGCACAATGGGAGACTGATACTACTACCACATACAAACACTATTCATTTGAGATGTGTAGGTTTGGCTGCAGAATGAAAGATAGGCACAAATACCTCAAAATGTTCAAAAGTTTGTTAAGCTTATGGGACTTAACTGCGGGGTCATCAGTCCCTAAACTTACAAACTACTTATGAACTAGTTTATACTAAAGGCAGCACAAACGTCCATGCCTGAGGTGGGATTCGAAGCCCCGAAAGGGAACGACCTCGCGCATTGTAGCATAGCGCCTCAATGCGCTCGGCCGCTCCGCCGCGGCAGAAACACCTATCCTAGTTCGTAAGTAGTTCATAAGTAGTTTGTAAGTTTAGGGACTTATGACCCCGTAGTTAGGTCCCATAAGCTTAACAAACATTTGAACATTTTTTTAGAAACACCTAACTTTTTATATATATTAAGATTAAGATTAAGCGTTTCGCGTGAAGCAGGCATCTTCAGATAATATTTACTAGTTCGGGCATGGGCAGTTCGTGAATTGTGCTACGGCCACCGAGCGAGCACATCAAGACAGCTTGGATTATCAGCTGTGATTATCGGTGGCATCCCGCTGCCAGGCACTGCATGCTTCGCGCGAGATAGGACCACACTTGACGTATCAACACGACCCCGCCGCCGAAAGTTCGGCAAGCAGGCAGCGGGATCGTGTTGGTATGTGAAGTGTACTCCTATCTCGCGTGAAACATGCAGTGCCTGGCAGCGGGTTAAGGATGCCACCGACAGTCATAACATTTAACAGCTGATAATTCAGGCACTCTTGCTGCTTGCACTCAGAGGCCATTTTATCACAAATCACGAAATGCCCACGCCGAACTAGTAAATGCCGCGGAGGAGTAGACGAGCGTTCTAAAGCGCCTCGCTGCGAAGCTCACGGTTGCTCGCCGTCGCAGGTTCGAGTCCTTCTTTGGGCATGGGTGTGTGAGTGTTTGACTTTAGATTACTTTAAGTTAGGTTAAGTACACTACTGGTCATTAAAATTGGTACACCAGAAAGAAATGCAGATGATAAATGGCTACTCATTGAACAAATATGTAATACTAGAACTGACATGTGATTGCATTTTCATGCGATTTGGGTACATAGATCCTGAGAACTCAGTACCCAGAACAACCACCTCTGACCGTAATAACGGCCTTGATACGCCTGGGCATTGAGTCAAACAGAGCTTGGATAGCGTGTACAGGTACAGATCCCCATGCAGCTTCAACACGATACCACAGTTCATCAAGAGTAGTGACTGGCGTATTGGGACGAACCAGTTGCTCGGCCACCATTGACTAGACGTTTTCAATTGGTGAGAGATCCGGAGAATGTGCTGACCAGGGCAGCAGTCGAACGTTTTCCGTATCCAGAAAGGCCCGTACAGGACTGCAACATGTGGTAGTGCATTATCCAATTGAAATGTAGGGTTTCGCAGGGACCGAATGAAGGGTAGAGCCACGGGTCGTAACACATCTGTTACCACTGTTCAAAGTGCCGTCGATGAGAGCAACAGGTGACCCAGACGTGTAACCAATGGCACAACACGCCGAGTGATACGCCAGTATGTCGATGACGAATACACGCTTGCAATGTGCGTTCGCCGCGATGCCGCCAAACAAGGATGCGACCATCATGATGCTGTAAACAGAACCTGGATTCATCCGAAAAAATGACGTTTTGCCATTCGTGCACTCAGGTTCGTTGTTGCGTACGCCATCGTAGGCGCTCCTGTCTCTGATGCAGCGTCAAGGGTAACTGCAGCCATGGTCTCCGAGCTGATAGTCCATGCTGCTGCAAGTGTCGTCGAACTGTTCGTGCCGGCCGCGGTGGCCGAGGAGACTAAGGCGCTCCGGTCACGGTCTGCACGGCCACTACGGTCGGGGGTTCGATTCCCCCCTCGGGCATGGATATTTGTGCCGTCCTAGTTCGTAAGTAGTTCATAAGTAGTTTGTAAGTTTAGGGACTGATGACCCCGTAGTTAAGTCCCATAGACTATACAAACATTTGGATATTTTGAACTGTTCGTGCAGAGATGGTTGTTGTCCTGCAAACGTCCCCATCTGTTGACTCAGGTATCGAGACGTGGCTGCACGATCCGTTACAGCCATGCGGAGAAGATGCGTGTCATCTCGACTGCTAGTGATACGAGGCCGCTGGGATCCAGCACGGCGTTCCGTATTGCTCTCCTGAACCCACCGATTCCATATTCTACTAACAGTCATTGGATCGCGACCAACGCGAGCAGCAATGTCACGATATGATAAACCACAATCGCGAATGCCTCCAATCCGCCACATGCCAGCACGTTGTAGCTGTCGCCACAGGTGCCAACCTTGTGTGAATGTTCTGAAAAGGTAATCATTTGCATATCACAACATCTTCTTCCTGTCGGTTAAATTTCGCGTCAGTAGCACGTCATATTCGTGGTGTAGCCATTTTAATGGCCAGGAGTGTACTTTCTAAGCCTAGTGACTGATAAACAGAGTAGTTAAATCCCTTAGATTTACAAACATTTGAATTTGAATCTGAACTAGAAAATTTGAGGATGCCTACTAGGCGAAACGCGTAATGAAAGTTAAAAAATCCGAAATAAATGCTGTTTATTTATATCCTTCAAACTGGTTGCTACTACAGCCGCAAAAAGTAGTGGAAGATGTTTAATTTTTATTTTTTTTCTAGGCGTTCCTCGACGGAAAAAAGAGTGAGTTATGACGAGACTCTTCAGCTTAGATTTGGAAGCGCGTACATGACAACTAAGACTTTTGAATATTTGCAAATGGATATAGCTCTTATTGCACGCCTTTCTACACAAGAGCCAAGGAAGTGTGATCAAAATGCAGATTTGATATCTGTCTACTATTAGTTGCGTGAAGCTAATTCTATGTTGATTAGGTTGATATTGTTGGCAACAAATGACATTAAAGACAATATGTATTGAGAGGCCAAAGAAAGAATTCCTAGACTACTGGACAAGGATCGAAAACAATATTGTAAGTTCATACTACATATTGCTCGAACCGTGCATTTCAGAGCCAGAAATATCAAAGTGACCGAAAAAATAACACCATATGTCATTCCTGCATTATACTGGTACGTTTCCCTCGTGGTTTGGCCTTGACAATTAACAGGCAATACTCTGCCAATTCAAACAGTGCGGGCGAGGCAACCCAGCGCCCCAACACATAAAGCCAGTTACAGCAATTGCTACTGAGTCCCAAAGGCAGCGACCGCAATATCCTCACCTGGAAATTGCGATATCACACGTGGCAGGTAAACTTCGGGAGTTTCCATGCAGCGAACAAGCAAATTTACACCTGGCGACTGGCTACTGCCTTAATAAACACCTGGTGTGGGGTTTCAGTGCTCTCCTGAAATAAATCACGTAGAAGAAGTATTCCTACAAGAAAATGATTTTATTTCCGCTCTAGGCTAAAACACGATTAGGGCTTACGCCATCAAGCATCATAAGCCGCAAACACCAGCATCGTGTTCGCATTCATAACCATATGCCAAATTTAAAATTCTATCCTGTCCGCCTCCTAAATCGTTTATAAAGACAAATAACAGTAGGGACCCTATAAGACTTCCCTGGGACACACCAGTTTTCGGTTCTTTTTCTTTATGACTTTCTTCAAATGTTTGTAGACCTATAGGACTAAACGACAGAGCTCATCAGTCCCTATCCTTACAATGTACTTAAACTAACTTACATTAAGGACAACACTCACACCGATGCCCGAGGGAGGGCTCGAGTCTCCAACGGGAGCGACCGCCCAGCTTATTGCGTGATGCCTACAACCACGCGGCCACTCCCTCACGGCCGCGATAACTTTCTGTCAATTACTACGTACTGTGCCCTTTCTGAGAAGAAATCGAGAATCCAACCGCACAACTATAACGATACTCCGTAAGCACGCAATTAGATTAGAAGCCTCTTGTGAGGTACAGTGTCAAAAGCCTTCCGAAAATCTAGGAATAATTACGGAGTCGATTCATCCCTTGTCGATACAACTCATCACTTCATGTGAGCTGTGTTTCACAAGAACAATACCTTATGAATCAAAATGTTCAAATGTTTGTAAAGTCTATGGGACTTAACTACGGTGTCATCAGTCCCTAAACTTACAAACTACTTATGAACTAGCTAATCCTAAGGACGGCACAAATATCCATGCCCGAGGAGGGATTCGAACCCCCGACCGTAGTGACCGTGCGGACCGTGACTGGAGCGCCTCAATCCCCTCGGCCACCGCGGCCCGCCCTAAGAATCCGTGTTGGCTATGGGTCAATAGGTAAATCTCTTCGAAAAAAATGTATGTTACAAAATCCTGTTGCAAACCGAAGTCAGTGATAGGTCAGTAGGTGATTCTCTTAGAGATGAATCATAATGTTCGAAAAAAGTGTAGTACGTTACAAAATCCTGTTGCAAGATTTTGTGGATCAGTCCTGTTGCCTCTCTTCAACACTGGAGTGACCTGCGCAACTTTCCAGTCTTTGGATACGGATCTTTCGCAAAGTGAGCGGTTGTACATGTCAGCTAGGTCTGTAACTATTGCCTCACCAGTCTCTGGACTTGGACAAAAGACTACATCTCAATAAATAAGAGAAATCAGATCGAAAACGGAACGATTTAGGTGTTCTTTCTTCCCGCGCGCTATTAGAGAATGGAGCGGTAGAGAAAGGATATGAAAGTGGTTAATTAACCCTCTGCCAGGCACTTAAATGTGATTTGCGGAGTATCTATATAGATGTAGACCACGTCGCGCTGGACTGCTGTCCTTAAATGAGACCTCTCCTAGCTGAACTGAGAGGTTTCCTGTCTTTAGTAGGTCGTCCAGAAGCTTCAGCTGTGGTAAATAGGCATGCTCGAAGACGATGGCGCTAACAACACGAAGGCGATACCCGGCCGTATTTCCGAGTTGCGTAGCGTACTTGCCCAGATCTCTTGGTGACTGACCAAGCTGTGGTCTGCGGCTCCACTTTTGACACTGCTTTGGCTGAATACGGTTAATACACTCAGTGCAGGATTTACTCAGGGGGGGGGGGGGGGCAAAAAATTGTCCGAGCGAGACAATTGTTGTATATTTCAACTAATGTGTAAACTTGAGAGGATATTGCTACTTTTGTCTTCGCATTGGTAGTGAACAGTAGGTGAATATGGACTGGGGGGAGGGGGGGGGGGGGCGAGGCACCTAGTAGAATTTTGCAGAAAAGCAGACATAGAAGAAGGCATATCAATGATGATGAAGAGGATGTTTTAGAGAAGCTCGAGTCAAGAGACAAGTTCAGAATCAAAACATTTATACCTGTGATGGATGCATTAGAGCCAAGTCTGGCACATAAGGTCTCAGTATACAATGACGCTCAAAAAAGTTTTCTTTCTTTACAGAATTAGAAGCTACAGAGGGAGAGATTCGTGAACGAGTTACTGCTTTATGCCAAACATACCCTGCAGATGTGGACACGAATCTTGTAGGAGAAGTCAAGCGTTTTCACCAATATGTTGGACATACTCAAGCCTACGGTTCAGCGGAACATGATAGTCTGACACATCAGGATCTGTATAGGGTTATATTTAACGAGCGTGTCAAAACAACATTCCCTAATGTGGATGGAAGTAGTTTTGAGAGTGTTTCTTAGTATGATGGTTACAAATTGCTCTGGAGAAAGATCTTTTTCTCAACTGAAGAAGATAAAAAATGAATTTAGAACAACAATGACTCAAGGCAAATTATGTTATTATGTTCCCTCAGTCCCGTGTGCATAGAAAGTGACAAATTACACAGTTTATCATTTGATGATGTCTGTGACTTTGCTCTGGCAAAGGCAAGAAAGGAAATATTGTAGTGTTAATATAATTTCTAATTCCTTAAAACATGTTTCAAGAGATTAGATTATAAGCATCCGTAAATTGTGCCTTCAAAAAGATTTGTTTCTTTTTACCAGAGTTTGTTTTTTTAAGTTTGTCATGATTAAAAATGGTTTGAAGTTAAATATTCATTATTTCCCTATCTATAATTGTACCGGTATATCAATTAAATCCTTTAGGTATAAGAAAATCGTATTTGGCTATAACATATAATATCTGAATATCTAAAGTGCCCCATATGTCAAATAGCTTAGGGCCTTTTCAAGTCTAAATCCGGCCCTGAATACACTGCTTTTATTTCTACTAAAACTGCAAAAATTGGCTAAAGTGGTATCAGAGATTAGCGCAATCAAGCAGATACACTTAACGGTTTTAGATAAGATCTTTAAATAATCTTGATCCTATTTGAATTAAATTAAAGCAATATGTTGTAGCAAGCTACGCTCAGGTTATTGGTGAAAACCCCTTCCCAATTCAAGTAGTTTTAGATATCATGTTCAAACAGAGAAATATACCGACACTGTGACTAAAACCGAAAGAGATGGTGCAGTGCCCAGCATACTGGGTCTCATTCGGTAGTACGTTGCTTCAAAGCCGCCTCCTGCCATCCTGATTTATTTTTTCTGTAATTTTCCTAAATCACTTCAGGAAAATGCTGCATGTTTCCCACGAAAGGGCAGTGTCAATTTCCTTTCCCATCTTCGAAAATGAAAATAAATAAATAAATAAAAATAAAAATCCAACAGTTAGCCCCTTCTTTAATAACCACGCTGTCGGTAGGATGTTAAACTCTAATATTCCTTCCTTCTTTTAAGATGGATAAACTTCAAATTACAATATCTTCGTCCCTGATGAGATTGTGCTGAAATAAACCCTCTATGTTGCCCTCTGTTTTGCTCACTTTTCCTGTGAAACCAAACTTGGAATTAATGTAATAGTTTTAGGAGTTAAGTTGTCAGAGAGACACAGACGCGACGATTTTAGATCAAAATAAATTAAGAGTTCTGTTTTCATTGTCCGATTTTGATGAAGCAACGGGTAATACGTTGCTCTAACTGTTATGCACAAGTTGTTTGTGAAAACCTCATACAAAATCGTCTAGTAGTTTAGGAAATTGGCGTATTGAAACAGACGGACAGTAGACTTGTCGATTACAGATAACTCATTAGTTACAATATCTTATAGTTTTCAATCTGTTTTGTAAGCTGTCACGTTTTTAACTTGTGTATTTTTATATAGTGACTAAGTGCAATGTTGCACTTGTTATTTTATACCCAATTTTTTTAACAAGATGACCAGATTATAACATATATGTGACCAGATGATGGTGACACAGTGTACCGAAACCGGTCGTAATTTAATAAATTATTAATGTGCGATCTTGGCTTTTGATTTTGATAACTATAAAACGATCAGATCGCCTCCAAACCAGACTATTGCCCGGTTTCTGGAAGACTATAGTTACCGTGCCGTTAGCTACCGTAACGTTAAAATTTAACATGCCAGATAACTTCCTTGGGTTTCCCGCAGCTGATTTCAACCACCGTTAGTTAACTATGAGGTAACTACGCCTACTGTCTAAGCAAACAGTACATCTCAACGGATATAACAGGTGGCACTTCTAACGAAAATCTCAATTACTCTAATTATATCTATTATTAAGTGAAATCGAAGACGCGTCTTATTTTGTGTAGCTGTTACGAGTTTTCTGTTTTCAAAGGCAATGGGCGACAAGCGAGGAAAAAACTTAACTCTATTTGAGGAAAATCTTTTGACCGACCTAATTTTAGAAAGGAAAGTAGTTATAGTAAATGAAGATGGTTTGACTATTTTGGAAAAACAACACACCTTGGAAGAAGTCACAAAACCGTACAATTCCTTAAACAGACAGGAGAGAAAACTTAAGGCAACTTAGAGAGCTGTATTCATTTTTAAAAAGAAAAAACAGGACAAACAACAACGAAGACAGGGTTAACAATAAAATCATACGTATTATTTCTGTTGTCAACATATATTTTTATGAATATAAGTTCTTCCCATTGTTCTGTGAATGTGAAATTACTTTTCACGTCACAGACTGGTCAATTTACGTCCACCAATCCACCTACCCGAGCCCCACGTTGTAATGTAACACTAATCACTTGAAACATTGATTGATCGTAATGACAATTGCATGACAGAACACTATTTGCAAAGGGAAGTATTTTTAAGCTAATTCAAAGTTTTAATATAAGAGCATACCTTTCTCCGAAGCATGAGAAGAAGAAGAAGAAGAAGAAAACGGCGGTGACGACGATGGCGAAAGAATTTCCATTCTTCGGCTTCAAAAATTTTAAAATTGTACGAAAATTATACGGAACCCAGTCACAAAAACAAAAACTACTGTTAAATTACTTCTGGACTTGCGTTTGGAAGCCCACTAGCGCTACGTAGCGAATACAGTTAAAACCAAAGTTAACGTGTAGGTAACCCCAGGGGAACGCGCGTTTATCTTTAACGGACAGGTAACTACGGCTGTGGCGGTAACTGTCGTCTCGGAAACCCATTTTGTACTTGACGTTCAGGTAACACACAGGTAACTATAACGGGAAAGGTAACTACTGTTTCAGAAACCGGCCATATGTCAGGTAATCTTAGTTACAATATCTTCTTTAGAAGATAATGATTAATATCAGCAGAATTAATATCAGAAGAATAGTAGTAGCAGCAACAATTAAAGTTAGTATTGATGGTAGAGGAAACAGAGAATAGTTTGGAATAGCGCTGCTGTTCCACAGATTTACACTTGTGTGGTAACATTACAGTTTCCTGCTTTCCTGGCCGACGAAGTGGTCACGCTGCTTAGAGTTAGCGCTGTGCTCTCCCGCTGGCTCGGCTATAAGGAGCGGGACACGAGCGGCGGAACCTGACCGCAGGATTAGAGGGTCGCCAGCTAAGCAGACAGGCTATCGCCGAGCCGGCTGGCTGCGCTCCAAGCGGAAGCGGCTATCTCGCGGCCGAATCTCCCCGCTCAAATTAGAACCCCAAGGTGTCGATCGGAAGCTCTACTGACACCGTATTTCACTTTGAACCAATAGAAAATACAGACTGCAGTGAAGAGAAACGTTTTCTACGTCTTCCCTTGATGCGTCCCTCCTTCAATAGTTTCGCAGTATGTTTCGTCTAATGATTTATCATAACAGTGGAAGAAAAATTAAAGTGACACGTCACCACACAATGTTAGAGGAGACTGCCTCTGAAACAGTGCTTGTGCCAAGTTTTGTTAAAATATGTAGCTCACATATGTTCATATTAATTCCACCTTTCAAGACACTGTCCATTCCGTTCAGTTGCTCTTCATAGTTCTTTGCTGTTTCTCACAGAATTAATGTCATTGGCAAACCGCATAGTTTTTGATGTGCATCTTCGTGTTTTCGCGGCGCAATGACTGTTCAAAGATGTTTCGGGCGTGCAGCCGTATAAAGTTCTTCTAATATTTCGGCTGAGAATCGTTCAGCCATGTTCAGAGAGAGTCGAAGACTGACGCTTCAGCACGCGCTTCGTGCCGATAAACACGCGGGCCGCGCTACTGCGCATGTGGCCACAGATACAACAAGGCGGCGAACGGGTATTCTCCACAGCAGATACATAAGGCACTACGTATGAAGCCAACGGTACGTCTAAAGAATAGAGAAGATGATGCAGAAACTTTTAAATCCACGGCTTGTCTGCCATATTGGGAGCCTGTCGTCGAAAATCGGAGGGATTATGAACAAATACAAAGTTAAAGTAATATTTGCCCCCCCCCCCCCACCAAAGACAGCAGGACTTTTGGGTTCTATCAAAGATGATTGGGAGCTCCGGAAGGCCGGGGTTTACAAGATCCCCTGTGAATGTGGCCTTTCGTACATAGGACAGGAGACACGTACAGTCCAGGAAAGATGCACGGAACACCAGAGATATACCCGTCTCTTACAACCAAATAAATCGGCAGTGGCAGAGCACTGTATTGATACTGGACACTCCATGACGTACGAAAACGACAAAATTTTAGCTTCCACTTCATCTTTTTGGGACTCATTAGTGAAAGAAGCAATAGAAATTTGCTTCGGGACGAATTTAATTAACAGAGACAGCGGCTTCAGTTTAGATAAATCTTGGAATCCGGCACTTTATTTAATAAATTTACAAAGACGCCGCCACATCACAGATCATAACACATCGATTCCTCCGCAGTTATTTCTCCTTGCATTCCTTCACAGCTTGCTCAGTGTACAGACTGAATAACACTGGGCAAAGGCACCTTTTCTTACTCCTTTCCCAACCACTGCGTCCCTTTATGCCCTTCTAGTCTAATAACCGTTCTCTGGCTTTGGTACAAGTTGAATGTAACGTGATGTTCCTTGTGTTTTCCGCTGCTGCCTTCGAAATTTGAAAGAGCGTATTGCAGTCAATATTCTCATAACCTTTCTCTAAATCTACAAAAGCTAAAAAACGTAGGTTTTCCTTTCTTTAACCTATCTTCTAAGATAAGTCCTAACGTGAGTGTTGCCTCGTATGTTCATACAATTCTCCAAAATCCAAACTAATCTTCTCCCAGGGTCGGATTCCGCCAGATTTTCCTTTCGTTTGTATAAAATTCGTGCTAACATTTCAAGGGTACCGGGATGGGGGATGCAAGGGGGTGCAAAAAAAATGTTCAAATGCTTACGGGACTTAACTACGGGGTCATCAGTCGCTAAACTTACAAACTACTTGTCAACTAGCTAATACCAAGGACGGCACAAATATCCATGCCCGAGGGGGGATTCGAACCCCCGACCGTAGTGGCCGTGCAGACCGTGACTGAAGCGCCTCCGTCCCCTCGGCCACCGCGGTCGGCCAAGAGGGTTCATTTTCAATGCAGAAATATAATTTTTATTATTATCTCTATATATAAAAAGAAGTGTCCAGATTGACTGACTGACTAACTGACTGACTCATCATCACCCAGCCCAAACCACTGAAGATAGAAACATGAAATTTGTGGAGGGTGTTGATTTTACTCTGTAAGCGTCATTTAAGAAGCGATTTTTCCATATTCAGCCCGTAAGGGGGTAAAATAGGGGATGAAACGAGTTTTGAAAGTACGTAACTATTTAGGCAATTTTGAAGCTAGAATTACAAAATTTCGGATTTTAATTCAGGTTTCGAATTTAAAAGACACGTGTTTCGGCATTTTTTGAAATTCGACACATAAGAGGGTAAAATAGGTGACGCATAAAATTGATTTTCAAAAATATGTTGCTGTTAACTCAAATTTTAAGCTACAACTACGAAACTTCGGATATAGAAACTTGGTCAGGATTAAAAATCCATGATTTTTAGTATTTTTGGAAATTTAACAAGTAAGACGGTTAATTAGAAGATAAAAATTATTTTTGAAAACACGTTGCTATTGATACAATTTTGAAGCTAGAGCTGGAAAAATTGATTTTTGTATAGTTGGTTAGACGTTAAAAAATACGTGTTTCCGTATTTTTGGAAATTCAACCATCAAAGGGGTTAAATTGGAGAGGGGGTGTTTTTCGAAAATAGGTTGCTATTTACACAATTTTGAAGTTAGAACTACAAATTTTCGGATTTGGATTCGGGGTTCGAATTTAAAAGACACGTGCTTCGGCATTTTTTGAAATACAATTAATACGAGGGTAAAATAGAGGACGCAAAAGATTGATTTTCAAAAATATGTTGCTGTTAACTCAAATTTCAAGCTATAACTACGAAACTTAAGATATGGATTCTTCATCAGGATTAAAAAGGAACAACTGGTGCAGACCAACCAGCCTACGCATGCGAAGCAGCGGGGGTTCAGCTAGTATAATATAAAACATAAATATTCCTGTGTAAGCTTTGGTGCAAAATACTGTCTAAAGAGAACCCAGAAGCGGCTAGGCTGTTGTTCAAGCCGCGGCGGAGGTTCCGAACGGACTAAGGCGCTATGCTGCGGTACGCGAGGCTGTTCCCCGCCGGGGGTTCGAATCCCCTCTCGGGCATGGATGTTTGTGCTGTCTTTAGTATAAGGTAGTTCAAAGGTAGTTTGTAAGTTTTGGAACTGATGACCCCCCCATTTAAGTCCCATAAGGTTTACAAACCTTTGAACATTTCTTTATGTTGTTCAAAAGTGTTCATTGTTTAGTTTGTGAGCAAAAAGGCCAACAACGTCCAAAATACCAACAGAGACGTGTTCCATAGATTTATATTCAAATTCCGGTATTTTCCCGGCGTGCCTTAATACAGAGGCCGTACTATAGATAATTATAAGAGTGCACTGATATAAATTATGAGTGCAATTCTCATAAAACGCATTTCACGAGGAGAATACGTTGACGTGTTTTGGCTGTCGCTCTGTCACTTCGACGCCATAGTTCAAATGGGTGTTTCATTGGTTTCGGGTACTTTTCCCATTTGGCCAGATACTCGCGCGTACTTAATCTGAGTGGGACAGCGAGAGAAGATGCATGCTTCTGTGGCCTTTTACAGGGAAACATGCCACAATTTGCCTGGAGTGAACTTGGGAAACCATGACCAGGATGGCCGGCCCCAAATGGATAAGCGCCGACAGAAATCGCTGAACATTATGTTGAACTTGAAATCTACCACTGTCAACCTTAGCACCCTAATAGTGTCAAAACAGGCTTAAGTTTACACTCATTACTACAATCCGGATTAGGTTTGTCAATTGGACATAAGCGTTTCTGTACTACATTTTTACGTCACCTCATTACTTTTGTTCGCCATTTCCAAATTAAAAGATAATCGGAAATGGAAAATTTCAATATTTTGTCAGCACTCAGCAAGATGACAGACGTTTCTTACCTTCTATTTCTCGAGGACCAAGACAAGACTCTTAAATAGTTATAATGTTATATACTTGTTAAGAAAATAGAATGCTTTACTCTCTCATGATAGCTTTCAGATTAGTTAGGTTTGTCTGCAGCTTTAAGAATATAAGAAAGGCTGTTACATTATTCTAATTTTTAACCACAAGCCATACTGTGTATTTGTCTTCAACCTTGTTTTAATATCTTACGTAAACACTGTTCAGCTTTTTCTAAGCTTTTCAAATATTACGCGCAACTACTAGCTTGTCACCTGAGATCTAAAATATTATACTAGATTCTCGCCAAACTGATCCTGTTCCTACGGAACAAAAATACGTCTTCTCACAGTCTGTTAAAAGTCCTCTATATTTACATGGTCGTTTCTCCCTCCCTAATAAATCAGTACATAGTGACACTACGGTATTGCAAGTCGAGACGCATCCCCCTGGAAAGAATTATGGCGGCGCCCATGTAACATTTTGCAACCATGACTTATTAAACTGATAGTTCTGTATTTTCACACTCTTCTGCACTTGCTTTCTTTGGTATTGAAATTGTTATATTCTTCTTGCAGTCTAATGGTATTTCCCCTGTCTCGTACATCTTGCACACAAGGTAGAACAACTTCTTCATGACTGCCGCACCCAACTATATTAGTAGTTTAGAGGTAATATGATCTACTTCCGGGGGCCTTGTTTCGACTGAAATCTTTCAGTGTTCTGTCAAATTCTTCACGCCGTATTGTGGCGCAGATCTGATGTTTTTCTACTTCGTCTTCCATTTCTAAAATACTACCTTCGTATATTCCTTCCATCCTCAGCTTTCGCATCTTTCAAAGAATGTTCAAATGTTTGTAAATCTATCAGACTAAACTCCGTGGTCATCAGTCCGTAGCTTACAAACTACTTAAACCTAGGTAAACTAACCTAAGGACAGCACACACACCCAAGCTCCACGGAGGACTCGAACCTTGACTGCGAGCAACCGCGCGCTCCACAGCGAGGCGCCTTTGACCGCTAGGCTACTCCACCACGGCTTTCGCATAATGCTTAGTACTGGTTTTCCATCGGAGTTCTTGACATTCACGGTCGTACTTGTCTCAAAACGTCTGTTTTATTTTCCTGTTTCTATCTTTCCCCTAGTTATAAACTCCTCTACGGCCTTACATTTTTTCTGTAGCCACTCCTGCTTACCTATTCTGTATGCTTACGAGCTGAAAAACGAAAGCAGATGCGCAGAAACGCGACCAGCAACAACAGTCCAAGACAGTGGACGCCATAGGTTTCAGATGGCCGATTGATCGACGTGGCGCAGTGATTATCACTCTGCACTCGCATTTGCGAGAATAGCAGTTGAAACCCAGCTGCTGACATGATTTCCCTAAATCACTCCAAACAAATGCCGAGATGGTTCCTGTGAAAGGGCAGTGTCGAATTTCTTTCCCATCCCTGACAAAAACTATCCAAACGTGTGCTCTGTCTCTAATGAAGACGATTTCGACGGGACATTAAACTCTAATCTTGCTTTCCTTCTTTAGACGGTGGAAGGCCAATTCAGGAATTTTCTATGGTTTTGCCTTTTTAGAAAATAACTGACCAAGACGTGGATTCAAATCCACTCTTGCAGTTTTTATCATTTTGGAATTGAATAACTATTTACAACTCGTAATATTTCTGGCTTACAGCTATCTTATTAAAATATGAGAATTGTTTCGGTACAGCAGGTTGAAACTAGCAGGCGACAGATGGTAAAATCTGGTGCTACCAATAAGTCGGGTTCCCAAGAGAAAGAGTACCGGCAAGTTTCCCCGAATACTAGGGAAGTCCCCAAGCGGCAGACACTGACCGCCGATTGGCTGTATTACTGACTGTCACGCGCCAAAACGCGATCGTAATCTTATTAATACTTAATAAACTAATTATTTATTCCATGTCAAACTGAAGTTATAAAACCTCTCAAAGCCAAGCTATGCCCTGACTAGATAACATATATTAACTATTGCAAAATTAATAAACAAAACAGTTAATTTAAAACGGACGATGCACGGCGGCCATGTTTCCGCGTCATATTGCGGAGTGAAGGCAGTCTTGCAATGAAGCCGCCACACTTCAGTTTAGAGCACGCACTCGAAGGAATACCATATCGCATATGTAGGCTATCATAAAACATATTTATCATTTTAGAAAAATACGAAATGACAATATAGTACTGTACGTTTTCCGCAAAACGTATGAATACGATATTCGTATAAACAACAACATTGCTGTATTCCACATCCTTCCTCTCTCAGAATGTTTCAGGCTCGATTAATAATTTATGCACAGTTGAGTATCCATTTTCAGTTCGCTACTGAAGTTATACAATATTCTCAATTTCAACACAATACACTAGGCTTCTGAGATGACACCAACAGCAGTAGTCCAGAGTATTAAGATCCAGAGATCCGACGGTCCAAGCAATTACTTGTGAAAGACCTATCCACTGGGTTAAACGCAACTGAGCTCCTCTCCCTCTCAACTGAAATGAGCATCGATGTTTTGTTACAAGAAAGGTTAAAAACAAAAAGTTCAAATGTTTGTAATTCTATGGGACCAAACTACATTGGACATCAGTCCCTAGACCTTCAACCTAATTAAACTAAGTTAAACCAACCTAAGGACAACACTCACGGATTCGAACCTCCGACGCGGGAGGCCTCGCGATCCGCAACATGGCGCTCCAGACCGCTCTGCTACTCCCGCGCGGCAAGGAAATATAACATTCTCTTGAAAACTATGAACAAAGAATGAAACTTTCACTCTGCAGCGGAATGTGTGCTGATATCAAACTCCCTGACAGATTAAAATTGTGTGCCGGAAACGGGGCTCGAAGCAGGGACCTTTGCCTTTCGCTGGCAAGCGCTCTACCACTGAGCTATGCCGACACGACTCACGCTCACCACTTTACGTCCTCTCCTACTTTTCAAACTTCACAGAAGTTTTTCTATACTATCAAGACACTTTACTACTCTTTTCTCGAAGAGATGCAGTTGTTCTCAAAGTCCGTGGTGTGTCATGAGCTTATTAATAAATAAATATTGTGTTATGTTAGGTGTCCATATTATTTTGTCCAACCCCTGTATGTAGACATAGAGAATAAAGATGTAGATTGTTAATAAAGATTATTTTATTTGAAAAGCTACAAAAATTTCACATAAAAATTTGAAGGCATTATTGTTAAGGAATCCCTCATATTCAGTGATTGACAGAACAATTTTTGATTGGTTTAATATGGTCGTAAACGTCACTGGATTGGTTGAACTAATATTTATACATTTTCGTTGTTAACTTTTTTCGGGCACTAAGACTTATTCATTAATTAAAACTTCCGTGCTAAGTTGCTGTGGTCCATCAATAAAACTTCTTACTCCCGACGTTTCGTTGCCTACTGCGGGCAACATCTTCAAGGGTGAGTCGACGACTGCCTACTAGACACTCCTTTTTGTGGTTCCTATATACACCATGCCACAGCTACAGGGTGTTAATACTTGCATCTTGGAACATTAAAGGAATTGTCGTCTGGGTCACACAGACAAGTCAGCTGTGGCAGAGCATGTTTTTACACGTGGTGACCATGAAATAAAATTTAGTGAAACGAGCGTGCTAGCCAGAACGTCGCATTATTACACACGCATGTACAGAGAAGCTATAGAAATACAGAAACACCACAATAATTTTAACAGGAAAGTAGAAGGTTTGTAATTAGATAAGATTTGGCGGTCAACTTTGGACCAAAGATATTAGTACTGAAAGAGATGACGTTGGTCAAAGATAGCTTCATAGTCGGCAGCGCGTGACAAGTGGTGGCGCCATCTATGACCTCTATATCAGCAGGACCTCCAACGGCTAGTAGGCATTCGTCGACTCACCTTTGAAGATGTTGCCCGCAGTAGGCAACGAAACGTCAGGAGTAAGAAGTTTTATTGATGGACCACGGAAACTTAGCTCGGAAGTTTTAATTAATGAAGACGCCGGCCGTGAAAGCCTACATTCTCATCTAAGACATATTGTTCTCAGTAGCTCAAGGCTATCTCCCCTGTTAGCGCCAAACTAGTCTCGCCCTGTTATCACTGGATACTTTGCTTGGTTATGCGTCGATTACTTTCTCCACGTCGACTAAGAGTAAATAGCGAATCACGACGTGACGTGCCGCTGTCCTCGACAATAGCGGGGTCCTTGCAGCGACTCTGGCCGTTGCTGAGCAGCAGTTTGAGGCTGACTGATTTGGCGAGCTACATGAGGGGTTTACGTCCTCCCCCAAGAGACTCTCAAGAAATCTGTAAAATGCAGTAATAGAACGGACACCAACGGTGGCCATAAGGTAAGCGTCAAAGAACATCTGAGTTCTGGCAATACGTAGCACTCAGACGTCAGAACTCGACTGTACCTTGCTCCGCATGTACAACAACCTAAAAGGCATATTTCAGCTCAGTACTGACGATAATCATACAAAAAAGACGAAAATTCACGTTAACACAACCTTTCGAATTTCGATTCCTTCTTCAAAGACGAGAGAAGGTGGAGCAGAAACGGAACCGAAAGGAAGGGTTAATCACAACCTAGGCCGTGAGGTAAGGGAGCAGTGAAGGATGATATGACATATTTGCCATTTTACAACAAAACTGACCAAGAGGATTGGTTCAAATGCGTTCTTTTAGTTTCTATCATTTTGAAATTCAAGGAGCATTTACAACACTAGCAGGAAATTAATATATTTCAAATGGTACCAATGTCATTCATTTCTGTCATCGCCATTGAAGTTGTCACGTTGTCATGGACACATAGTAGGATTGACTGACAAGAAAGTAATAAGCCCTAATTTAAAAAGAATAAATGTCTGAAATTTTATATCTTTCGCAGACCTTTGATTTACCCCATGGCCTAGGTTGTGACTAACCCTTCCTTTCTATACCGTTTGTCCTCCACTCTCTCCCTGAAGGAGGAAGCGAATTACTGAAGCTCTTGTTAACGTCTGTTTTCGTCTCTTTTGTGTGATTATCGGCGGTACTGAGCTGTTGTCAGTACTGGCCATCCACTCTCGCCTGTGATTTTTTTTTCGTATCTCTTTGCAGAATTTCTGTCACATTAATTATCTAATGAATACGTCAGATAGAGTCAGAATAATTTCATTCTGCGTATGTGTCATCCAATTTGTTTATTACATATTGTGTCAAACAATTTGTGTCGGAGAAATGTTAATTTCAGAAATGGTAATTCCCAAGAATGTCTACTGAATGCGCGGGCCCCAAACAATACACGTAGAACATGCGCTTTTTGCAGTTTATTGTGAAGATAGTGTCACATGGTGACATTTAGTCCTTGGTATGTAGTATAGAAACTTGTTTGAAACGTTATTAGAAATTCTGTCGCTTCTGAAGTGTAGTCTCTTACCAAAAATAGACTGAAATGAAGCTTTCCTACATATATAATTTGCCACTGTCAAAAAGGTAAATTTTTTCTTATACACGGCGTGACAGATATTTTGAAACCATTTGTTGCAGAATTAACGGAGGGGGCAAAAACTTAATAATATAAAGAGCTGATGACCACGTGGTATAAAAAACAGGTTACATGACTCTTGAAGAAGTAAATAAAAAAGCATGCCAAAATTTAATTACACACAAAATCTACAATACTAGATTACAGATTAGATTAGCTGTCGGTTCCTAGTTCCGTACTGAGTAGATCCTTCTGGATCTACTCACAATACACTACATACAATACATGACCTGATTCTATTACAAAATTCGTCTGCTGAGTAGAAGAAGTTGGCCATTAGTAAACCTTTCATGCTTCTCATAAACAGATCTACATTTATAACAAAATATTTTATGGTTGCTGGAAAATTATTGAATATGTGTGTTCATGAGTAGTGGACCCCTTTTTAAACTAAAGTAAACGCTTTTAAGTCTTTGTGTAAATCGTGTTGTTCCCTGTATTGTATGTATGAACTGAGCTCTTTGTTGGTAAAAGGGATATATAATTTACGACGAATTTCATTAAGGAATAAATATACTACAGGCAGTAGTTAGTATAGCAAATTTTTTGACGAGGCTTCTACAGGATGTCTGTCAATTTACTCCACAAAGAATACGTTTTACACGCTTTTAGACTCTGAAAACTTTTGGTTGACTTAAAGAGTTATGCCGTAATATTATACCACATGATATTATGGAATGTCAGCAAAGTATGCAAGCTTTTTGATTTTTATATCGCCGACGTCTGCTAACACTCGAATTGCAACTACAGATTTGTTAAGTCGTTTCTACAGGTCTGTTGTGTGCTGTTCCCAAATGAATTTATTGTCAAGTTGTAATCCCAGGAATTTAATACTGTCAAGCTCGTCTATCTGCTATTCTTCAGACTTTATGCATATGCTGGATGGAAACCTCTTACATGGTCTGATCTGCGTGTTGTGAGTCTTTTCACAGATTAATGTCAATCACTTGGCTTTAAACCATTTATTAATGTTCATGAAAACATCATTAGCAGACCTTTCTAAAACTATGCTCGACATGCTATTTATTGCAATACCTTAATCACCTGCAAACAAAACGAACTCTGCTTCTGGCTAATGAGAAGTCATTAATGTACACAAGCAAAAGCAATAGCGCTTTGACGCCACAACAATAGCAACGGGTATACGTGTATATTAAAATATAAATAAAATAAATAGATGTTATGTAAATGTACTTACTACATTTGTCGTTGATGTAGCTGTCATCTACGACGACACCGCGTGTGTATACGTGGCTGGCAGCATGCCTTTTCCCGTAACCTGGGTACACTCGTGATATGCCTCAAAGGAATATAGTCAAGGCCTCACCTGTAATTTGACGCCACACAGACGAAGATTATGGAAATAAATGTATTCAAATATATAAAGTTCGTCCCGTTCCCCACGTCGACCTTCTCTTTTTATGAACGATTTCAGTGATTTCCATCAACGTTCCACACTCTGCATGTGTATAGCCGGGTCATTGGACGACATGAATTCCACAGAGTTGTTTAACTCATGATGTAAAGCCTCGTTCTTTAGGTCTTGGTATGATCTCCAACCATCTGTACGAATCCATGTTCTTAATTAGAGGGTTAAGCGTCTGTTTATTGAAAGAGTACACTTTTACCTTAAAACACCTTCTTGATTCTCTCTCTCTCTGTTTCACCAAATATCCAAATCTGTTTCGTTTTTTTAGAAGCCTTCCTTTTCCAAATTTTCTGGTTGTGATATGTGTTCCATCAATTTCAACAGTTTTGTCAGGATTTGGTGTAGATTCATTTCTCACAATCGTAACAAATTTCTCGGCAAAATACGTAGTAATCACACACAGTTATTACTGAAAGTCCAGTTTCCGATGCTGTGTGTTCCAAATATAATATTTCATCCAGCAAGACAGTAAGATGATACTCTGCTGGATCATCAATGTGCTGCTGTCAAACCATGTTTTTATTATTATTTTTTTTTTTAAATTGTCGTCCTCTTTCGGCATTGTGAACAGTAAAGTTGGCATTGGAAACAGAGGTCCCTGCCTGTTTTTTTTTACCAAGTTTAACTGTCTTCTGTCCACTGCAGTCAACACAATTCCGTGTATCATCATTTTGTAGTAATAGGTACCCAACAAAATTTGAAGCAAGCAGCCATTGTACTTAATTTTGGAATTAAATCACGCCACGCCAAACTCGTATTATTTGCACTACTGCTTCCTTCATCCATTGACAATGCACTAGCAAATGCGTGTACTACTAATACCGGAAAAAATGCAGAAATACAGAAATATCATAGCATAATAATCTTTGTCACAGAAATATAGCAATCACATCGCATAATAATTTTTGCAATGACGTGCTAATTTTCATAATCGATATCTTACCGTGTAACAGTCGCACATTCCATATATACGTATATCCCTTGCAAGCATTCTTCAAAATTACCCTGACAGCATCTCATTTACCGGTATGTGATTTACTATAATGACTTATCTTTATATGTATATCTGAATTGAACGTCCTAGTGACGGTATTAACGGCCACCTAGTTTTTGAAATTAATGCCGTTGCAAAGCAACCCGATCATATAATGTAAGTTGTAACGGTGTTTTTTTTTTTTTTTTTTTTTTTTTTTTTTTTTTTTACATTTAGTTTGCTCTCGTTGGTGTCTTTAGTCCGTGAACATATTGAAATGTTTAACTGCAACGTCCTACCAACGGTGTTGTTGTTGTGGTCTTCAGTCCGGAGACTGGTTTGATGCAGCTCTCCACATTACCCTATCCTGAGCAAGCCTCTTCATCTCCACATAAGAACGGCAACCTACATTTGTCTGAATCTGCTTACTGTATCCGTCTCTTGGTCTTCCCCTGCGATTTTTTCCCCACACACTTCCCTCCATCGCTAAATTCACAATTCCTTGATGTCTAAGAATGTGTCCTACCAATCTATCCCTTTGTTACTTGGGCAGTAAAACAACAAATGATGGTCGCAGTACATAGGATATAAAATGCAGAATGGCAATGGGTAGAAAAGCGTTCTTGAAAAAGAGAAATTTGTTAACATCGAATATTGATTTAAGCCTAAGGAAGTCCTTTCTGAAGGCATTTGTATGGAGTGTTGCCTTGTATGGGAGTGAGACATGGACGATAAATAGTGCGGACAGGAAGAGGATTGAGGCTTTTGAAATATGATGCTACAGAAGAATGCTGAAGATTAGGTGGGGGCATCGCGTAACTAATGAGGAGGTACTGAACAGAATTGGGGAGAAAAAAAATTTCTGGCATACCAACGGTGTTAACTGCCACTAATCTTTGAAAGCCACCTACTGTTATAGTCTAAATTGTAACTTTTTTGTGCAGGGGGGGGGGGGCATGTTTAAGTGTTTCATTGTTGAACGTCCTATTAATGGTATTAATGGCCGCTTATGTCTTTAAGTGATTGGTCTTGTGAGGTTGATCTTAGGCAAAATCTAACTAGCAAAATCTCGTTACGTGCCTGGTATTTACCTGTCTTATTTGAAGAATGCTTTCAGTGTGTGTTATATAAAGGTATTGGCACTTGGATGACCATCGTAAGATTTAGCTGCTTCTCAGAGCCACCCGCTAATATTCAAGTTAGATTCTAACAACCGTTTTGGTAGCTGGCTGATTGTTTTTGATCAGAGTTGTTCGGTTTCTTTAAACAGAAATTTACAGTTGTGGCTGCAAAATAGAAATATTTATTTTCGATGAATTATCTTCTCTTGTTTTAAGGGCCCTTTCCATTTACCTGTAACTGTACAGTTTTGTTTAATGTTGGCCAGTGGATTATTAATGATGTTACAGAAATGTGTTTAATCTATGTTGGCGCCCTGTTTATATTTCTGCTGATGTTGCAGCTTACTGCTGATCGAGTACGGTTGGTTACAGCATCCCGTGCGTCGCCCGAACTCTTTGGCCTCGCCGCCTTCCGGTTGTGTAGCTGTTTTCACTTGTTTGCCGTTTCGACGGCTGCCGTCTGTTAAGCGTTCTCTTACGTGGGTCTTATTTACATTCTCGTAGTGACAGTAATCTGTAGCACCCTCTTTGGGCGTTTATTTAAAATGTTCTTAGGTGTCTGTTCTGAACTACTGATCTGGCTTGTGCCCTATGAAAGTGATTATTAACTTTGTTGTTTATTCCTAGCGTTTTATACAGACAATGACATTCCTCTTGGGTAGAGTGTGCAAATTTTCATCAATATCGGAACAAAACTATAGATTTCTATGCAGTAGAAACGCAGGGTCACAATGAAAGACGCACTTTATTGTTCTCAAATATTGTTCTGAGAATAATAGACACAACAAAAAAGGATCCGTGAAATCGGTTGAGTCGTTCTCAAATTACGCCGCGACCAAGGTATTTAGGGATCCATTTTTATGTTACAAAGTACCCTCCCCCATGCACCGTATGAAAACTAAGGCACTCACTGACCTTCCTCTTGTTTTGAAGGTCTAGAGTGCGAAATTTCGTTAAGATCGGAACGAAATTGTGGATTTCGTGAGTCTGTAGGAGAAGTATGCACCGCCATGCACCTATCACAAAATACTTTCTTAGCTGACGTTTTCTACCTATGAACTACATTCCTGCCAAATTTCAGCTTCATGGGTGAAGTAGTTTTCAAGATGTCGTGTTTAGTCAAAGAGTGAGTGAGTGTCCTTTCGCTTGTATATTGATAGAGATTAAGAAAACAAATTGCTTAATTTTGGATGCAAGAGAATTAAGGGAGACTTGTAGACAAAACGCTTCACAAACGTCAGGAATTACATGCAAACTTTGTTGCAGGTCCCTAACTACTCACATTTTCCAATAATAGACGCATAAATCTGGGTATTCTCACGCGGTGGCCTCTCATTATTTATGGCGTCATATGTCCTCAGCTATGTGTCGTTTGTTTTTGGGTCAGGAACCTTCGTGGGCGTACGGTGAACAGTTCACCAAAGTTTCATTGCAATCGAATTAATGGTTTCTGAACACACAGAGGACATACACACAGACATTTATTTTTAAATATATAGATTTATATTAAGGTGGCCGGTTTCGACCTACGCAAAGATCATCAACAGACCGAACTGTAAAAACATTTTGCGACCTTGACTGACATTTTCATTTCGAGTTATATAATTATGCGCAGCGCTTAAAACTTTGGGTATCCATTTTCTCTGTATTTTCTGGTCAGTGCGCTGTAGGTCTACTGTGAGTAGACTTACTTAAGGTCTAGTAACATTCTGGGAAGTCTCATCCAGAACTACATTGCCGGGACCTGAAGGTCTTTTAAAATCGAGATTCAGTGACCGAGTCACGGTTCTGCAGTCCAACCCAGAGTTTTTCAACCTGTTCGAATATGTGACCCCCTCCCAACTAAAATTATTCTGGCGATCCGCTTACCAATAAAAATATTGTGGCGACCCCCCTCTCCTACGAATTGTAACAAAAGTATGTTATCCCAAGTAAACAAATGTAATTTTCTTTCTTTTGCTTGAGCTTTCTTTAATTTTTTTGCACCAATTTTTGTGTATTTTCGGAATGGAAATCATAATTCCTTTTTAATATGATTTCAGACAGAAAAATATATTTTGCTTAACGAGTGTTTCATATTCCAAGCACTACTCAGAAGCGAATTATGCTTATTAAGAAAGATGTAAATGTACAGACAATTTGCAAAGAAATATTTTTTCGATATTTACAGAAGACTTACTGTACAAGTTCTTTTACCGACCGATTGGTTCTTGAAGGCAGTTTGCAGACTTTGCGCTTATTTATCTAGAACACAGTTTATTATAAAACATTGTATGATCTATTGAATTCATAATGAATGTTACACAAGGAACTCCGTAATTTTAACATTAAGTAATTTTCACTCAGGCATACGTTTTGTATTACTGAACCCCTAGTTATGGTGCAAGTGCTTCCTCCTGTGACGGCGAGCTCCCAAGTAAAGCCGTCCGCACATGGGTCGATGCGCACTCGTCGCAGCTGCGACTCATCCTCGACGCGATTCCGTCCCCATGCGACTGCCCACGTAAGTAAATGGGTGGCCGCCAACTGGGCGATTTGCACTTCTCGTAAACGTCTCGGTCGTCGCGAGCGACTGTCGTCTCTTGCGACCTGCAGTGCGCGGGAAGGTTCGAGTGTAATGAGCGGATCGTACAACATAGAGGTAATTTACCACGTATTTTTTTCTGTGTTTTCCTGGCATAAAATACTTTAGAGCCCATGAGACTATATGCGATAACTGTAATGAACTTTTAATAAATAAATAAGAACATATTATATTCAATATTTTCAGTATGACGTGTCTTGCAGCTCGCAAATATTAAATAAAAGACCTATTTTATATCTCAACCAGAGCATCTGATGTTTATTTACTTTCTTTTTATTAGCGATTAGTTTCGGACATATCCCATTTCCTCAAGGTACGTCACTTATGTTCTGTAGAATGCTAAAAATTTCGTATCAGTCTCTTGCAGTTCTCTAGCACCAACGAACAACCGATGATGAAAATTCCGCTCTATGTACGGATGCACCCGTAACACTCTTTGTGTCTTCCTTTTCTTGCGCCGGTACCAGTAAAGCGTCCCCCCAATCACTAGAACTGTCCATTATAGTGTAATCATTGGGGGAAGTAACCAACACCGTTTTGTAGCTCCCTGTTGGAAATCGCGAGCTTAGTGAAGGAAAATCGTGTCTGCGACGAGTGCCAGTCGACCCGTGTGCGGACGGCCGTCGCCGGCATCGCGAGGTTCGCACAAGACGGACGAGACGCGAGTGAGAAATGACCCGTGTGCGGACAGCCTAAGACTTTGCGCCCCACAGGTTGAAAAACACTGGTCCAATCGATATGACCACAAGCCTAAAGCGCGTTCACACGAGTCAAGTTTAGTTGAACAAGTTTACTTGATCAACAAAAGCTGAAAGCGACTTGAATCAGTTTTCGTTCACACGTTTCTACTGAATTCGATCGAAATGGCTCAAATTAGCGGCGCGCGAAGTCGTTTTTGGGTGCGTCAGTGGATATTAAGAATTAACAGACTGGGAGCGTCGGAGGCTTTGTTAAAGGGGACATGGAAGAATATTGCCGCGAGAGACCAAGAACACCAACTGCCGGCGTGGCGCAGGGGATAGCGTCACGGACTTTGAGAGTACTCTTGACGCATAGGCTATCACTTTTTCGGCACCTTCCTGAACTTGTACAAGCACTGCACCAATCCCATAGCCACTGGCGTCTGTGTGAAGTTCCGTTTCTGCATTCTCGTCGAACACGGTTGGCACTGGAGCGGAAGTTACAGCCTCCTTAAGTGCTCGGAAAGCTCTTTCTTTTGTCTCATCCCAGTAAAATTTGGCGTCTCCCTGCAGAAGTTCTTGTAATGGACGTGCCTTGTTACAAAATCCTTTTATGAAACGTCGGTAGTATGAGCACAGCCCGAGAAAACTTCTCACATCACGAATGTGCTGAGGAGTTGGAAATTCTGTGACTGCCCTTACTTTATCTGTTTAGTTGCCTTCGAAGTCAAGCCTACTTCCATTGCAACGTGACAATATCGAAACCATTTGAGAATGTCGAAAGAAAAATATGTAACACCATTCAGAACTATATATGCTCTTTTATACCAGAACAGTTTTGGACACATACAATTCCTCCGTTCCCACTCCACTCTTTTTATTTGGACACTAATGAATATTCTTTTTTGTACATTTGATTGTTTTTATTTTGTTTTTTTACATTGTCAGTGGTTAAACCGCTAATGTCCATTTCTTTCACGATACCTCACATAGCATTTTCCCCGTACGTCTTTGTTTGTTTTGTAAGTAACCATACGACGATTCCTCAGACTTTCGCGCTTATGGTAAAGTTCTACAAAAGAAAAAAAAAAAAAAAAAAATCATCACGCCTTCTGACCGCTTGAAACTCATTCTGCGAGATATTTGAAAATTCTATACTTTAACAATACGGAAAACACCGGCACTATATCCGCAATGAAGTTTTAAAACAGCTAGTGGGTTTACACATGTAATTACGTGGTTCAACTCAAATTTGAATCGTCACTTGAACGGAAAAGTTTGACTCGGTCAATCTTTTCTTGATCCACTAAAAAGTTGATCAACTCAATTGAAACGAAGGTTCACACGTGGTTTTTCATCCAGCATTTATTGATCAAGTAAACTTGTTCAACTAAACTTGACCCGTGTGAACGCGCCTTAAGACAGGCACTGCAGACGGGATCGCACTCGAGCTGCTCGCCTGCTGCCACAGCCCCCTAACGCCAGACTGCGCCGCTCTGTTTCTCGTACGTCCCCACATTGATTTCTGTGGTTATTGCGCGCAGTGTTGCTTCTCTGTCAGCACTGCCTACTGTAAACAAACACCGCTGGTCTCGGCCATTAAAGTGCAGACCCTCGGCTGCTGCGTTGTTCGTGGTGAGTGGTAATGAATAAAACTTAGTATCCAGAATGATATTTTCACTCTGCGGCGGAGTGTGTGCTGATATGCGACTTCTGTGAAGTTTGAAAAGTAGGAGGCGAGGTACTGGCAGTACTAAAGTTGTGAGGACGGAACGCGAAGCGTGCCGGGATAGTTCAGTCGGTAGAAATCTAGTCCGCGAAAGGCAAAGATCCCACGTTCTAATCCCGGTTCCGGCACACATGTTTAATCCGCCAGTAAAGTTTCAAAATTTGGTATTCTCGGCAGACTTTTGACACCATCGGTCTCGAAATATTGTATTCCCTAACGATTTTCTAAATGAAATGTCACTTGCATGTAACTCCAACTACCATTCTGATGTACAAAGTGTATTAAAAAAATGTTCAAATGTTTGTTAAGTTTATGGGACTTAACTGCGGGGTCATCAGTCCCTAGCCGCGGTGGCCGAGGGGACTGAGGCGCTCCAGTCACGATCTGCACGGCCACTACGGTCGGGGGTTCGAATCCCCCCTCGGGCATGGATATTTGTGCCGTCCTTGGTCTTAGCTAGTTCATAAGTAGTTTGTAAGCTTAGGGACTGATGACCCCGTAGTTGAGTCCCATAAGTTCTACAAACATTTGAATTTTGAACATCAGTCCCTAAGCTTACAAACTACGTATAAACTACCTTATACTAAAGACAGCACGAACATCCATGACCGAGGAGGATTCGTACCCCCCGACGGGGAACGGCCTCGCGCATCGGAGAATAGTGCCTCAATGCGCTTGGCCACTCCGCCGCGGCCAAAGTGTAGTAATTCACTAAAATACAAATAACTTCTGGGCAAAGCACCGCCGATTAACACCTTGTATACCCGATACTGCCGCCATCTGTACGAGGGACGTTTGAAAACTCCGTGAAAAAATAACAACTACTAACGTGTTTGGGGAAAAACATTTTTATTTTTCGATTTAGTCTCCTTTTAAACTTATGCACATCCTCGAACGCTGTTCTAATTTGTTGATCCCTTCCGAATAATAGGAACTATCCAAGCCTGAAAAATAAAAGTAGCTATTAGTTACTGCAATTACCTCCTAGTGGGATGAAATCTTCGTCCCGCCAGCCATTTCATCAAATTGGGGAACAAATAGGAGTTCGAGAGAGGCAAGACTAGCAGGGATGTGAAACGAGTTGGAATCCTATTTCCAATAATTTAGCGACTACAACTGCTAATGTGTGTGCTGGTGCATTGTCATGATGGAAAAGGACTTTTTTTTGGGACAGTCGCCGATTTCTTGTAGCTCGGTATTCAAATAACGATGAATAATATGCACGTATAATAGTTTTACCCTGTTCCAGATAGTCGCTGACGATTATCCCTTGCGAATCCCAAAAGACCGTCACCATAATCTTTCTAGCCCAAGGACCGGTCTTCGCCTTTTTTGCGTGCAGATTCTCCCTTGGTAACCGATTGTTTAGATTGTTCTTTGTTCTCAGGAGTATACTAAGGTTTCCATGTTTCATCCACAGTGATGAAACGACGCCCAATGTCCTGCGGATTCTTCTTGAACAGCTGCAAACGTTCCTTGCAACACTACACACCAATCCGTTTTTGTTGAAGCGTTAGCAATCGTAGCACCCATCTTGCGGATAGATTTCTCAAGTCCAAATATTCCTGCAAAATATTATGTACCCGTTCATTCGAGATGCTCACAGCACCAGCTATCTCACGCTTCTTAACTCGTCTGTCATCCATCGCCATATCATGCATTATATCAAGATTTCTGGACTTGTTACCTCCACAGGGCGTCCAGAACGTTCAGCGTCACTTGTGTCCATATGGCCACTCCAAAAATTTTCAAACCACTTATAAACTGTTCTAATCGACGGTGCAGAGTCACTGGACTTTCTTGATTCACTCCAATGCCAAAGACCAACGAGCTTAAATTTCATAGAGTGGCAAACAAAGGAGCTACAGCGCTCTTTGCGCCTTTCATAAAGTAATGATTAATCACCATACAAAATTCTTTTTTGTTTTTTCTTTGTTAATCACTCTTCTTCCTTAATTCATTCAAATGCCAAACACTAGTCTAGTTCGGAAGAGCGCTCCCACAATCGAACTACGCAAACTAGTTCGCAGATCTCTCGCCTCTTAGTTCGTCCGCTCCTTTTCCGAAGATAACGGGTAACAGCGAGAGGACGCGAGAGCGCGCAGAATCGCGTGATTTCGTTCTGCCAGTTGCCGTCATTTCGAGCTCAGATGCAGCTCAGCTGTAGTTTTAGTAGCGGTAGCAAAAGCCAAAACGAGCGGACGAACTAAAAGGAGCGACGTAATTCGCGGCTGAGCTGCCGGTCGCGAACTAAAATATGCGCGATAGGTCGAGAACAGAATTAAAAATCACGTGTTTGCCTTCTGCTGATGAGAGCCATTTCGAGGTTAGCGTCTGCCTTCTAGATTACATAGTTGAGTGCTACAAAGTTTCTGCTTTGAAGTATTATGCACTCTGCAATATCTGACTAATAAATTCCTTAATCCCAAGCTATAGAGATAAATCTAAACTTAAACGCGAGAAATTATCCACAAACTGTTTCTTTTGGTCTGCGTGATATCGTTAGCGACTCGAGCAGCATGCGCATGAAGCAGGTATGTGGGGGAACGTCTCCCCCCACCTGCATGCGCAGACTACGCCGCTCAGCCGTCACTGGGAGCGGACGAACTAAAAGAATGAACTAGTTCGCGGCAGAGCCGCGAACTAAAGTCAGTGCTCCCGATCGCGAACTATTATGAGAAAGTCTACCAAACACAAAGAAATAGACCAATATGGCTGAAACTTTGTGTGCGTTCTTTCCACTGATGCCGCTAACTAAATATGATATCTATACGCGCTAGTGGTGTCATCTCTCGGACTTAGGACGAACTTTTCAAACGCCACTCGTTTGTGTGCATGTCGCTAAGCACAACTCAAAACATTTTTACGCCGACTAGAAAAGGATAAGTCATCTGAGTTAGCTACTAATGCTGATGTTGTAGATGATGATTAAGGGAATAAGATGAGTATTGTTGGTGCCGTATGAATTGGACACTCACAAACGAGGAAGCACTGTGTACTGCGACTGCTGTGCGTGCAGAATTTTGGGGTCGTGCACGTGCGGCGTGCCATCGGGTATTGCAAATAGGGCGTTATTCCAGGAGCGCGCTGCGGCAGATAAAGGCCGCGTGGCGACACCTGTCGCCGCACACAAAGGCGCACGCCGCCGCGCTCTGCTCAGCTGCCGCGCCGAGGCTGTGCGCTCAAAGCTCACGAACCGCTCTCTGCACTACAAGTACGCGTTTATTTGCTCGCTGTCAAATATTAGCTTTCCCGGATACCAGATACCACTTCTCCATATCATTTCAGCTCCATGTAGAACAGCAAATAATGAGGGCGTTTAGAGTTGTAGCAGGGAACTGGACCGTCAGGATGAACAGAGTGCAGCGACTAATCAAGATACGGTTTCAAATAAACAAGTTTCTTGAAATTTTTATTAAACTATCTGAAAACACGTCGTTGCCCGGGTATTTATTTATTCTACAGGGTGTTACAAAAAGGTACGGCCAAACTTTCAGGAAACATTCCTCACACACAAAGAAAGAAAACATGTTATACGGACATGTGTCCGGAAACGCTTAATTTCCATGTTAGAGCTCATTTTATTACTTCTCTTCAAATCACATTAATCACGCAATGGAAACACACAGCAAAAGAACGTACCAGCGTGACTTCAAACACTTTGTTACAGGAAATGTTCAAAATGTCTCCGTTAGCGAGCATACATGCAATCACCTTCCGTCGCTTGTAATCCCTGATGCGCTGATGCAGCCCTGGAGCATGGCGTATTGTATCACAGCCGTCCACAATACGAGCACGAAGAGTCTCTAGATTTGGTACGGGGGTTGCGTAGACAAGAGCTTTCAAATGCCCCCATAAATGAAAGTCAAGAGGGTTAACGTCAGAAGAGCGTGGAGGCCATGGAATTGGTCCGCCTCTACCAATCCATCGGTCACTGAATCTGTTGTTGAGAAGCGTACGAACACGTCGACTGAAATGTGCAGGAGCTCCATCGTGCATGGACCACATGTTGTGTCGAACTTGTAAAGGCACATTTTCTAGCAGCACAGGTAGAGTATCCCGTATGAAATCATGAAACGTGCTCCAGTGAGCGTAGGTGGAAGAACATGAGGCCCAATCAAGACATCACCAACAATTCCTGCCCAAAAGTTCACAGAAAATCTGTGTTGATGACGAGAATCGAGGAAGTACAGAACATACTAGCGAAACAGTTGGGTATTTTGACAATTGTCTGCACGAATTATTTCAATTTGCATTTAAAGAGTAATACTAAAATGAGCTCTAACATGGAAATTAAGCGTTCCCAGACACATTTCCACATAACACATTTTCTTTCTCTGTTTGTGAGGAATATTTCTTGAAAGTTTGGCCGTACCTTTTTGTAACACCCTGTATACGATGCCAGTTCGATAAGTCTGGTAACAATAGAATAAGAAATTGTTTTAAAGGCGAAAACTCACTTTATTTCTCGATATAGTCTCCTTGCAAGGCTATACACTTCGACAAGCGAGTTTCCAATTTTTTCAACACATCGGAAAAATAGGCTATATCAAACTTTGCAAAATAGCCTGTCAGCGGCGGACACTTCCTCATTCGATGAAAATTTCTTCCACCAAGTCAAATTTTCAAGTTTGGGAATAAAAAAAAAAAGTCACTCGGAATAGGCTGGGTGAGGAACCAATTCAAATCCCAAGTCGTGCACTTTTGCCACTGGGATAGCAGCTGTGTGGGCTAGGGCATTGTCCTGATAAAACCACTTTCTTCCGAGCCAATCTTGGACGATTTTCAGTTAGTTCCTGTTTCAAACGATACAGGAGAGCAGCATAGTAGGGCCCAGTTATGGATCTGCCTTTTTCCAAATAATCTATGAGGATTACACCCTGGGAATCCCAGAAGACAGTAGCATCACCTTCACAGCTCACAAAAACAGTCTTCGCCTTCTTTGGTGCACTCTCTCCACTCTTCGACCATTGTTTGGACTGTTGTTTGGTCTCTGGAGTGTAATGGGGGATCCAAGTTTCATCCACAGTTATGAATCTGCGCAAAAAGTCCTGTAGATTGCGCCTGAACAGTGTGAGATTCTGAGCAGAAATGTTCTTTCTTATCCGTTTTTGGTCCAAATTCAGAAGGCGCGGCACCCATCGCGCACAGAGCTCCATCATGGCCAGTTGATATGCCTACAATGTTACCTACCTCGAAAACTTTTAATCTTAGATCTTCCATTACCCTATCATGCATATTATTGATGGTTTACAGAGTGGTGACTTCAGTGGATCAACCGGAGCGAGCTCCATCTGCCGTACTTCTCCGACTACGTTTAAACCCATTGATCCACAAGTAAATGGTCTTAAATGTTGGCGCAGAACCCACATGGACCTCAACCAACTCGGATTTGATCTGTGCAACTGTCCAACCCTTCAAATGAAAGTGTTTAATGACTACATGAAATTCGTTTTTCTCCATCCTAAGGAACTAGCTACGCAGGTAGCACTTCAGAAGGCAGCCGACAAGTCAACTAATAACAGCTGCCGTTCGAAACTTGCTGTAATATCCGCGGTAACTGTGCAGGTTCCGAAAATTTTCCGCTCTTTCATACAAATTTACCAGACTTATGAAATCACCCTCGTACTCTTCACTCTTCTCTTCTCCTTCTTCATCTCCCTCATCCTCCTCCATCCCTCTCTTCATCTTCATATTTCCCTCACTCAGCCCATTTCTTTCACTCCCTTCCGTGTATTTGGGTCATCTTCTACCTCCACTATCAACAGATGTTCAGATTTTTGTAAACCTATTGGACCAAACTGTTATGGTCATCAGTTTCTAGACTTACAAACTACTTACAACAGACACACACCCATGGCCCAGGAAGGACTCGAACTTCCCACGGCGAGCGATCACGCGCTCCTCTTTTTTTTCAAAAAGAAAAGGAACTACAAGAAAAAAAAGAAAGGTAACAAACCTGAAGTGTCACAGCCACTTTGACCCTAAAAAAAAAAAAAAAAAAAAAAAAAAAAAAAAAAGAAAAAAAAAAACCCTCAACCTCGTTAGACGTAGGCGCCTAATTAAAACTGGAAATATAAGGGAAAGGAAACAAGGGAAAGTAAGGGAAATGAGTGGTAAATAAAATCAAAGAAAATGTCTTTGTTCTTATTGTCATGATTATTTGCTTCCATAGTTTTTCTTTATAGATCTTTGTGTGCGTTGCATGATTCGAAAGCTATCCGTTCCCCGCGGCTAGCAAGATTAGTCAACGATTCGCTCGACCACGTCCCCTAACCGCGCCCCCTCATCCCCCCCCCCACTAAACCTTACATATCTGTCAACTTTCACGATGATTAGTAAAACGGAGCCAGAGTTTTTTTTTTCAAGGTACTCTTTTCCAAGCAACACACAAAAAGTTATGTAGACACTGACCTTCCTCTTGGTTTAAATGTTAAGTGTGCAAAAATCATCAAGATCGGGTAAAAATTATGAATTTTGTCAGAGTCCGTAAGTAAAGAACCATCCACCATTTGCCATACATAATTATTATGTAGACAGTCGACGTCCTCTTGTTTTGAAGGTCAGGTGTACTAAATTTTATCAAGATCGGAACAATACTGTGGATTTTGTCGAAATACATAAGTAGCCTCCGCCATGCACCGGACGAAATTTTATGTAGACAGTCAACTTCCTCTTCTTCTATTGAAGGATAAATTTGCAAAATTTCATCAATATCGAAACAAAACTATAGATTTTTAAACAAAAGAAACACAAGGACACATGAAAAAAACGTACTTTGAGTTTTTCTCTGAAATTTTTCAGTTTTTCAGCAGATTTTCCAAAACTTTTGCTTCATACAAACCTTGTCCCGAAAATTACTAACGCAAAATAGACCAAAGTAAATATGGATTAATTTTTATGCAATATAAAGATTTAACATTAGCACAATTCGACATAATGTCAGGTAGCGGTATTATAGCTGATCGATTAAGGAACACTTGGCCGCCCAGGAATGGCCGAGTCCTCTCTCAGGCTTGTCTGTGTGTAAGTTAGTTTAAGTAGTTGGTAAGTCTGGTGACCGATGACATTAGCAGTTTGGACCCTTATGATTATAAACATTTGGATATTTGAAAGAATACTAGCTAGAACTGAGAGATGATCTATTGAGCACTTAGAGAAATACAAAGAAGAAGACCACTTGCAACACTGGCTTAAATTCCGGGCAGATTCTTAAAGATTGACAATGCGGTCTCACACCCAGAAAAAATTTAATTCATTGTGGCAAAGAACGCGGAAGCCTTCGCTTACATATTAGGCACGTGTCACACACGTACTGCATTAGAGGTTGAACTGCCCGGAGCTTTACGCAGTTTATATACTCTTACAGAAACCCGGAACATCATTTTTCAATATCTCTCGAAGATACTAAATCCCTATACTCCAATTGAAATGTACAAACGGGGTAGGTCTCGAATTCAGTATCTTTTGCTGTCTTTCATCGTTTTATTTGCGACATTATTAACAAGTCCATTCACTTGGACACTCAGCCCAGTAAATAAGTATGAACGGAAGAACAATCCAAAATTATTTAAAATATACCATAGTTTAGTATCAGATCAACATCGTGACATTAGAGACAGAAAACTATTTAAAACTCTTAAGATTTTAATTATTTTAATCGATTGATACATATTAACATCACTTAAGAGAACAGTGCAGCAACCAACGAAAGAGGTCCAAGTAAATGTTCTCCAATTTTTTAAACAGGTTGGACGGTAACACTTGAGCCAGAAAACTCTTAGATATTACATAAAAGAAATATCTGGCACGTGACGCATGTTAAAACAACCGTCAAAGAGAATTATTTGAGGGAAGAATCTAAAGTTTTAGTTATTGAAACAAAAATAAAAAGTAAATGTAAATTTCACGTGTAAACCAAATGTCTTTGGGCAAAGTATCCTTCAGTTAAGACAGGCTCGCAAGTACGGTTTAGTTACATCTACGTCTCCGGAAGCCACATTACCATATGTGGCAGAGGATATTTTGTGTAACACTGCCACCTCTTCATTGTCCTGCTCTATTCGGATTTGGTTCGCGCTTAAAACGACTGAAGGTAAGACTCCGCGTGAGCTCCAATCTCTCTAATTTTATCCTCGTGTCCTTTTCACGAAATATCCCTAGGGAGAGGCAACAATGCGGCTTACTCTTCGAGAAACGTATTTCTCGGAACTTATATAGTAGTTCACACCGTAAAGCATAACACATAACCGGCCGCGGTGGCCGAGGAGACTAAGGCGCTCCAGTCTCGGTCTGCACGGCCACTACCGTCAGGGGTTCGAATCCCCCCTCGGGCATGGATATTTGTGCCGTTATTAGCTAGTTCATAAGTAGTTTGTAAGTCTAGCATAACACCTTACCTGAGGCCTCGGTGTTAGTTGATCGTCTCCGTGACGCATTCATGTTTGCTTAATGAACCTGTCACGAAGAGTATTGTTTTCCTTATGATCTCCTTTATCTCCTGTATCAATCGTATCTGTATGTATCCCACAATGACAAGCAATGTTTAAGCATTAGTCGAAAAAATGTTTTGTAAGCTACACTACTGGCCATTAAAATTGCCACACCAAGAAGAAATGCAGATGATAAACGGGTATTCATTGGACAAATATAGTGTACTAGAACTGACATGCGGTTACATTTTCACGCAATTTGGGAGCATAGATCCTGAGAAATCAGTACCCAGAACAACCACCTCTGGCCGAAATAACGGCTTGATACGTCTGTGCTTTGAGTCAAACAGAGCTTGGATAGCGTATACAGGTACAGATGCCCATGCAGCTTCAACACGATACCACAGTTCATGAAGAGTAGTGACTGGCTTATTGTGACGAGCCAGTTGAGCGGCCACCATTGACCAGACGTTTTCAATTGGCGAGAGATCTGGAGAATGTGCTGGCCAGGGGCAGCAGTCGAACATTTTCCGTATCCAGAAAGGCCCGTACAGGACCTGCAACATGCGGTCATGTATTATACTGTTGAAATGTAGGGTTTCGCAGGGATCGAATTTAAACGGTCGCTTTGCTTAGCTGTAGAATAGAACAACACAGAATTACACCTCCCTAACAGATACTTCACCAAGGGAGTTACTGCTCTCTGGTAACAAGCAACCTGTCTTCTCGTATCTTCTCCTAAACCCTGTAAGACTGAAACGTTCTACTCGAGAAGCTAGAAATGTAACAGCCACTGTTCAAAGTGCCGTGGATGCGAACAAGAGGTGACCGACAGGTGTAACCAATGGCACCCCATACCATCACGCCGGGTGATACGCCAGTATGGTGACGACAAATACACGCTTCCAATGTGCGTTCGCCGCGATGTCTCCAAACACGGATTTAATCATCATGATGCTGTAAACAGAACATGGATTCATCCGAGAAAATGACGTTTTGCCATTCGTGCACCCAGGTTCGTCGTTGCGTACACCATCGCAGGCGCTCCTGTCTGTGATGCAGCGTCAAGGGTAACCGCAGCCATGGTCTCCAAGATGATAGTCCATGCCGCTGCAAACGTCGTCGAACCGTTCGTGCAGCCCCGCGGATAAGATGCCTGTCATCTCGACTGCTAGTGATACGAGGCCGTTGGGATCCAGCACGGCGTTCCGTATTGCTATCCTGAGCCCACCGATTCCATATTCTCCTAACAGTCATTGGATCGCGACCAACGCGAGCAACAATCTGGCTATACGATAAACCGCAATCGCGATATGCTCCAATCCGACCCTTATCAAAGTCGGAAACGTGATGGTACGCATTTCTCCTTCTTACACGAGGCATCACAACAACGTTTCACCAGGCAACGCCGGTCAACTGCTGTTTGTGTATGAGAAACCTGTTGGAAAATTTAGTCATGTCAGCACGTTGTAGGTGTCACCACCGGCGTCAACCTTGTGTGAATGCTCTGAAAAGATAATCATTAGCACATCACAGCTTCTTCTTCCTATCGGTTAAATTTCGCATCTGTGGCACGTCATATTCGTGGTGTAGCAATTTTAATGGCCAGTTCTTCCGTTGGTGGACTACACTTCCTGAATATTTTTCCAATGAATCTCAGTCTAATATCTTGCCTTTCTCGCGATTAAATGTGTATTGTCGTTCCACTACAGATTTTTCGTTACACCTGCTCCCAGACATTTTATGAAAGTATAGTTTCCAGTGATCGTTCTATAATGTTGTGGTCATACAGTAAAGGATACTTGCTTCTATTTACGTATTATAGAAAATTACAATGAAAACAAAGCTATATTTCAAGACCATCACAATAACCAAAAGAAAATTATGAACTCTTGGTCGAAACATAAGGAATGAAGTAGCTGTTACAGCAATCACAAGGAACTATGGTCTTTCGAATGCGTCGAACGCACGTTATAAAAACCTATTATAAGAGATGCAGTACATTTTGATAATGTGAGACGTTAACAACTTAGCTCCCACATTTATTATTTGCTGTACAAGAGTCATTTTCCTATCTATATGTGACAGGCGTTCAGTACATTAATTATTTCAAGAAATAAATAAGCAAGGTGAACAAACATGCTGAAAACTGTGATTAATAACCAGTATCACAGTTTTTATCATCAAAGCAGTTCAGTACTTCTTAGTTGAACTACAACTGCTCAGTAGCGTAAATACGATGAATGGAACTTAAATAGTGGCAACTATTTATTCACAACCAATATAGAAGCGTTACATGTTTGCACCTGTTACTGTCCTTCAAAGTAGTCACCAGCGTCGTGTAGAACCCGTTGCCAGCGATGTGGAAGGCATAGAATACCGTTAGCAGACCCTATTGTGTTGATGGTGCGAATAAGGCGATCTACTGCCTGTCGAATCTCTGGAACAGTTTGAAGCGAATGCGACGAAGTGGTTCCTTCATCTTCGGAATTAAATGTAAGTCACAAGGACTTAAGCTTCGCGAAAGAAGCCGCAAAACTTTCTGCGCAACCCACTCAACATTTTGCATGACAATGAGTAGGCGCATACAGCGCAAGATGTGGCTGCTCTGTTCGGTCGTTGGGATTGGGAAGTATTTTATCATCTACCATACTTCCCGAACTTAAGTCATTGCGACTTTGCTTTCATTCCGAAGATGAAGGAACCAGCCTGGCATTCGCTTCAGAACTGTTCTAGAAATTCGACAGGCAGTAGACCGCCCCATTCACACCATCTGCTAACGGTAGACTACGCCTTCCACATCGCTGGCAACGGGTTCTGCGCAACGCTAGTGACTATTTTGAAAGACAGTAACAGGTGCAAACATGTAACGCTTTTGCATCGGTTGTGAACAAATAGTAACCACTATTTATGTTACAACTTTCGTATTAGTACACATCCCATTAACTGACGATTATTTACTGGAAGGCTACTGGGATTCACAAAATAATAAGCCGAAATATCTGCACCCATAGAATCACACCGCGTGATTTAATGCAAGAAAACAGTCTGCCTGTGGAAGCAATAAATTTTACTGTCGGCCAAGACGGAACTCAGCAGATATGGGAGTACCTTTTAGCACGCAGACAACACGATTGCGCACTCTTCCATCTTACAGGCAGACCAGGATACAGGCGCCTGACACACAACATGTTAGATCATAAACTTGACACGTTGAGCCCATAGCAGTATGCCACTCAGTGTGCGCTGGATGATTTCCACTATTATCCTCAAATATTCAGTGGCTATACAGCATGCATATGCAGGTTATATTGTTTTAAGAAAGTGATGAAAATTACACAATGATATTCAGATAATTGTTTTAGGTGAAATCTTTTTTACAATTGCTTAGATTACGTAAGAAATAGACATTGGAAAAAGATTATATAACACCGAAAAGACATTAATTATATTCTTTGCGCAACATAAATCGTACAGTCACATCAACTATTCGTCAGAATCAACTACAGTGTGGTAATTTTGGAAACGCAACCCTACGTTACATTTTCCACAGTAATATGAGTTATCTTTCCCTCCATCCTTTCTGGTAATGTTGTCCTGCTTTTATGAGTTAATTTAGAAAGAGGTTGACTGGTTATTTTCCGGAAATTCATAATTACCATCGTAATGGAAATCAGTTGCCCTCAGCTGAGAGTATAAAAGACCTCGAAAACCTGCTAAATAGAATGGATAAGGTTATGGGAGAATAACATAGATAGAAAAAAATAATGGGAAAACAAAAGTGACGGCATGTGACAAACAAGGGAAGGGGATACCTAAAATCCCAGTTCATGTAGACAATCTACTACTTGAAGAAATAGATAAATTTATTTATGTAGATAGTCAGACCACTCGGGACGGAAGCAGCAAGGCAGAAGTAAAATGCTGAATTATTCAAGCAAAAGTTGCTCATTAAAAAAAGAAAATGATCTAAACTTCTAAGAGCATGAGCTTTAACCCTCTAACGAATGACTTTCAAATGTTCAAATGTTTGTATAGCATATGGGACTTAACTAAGGGGTCACCAGTCCCTGAACTTACAAACTACTTATGACCTAGCTTGCACTAAGGACGGCACAAATATCCATGCCCGAGGGGGGATTCGAACCCTCGACCGTAGTGGCCGTGCAGACCGTGACTGACGCGCCTCAGTCCCCTCGGCCACCGCGGCCGGCAATGACTTTTTATTTGAAGCTATTAAAACTACCACGATTAATGTATAGTGCGTATATACTGACAAAAATATTTAAAAAATCCTTAAAATTATTATACACTACATCCAACAAAAGGTTCATAGCTGGTCAGCTATATAGTACTTCCACGATGCAGCCAATGCAGTAAATATCACTTTATGCCTCCAATCATTCCAGAAAGTAACTCGAAACGCAACAGTAGTATGAGATTGTCTACTTTCACATTGAAAAGGAGGAGTACCAAAGTAAACAAATGCACATGTTAGGAGTAAGTCATTGCAGTTAATAGTGGAACTGATTCAGTAGACACTGCAATTTATAATTTCTAAGACGAGCTACTTTCATATGTAACTCTAGGCAGCTACAAATTAATTTGTGGTAAAAGTTGATCAGTTTGAGAAGTAATGGAAAAAAGAAGGTATGTAGCTTATCAGCTACACTGTGCATTAAAAGGTTAAAATAATGAAGATTTCTAAATGTCATTCGTATGAAGTGAATGAACTATAAAATATGTATGACAAAACATGGACTCTCGGAACCGATGAAGAGAAAACAAATGTAAAAATATTATTAGAAAATTAGCGGAAAGTTCTTGGGGTGAAAATGTATCCACATTGCAAACAGCAGCAATATCAATACTTTTATACACTGCAGAATACTGGGCTCCGGTCTGGCATGAAAGCCGACATACCGACATGGTAGACGTGCAGCTCCACAAAACCGTGTGTATACTCAACGGAACATTAAAGTCTATTCAAACTCCACATTGTTGTTTATTCACTGCGAACAGCAGCAATATGAATAGCCCATATCACTTCAGAATTATGTTCTCCACTTTGGCATAAGAGCCAACGTATTAACTATACAGACTTTCAGCTCTACGAAACCGTACAAATAATCTAAGGCACATTAAAGTCTATTCAAACAATACATTATTGTATCCACATTGCGAACAGCATTAATATCAATAGTCTATACCACTACATAATACTGTGCTCCAGTCTGGCATGGAAGCCAACGTACCAACATGGTAGACTTGCAGCTCCACAAAACCAAGCGTATAATCAATGGCACATTAAATTCTATTCAAACAACACATTGTTGTATCCACATTGCTAACAGCAGTAATATCAATAGTCTATACCACTGCAGAAGACTGTGCTCCGGTCATGCACGAAAATCAACGTGCAAACATGGTAGATGTTTTATTGCGACTGTAGTCGTAATTCTACCACACATTAGTGAAAAAAACTTAATATGCCTAACAAGAATACTTTTATTTAAAACTTCACACGACATCAAAACCACAGAGAATAACACATGTTTATTGATATAGAAACGTAAAAATCCATAGAATGTTTGTTAAGCTTATGGGACTTAACTACGGGGTCATCAGTCCCTAAACTTACAAACTACTTATGAACTACTTACGAACTAGGACGGCACAAATATCCATGCCCGAGGGGGGATTCGAACCCCCGACCGTAGTGGCCGTGCTGACCGTGACTGCAGCGCCTCAGTCACCTCGGCCACCGCGGCCGGCCATCCATAGAAATTATCATCAGAAAATAACGGCAAAGATCAGTTAACTTACTATCCACCACAGAGGTTACTCACACGCGTACTTGTCATTATAACACACAAACTTAAGATCGCCACACAGCTCCCCCCTTAAAGAGCGGAGCTCCTGGAATGTCTTGATACTTGAACTTGATCTGACGCCCAGCTCTTGTGTGCATCGGACGATCTTGCGGTGGTGAAACTTCCAACTGCGACGCCTCTGCTTCATTCTGTGGTGGTGAAGTCACAGGAGGTGTCTGAGGTAACGTGTCAACGTGCCCTGGGATCACATCTTCCTGCAGTATCGGTTCATTGTCTGTAAGCCCATGCTGGCTTAACGCGCTCAATTGACACGTTCGTCGGAACACAATTTTCCATTTATCCATGGTATGTTCACTTCTTGCTAGTACTTGAAATGGACCAGTATAAGGTGACTGTAAAGGAGCTTTGACAGAATCCACACGAAGCATCACATGTGAGCAAGTGTTTAAATCTTTGTGCACGAATACCTGACGGTTGCCATGACGAGAAGGTGGTGGACAATGTATTTTAGCACCGTGTTGTCTTAACTGACGCACCAGCTGAGGAAGCTCTTCTGAGCTAGGTAGTGACACTGGTATCAAATAGTCTGCTGGGATGCGAATAGCCTCACCATAAACCATTTCTGCAACTGATGCACCTATGTCGGGTTTAAATGCTGTCCGCAGCCCTAACAGCACCAAAGGCACTTGTCTTGGTGATACATTAATGCTGCTTTCAAAGTTCGGTGCCAACTTTCGACCATCCCGTTACTGGCTGGATGGTAAGTGGTCGTGTGATGCCGCTGAAAACTACACATTCTTGCGAGCTCTAAGAACAGTACAGATTCAAATTGTCTTCCCTGATCAGTGGTAACATGGAGTGGACAACCAAAGCGTGCAATCCATGTCTCTATAAACGTCTTCGCTGTCGTCTCTGCTGATATATCAGCTATAGGAATCGCCTCGGCCCACCTTGTGCACCTGTCTATGACTGTAAGCAAGTACCTGTAACCTTCTGACTGGTGTAGAGGTCCTACCAAGTCGACATGGACGTGAGAGAATCTAGCTGAATTTCCTTGAAAGTCTCCTACTTCTTCGTGCACATGACGACCCACTTTACTTTTCTGACAGGGAATGCATGTACGTGTCCAAACACGTGCATCTCTTTTCATTGATGGCCACACAAAACGATCTGTCAGCAACTTAACTGTCGAATTGGCTCCCGTATGTGCAAGACCGTGAACACTGTTGAACGCTGTTTTACGAAATTTACTAGACACAAATGGCCTTAGTTTGCCTTGTGACATGTCGCACCACAGTCTAGCATCACAGTTGGGTACGGTAATCTGTTTAAATTTAAGCCCAGTTAATGGATCATTTAAAATTTGTTGCAATTCTGGGTCTCTGGTTTGCTCTTCTGCAAGTTTATGATAGTCTATAACTTCTGATATGCCACAAATCCGTGAAAAATAGTCAGCAACTATATTCTCTGCCCCATTCACATGTCTAGTGTCGGTCGTAAATTGTCTCACAAACTCGATATGACGAAACTGTCTTGGAGAGCACTTATCACTAGTAGTTTTAAATGCTGCAATTATGGGCTTGTGATCTGTAAACACAGTAACTGGTATAGCCTCAATTTGTGGACGAAAGTGTTTAATTGCTTCATAGATAGTCAGCAGTTCTCTGTCGTATGCACTCCACTTCTACTGCGCTGGTTGTAACTTCTGAGAGAAAAATTTTAGTGGTTGCCAATGTTCTTGTACTCGTTGTTGTAGAGCTGCCCCTATTGCTACCTGACTTGCGTCCACAACAATAGCCAGCTGTGCGTAAGGAACTGGGTGTGCAAGCAACACTGCACGACTTAAACTCGCCTGCAAGTCATTAAATGCTTTATTCATCTCTGACGTCCAATTAACAAGGCGCCGACCTGTAGCTTCGTGTCCAGCTAGCGCATCAGTAAGTGGTACTTGTACTTTAGCGGTTCCTGGCAGATGACGTCGATAAAAATTTATCATTCCTAAGTACTGTCTTAGCTCTCGATAGGTTGATGGTTTCGGTAGCGACTGTATTGTTGAGATTTTCTCCGCATTCGGCATAACGCCTTCTGCTGAAACAATATGACCCAGAAATGTGATTTCAGCCTGTTTTATGATGCACTTATCGTGGTTCAAAACTACTCCGTGGTCAGATAATCGGTTGCGAACCTGGTGTAGATGTTGTTCATGCACTTGAACGTTTGGAGAGAACACCAAAATGTCATCCAAGTAAGCAAAACAAAATGCAAGTCCCTTTAGTATTTCATCAATGAAACGCTTCCATGTTTGAGCAGCGTTTTTTAAACCAAAAGGCATGAATAAGAACTCAAATAGTCCGAAAGGCGTAATTACAGCTGTCTTTGGTACGTCACTCGGGGCTACCGGAATCTGATTGTACGCTTTCTTGCAGTCAAGTACACTGAAAACTTTTGCGCCTGCTAGTGCGTATGTAAAGTCTTGTATATTAGGTACTGGGTACCTGTCAGGAATTGTTCGAGAGTTTAATGCCCGGTAATCACCACATGGCCTCCATGAGCCGTCCTTCTTGCGAACCAGATGGAGAGGTGACGACCACGGACTGTCTGACCGACGGATTGTTCCAGCCTGTAACATCTCTTCAAAGATAGCCTTTGTTTTTGTCAGTTTCTCTGGTGCAATTCTTCTCGCTCGGAGCGCGACGGGTTGCCCTGGTGTGGTACGTATATAGTGCATTGTATTATGTTTAACCTGTGTAAAGTTAACCTGACTTGTCGACAGCTCGTTATCAATTCCTTGCATCTTCTCAGAAGTTTGTCTTTCTCTGTTGCCTGATGTTGCAATGTTCTTCTCTAAATTCAGTAAACGTTTTCCTTGCAAGTCAACTGCCAACTTGAAATGTGTTAGGAAATCTGCACCTAGTATGGGCTCTCCTAAATCTGCAATCACGAAAGACCAGGTGAATTTATTAGGAAATCCTACATCAACGTCACATACTTTACGTCCATACGTATTAATCGCAGAGTTATTCACGGCCTTTAATCTCGGTTGTCTATCTTGCTTGTTGTGAGGAGCGTAGCTGACAGGAAGCGTGCTAATATCAGACCCTGTGTCAACTAAAAACTTTGTACCGGTACGTATATCTGATACATACAGCCTTTTCGAATTGATGTCTTCATACATTGACCGTCGACTCTGTTGACTCGTAGAGACTGCGCTGTTATTGTATGCTCTCTGGTTCGTGGTGTAAGCACATGGTGATGTGCATCTTGTAGCGTCTCTCCCAAATCGCTTATGATACCAGCAGACTCCGTTGAATTCTCTTTTTTGGCTTCGTGTTTCACGCTTTGTCCAACTTCTCCCTCTGCTGTTTCCATCTCGGTCATTTTGTCGTACACTGGTACTTAGCTGTGCTGCCAGTGCCTCTATTGAAGCTTTTAAGCCTTTAATTTCATCTGACATGCTTGATCCGTGACGTGGGCTAACTGCTGCACAGTCTGCAGTGGTTCCACCGGCTGAATTGTGTTGAGAACGTGTGTTATCACATGTTGCATCTATCGACGTCATTGCCATTGTTGCAGTAGATTCTTGTGTCAGGTAGACTATATCTGCTGCTTGTAATAATTCGTCCGTCGACTTCTCTTCAAGTACTGCTATCGATGATCTTACTTGTACTGGTAGCTGTTGCTGCCACACATGTAACAATAAGTTGTCAGATACAGTAGTACTATCTACTAAACCTCGCAAATGTCTCCAGAATTCAGACGGGGTTCTGTCCCCTCTTCTCTCTTGGTACAGCACTCGCTTAATTCTTATGTCTGCTGACTTCAAACACCGAGAGATAAGCTCTTCTTTTAATCTGCCGTAGGCTCCTTCTAATGGTGGGTCGGTTATCACGTCTGAAATCAACGTCGTGCTTTGTTGATCAAGATTACTAATCACCAAGGTAAATTTCTCATGATCGTCTACAACCCTTTGCTGACGAAATATATTCTCCATTACTGCAAACCAAGTACGTGGTTGTAAAGGCATAAATGGAGGTGCTCTTAATTGCAGCCGTTGAGTAGGTGAACTGATAAAATTGGCAGAATTTTGTCTGGCTGTATCAAGTTGTAACTCGCTTGAATTAACCATCGTACTGTATGGAAGTTCCTTTCCACCAGATTGCGGCCGAGTTGTCGAATCAACATTTTCTCTATGCATCATTACATGCTTGTTACTCGTATTTCTTGAAATCTGTAACTCCAAATTCTTTATTTCATGTTGAAGCCGTTTGATCTCTTCCGATATGACTTCGTCGCTCATCATAAAGCCTGATATTAAGTATTTAGACGGAAGGCAAAAAAAAAAAAAAAAAAAAAAAAAAAAAAAAAAAAAAAAAAAAAAAGAAAAAAAAACCTATTTCTTCAAAACCTTAGTCGGAAGTCACCAATTATGTAGTCGTAATTCTACCACACATTAGTGAAACAAACTTAATATGCCTAACAAGAATACTTTTATTTAAAACTTCACACGACATCAAAACCACAGATAATAACACATGTTTATTGATATAGAAACGTAAAAAAATCCATAGAAATTATCATCAGAAAATAACGGCAAAGATCAGTTAACTTACTATCCACCACAGAGGTTACTCACACGCGTACTTGTCATTATGAGAACACACAAACTTAAGATCGCCACACGACTAATAATACTTTAGTCATCTATTTTCCGAAGAATGACTTTCTTTCTTTGCAGGTTCGTAATAATAAGGGGCATACAGGCATTAATTTCAAGTTTGATAATCAAACTGTCAATCTGTATTACTTTTTTTTATTACGTTAACACTCGCTGTTTGCTTCTGTAACCAAGGCAATCCAGAGATAGCTTCTGATATAAACAAATTGTCAATCCATCAATTGTGATAGTTATATCTTGGGTTAACGTAATGCAACCACTACAAATACTGACTTTTTCACTGTTAATACTTGTGACAGTCTTACTCACACACAAAACAATTTAATACGTAATATTCAAATTGAAACATATACACCAGTGGAATAAATCAATTTTAACACAATTACTTCCATTCATTTCACTGGTATCTATTTTCATTTCCTTTTTATTAAACATACTTCGCCAGGAACCCACATCAATATAAGACTCACCAGTCTCTTCCAACAAATTGATTATTTGTAGTTTGCTTTACAATCGTAGTGAACATATAGCTTTCGCCACACTAATCACATCAATATCCCAGCGATATATTATTCTTATTTAGAGTCCGCTGGCTCAACGACGTATCCCTCTGGCGAGGCATGGCTGCCGGCTGGAAACGTGTAGTGGCCAGATTCCTTCACTGCCACAGCTTGCTGCTGCCAGTCGTCGTCTTTGACTCAGCGTTCTCGATCACATGAAACAAAGAAACCGGAGAAAACACATAGTACAACAAATATAATAATTATAAAAAAATTAATGTCTCAACACCTAGTATGAACAACAACAACCATATATCGAACAGCGCTAAAGGAGAATAGTGCTATTTACCTCATTGTCTAGTATTCGTTTCAGAATATCAGCACAATGTGCAGCTCCACAAAACCATGCATATAAACAATTGCACATTAAAATCTATTGAAACAACACATTGTTGTATGCACATTGTGAACAGCAGCAATATCAATAGTCTATGTCACTGCAGAATACTGTGCTCCGGTCTGGCATGGAAGCCAACGTACCAACATGATATATGTGCAGCTACACTAAGCGAACAACAGCAATATAAATAGTCTATACCACTGCAGAATACTATGCTCCTGTCTGCCATGAAAAGCTATTGTACAAACATGGTAGACTTACAGCTTCACGATACAATGCTTATAATCGCCGGCCGCGCTGGCCGAGGGGACTGAGGCGCTCCAGTCACGGTCTGCACGGCCACTACGGTCTGGGGTTCGAATCCCCCCTCGGGCATGGATATTTGTGCCGTCCTTAGGATTAGCTAGTAGTAGTAAGTTTGTAAGTTTAGGGACTGATGACCCCGTAGTTAAGTCCCATAAGCTATACAAACATTTGAACATTTGAATGCTTATAATCAACGGCACATTAAAGTATATTCAAACAACACATTGTTGTAGCCACATTGTGAACGGTAGCAATATCAATAGTCTATACCACTGCAGAAATCTGTTCTCCAATCTGGTATAGAAACCAATGCACAAACATTGTAGACGTACAGCACCACGAAACCATGCGTATAATCAGTGGCACATTACAGTCTATTCAATCAACACATTGTTGTATCCATATTGCGAACAGTAACAATATCAATAGTCTGTACCTTTGCAGAATACTGTGCTCTGGTCTGGTGAGGAAGCCAATGTACCAACATGGCAGATGTACAGCTCCCTGAAACCATGCGTATAATCAAAATCATATAAAAGTCTATTCAATCAAAACATTGTTGTATCCACATTGCAAACAGTAACATTTGCAATATTCTATACCACTGCAGAAAACTGTGCTCTTGTCTGGCATGGAAGCCTACATACCAAAATGGTAGACTTGTATCTGCATGAAACTATGCGTATAATCAATCGCACATTGAGGTCTATGCAAAAAACTCATTATTGTATCCACATTGCAAAAATCAGCAATATTAGTAGTCTATTCCACTACAGAATACTGTGATCCGGTCTGGTATGGAAACGAATGTACCAACATGGTAGACGTGCAGCTCCATGAAACCATACGTATTATCAACGACATTTAAAGTCTATTTAATCAACACATTGTTGTATTCACATTGTGAACAGCAGCAATATCAATAGTCTATACCACTGCAGAATACTGTGCTCAGGTCTAGGATGGAAACTAACGTACCAACAGTATATACGTGCAACCCCACGAAACCATGCATATAATCAATGACACATTAAAGTCTATTCAATCAACACATTGCTGTATGCACATTGTGAACAGCAAGAATAATAATGGCCATACCACTGCAGAATGCAGTTCACGTGTCTGGCATGGAAGGCACCGTACCAACATGGTAGATATGCAGCTCCATGACACCGTGAGTATAATCAACAGCACATTAAAGTCTTCTCAAACAACACATTCTTGTTTCTACATTGCAAAGAGCAGCAATATCGATAGTCTACACCACGGCAGAACACTGTGATCCGGTCTGGCAGGAAAGCCAACGTTACAACATGGTAGACGTGCAGCTCCATGAAACCAGGCATATACTCAATGACACATTAAAGTCTATTCAGATTACACATTGTTGTATCCACATTGAGAACAGCAGCAATATCAACAGTCTATACCACTGCAGAATACTGTTCTCCTGTCAGGCATGGAAGCCAACGTACTGACATGGTAGATGTGCAGCTGCACGAAACCATGCATATAACCAATGGCACATTATTATCTACTCAAACAACACATTGTTGTAGCCACGTTGTGAACTTCAGCAATATCAACTGTCTATACCACTGCAGAATACTGTGCTCCGGTCTGGCATGGATGCCAACATACCAACCATGTAGAAATGGAGCTCCACTAAATCATGACTGTAATCAACTGCACATTAAAGACGATTCAAACAACACATAGTTGTATCCACATTGAGAACTGTTGTTATATCAATAGTTATACCTCTGCAGAAAACTATGATCCGGTCTGGCATGGAAGACTATGTACCAACATTGTAGACGTGCAGGTCCATGTAACAATGTGTATAATTAACGGCACATTGAAGTCAACACATTGTTGTATCCACATTGCGAACAGAAACAATATGAGTAGTCTATACCACTGTAGAATACTATGCTCCGGTCTGGCATGGAAGCCAACGGACCTACAGGGTAGAAGTGTAGATCTATGAAACCGTGGAGTAATCAACAGCACATCAAAGTCTACTGAAACAACACATCATTGTATCCACATTGCGAACCGCAGCAATATCAATAATGTATATCACTGCTTAATACTGTTCTCCGTTCTGGCTTATAAGCCAATGTACAGACATGGTAGATATGCAGCTACACGAAACCTTGTGTTTAATCAACGGCACTTGAAATTTATTCGAACAACATGGCTCTCAATCATCGCGAACATAGCTTTACCAAAAATAAGAGGTCAAAAATACCTAGTAACGAATGGGAAAAAAGTACAATTAAATAAAGGAAAGCCGGCCGCGGTGGCCGAGGAGACTGAGGCACTCCAGTCACGGTCTGCACGGCCACTACGGTCGGGGGTTCGAATCCCCCCTCGGGCATGGATATTTGTGCCGCCCTTAGTTGTAAGTAGTTCATAAGTAGTTTGTAAGTTTAGGGACTGATGACTCCGTAGTTAAGTCCCATAGACTCTACAAACATTTGAAAATAAAGGAAAATGAGTACCGATTCAGGATGTCATAAAAAAAATTGCCAAATAACCGCTTGAAATCACGAAAGCCGATGTGGAAGAAATGCTATACAACAGGAGAAAACACCTTCAACGGAAAATACAACTCCAAGAAGGAGTGGGAGACAATTATCACCTAATAGCCGCGCGGGAGTAGCCGACTGGTCTGGAGCGCCACCTTTCGGATCGCGCGGCCTCCCGCGTAGGGACTTCGAATTCTCCCTCTGGCATGGATGTTTGTGTTGTCTTTAGTGTAAGTTAGTTCATAAGTTGTGTGTAAGTGTAGGGACTGATGACCCCACAGTCAAGTCCCATAAGCTTTACGAACATTTGAACATTTTTTTTCACCTCACAAGTGATCCCTAAATCACTAAGCATTAAAAGGGTTCAACGTCGCAAGAAAATACTGGATTAATAACAATCGCATCCGATGTTGTCACGCAACATGCAAGGCCATGCTTTGTACAGCCCAATTTGTGATAGTGGAGCATCTGACAGACGCTGGACTAGTGTGCCCTAGAATGAAATATACTGACCACGTCTCAGGCTCTTAAGGTAACACTGATAGTACCCAACAGCTAGTCTCTCGCGATACATGGCCTAATTCCATGACTTTTTTTTTTTTGTTGTATATATTACAATGGTCACTCACTTGAAGTTAAACTGTGCTCTTGTAGAATATTTTACTTTTGTTTCTATGTGTATTCTTGTTCTTTGTTCTAATTGTATTTGCTGCTGCCATAGGAATACGACGAATGATTAAAAAGTAACGATAAAATGTATTTTCCGCGGCGGAGTGGCCGAGCGCATTGAGACGCTATGCTCCGACGCACAAGACCGTTCCCCGTCGGGGGTTCGAATCGCCCCTCGGGCATGGATGTTTGTGCTGTCTTTAGTATAAGTTAGTTCATAAGTAGTCTGTAAGTTTAGGGATTGATGACCCCGCAGTTAAGTCACTTAAGCTTAACAAACATTTGAAGAAACAAACATTTGATTTGAAAATGTATTGACGAGGTTACAAACGACGCGCTCCTGGAAAGAGCGGGCCAGAAGAGAAGCTTGTAGAGATTCGAAGTTACTAGAAGAGTACAACTTACTGGTCGTCTAATGAGGCATGGTACACTCCTGAACACAATTAGAGAAAATTACGAATCAAAGACCAAAGAAAAGCGACACTTGAGGTATATGGACCAAATCATAAACGACATGGGATGTAATATCTATCAATAGGTGAAGAGAAAAGCGGAAAGACGTACAGAATGGAGACTTGCTGACATCATGACTGCTGGAAACCAGTCCTTGGGTTGATCGCTACAGAAGAAGAAGATCGAAATCCGAAAAATCAGCATCGGCTGTTTCAGCATTCTTCAATTATTTCATCTTTGTTACCTCCCATTTTGCTTAAAAATTAATTGGAATTGCAATTTAATGCCAATAATATTAGTGCAAAAAATACAAAGGTAAACAAATTCCGCGCCAGAAAAGCACAGAACATTTAATAAACAAACAACAAGCATTAGTGAATTATTCTGGGTGTATCGATCAGGATGGCGCAAACTTACAAGGTTGAAAGTACACGATAATATAAGCAAAAATGTCCCAGTAAATATGGTCCGTAAACGGCATTTAGTTCTCATTTCAATGACTTTATTGTAAACATCGTCATAGTTTGTAAAAATTAATTTGAAATTTAGACTCTACTTTCAGCTTTCACATAATATTTACTTCAGATTTCACGTATGGTTTACCTGTTAAAGGGGGTGTTCGAAGTGTCTTCCTTGCATCCGGATGCAATACTGTTCTCGTCTCTGCAATGAATTTCGAATAATTTCGAAAACCCCTCGATCATCTCGGAATTAGTGACAAGCGTGTACAACTCTACGCTCCAGTTCTTCGGCAGTGTTAACGGGTGTGCTGTACACTTCGCTTTTGAGGTGACCCCAGATACAAAAATCCAAAGGATTTAGATCAGATAAGTTGGAGCCCAAGGTGCAGATCCGCCTCGACCTATCCATCTTTGGCCGAATCTGCGCGTTAGATGACGTCTCACAGTAGCTGCAAAATGTATCGCAGTTCCATCTAATTAACTAGGACACTGTATGTAATACAGGCAGTGAAATGTGTACTGAATGCGATGTAAATGTTAATAATAAAGTCTACATTTCAAATTAATGTGTACTAACAATGACGATGTTTACAAAGACGTCAGGGGAGGCTTGGAACCACACATTCGTAATTATCTCGCAAACGGCTTGTTTGCAGACCCATGTATACTGGGACATTTTTGCTTGTATTACCGTGTACTTACAACCGTGTAAGTTTGCGCCATCCTTTTTGATACGCCCTAAATTGGCGCACTCGGGCTTCGTAGCGCGATTCTTCAGCTGCCAACAATGAAAAATGTCTCCCACAAAATTTCATTGCGCATATTTCCGCCAGTAAATGGACGTCAAAGACTGAGAGGGCTGTGTGTTCCATACGTCAGTGTGTTTCATAATTACACCAACAAACTTGTAAGGGATGTATTAGGCGTCTTGAGGAACAAAATGAGCATGGAAACCCGTGCCCGGAAACTCAATTCAATGACATTTAACGACCCTACGGAGAGTCAAAGTTAATGCCGTCAGCTCCTGCCGCTAGACATCCCCTCCAGCAACTTCGACGCTCTGTAGCGTCATTGGATGACGTTTTCGGGCATGGATTTCTATGCTTACTTTGTTCCTCAAGACACCTCCCACATCCCCTAGTCGTTTGTTGGTGTAGTAGTGTAATTCTGAAACACACTGACGTATGGGACACACATCCATCTCAATATTCGACGTCCATTTACTGCCGGAAATATGCGCAGGACGAAATTTTGTGACAGACATTTTCTATTGCTAGAATGTGAGGAATCGCGCTACGAAGCCCGAAGGCGCGAATTTAGATTCACCCTGTATATTGCTGCCTGTTGTTAGGTCCTGCGATTTTGCTCGAAAGTGATGAAATAAATTCATTACAGAGCCTTTTGATTTTAGTGGAAACTGTAAGTAAGTTTGAAACGAAAAACAGAAACAAAACAAAAAAAATGGTATGCTGGGCGACGTCATATTACGGCAGCCGCAGTTTCTTTCTTTCCGCGGCCGCCGCAATATTACGGGAACCATACGGTGATTGTTACGGCCAACTGTCGGTCCAGTTGCGGGCATCGTTCTCCGTAGAAAACCGCCACAGCAGTTTACTCGTCACGCTCCGTACAGTCATTGCCCGCATCCTCCTTGGTGGCCCAGAGATAACTGTCTTTATGGCAGCGATTTCGTTAACCGAAGCGATTATAGCACTGACAACTTCCCTTCTACTCTGGAAGAGTGCCAACCACCGCATTCGCTACACTAGGAATGACTTTGGGTGATTTGGTGACTTACTGCGTGGCTAAGCATGGAGTCCGAGTGACCTTGGGTGACAGAACTATACCTACAATTTTCCATAAACTTCGGTATATGGCGAGTGATTAGCAAACCAAGGCCATATGCTTTCTACATCTACGCCCCACAAGCTACCACACGGTGTGTGGCGCAGGGTACGTTGCATATGTCTCATTTCATCCCTTTTTCTGTTCCAGTTGCATATGGTTATTGGGGTGACCGACAACTGACGGAGATCCCTGTGGGCTCTAATTTCTCTAATTCTATTGCCGTTTGCTTTTGGCGAGATATACATATGATGAAACAATAAATTGGATGAATCTCTCGGAACAATGACAGTAGGCTCAGTGGTGTAGCAAGGAGGATGCACCGGGTATTGGCTCCGTGGGGATTACAAAACTTGCACGACTAGTAAAATAAATAAATAAAAAGATTTTGTTTCCGATCGATTCTTGACACAGCAGTAGTTTGGCTAGCAGAGAGCTTATGGACTGGTTCCCACACTTTGTCAGATCACATGAGCGTAAACAAGCACTGTATTTTCAATTTTATTTTTTATTTTCTTGGAAACTTAGTTTGATCTTGTGTTACTTAGCTTCTTTCCGAAGTTGAAATGACCCTTTAGAAAAACATTGGAGTTATCATACCGTTGACATACTTCCAGATACACTATAGAGAGGTCACTATGTAATGGCCTTGATAAGATTATCGATGTTAATAAGGAACTTTTTTATTCTGTGGATAGCGAAGAAAATAGAGGAGCAGCTGTCGCTCTGTCACCTGCATCGTGTAATTTCTCGAATTTGTGTTTAAGGAATACTGTCTTAAAAGGTAATGTTTTAAAAGTATTTACAGATTTTTGAAGCTAGTTTGGGAATTGTTATTGCTAAGTTGAAGAAGTCAGCAGCCGTTTTCGAAACACAAATTATCTTGTTGACGAAACACTTCGATTTGTGGAGGACACATTTTACTAGACGGGTATTCCTGCGGAAGAAAGTAGAAACGGTAGGGGCAAAAAGGCCGCAGACTTTGCTCTAGGAATCGATAAAGCCCGTGATCGTTGCATCAACAGGTTTCGGCAATCGATGCACTTTGCGACATGATGTTGCCGTTTTATAGACCAAAAATTCTGACCAAAACCTTAGAAAATAAACATGCAACAAAAGGAAAAAATTACTTACACAATTATGATGAGATTTCTGAAGGTGGTGACCTTTCAGAAATTCCAAACCTAAGTTTCAAAAACAGAAACTTTTGGACATATTTAAGACACATTTGTCGTTCAATATGAGCTTCCCTTATCTGCTCCCAACTAGTTTCGATGGTGAGATTTTTTTCTTTTTAGCTTAATGTGTTTCACCACCATCATGTGGCTGTCGTTTTTCATAACTTATAGGTGTCTTCGTTCCACTATGAATCAACACAACTCTCTAGTTTGCAGTTTTGACACACGAAAAAAATGTAGCTTAAGATTTCATCATTTTGTTGGCACAATTTAAAAATTTGAAACCATAAAAAAATACATTCAAAGCTTCATGTTAAAGTTGCCTATCACTAGGATTGTCAATAAAGTAGTACAAATAGCCAAAGATCATCAGTTATTCTATCATATTGTCGCGGCTCTACCGACGGAACGCGCGGTGCAGGGGTTAGCGTCGCAGATTTCTGTTCTGGCGGTCCCCGGTTCAAACCCTACCAGAGGCAGAGAAAAATGTTTAAATGTAGTGAACATTAAATAGTACACATTGTGTTGGCTCCGTAAATCATAACTTGAATGTCATTAAGATAAAGTTCTAACGTGAGAAATGAGCTTGCTGTGTTGTAATTTTGCATAAACTTCCAACTGATTTTTATTACGCACTAGCTATCTAACAGTGTACCCATTGCTCCTGTGTGGAAGAACCTAACAGCAAGTCGCGTAGAAGTTAGCAAGATGCTCCTTTTTGAATTAAGATATGTTTATGTAACTTTACTTAGACAAACTCAGATCACATCTCCTGTAAGAAAAACATATCTCTATTCAAATGTTCGTAGAGCTTATGGGACTTAACTACGGGGTCTCAGTCCCTAAACTTGCAAACTACTTATGAACTAGTTAATACTAAGGACGGTACAAATATCCATGCCCGAGGGGGGATTCGAACCCCCGACCGTAGTGGCCGGCTCGACAGAGTCGCCAACGCGATCTCCCAAGAAGTCTTACATAAACAGAGACGCGCGCATGAAGCGGCAGAAAGCCTCGCTTCGGTAGTCAGAGAGAAGTTACGTGAAGTAGAAGTGAACGGGAAAAGGTCGGCCAACCAATGGAACAAAAGACGGAAGTAACGACGAGAAAAATCAGTCAGGTAATCTTCGACGAAGTAGGAGGTACTACCAGCAAGTACAAACTTCCCTGAAGTGTCCGGGCAGGAAAATGCAAAGTCTGGACGTGACTGGTCAAAATGTTCAAATGTTTGTAATTCTATAGGACCAAACTACGTTGGTCATCAGTCCCTAGTCTTACAAACTACTTAAACTAAGTTAAACTAACCTAAGGACAAAACACACATCCATGCCCGAGGGAGGATTCGAACCTCCGACGCGGGAGGCCGCGCGATCCGTAACGTGGTGACTGACAGATGACACTGTAGAGCAGACGGATCAGGAAATGGAAGAAATCAGCGAAGAGGGAACGGCAGTACAAACAACTGAATCGTTCGCTCACTCTTCATACTTACTAATAGTGGAACAAAATTACAAGTCATCACTCTTAACGTTGACAGAATAGAAAATGAGATGAAGATGTCTGCTTTAAAGGAGTTTTTTCACCAGTCAGGGAGTCAAACTTGAAAATCTGCAGGCTCCAGGTTTCAACGTGATTGTAAATATTGCACAAGGCCGCTGTGGAGTGGACGAGCGTTCTAAGGCATCATGTCGCGGAGTGCACGGATGTTAGCAGTCGGAGGTTCGAGTCCCCCCTCTGGCAAGGATGTTTGTATTGTCCTTAGCATACTTTAAGTAATTTTTAAACCTACGGACTGATGACCATCGTAGTTAAGTCCCTTAGATTCACAGAAATTTGAACATTTTGTTGCACAAAAAAATGAGCTCGATACCGCCATTCCAGTGAAGGAAGAAATACCGACTAAGAACGTTAATTATTTAGGCTCGAAAATTTAGAAAAACCAGTCACTTTTGCTGCTAATTTGTTCGTTAAGCAGTTGATCTTTCAAGGTGTATCTATGCAAAAAAATTTATAAGTCCTCCAACATGTCTAAATATGTGCTTTTATTCTCATAATGAAGATTATGGAAAGTGTTTTAAATATTAAGAAGTTGATGATGACTTTGACGCAAGTGGGCACTTAGTGTGCTGCCATTACTGGGATAGCTATGTTCTCTATATTGTATTTTAAATTACCTTCCTGTTTGCCCAATATAGAAATTGTCACATGTCCCACATTTAATCTTGTATTTTTTGTGCTGTTTGTATGACCCTGTGAAATTATATTTTTACCCATTTTCTTAATATCACATTCTTTGAAAACATTGGCTGTTCCTAACGAGGGAGGTTGACCAACTACAGCTATTTTTAACAATTTGCACCATAAGATAAAGTTCACCTTGGAATTTTAAGTTGAAGGCTCTTGTAATTTTTTGGACGTACAGATAAGTAGAAAAGACCAAAAATTAAAATATGATATCTTCCATAAACGAACTACAACAGATATACTTAATTCTAATCATCCCCCATCCCAAAAGAAAGCATTTATTCGCTCTAAGTTTCACAGGATATAAAATTTGCTCTTGATCAGGAGGCTACTGATAAGGAAATCCGTGCTATATCTTTGGCAAAGCTGTTGTTAATTACGAAAAAATATCAAAGTTTTCTTTAATTTATAGTTTTACCGTAAAAAGCTGCATAATACCTGACAGCTAAAAATCGTATACAACAATTAAATACGTGTATATTTCCATGTAATTTATGCAAAAGTTACGCCAGATGTCAACATTTAACGTCAAAACACCGTAGACGCGCTTGAGAATGACAAACTGTCGAAACAGCTGTAGCACTATTAAATAAAACATAAGCAGCAATCCGGAACTTTATTGCATTATATTTTTATTTAATTTTACTGTAGTGTGGGAGTTATTCGCCGGCCGCGGTGGCCGAGGGGACTGAGGCGCCCCAGTCACTGTCTGCACGGCCACTACGGTCGGGGGTTCGAATCCCCCCTCGGGCATGGATATTTGTGCCGTCCTTAGTATTAGTTCATAAGTGGGTTCTAAGTTTAGGGACTGATGACCCCGTAGTTAAGTCCCATAAGCTATAGAAACATTTGAAAATTTTGAACACTTGGAGTTATTCAGGGAGAAGTTTGATTTACCACAGTACTGCATTATGTTTGACATTTTGTTAGGTCTTGATTATTCTGTTCGCAGCATACTCAGCAAACAATACCCATATATACCACTGAAAGGAGCTACAATATTACATCACTGAACGACGCATTGATCAGCAGCTGCGACGTCATAACCACTGATCTGAGACAAGGTTGTTTCTTCCACGGACAATTGTGTGTGACCTGGTCCAGAGTATGTTCGCCTGATAGTTTGTATATTCTGCAGTCGTAAAATAAAACTAAAAACGTGACCTTCGAGATGTTTTAGAAAAGTAGCTTAGTTATTGAGTTTATATAAATAGAATTTTCTCTTAACTTATTTCATATGTTACACAGAAACAAATATCCTGTCCACCACGGTGTCCAATACCTACTTCACAAAGCATCTTTACTGCTGAGAGCCGAATGACTGGAAATTAATATTAATTGTCATTTACTCTCCTTTTTGTATCATTGTGTTTGCTTTCGTATATGCAAGATGTTTCCCTGCATAATAATGGACAGCATCAGAATACCACCAATTTTCTAAATTCTCCCAGATGACCATCACTTCACGAGTGGTTATTTTTGCCAGGTTCATAGTAACTAATAATATGCGATTGTGCAGTGTGGCACTTTGGTTATTAATCAGAGAAATCATGTACCGGTTCAAAGACGAATAAAGTGTTTTCAACACATGAATAATTTATTGAAAAAAAATATTTTTAGTAGATCAATAATTTTATTGTTAACGAAAAAAGTTTCAAAACGAAAAGTGTCACTCATAGTATGTGAATAATTTTATTGTTATGAAAAATTTTCAAAATGAACGATTTCCGTTTTCAGAACGTCAGTAAGTTCATTGTAAAAAATCCAAAATTAAGGGTTATTGTTCAAATGTTTGGGACTTAACTACGGGGTCATCAATCCCTAAACTTACAAACTACTTATCAACTACTTACGAACTAGGACGGCACAAATATCTATGCCCGAGGGAGGGATTCGAACCCCCGATCGTAGTGGTCGTGCAGACCGTGACTGAAGCGCCTCAGTCCCCGCGGCCACCGCGGCCGGCGGTGATTGTTTTTGGTATGTCAGTGATTTTATTGTTAAAAATGTAAGAAATGAAGGGTGTTTGTTTTTCGTTTGGTAATAAATTCTTAGTTAAAAAATAAAATGTTTGTTTTTATTATGTCAATAAAGTGATTGTTTAATAAAGGATTTGACTGTATTTAATTTCGTCTAGCGAACGAAGTTGCTGGTAGCAGCTAGTGTTCCATATGATTAACAAGTTCTTGTACAAATGCTGGTTTCACTTTTTCGTGTGCAATAAGATTATGACGAATTAGCTCTAAGGTTTCAGCTATAGGTATATTAGTATACAAATTGATGATATCTAGGGACATTAAAAAACAGTTATTGGTGTTTCTGAGGCTTTTAATGCACTACATGAATTCATATTTTTGTTTTGTTTTTAATTTTATTTATTTATTTCTTCGTCTTTCTTTCTTCGTTTCGGCCATCTAAGGACCACTCACCAATTTCAATGTTTCCTTCTTTGTTCTTGTTTCTTTTTCTCCAGTATTCTTTCATCTTTTCACTATGCATCCTTTTTCTCTCCTCAGACCACTTTACACCTGCCTTCTTCTCCCTCCTGCCTTGGAATCCTTCCATTTTTAACACTTTCTTCTTAAAAGTTTCTCTTTCTGTTGCATCTTTTTCACTTATATTGTTTCTTTCCAAACCTTTCCGAACTTCTTGAATCCATGCTATTGTTGACTTCTTGTCCCAGAGATATTTACAAAATCTGTTTGGTTAACCTGTTGCTGTTCATTCGGTATAAATGTCTAAAAAATAGCAGTCGCCTCTTCCGTAGTATTTCGGTTATGTTTTCTATTTTGAGATAAACTTCTGCATTACTTCTTAGTTTCCATACCTCTATATTTCTTAGTGGACCAAGTATTTTTCGAATAATTTTTCTTTCTAGGACTTCAAGTATATGTAATTTGTAATTCAGTACTAAACATTCACTCGCATAAAGACATTCTGGCTTTACTACTGTGTTGTAGTGCCGTATTTTCAGATTTTTAGACAGAGACCTTTTGTTGCAAATGTTCCTGGTCATATCATATGCTCTCTCCATTTTATATACTCTTTCTTCTACAGCAAATTTTTCTAAGCCATTTTCCTGAATCATTTCTCCCAATCATTTAAATTTATTTACCCTCTTTATCGGCCCAATATCTGTTAGTAGGATTTCTGGAGCATTTTTTTATGTTTGTCATAAATTTTGTTTTCTCTACAGAAATTCTTAAACCTGCTTTGTAGGCTATTTCTTCTAATAGATTGATTTGGATTGCTGCATTTGTTAGGTTTTCAGAAAGAATGACAAAATCATCCGCAAATGCTAGACAGTGAATTTCAGTACCTTTCTGTTTAGTCCCCAGTCTGATTGGTGATAGCTCCTTGATTTTACTTTGCCAGAAACTGTTAATATAATAGCTGGGGCTCTGACAAGAGCTAACTATAGGGTGTATTTTGTTTTGACAACAAATAATCTACTAACAACATCTAAGTGATTATTCAATAGAGGTCAGCAAATCGCCGGTTTCGCTCGCTCGTACTTGGTCGAGTGCGCAACGCTCGGCGGCGGCGCGCCGAGTGTGTACGCTCGCAGCGAGCGTGTTGACACTCGAACGAGATTACGTGGGGCGGGGCGGGCAGAGGCCGCACAGCGTAGTGCTCCCGCTGTACTCACAAGGAAACCTACCCAAGTCACTCTCCTATTTTTATGAAATTTGCATATCTTATAATACATGAAAAACTATGGGACACATAATTTTTTTTAGCGGCGGGTAAACATATTTAAGGGGTGAAACGGTCCCTCCAAAATTGGGCTAAAATAGAAAAATGGCGATAACTTAGAGATTAGTGAAGCAATTTTAATGATTTTTGGTATGAAATTATCTTTTGATAAAAGACAAATTTCATAGATTCAACATAGATTAGATCAAAACAATTTTTGAGCACAAAAAATTGGTCACTTTAGGGGTAGCTGCCCCCCCCCCCCTAATTGTCACTTCCCGCCGGCCGCGGTGGTCGAGGAGACTGAGGCGCTCCAGTCACGGTCTGCACGGCCACTACGGTCAGGGGTTCGAATCCCCCCTCGGGCATGGATATTTGTGCCGTCTTTAGTCTTAGTTAGTTCATAAGTAGTTTGTAAGTTTAGGGACTGATGACCACGTAGTTAAGTCTCATAGACTATACAAACATTTGATTTGATTTGATTTGTCACTTCCCCTGCAATGTACCTAGGCCGATCTCTTATCCCGCCATTCCGAAAACATGCAGTTCATTCTTTTAGCTGGTGCACCCGGGTGACATTCTTCAGACGGCCCTAAATAAATATAAAACAGATATCACTGAAACACAAGGAGCACCATAAATTCGTACAAATGTTCAAATGTTTGTAAATCTATCGGACCAAACTGCGTAGTCATCAGCCCGTAGCTTACAAGCTGCTTAAACCTAGGTAAACTAACCTAAGGACAAACACACACACCCATGCCCCAGGGAGGACTCGAACCTCCACGGCGAGCAACCGCGCGCTCAAATTCGTACAGCTGTGTAAACTAAACAATTGGAATAAGAGGATTTAAAACAGGTACAGGATATATGAGCATTAGACCAGCGTATGACCCTGACGACGGAAGAAAGGGCGGTCCTATATATTGTACAAAAGCTTGCAAGCGTTCTTTATTATATAGTCAAAAAAGACCACAGTGGCAGTGGGGTTATATGCATGTTGCAATTGGAAAAATTCCCGTTAAGGACTAAATTGGAATAGGTAGAGGCGCAGCAACCACGCACAGTGCCAAAATGCTACGGGAATATGTGTTAACGGAGTGCAACAGAGAGAGAGAGAGATGCACAAACCTAACGGGTGTACATCAATATAGGAGTATTTAATATCAATATAAAAGACGCACAAAGTATTCCAGGACTTGAGAGTGATGAGAGGAATGGACATTAAATACAATCACTTCCTCGTTAAGACGGCAAGTAACACCTACCACTAAACAGGTACTAACAGTCCACAAAAGAAACAAGAAAGAAAGAAAGATACTGGAAAACTCATTTAGTAAATGATCTTAGCACAGAAACTTCATATTAATCACGTAATTACGGTAAAGTATAAAATGCAAAACTGAATGGCTACTTCAACTGGATCGAGAGAACAGCTTTTAAAGCACCCGGGAAAGGAAACAATTCCAAATTTCGAGGTCAGGATTTATTCTCAAGCGTCTAGTTTGCTCCCGACATTCGCCTTGGACTCGAGTGGCGAGCGGGCAGTGTGGACGGTTGGGCCAGTCGAGCGTGCCCCGCTCGAACGAGCGTGCAGGAAGTCGAGCGCAGTCACACGCCTTGCCACAAGATGCAGTACCGACACCTGCCGGACTGTCATACAACGACATGTATCACGCGATTCGAGCGAGCAACCGAGCGAGGTGCAGACCTCTATTATTCAAGCAACCTGTAAGCAACTTTAGAACCATTTAAATAAATGCGTAAGCCATTAGGAGTGGTGTTTGTGTTGTTACTACCGTGTTGAACGATATGCTTGCAACTGTGCTTCAGCGAGTGCGGTGCGGCGCCGGTCGCCGGGCTGTCGTGACGGAGAGCTTGCCGCTGGGCTGTAAACACAGCCACCTCCCCCCCCCCCCACCCTTTTTCGCGATACATCCAGGTCGCCTGCCAGCACTCCTGCGACAAAGCACGTCGCGTTTTGTCTGCTCTCGCTTTCAGTCGGTGTTTTGCTTCGCAGCCGGCAGGACATCGCAAAATCCAAAACATACGTACGACACTGCGGACAAGAGAAAATTAAAGTGGATGGAGCTTACCAGCTCCGTCCGTGTTTCAAGGAAGGCCGGATGCCGATGTGAACCACAACGGGGATTGAACTGTTTTTATTCGGTCGGCAGCTCAGGATTCTACAACACCGAGATTAAAACGAATGAAGCTGAAAAACGTCCATTAAATCTAATACTTCTCCCTAAATAGCTTCCTCACTTTCTCTCTCACTTATACACACACACACACAAACAGCCGAGGTAGGATAGCCGTGCGCACTAAGGCGCGTTGCTGCGGTGCCCGCGCCGTTCGCCGTCAGAGGTTCGAGTCCTCCCACAATCATGGGTGTGTGTGTGTATGTTGTTCTTAGGATAACTTACTTTAAGTAGTTACTAAGTTTAGGGACGTATGACCACTGCAGTTAAGTCCCATAACTTTACAAACATTTTAAAACACACACACACGTAGAAAATGTTAAATGTTTGTTAACTTATGGGACTTAACTACGGGGTCATCAGTCCCTAAACTTACAAGCTACATATGAACTACTTACGAACTAGGACGGCACAAATATCCATGCCCGAGGGGGGATTCGAACCCCCGACCGTAGTGGCCGTGATGACCGTGACTGAAGCGCCTCGGTCCCCTCAGCCACCGCGGCCGGCACACACGTTGAGAGAGGGAGAGATAAAGAGAAAGATTCCCACCAAACTTGGTACTGTGTGTCAACAATCGCTGTGGCATTTAGAACCACCTTCCAAACATAGTCAAGGAGCAATTATATATATATTTGACGACGTTACAGCGTTCATTTTAATGAAATATATCGCAATTTGCGATCACTTATGGTATCACTGTACTAGGTTTAGATGGAATACCAAAGTGCGGCGAATGAAAATTTGTCCTGGCCGGGATTCGTACCCGGGATCTCCTGCTTACTAGGCAGAAACGTTGACCACTCCGCCACCGAGGACACAGTATGTCTGCCTAGTAAGCAGGAGATCCCGGGTACGAAACCCGGCCAGGACAAATTTTCATTCGCCGCACTTTGGTATTCCATCTAAACCTAGTACAGTGATGCCATAAGTGATCGCTAATTGCGATATATTTCATTAAAATGAACGCTGTAACGTCGTCAATATATATATATATATATATATATATAAGCCAAGGCTGGGCTCCTGACGTCTATTAATTGTGTCTCGAAACCCCATGGTCTGTTCTCCCTGCCGGCCGCGGTGACTGAGGCACTTCAGTCACGGTCTGCACGGTCACTACGGTCGGGGGTTCGAATCCCACCTCGGGCATGGATATTTGTGCCGTCCTAGTTCGTAAGTAGTTCATAAGTAGTTTGTAAGTTTAGGGACTGATGACCCCGTAGTTAAGTCCCATAGACTATACAAACATTTGAACATTTTTTTTTTAATGTTCTCCCTGATGCGGGAATACAGTATTGTGGCTGCGAGCATTAAAGAACAAATAGGATGTGGTAATAGGAAAGAGACAGAGTGGCGAATGGAGATTTGGGTGTGGCGGGAGACGTGCAGGGAAGAGTCCTCTGCAGTCGGGGTGGCCACTGTGGCCTCGGTGGCGGAGTGGTCAACGCATCTGTCAAGTAAGCAGGAGGACCGGGATCGAATCCCGGCTGGACACAAATTTTCATTCGTCGCACTTTGGTATTCCATCTAAACCTAGTAAAGTGATGCCATAAGTGATCGCAAATTGCGATTTATTTTATAGTCCAGGAGATATAACATCATACAGAATATTAAATTCACGAAAACTGCGACATCATTCTACTTTATTCATCCACTATTTAAGAATTACAGCATTTAGCGACTTGAAATGAACTTCACTCATAATTTCTAGCATTTTCGATAATTTTTCACCCTGACAACCCCAGAATAATAATAAAAGGAATAAAGTTTACTACTTATGTAGTAAAACTATGGCATTAGAAATTAGCGCTACAATTTATTACTCCTACAAATTTTAGTAAATCTATGGGGCCAAACTATTGTGATCATCAGTCTCTAGGCTTAAAAACTACACAAACTAAGGGACGACTCGAACATCCGACGGGAACTGTCTCGCAGTCCCTGACTTGGCGTCTAGAACATTCCCACGCAGTTAAAATTGTATTCCAAAGACATTTTACATACAGTACACACACATATATTTGAGGAAATATGACGTCACAAACAATGAAATGAACGAAAATCTTCCTCAACAAAAATGATGTTACATCAAACTTCCTGACAGATTAAAATTATCAATAAAATTCTTCTGGGTATGATACCGCGTCGTCATTTTGTAAACTTTGCCGACGTTTCGGCCACTATTGCAGGTGGCCTTCATCAGGGTCTGTGTCTGACTGCTGACTGTCCGTTCTCCCAGGTTCATTCCACCAATAGCAAGTTCTAATGCAAAAGCCAATAGGAAACGTCCTCTTTGACCAATAAGGGAGAAGAATACAACATACAATCATATGAAAAAACCAGCCATTAAAACACCAATCAGCAACGCCCCTTTCCACCAATGGCGTGCAATAATATAAACACCAATAAAGGATAACCTACGCCCCCTTCCTCTCCTTCATCCGCTGGTATATAAACACCAAGCGATCGTTCAGTCAGCAGTCAGACACAGACCCTGATGAAGGCCACCTGCAATAGTGGCCGAAACGTCGGCAAAGTTTACAAAATGACGACGCGGTATCATACCCAGAAGAATTTTGTTGATAGTGACAACTGCCGCGGAAGCCTACGTTTGCAGATTAAAATTGTGTGCCGGAACCGGAATCCGAACCTGGGACCTTTGACTTTCGCGGGCAAGCGCTCTACCGTCCAAGCTATCCCGACACGCTTCACGATCCGTTCTCATTACTTCTGCCAGTACCTCGCCTCCTACTTTCCAGGCTTTACAAAAATTCTCCTGCTAGGAAGTTTTCATATCAGCACACACTCCGCTGCAGAGTTAAAGTTTAATTATGATGCTACAATCTTTGCTACCAACTCCATTCGCAAGACATTTCATAGATAGTTTCTTGAAATTCCACCGAACGAAGCTGGAAAATTGTTTTATTGCAGGACACATGGTTCAGGAGACATGACATCGTAAGGACTGTGCTGCATTAAAATGGTACTAAAATGGATAAGGTAGGGAGCGAGTGACAGAGATGTAAGAAGGAGTTACACTAACGAATGAAAGAAAGAAATACACTACGTCTGAATCTACTGCTAGTGTAAAACAACGGTACCTTGAAACGAACAGTTATTGGAAAAATGACGGTAAAATACCTTGTTACTCGATCAAGAAATATAGAAATAATAATAAGATTTTAATATTTACGTCAACTTTGAATTCAAATGAACTAGACCTAGTCTATGGCGATGTATACTGAAAATGCTGAAAATAAAGCAGGTAATTAAGTTACCTATGTTGTCTGTTGGTACTCAGATCTGTCATAAAAATAACAGGAGATTAAACTTGTCAGCTACAACCGTGAAGCGGTACAACATAAGGGAGCTGATTTTAAATACCAGACTCCGAAACTTCTAAATATAAGTAGATGCACGTTCTGCCACTGAAATGAATGAACAATTTACTAAATTGAAGGTAATATTTGCAATAAAGGAAAAGAAAAATTCTAAATAAATTCATTAGTGGTTAATGAATAATACAAAACTGATACGGGTTTGAAATACTAGTAATTATTTATTTTGACAACATACCAGTACAATCGAATTCTCAGGTGCTGGAAAATGGCAGCGACACAGCCAGAACGAAATGTATTCGTCCACAATGCAGAGAGAAACATGTACTAGAAGACAACAGATGAAAATCGTCATTTTGTCTAACCACAAATATAATATGTAATAGACACCTTTGAAATCGTATCTGTGGTCAATTACATTAGAATATCCTCTCGTAGATCAGGAGATGCTACACCCTCTATAAATCCTTTGAGCCTGTAACGAAAATTTCCGAACCCATTGTATTAGACTGGGGGATCTCTGAAAGCGAGAATATGGTACACATATTATAAAGGGCCATTTTGGTCGTCATTGTAGTAATAAAATAACTAACGCACCATTGTAATTTGGCTATGCAGGTAACATAAAATAGATTACCATCCTTCATTAAGAGTTGGTTTACAACTGACTTGGTCCGTTCACACTGCAAATATTTTTACTATTTACAGTCAGAGAAGAATTTATCACTGTAACAAACATTAGTAAACGACGATGAGTGAAAATTTATTAGAATTAAGTGCTTTTATTTCAAGAATACTGAATAGTTCTCTTCCCTGAATCGTTAGTTATTGAATTATAGAAGTCAACATATCATGAACGACAAATTATATTATTTCAGTTACCGATGAATTATTATAAACGATAGAGGAGGGAAGCTTTGTTGTATAAGTGAAAATATGTACCTCTTGAATACTGGTCATGTCTTCTTCTAAGAACTGTCAACGGAACCTGAATATTTATGATTAAAGCACTTGAAAAATAAAAGAGAATAAAATGCTTACAGCTAATTAATTGAGTCCGATATCGATTTTATCACTGTAAAAAGTATCAACGGCAATTTAAAGGGAAACGGTGGAGTGTTGTGTCAACGAAAACACCTCGTAATACTGTCGCAGATGGATTGACGGTGTGAGAGTTTGAACTTTGTTACATAAAATATCCGTAGGTTTTTCAGTTAGTTATTACTCCTATGAAAAAAAAAATTGTTACACTGCATTGTTGCCACGGTGAAGTGGCCGAGCGCTCTAAGGCCTCCTGGTGTGGAGTGCATGGTTGGTCGCCGTCGGAGATTCGAGTCCTTCCTCGGGCATGAGTGTACGTGTATGTTGTCCTTAGCATAAGTTAGTTTAAGTAGTTTGTAAGCTCAGGGACTGATAACCGCTGCAGTTAAGTCCCTTAGATTTACAAACATTTAATATTTTCACTATATTGTGAGATACCTACCAGAAGTTGTAATTGTATGGAAGGTGATTGGACTTGTTATTCGTGTTGCACTGATTGCACATTATACTCCAGTTTCCACACCTAACTGATTCACTGCTACCCACGAACAGTGGTATCACAGGTGGCACACAATGAGCATCAATTTGAAATAAAGTGATAAAGTGTTCTGATTCCTTCGATATGCAAGTGATTTGTCACATCGAAGTCACGTCTGGCTGATGTTTGTCTGTCAGGAGATGATGTAATACGTCGTAGGGGAAGGAGATATATCTCTCATCACGTGACGAATTCGATAGCCAAGGCTGGTTGAAGACCAACATTCCAAATCAGCAACATATGTATCATTCCCCCTCCCCTCCGCCCGCCACAACCCCACTACTCCAAGTGACCGTGCCGACTTCTGCTGTGTAAACTTTCATGTCATGTTGGGTTTTGCATTTTAGTAATTGACGCGCCTTTTGGCCTTGAGTTTTTTTTAATCAAAATATTTTGTTGGGGTGCTCCTGGCCATCGCTTTTTTGGTGGGTTATTTTAGATTGAGGGGAGGGGGTTGAGCCGTGCTAGCTCGATTTTCGTTGTTTTTCCTCTGACTATGTACTGGCGCCAGTTGCCAGTTGCTCGTGCTCCCTTATAGATATCTCTTCTTTGTGACTTCTGAAGCTTTCCCGGCGTATTTCTTCATGCAGTAACTTTCGGCATATATAGGCCAGTCAATACGATCCGTCTACTCCAACCATCAAAAACGGAAGTAGCAGAACACTGCATTTCCATGGGACACACAATGGAATATAGTAAAACTTAAATTTTAACTCCATTCTCTGGAATTCACTTATTAAAGAATCGGTGGAAATTCGTCTTGCCGATAATCTTATAAATCGTGACAACGGCTTTCAGCTCGACAAAAATTGGAATCCTGCGATTAATATCATCCAGTCACAGCGCAATCGACGCCATCAATCGATTATCAATTATTAGAAGACTATTGCTCCTCCACCACCGAGGGCAGCACATACAACTCGGCTGTATCACGCATGACACCATCTAACACATGCGTAAAATGATGCCAGCACTTTTGGCATGCGCAAGAACCACTATAAATACCGCGACTGCACCTGGGCTCTTGCCTGCCACAGTGGCCGAGCGGTCTGCGACACACCAGTCACAGTCAGCACGGCCGCTACGGTCGGGGGTTCGAATCCTCTCTCGGGCATGGATGTTTGTGTCATCTTTAGTATAAGGTAGTTTGTAAGTAGTTTGTAAGTTTAGGGACTGATGACCCTACAGTTAAGTCCCTTAAGCTTAACAAACATTTGAACATTTTTTGAACCTGGGCTCTTCAGTACTCGTTACTCACCTGAAGATGGCCGGACGTTTCCAGGCTGAAATATCGTGTCAGCATGACGACGGGATCCGGTCGCACACCCGAAAATTACTGGATAATCTCTTCTTTGCTTCACCGCGGGTGGCGCGGCTAGTTTTCGTTCGTCACTTATGTCGCGGGTGGTGCTAGTTGCTGGGATTGGCGACTATATCTCGCGGCGCGTGCGGGAGAGTTGAGAGTTGTGTCCCCACGGAGGAAACGGCGAGAGCAGTTGCGATCGAGGAAGTAGACGGCCCGGTAGTTGGCCGCCCGGCTCGCGTGTTGTTGTGACAACTTGCTGCGAAATCGGCTCTGCGAACTTCCACGGAGACAGACGGTTGCGGCCTCATATGTACGCACCGGATGTCAGTTCCTTGTTGGAATTGCTTTCCCCTAGAGTAAAGTCCGCCTTCCGTGCCTGCCGTGTTTTGGGAGAGCCGAGTCATGTGTTGCGTTCACCGCAGCTCACATCCTTACAAAGTGCTTCAGTCATCGGCACATATGAAGTGGTTCTGTCTGATGTCGGTACCTTTCAAAATAACTACTGCTCTTTTGGTGACTCTGGTGCGCTTGTGATGGCATCTGTGTGTATCGGGACCTATTGCCTTAAGACCTGAGTGTTGCTGTTGCAAGGTCACTTCTCCTTACCTACACATTTTTAGTTCGGGTCCTTCATGTTCTCTGTTATGTAGTTTCCATTGTCTTTGTCTCGCTGAGTAGGCTTGTTGGTTGAACCCCAGCAGCTGGCATTGCCTATGTCTGTGTTAGAGGTCTGCACCTCGCTCGGTTGCTCGCTCGAATCGCGTGATACATGTAGTTCTCTGACAGTCCGACAGGTGTCGGTACTGCAGCTTGCGGCAAGGCGTGTGGCTGCGCTCGACTTCCTTCACGCTCGTTCGAGCGGCGCACGCTCGACTGGCCCGACCGTCCACACTGCCCGCTCGCCACTCGGTCGACCATCGCAGCGCCACTCGAGTCCAAGGCGAGTGTCGGGAGCATACTAGACGCTAGAGAATAAATCCTGACTGCGAAATTTAGAATTGTTTCCTTTCCCGGGTTCTTCGAACGCTGTTCTCTCGATCCAGTTGAACTAGCCATTCAGTTTCGCATTTTGTACTTTACAATACAGGTTATTATACGTGATTAAAGTTTCTGTGCTAAGATCATTTAATAAATGCGATTTCCATGATCTTTCTTTCTTTCTTGTTCCCATTTTGTGGACTGTTAGTGCCTATTTAGTGGTAGGTGTTTCTTGCCGTCTTAACGAGAAAATGATTGTCTTTTATATCCATTCCTCTTATCACTCTCAAGTGCTGACATACTTTGTCCGTCTTTTATATTGATATTAAATACACGATATTGATGTACACCCGTTAGGTTAGTTTTGTGCATCTCTCTCTCTGTTGGACCCCGTTAATATATATTCCCGTAGCATTTTGGCACTGTACGTGGTTGCTGCGCATCTACCTTTGCCGAGTGAGTTCTTAACGGAAATTGTTCCAATTGAAACACTGATATATCCCCCACTGCCACTGTCTTCTTTCTTATATACATAATAAGCAACGCATGCAAACTTGTGTGCTATATACAGGATCTGCACTTTCTTCCGTCGTCATGATCTTATTCTCGTCTAATGCTCATATATCTTGTACCTGTTTTAAATCCTCTTGTTCCAAATGTTTACTTTACACAGTTGTACGAATTTATGGCGCTCCCGCTGTTTCAGTGATATCTGTGTTATATTTATTTAGGACCGTCTGAAGAATGTCACCTGGGTGCACCAGCCAAAAGAGTGAAGTGCATTTTTTCGGAATGGCTGGACTGTGAAATGCGCGAGGCGCAATCCCCCATTGAGATGAACGTTTATTTAGCAAGAATTGATGGTAATTACGACGATCTGCTTGAATGGTAGAAACGCAACATTACTCTCTTTCTTAAGGTAGCTGTATTGGCAAATAGAATATATTGTGTGCCCGCCACAAATGCACCTAGTGAACGGACTTTCAGTGCGGCAGGGAAACTGATTTTTGATACAAGAACTCGAATCAGTCTACAACATTTCAATGATACTTTAACACTACATTGCAATTACAATGCCACCAACGAATAGTTTGGGATAATGTTGTTACTTTTCGATCTATACTTTATTGTACGGTAACATTCACTTTTGTACATTGCAATAAAAAAGTTGTTCATTCCGTAGTTTCTCTTTGGATCCTTTACATTACTTCCACATGTTGTTGTTGGTGAAAACAGTCTTTTTGTCTCGTTTGCGTTATAATGATATTGCGGTTACGTGCTACTATGCAGGAATACACGTCTACAGCATAACTGATTTTAGTTCCTTTAGTCAGTGAGGGTGAGTCAGACGCAAAAGCAGCCCACACCTCAGAGCCGCTGCTTAGCGACTGAGAAGGAAACCTACCAAAGAGTCACTCTCCGATTTTTATGAAATTTGGATATGTTATAAAACATTAAAAACTATGAGACACGTATTTTTTTAGTGAAGGAAAAACTTATTTAAGAGGATACACGGTCCTACCAAAATTGGGGCTAAAATAGAGAAATCGCAATAACTTAGAGATTAGTAAGGCGATTTTAATAATTTTTGGTATGAAAGTATCAGAGGTATATTACAGAGGGAGCGACAATTAGGGGGGCAGCTACCGCTAAAGTGTCCAATTTTTTGTACTAAAAAAATTGTTTTAATTTAATCGAGGTTGAATCAATGAAATTTGTCTTTTATCAAAAGATACTTTCATACCAAAAATTATTAACATCGCTTCACTAATCTCCAAGTTATCTCGATTTTTATATTTTAGCCCCAAGTTTGGAGGGACAGTTCACCACTTAAATATGCAAATTTCGTAAAATCGGAGAGTGACATTTCGGTAGGTTTACTTGTGAGTACAGCGGCAGCGACACGCTGTGCGGCCTCTGCCCGCGCTGCCCGACGTAGCCTCGTTCGAGTGTCAACACGCTCGCTGCGAGCGTAACACACTCGCCGCGCCACCGCCAAGCGTTGCGCACTCGACCGAGTACGAGCGAGCGAAACCGGCGATTTGCAGACCTCTAGTCTACGTCTTGCTTGTTTCGTGTTGGTGGCCTGAATGTTGATTACCGGTTTCTCGTGGTATGAGATATTCTACCAAGTTTGATGATTAATTCATTTTCTATCAGCGTAGTGAGGGAGTCTGGAAAATTTATCTGGCGTGTGCTCGCTTGTCACTCCGTTACCTGCCCGGTGGACAGGCGTTATTACAGGCAGTGTGACTTTCCCTCTGCGTGGTGTTCCTGCCCACACGTCGTCGTGTTTTGGCAGTTGTCGTTTACGCACATTTTACTTATCTTCACTCATATGTTACTTTTTGTCTAATCTGTCCGGCTGTCCTTTGGTGACCTTCCCCTTTCCTACCAGTCCAGTCTTTGTTACCGAGCCGCTTATGTTCGAGTTCAGATTCTCATTTAGATGAGCCATTCCTGTTTCAATTGACTTCTGGGCACTGTAACTAAAGTAAGAGGCATGTGGTTGTATTTCTGCATGATTATTCATTTATGTTAATAATGGTTGTGAAGATGTCTTAAAATCTGTTTTGTTGTTGCTGTTGTGGTCTTCAGTCCGGAGACTGGTTTGATGCAGCTCTCCACAATACCCTATCCTGAGCAAGCCTCTTCATCTCCACATAAGAACGGCAACCTACATCTGTCTGAATCTGCTTGCTGTATCCATCTCTTGGTCTTCCTCTGCAATTTTTACCCCACACACTTCCCTCTAATGCTAAATTCACAATTCCTTGATGTCTAAGAATGTGTCCCACCAATCTATCCCTTCTTTTAGTCAAGGTATGCCAGAAATTTCTTTTCTCTCCAATTCTGTTCAGTACCACCTCGTTAGTTACGCGATCCACCCACCTAATCTTCAGTATTCTTCTGTAGCACCATATTTCAAAAGCCTCAATCCTCTTCCTGTCCGCACTGTTTATCGTCCATGTCTCACTCCCATACAAGGCAACACTCCATACAAATGCCCTCAGAAAGGTCTTCCTTAGCCTTAAATCAATATTCGATGTTAACAAATTTCTCTTTTTCAAAAACGCTTTTCTACCCATTGCCATTCTGCATTTTATATCCTCTGTACTGCGACCATCATTTGTTATTTTACTGCCCAAGTAACAAAACTCATCTACCTCCTTTATTGCTTCGTTTTCCAATCTAATTCCTTCAGCATCACCTGATTTTCTTAGACTGCACTCCATTACCCTAGTTTTGCTCTTGTTAATGTTCATCTTATATGCACCTTTCAGCATACTGTCCATTCCGTTCAATTGCTCTTCCAGGTCCTTTGCTGTATCTGACAGAATTACTATGTCGTCGGCATAACGCAATGTTTTTAATTCTTCCCCCTGAACTTTTATTCCTTCACCAAATTTCTCCTTGCTTTCCTTTATAGCTTGTTCAATGTACAAATTGAATAACATTGGAGAAAGGCTACAACCCTGTCTCACTCCCTTCCCAATCGCTGCATCCCTTTCATGCCCTTCAATTCTGACAACCGCTGTCTGGTTTTTGTACAAGTTGTAAATAACCTTACGCTCCCTATATTTTACTCCTACTTGCTTCAGAACTTGAAAGAGTTTATTCCAATCAACATTGTTAAAAGCCTTCTCCAAATCTACAAAAGCTAGAAATGTAGGTTTGCCTTTTCTTAATCTATCTTCTAGGATAAGCCGTAAAGTGAGTATTGCCTCCCGAGTTCCTACATTTCTCCTGAACCCAAACTGATCTTCCCCGAGGTCGGCTTCTACCAGCTTTTCAGTCCTTCTGTAAATAATTCGTGTTAATATTTTGCAACCATGACTTACTAAACTGATGGTTCTGTAGTTTTCACACCTGACTGCACCTGCTTTCTTTGGAATGGGGATTATAACATTTTTCTTAAAGTCTGAGGCTACTTCACCTGTCTCATATATCTTGCACACCAAGTGAAAAAATTTTGTCATGGTTGTTTTTCCCGGAGACTTCAGTAGCTCTGAGGGTATATCATCTATTCCAGGGGCCTTGTTTCGACATAGGTCTTTCTGTGCTCTGTCAAATTCATCTCTCAGTATAGTATCTCCTATTTCATCCTCATCTACTTCTTCTCCCCTTTCTACAATATTGCCGCTAAGTTCATTTCCTTCATAGAGCCTCTCTATATGCTCTTTCCACCTTTCAGCTTTCCCTTCTTTGCTGAGAACTGGTTTTCCATCAGAGTCCTTGATATTCATAGAACTGTTTTTGTTATCTCCAAATGTTTCTTTTATTTTCCTGTAGGCTGTATCTATTTTTCCCCTATTTATACATTCTTCTAAATCCTTGCATTTGTTATTTATATCTTCTAACATTTATCGGATGAACCCAATTCGTTTTATTTGACTCTGAATACAACAACAACAGTAGTTTATCATCACTATCGCTACTTGACCTACGGTCCATCCACGGCACAATGAAGTTGATATCTGGCTCACACCATGGCACATTGAATGCTATTTCTAGTACTACCCGTACCCACCCCAAAATATAAAAAAAAAATAATAATAATAAATGTTCAAATATTTGTATAGCTTATGGGACTTAACAACGGGGTCATCAGTCCCTAAACTTACAAACTACTTATGAACTAGCTAACACTAAGGACGGCACAAATATCCATGCCCGAGGGGGGATTCGAACCCCCGACCGTAGTGGCCGTGCAGACCGTGACTGGAGCGCCTCAGTCTCCTCGGTACCGCGTCCGGCTACCCCTCCCACAAACAGTATTAGAGTTAGCACACTATCTCAACAACTGAGCAAATACGAAGATGGGATGGAAAACGTAGCTTTCGGCTTGAAGAGTAGATATCTCTAGTCAGGATACGTGCTACGTACTGCGACGTCTTCCGAAGACGTAGCTCGACATATGAAATGTTCAAATGTTTGTATAGTCTATGGGACTTAACTACGGGGTCATCAGTCCCTAAACTTACAAACTACTTATGAACTACTTACGAACTAGGACGACACAAATATCCATGCCCGAGGGGGGATTCGAACCCCCGACCGTAGTGGCCGTGCAGACCGTGACTAGATCTTCCCCGAGGTCGGCTTCTACCAGTTTTTCCATCCTTCTGTATATAATTCGTGTTAATATTTTGCAACCATGACTTATCAAACTGATGGTTCTGTAGTTTTCATACCTATCTGCACCTGCTTTCTTTGGAATGGGGATTATAACTTTTTTCTTAAAGTCTGAGGGTACTTCGCCTGTCTCATACATCTTACACACCAGGTGAAACAGGTTTGTCATGGCTGGTTCTCCCAGAGACTTCAGTAGCTCTGAGGGAATATCATCTACTCCAGGGGCCTTGTTTCGACATAGGTCTTTTAGTGCTCTGTCAAATTCTTCTCTCAGTACAGTATCTCCTATTTTATCTTCATCTACATCCTCTTCCCTTCCTACAATATTGTCTCGAAGTTCATTTCCTTTGTAGAGCCCCTCTATATACTCTTTCCACCTTTCAGCTTTCCCTTCTTTGCTGAGAACTGGTTTTCCATCAGTGTCCTTGATATTCATAGAGCTGTTTTTCTTATCTCCAAATGTTTCTTTTATTTTCCTGTAGGCTGTATCTATTTTTCCCCTATTTATACTTTCTTCTACATCCTTGCATTTGCCTTCTAGCCACTCCTGCTTAGCCATTTTGCACTTTCTGTCAATCTCATTTCTTAGTCGTCTGTACTCCATTTTGCCTGTTTCATTTACTGCATTTTTATATTTTCTCCTTTCATCGATTAAATTTAGTATCTCCTGTGATATCCAAGGATTTTTTGTAGGTCTTGCTTTCCTACCTATTTTGTCCTCTGCTACCTTCACTATTTCATCTCTCAATTTTACCCATTCCTCCTCTACTGTTTTATTTTCCCTTGTTTCTGTCAATTGTTGCCTAAAGCTCCCTCTGAAATTCTTAAGAACCTCAGGTTCCTTCAATTTATCCAGGTCCCATCTCCTTATTTTCCTACCTTTTTGTAGTTTCTTCAGTTTCAGCCTACAGTTCATAGCCAACAAGTTATGGTCGGAGTCTATATCTGCCCCTGGGTATGTCTTACACTTTAAAACCTGGTTCCAAAATCTATGTCTTACCATTATAAAGTCTATCTGGTATCTCCCGGTGTCTCCTGGTCTCTTCCGTGTATACAAACTTCTTTTGTGATTTTTAAACCAGGTGTTTGTTATAACTAAATTATGTTCTGTGCAAAATTCTACCAGGCGGCTTCCTCTTTCATTCCTTTTGCCCAGACCATAGTCACCTACTATCTTCCCTTCCCTTCCTTGTCCTACTACCGAATTCCAGTCTCCCATAACAATTAAGTTTTCCTCTCCCTTAATTGTGTGAATAATTTCCTTTAGCTCCTCATATATTTCTTCGATTTCCTCATCATCGGCAGAGCTAGTTGGCATATAAACCTGTACTACTGTTGTCGGTGTTGGCTTCGTATCTATCTTGACAATGATAATGCGATCACTGTGCTGGTCATAGTAGTTTACCCACATTCCTATTTTCTTATTCATTATCAATCCTACTCCTGTGATACCCCCAACTGATTTTGTATTTATAATCCTGTACTCACTGGACCAGAAATCCTGTTCATCCTGCCACCGAACTTCACTAATTCCCACTATATCTAACTTCAACCTATCCATTTCCCTTTTTAAATTTTCTAATTTTCCTACTCGATTAAGGGATCTAACATTCCACGATCCGACCCGTAGAATGCCAGTATTGTCTTTCCTGATGATCACATCCTCCTGAGTAGTCCCCGCCCGGAGATCCGAATGGGGGACTATTTTACCTCCGGAATATTTTACCCGAGAGGATGCCATCATCATATGTTCATACAGTAGAGCTGCATGTCCTCGGGAAAGGTAACGGCTGTAATTTCCCCTTGCTTCCAGCCGTTCGCAGTAGCTGTGTGGCAAAGCCACCTTAGCTGATGTTACAAGGCCAGCTCAGTCAATCCTCCAGACTGTTGCCCCTGTAACTACTGAAAAGGCTGCTGCCCCTCTTCAGGAACCACACGTTTGTCTGGCCTCTCCGCTGTGGTTGCACCTACGGTACGACTATCTGCATCGCTGAGGCACGCAAGCCACCCCACCTCGGCAATGTCTGTGGTTCATGGGAGTGTTTTATCTGCTCCATTTTCATGTTAAGTGTCCTTAATCTAATGAAAAACCTTTTATTGAGAATTCTTAAGGTGATAGCTTACGTAAGAGGTTTGTATCTTGTTGTATCTGCATATTTAAAGACATTAACTTATCCAGTATTAATGTTATTCAACAACGTTGTTGCATTAGATAAACTGCAATAAATTTTATTCTCCAGCAAGTAGTGACTATCTTTAGTAAACCCGCCTAGCTTCCCACATACCCTTACCAGCAGATGTCGAGCCGAAACGTACTGGCTCAAATTAGGGAGACAGGATAAAATCACAGCAATCACTGGTGGTCCAATCCGCAACAAACATCATTGAAATAATGGCGCCTCAACACCTGGCAAAGGGAATGGGAACAGAGTGACAAAGGTTGTCAGGTGTACGAACTATTCCCCAATGTGAAGGAAAGGTTACAGTCGAAATACATAGACCCTAGCCGTGGCATAGTTCATTTCATAACTGGACACGGTCCATATCCTACAAACCTGCACCGAATGAACCAAAGGCAGACCCCAACATGCACATGTGGAAAAGAGAGGTCATCAGAAAAAAAAGTTCAAATGTTTGTAAAGTCTATGGGACTTAACTACGGGGTCATCAGTCCCTAAACTTACAAACTACTTATGAACTACTTACGAACTAGGACGGCACCAATATCCATGCCCGAGGGGGGTTTCGAACCCCCGACTGTAGTGGGCGTGCAGACCTAAAGCTCTGTATAGGGAAAGTATGGCCAGCCTGCCAGCGGCAGCCATGCTGGGCCTATTCCGCTGCTGCTTACACCCCGACCGCTGCAACGTTCCCAGCGCTTAACAATACTTATCAACCGATTTTGAGAAAACTAGTCAATGAAAAAAATTAATTTCTTCACATGTTATAGTGTTATATATTCGCTCGACAATGATCTCAATTTTTATTTATTATTACGTATAGTTTCCGCGGTACATCAAATTAAGTAAACTACTGCGCAAAATTTTGAAGAGTTTGCAGAGGAGAAATCGCATTGCGTAGACTTTGCGTATGATTGATTTTATCACACACAATGTTGTGGACGAAATGTAGGTAAGATATCGAAATTTTATTAAAGGTTGAGAGCAGAACGATAACTCTTTTCGTTCTCGAGATACAGGGTGTTATATCCGACGGACAGATGCGGGAACTTCGCGTAGTTCCGTCCATGCGGACCTGGCTGCTCTAAGGAATATTTATCGTCCGATTTTAAGAAAACTGTTTGGTTTGTGGCTCCAAATCTAAAGAGTTGACCTATAAATTCACATTGACCTGTACCGTAGCCAAATATTCCAATAGACGGCGAACATGTCGTCTTGGGACCAGAGTGTAAATTAAGAAAACAATTGAGATCTTGGATAAGTCTTTGATGAGTATTACATTGCGTATTATGTACTTATATCTTACATGCACTACGAAAAATGGAAGGAGATACCCACTACGTGACTTTTACCAGCAACAGAAATTAAAGTTGCCTTTAAAATGCCAATTACATTTGTATGTTTGAATGTCTAATATTTGTCTTGTTTTAATTCTTTGTTTCTTGTAATGATATACTGTAACACATGAAAACGAATGAGAAAAGCTTGTTTCAGGACCTGCATATTAATTTCCTATCTAAACAGGAATCTAGTCCACTCACTAATATGTCAAAAATTGTGTATTTTCGGCAACTACCTGCAAATAAAATCAACGACGAGTGAACAATTTAACCTCATGACATTATGCAGAATTTTCTTTACAAATTCATTCAAGTTAAAAATATATAGGTATCTGCTGCGTGATCCATTCGTGAGTGAATTTTTTATCTATTAATTTGCATTATGAATTAAAACCATCACAGTACAAGAACCGAAGTTCGCTTCTGGGCTCCTAGTTTTCTTTGACGACTTTCATCAGCCAGACTGTTCATCTTCCTATATTTCAGATATCTAATGGAAGTACTATAATGTTTACCTCCCTTCTTCGTTTCTTAAAAACACCCAAAAGTACAACACTGTGGCGTTATTCAAACCAAAACATACGAATATTCACAAGGCTTCTCATGGCAGCCCAGCAACGTATAGGACCAAGATGGCGGAAAGAACCATGTGACTCGATTTCAGCCAATCACGAGCTTCAGAAGGCGGCAAGCGGCGCGGAAAAGGATGGCCATACTTTCCCTATACAGAGCTTTAGTGCAGACCGTGACTGGAGCGCCTCAGTCTCCTCGGCCACCGCGGCCGGCAGAGGTCATCAGAACATGTGGTGTTACACTGCCGAGAATATAGAGAGATCAGAGGAACAGATGACAGGTCAATAAATGCAGAAGACACACTATACAACATAGTGAGAAACACTGAAAAATGGGAAGCAATCAACAAATTGGCAGACAACATCTCAGAAGCCACGATTGCTTAGTTTCAAAGAGGCAGACAAGCCCAAGTCAGATAAGAATATATTATACTGAAACCGCCACTGCAGTCTCAAAACAAATCCACAAGTGCAAACAGGATCTGGTGCAGCATAGCGTATACTCATCACAAAACTTATAGCATAAAATTTAATAAGTAATATAATACAACCTACTATTTGTTAAGCATATAGTGCAAATGTTCCCAAATGTCACAATAAAAGATCTACACTTAATTATGTCATGTGCACATTATTAGATGTGAAACATAAATATGTTCATTTGCTCTATTAGGAACATGATAAATGTAAGATGATAAATATTAAATGTTAAACATAAATATGTTCTTATGTATTATTAGGAATATAATAAATGTAAAATAATAAATATTAAGTATAAATATCCTCATTTTTAGCATTAAGGAAACAATAACTGTAAATGTAAAAGATCTTCATATGTAATATTAGAAAATAGTCAAAAACGCACATTTGTTATTTAATACTGCTATAAGAAAACAATAACTGTAAATGTAAAAGATCTTTAATGTAATATTAGAAAATAGTGAAGAACGCACATTTGTAATTTAATAATGTTATAAAAATGTAATCCCAATGTGTGCAATGAAACTGACTGTTATCTATTTATAACAAAATACCCATCTGTTAATCTCAACACGGTGATAATGTCTGTTGATTAACGAAACTTGTGACAATATGTAAATAATATAACCAATGTATAACGACTATCACATATACGTAAAATTGTATGGAGTCAATATTTGATATTATAGCTGTAAAATTTAACTATCGACACAATATTTGTTTTATAAATATTTTTATGTAATTATCAATGTATAAATCGCTGCAGATAATGTAACCATCAAAATGAGATTTATAATGAGATAAAAGTACGACCCGCCTCCACGTGGCGGGGAACACGGGCAACGGTGCGTGTGGCTGTGAGAGTCAGTGCATTCCAGAGTGCCATGCACTATGTGGTTGCTTTGACGCTTACTGCCAGACACAGCGGCTAACAGGCCGTACGACCCTTCGTAAGAAATTAGGTGTTGGGTCAATAAAGAGCAGCAGCAAGTCGAAAAAAATACCAACCCTTATCAAATGTTTGTTAAGCTTATGGGACTTAACTACGGGGTCATCAGTCCCTAAACTTACAAACTACTTATGAACTACCTTATACCAAGGACAGCACAAATATCCATGCCCGAGGGGGGATACGAACCCCCGACCGTAGCAAACCTTATCCTTCAAGTATTTAAATACTATTACAAATTAAGGATCCATCCCAACCTACCCCTTCCCCCCCTTTCACATCCAAACTATCGTCTCTTTTTCCTCGTACAACTTAACACTCCAGTCTTACTTTGGTGCCCAAGCGCCTGCTACTAATCGTGATACGTCGTATCCACACTGACAACAATGCAAAATGAAAGTCTCACCAATAAAAACAGTAGATATCACAGCCAAATTTATTTGGGAGATAACACGTTGTACAAAGATTCCACGACTGAAAATGCAGCCTCTTGTGAATTTAATGAAATCAACACCGAATGTTGCCGCCTATAACCGCTACTACACGTCTCGGGATTGAATTAAAGATACTCTTGATGTGTTGTTTCCACATAATGCCAAATCCTATCTGGCTTAGCAGCAAGTGGTATTTAATCGTTTGACAGTCAATGTCTAGACCGCTTTGAATAGGGAAGAGATCAGGTGAAAAGGAAGGCCAGGGCAGTCGACTGAAGATGAAGAAGCTTAAATATTGCGTGCTAGGTGTCATCGCATTTGGGGAAAAATAAAACTTATATATATATATCGGAGATCGGATGGTTGGGTAGCGCCTAAAACCGCCCAGATTATCGGATGAGCAACGAATTGGTCCAATAAAATCGCATCGTGTGTAGGTCCCTTAAGGGCCACCGCCGCTGGTGCTCGGCTGTCGGCATGGCTGCCTAACGAAGAGAGAGGGAGGGGGGGGGGGGTCCACCTGGTGGGCCTTCATCTATGCTGCGGCGAGAGGCAAGCGGAACCATTTGATCATATCATTGCAAATTGAGTTAGGATGTCAAGGGACCATGTCACACTCCAACTGTTTGATATAATACTGCAAAAGAATATCACAAATTTCCTAGTGGGGCAGGCCCCTGGGGCCCTTTAGAACGAGCCGCCCCTGACTAGACTGTTGAAACCGCTCATGAAATAAAGATGGTATTTAAAACGCGATATCGCCAATACTTGTTCATTATTACAACAGTTAATGGCCGCACCCTTCAACATGTCAATGCGCCATAAAATCGTCGATACGCGATGAGTCTGCCACTGTCGAAACCGACACACGCTGGTAAATGTCTCTTCTTCTTACATGAGACGCAAGACGATTGTCACAGAAACAATCGCCGCGCGAAAATGCTGTTGTGGTCTAAGGCACAATGTCACGGATTTACAAACTACTTAAACCTAGGTAAACTAACCTAAGGACAACACACACACCCATGCCCCAGGGAGGACTCGAATCCGACGGCGAGCAACCGCGCGCTCCGCAGCGGGGCGTAGCTGGCCGCGGTGGCCTAGCGCTCTGCGGCGCCCCAGTCACCGTCTGCACGGCCACTACGGTCGGGGGTTCGAATCCCCCTCGGGTATGGATATTTGTGTCGTCCTTAGTATTAGCTAGTTCATAAGTAGTTTGTAAGTTTAGGAACTGATGACCCCGTAGTTAAGTCCCATAAGCTCTACAAACATTTGAACATTTTGCAGCGGGGCCTCTTAGACCGCTCGGCTACTCCAACGCGGCGGTGCTATCCCTCCTTCGGGCTTGGGTGTGTATGTATGTGTTGTCCTTAGCGTAAGTTTAAATAGTTTGTAAGCGTAGGGACCATTGACGTTAGCAATTTGGCCCTTTAGGTTTACACTCATTTGCACATTTTTCAGATATAATCAACATTCAAATGGTATTTCTAAAGGACAGAACTCCGGTAAATTCTTTACTTTTTCGTAAGAGACGAATGGCGTTATTCCAATTTTACTTGTATACAGGGCCGTATTTATGCAGGTGCAACATATGCAGCTGCACAGGGCGGCAAAGTTTTGAGGCCGGCAAAATTTTGCCATCGAAAATAAATTTTCAAATATTATCTTAACGTTACTTGAATCACCATTATTCACAGTTTCGATTTCAGCAATACATTTTAAAATTCAGGTTGTGTCGATATGTGTCGTATCCACAGTTTTTATTATTTTTTTTAGTTTATTTATTTTTTAACAAATGAGTTTGAATCCCAGTTGCCAACGGGGTGGTGGCGTAAAATAAATTTCCGCACAGGGGCGTCGCATACCCTAAATACGGTCCTGCTTGTATACTTGGAATGAAGTGCTAACATCTGCATACACAAACACGCAGAACAGTTTTTACGAGTTTGACGTTTGTTGTATGTCACTGCGCTGATGATGGCCAGCAAAGCAAACGGCGCAGAGATTTTCCTGGTATCTCCCAGTCTCTCTGTGTTTCGACTATTACTTTCTGCCAAACCGATACGCCACCGTTCGGGCAGCGGGCGATAGCAAGGCGGCACTGCGACGCGCCCGCTGCGGACCGTAACGTCCTCGCCTCGTCTCGTCTCGAGGGCGCCACGCCTCGACGCGTTAAGAGAGCGGCCGCTGATGCGCCTGCGAAGTGCCCTCGAACGCGCAGCGACGGCGGAGAGGCGAGGCGAGGCGAGAGTCGATACGCGCCCGGCCGGGCCAGGCGCCCGGGCCGCCCCCGCTCCGCCCCCGCGGCAGCCGGCGGGGGTGGAGGCGGCGGAGGCGGGGGCGGCACTGCGCCGCGCGCGGGACGGGCCCGCCAGAGCCGCGGCAAGAAAGCATCGTCCACGGGGCCACGCAGACGCCCATCAGCTAGCGAGCGCGTGCGAGGTCACTGTCACCAGCCTTAAGCCCAGTTTTACACGATGATCGCGCTAGTAATGAACTGATCACATTGCGCGCCATCTAGCGACGTAAACGCAGAACTACCAATATTTTCTGAAAGGAGACAGCGTTTCATACCAGCTAGCAGTGGTGGCTGGTGACCAGAAATGATGGTAGTGCACTTTTTTCACCAATAAAAAATTCGGCCTCTCCAGTGTGGAAGCTCAACGCATTCCAAAAAAAAAAAAAAAAAAAAAAAAAAAAAAAGTGATATTGAGCCAAGATATCATGGATGTACATGAATCAAAAACTTCAAAGTCCCTGAATTTAGGCGAAAAATAATCGCACATCTTTATTAATAGAAGCGGCTTTAAGCTTAATGAGATTTAACTGGTGGGCATAGCAATGAATGAATGAAGCATTGGAAAAAAGAGCCTGCACTCCACATGACGAACTACTTATGACTGATGCACCATCATATGTTTTCGCTCTTAGTTTGTGTGGACAATTGTCCAAAATCTCACTTAACTGTTCTATGATGTGCGTTGCCAAAGTCTGGGCATCATTCTTTTCTGGTCCTATAAAATCCCAAAATCTTTCAACTAGTCTTCAATTAATGATGCGCCTATATATTATGGCCACCTAGAAAACACAGGCTACATCCCTGGTGTCGTCAGCTATTACAGCCAGAAACTTGGCACCCTTAATTTCGTTCCTAATTTCCTTTTGGCAGACTTGAAGCATGCATTGGAGGAATTCAGTCTGGATCATTTTTGAGGTACCTTTAAAAACTTCCGTTTTTCAAATGCGATTTAATACTGAATCTAATTATGCACTAAAATTAATCGAGGTACGAAAAACGCCAGGACTGGAAGATGATTGAGTCTCCTTGTGTCCTCTGATGGTAAATTCCAAACAACCACATAAACGAATGCAATTAATTATTAGGTTTAGCGTGTACTTATTATCTGTAACCTTTTGATTGTGCAATGCCACGGACCTTCTGTATTCACTGTCTAATTAAGTGGCTACATTTACAATGCCTAGACTTGCCAGATTCAAAACATTATTAACATGGACCGAAGAAAGTTCGTGTTTCCTAATTTTATCGTGAAGGTCACTGACTCCTTGTTTAGTCCGAGAAACTCTCCTCTAAATAATAAACAAGGAAACAAAATAAGGCGTTTTTCACATCGTAGCCACACAGCCATTCATACTTCATGTACAGTTCGGCGTTAAATTTTCTGTTGAATTGACTACTTTTCGTTTTAACTGTCAGTGAAATTGTCAAACTGGGAATCGGTCCACGTAGCCTCTTGATTTCCAATTTCTCTTCAAACCTGCGTAATTTAAAGGGCTCATAAACCAAGGAAATTACCTGATTCATTATTTCACCTTTTCGCTTGAGCTTCAAAATTCACTATACCACCCGCTAAACAATGGACACAACACTTAGTTACTTCTCTCGCAGCTACACGTGAACTGGTAAGAAGGCGCGAAAAGCCCGCGTCATTCGAAGGGCCGACAACTACGCTTGTCTTTGGGACAGTTCGGACTCTGTTTCTACGGCTGACAGGGTAGCTCGAGCGGGATGTGTATACACTCAAGGCGACTATAAGGGAACACTGTTGCCAAGCGTTGCCCCCGCAACCCACACACCCCCTGAGACACCTTAGTCGGCGTTTGCAGGCCGGCTGCAAACCCAGCCGCTGTCGGCGAAGTTCGGTCCACTCGGGAGCGGTCGGTGTGTAACAGCCCGGGCGTTTCAAAAGAGATAAATGGAGCGCTACTTCTCCCCTTGCATAGAATCTCTAACAGCAAACAGCGTTTAACAATATTATTATTCCAGGGGGTAGCGCAAACCTGCAAACCTATACAGGAGCCGCCCCTGCTAGCTAGTACGCTATAGGACAGTTTCTAAATTTACTAGTAGCGTCCTGGGCGCACATGCGCAAAAGTAAGTTCGCTGCGCCACTTTCATGTTTATGTACGGAAATAGCCGCGTCCTTATCGAAATTGCTTGTTTCTCTGCAGTCATACATCTATATCTATAAATGTGAATGTCTGTTCGGTGTACACTTATCACGAAACAACCATAAGACATAAAGAGCTAAAAATTTGTACATTTACTAATGTCTACCCCGGGAAGGCTTTAGGTACGGTTTTATGGCGATCGGATAGCTATTTATCTATCTATATGTATTAATGTGAATGTCTGTTCGATGAACGCTTAGCACGTCCGGACGACAAGACGCAGAGACTTAAATATTTGTACAGTTACTAATTTATACCTGAGGAAGGTTTTAGGCACGGTTTTATAGTGATCTGATAGATATTCAGAGCCGCGGTGGAGTAGCCGAGAGGTCTAAAGCGTCTCGCTGCGGGGCGCGCGGTTGCTCGCCGTGGAGGTTCGAGTCCTCCCTAAACTAACCTAAGGACATACACACACACCCATGCCCCAGGGAGGACTCGAACCTCCACGGCGAGCAACCGCGCGCCCCGCAGCGAGACGCTTTAGACCTCTCGGCTAAATAGTTTGTAAGCTACGGACTGATGACCACGCAGTTTGGTCCGATAGATCTACAAACATTTGAACATTTGAATAGATATTCAGTAATTTGAAGAATATAAAGGGAAATGCGGAAAAATAATTACTCTTTGAAAATTAGATTTACTCTTTGAAAATGATTTTAATGGTTGCATTGTTGCTTGAGGGTTGATAATGATAAAAGGGTGGAGTATATTGGGATGGAAAGTTATCAGTCTATATAAAATTCTACGTGTGTGTGTGTGTTAATATTTCGCTCTGCAGTGAAAACTACAGAACGCAAATGAATGGTCTGTGTAATTGTTGTCCGGAGTCTCCCGTTGTACATCATAGCAGTTCCATGCCGATAGCTATAAGGGGGTGGAAGATATGGTGGTTGAAAGTCATCGAATCATAAAAAATTCGGACTGAAGGCCAGCGATGACGTTTGCGACTCTATAGCAAGGAGATTACATACAGCGATACGTGATGTCACAGGCCATATCTTTGGTCTATGCGCGCTACAATGTCTTCAGCTCTTTCTCTGTAAGGATAAGCATACGAATAAGGAAATATAAGAATAAATAAATAAAGCAATAAAAAAGAAAATTCTTTTAATACATCTCTTTAAAAAAATCGATTTGACGTTTCGCGCATTACATCAAGTGGTCGATCTGTCATATTATTACAATCATTATTGTTGAATTTCGTGATTGGATTCTTCGGTACGAATGCATTTTTACGTGTGATTTGATCTCATAGCACACTACTGAAAGACAGCTTATTTATCATAATCAACCAACACGCGAGCGGAGCCGCCGGCCGCGATGGCCGCGGGGACTGAGGCGCTCCAGTCACGGTCTGCACGGCCACTACGGTCGGGGGTTCGAATCCTCCCTCGGGCATGGATATTTGTGCCGTCCTTAATATAAGGTAGTTCGTAAGTAGTTTGTAACTTTAGGGACTGATGACCGCGTAGTTAAGTCCCATAAGCTTAACAAACATTTGATTTTTGAGCGGAGCCGCGGGTTTAAGCTAGTCTTTCATAAATCGAGTGAGACAGACCAGAAACTGTGTTTTGATTGAGGCATACAACGGTAATGCAGAAAAGCCTCTATTTTCTACTAAGGTACAATTATCGTTATTTATCAAGAAATAATAGGAAACTGTTGATTTAAAAAGAACTTTGAATACGTATTGTTGATTTACGTTATATTATAAAAAGTCTATAATGTTGTAGCATGCCAGACAGAAATTTGCACTAAACCTCAAGAGCGTGATGAAGTTGTCTGAGGTCTTACTATGAAGGGCAAATTTAAATTTGTTTGCAGATTTCAACAGCAACAATTAATAAACAAATTCCTTGTGCAAAGTAAAGGCTTTTGAAAGATTCCCTGGCGCCAGAAAACGCTATGTTAAAGCGAGCCTGCAAAAAATAGCAATTACAGGAATAACTGACGCATAAGTTACACAAAGCTGAGAATGCAACTCTAGTATAAAAAGTATTTTGTTTCTTCAGCTTAGCGAAATACTTTCAGTATCGAATCTTTGTCGTTGGACGAATGAAAGCAATTTGGTAAAACACTCGATACTTATTCTTTAAAAAAAAAAAAAAAAAAAAAAAAAAAAAAAAAAAAAAAAAAAAAAAAAAAAAAAATCCGAATTCATTGGGGTTCTCCGGCACAAGTTACTTCATTATTAGCATGCAGTACACATTGTTCGTGTCTTCTTCTCAACCAAGGACGCATCCAACGTCTATTCCTTCTTCGCTGTTGTGTTCAAATAAACACCACAGCTCCTGCTACCGCCGACAGTGTGTGAACGTAAAAGCTGAATATTATCAGTTATGACATACGCACAAATGTAAACAATTCTCATATATAAACAGTAGTATAGCCGTATTTTCGCCTAGGTGCTGCTGTCAGTATTAATTACTTGTGTAGACGGGAGTTTATCGTGTAAACACAACCAAGCCTGTGTGATCACAGGTCATTAGTACCGAGTTAGTACGCTTGGAGCGCTGCAGTAGACCATAATCTTTCTTGTGAACTTTCGATCGTCGTGTAAACTGAACATTACAAGTTCGATCCCAGCCTGTTCCACACCATTGTCTTGCACAGGGGTCTCCAAATTCTAAAGCCCTTTCTATACGGGAAGTCAGAGCTCACAAGATTACCCATGATACACCGGTTGCGCCGTCCGCGTACCGTATAGACGCGCCCACTTGCACAAGATGCACGCATACGACCGCTAGTAGACGGAATAGGATGGACCCTATTCTCACGCGTATGGAAGTGCTTCGGGCATGCGCAGACGACCGAGTGTGGAACAGGCTGACTCAAGAACAGTCTTAAAAATTTTAGGAGGCGATACTATAGAGCAGAGGCTCTCAAACTTTTGAGTTACAGAGCACCTTTAAACAGTGGAAGTCAAGGCGGAGCACTAAATTTTGTGTCGCAGACATATATTGTATTTGGTAAATAAAATGAGGGTGTTATTGGCGAAGAAAAGTAGCTTTACAATTTAAGCATACAAGACATTAAGTTTAAACATTGCAAATGTTTGTTTTATCCAGGAATTTCAAATTGCACATAATATCACGCACAAACAAAAACAGTAACAAACATATACTAATACAAGAATTTGAGCATTAATTCATGAGAACAGGAGCTGCAGATCCACACCTTCTTACAGACACTCACATACAGGTATTTAAAGACATTTTTACAAGATTTTAGATGGTTCGAGAGCATAGTGCATAATGAGATTATGTTTTTAAAAGGCATCTGTATTTTGTTTTTGCAGAAACGTATGCAGGAACGTTATTCCAGATGAACAATTTTATCAGGTAAGATTTTAAACTTATATTTTAGCTTACACCAAAAGTCTGAGACAGATAACTTACTTTGAAACTTTGCAATTATCTCGGAATCTGACGCCAAATCAAGCAATCATTCATATTGCTGTTGTGTGATAGATTCTGGCTTGTCCGAAAAAGAATATGTTTTTAAACTCTCCTCAAGGAAAAACAAATCGCTGTATTGAGGTCTTTGCGCCATATATTTACTAAAAATAAAAATTACTAGTTTTAATAAGGTAACCCTTACCATTTATGCGGAGCACAGTTTGAGAAACTCTGCTATAGAGGATATGCAATAAAAAATCCATATAACATGTGTAAAACTTTTATTGAGTACATATTCCTACAAACTTAGGGCAAATGTAAATGAAGACATTTTCACTGATTTTTTTGCGTCGGTTCCTGGTAGAACAACATCATAACTGACTTCAAAGTACAATTTTGAGTGTGTTATACAAGTTCGTTTCCATTTAAGTTAATCGGTTTTCGGCTTACAAGCATTACTTGAAGCTTACCTCGGTGAAAGATCTACGTATAGACAGACTTCATACACTACGTTTACATGCAATACGTCTTCCGAAAGACGAAAACCGAATTTCGTAAACCGTTTTTCGCTGTCATGTTTACATGTTGTAGCCTGAATCGAATTTCCTAGCCCACTTAATATGACGGCTGAAAAGCAGCGGATTCAGTTCCTGATTTAGTTAGCACAATCGCTATTTTTCTTTACTTAAATACACAGATTAATTCCCACTCTAATAATGTTTATACCTTTATTTCCCTCTGTCCATATGTGCCGAAAGTTCTTAACAAGAAAATACAATCTGACAAGCCAAGAACGCATCAAAAACGGTTGCGTTTACATGGGCACGAAAATCGATTGTGTAACTGGAAAACCGCTTTACAGAAGTGGATTTAAAGAATCGCCGGCCGCGGTGGCCGAGGGGACTGAGGCGCTCCAGTCACGGTCTGCACGGCCACTACGGTCGGGGGTTCGAATCCCCCCTCGGGCATGGATATTTGTGCCGTCCTAGTTCGTAAGTAGTTTGTAAGTTTAGGGACTGATGAACCCGTAGTTAAGTCCCATAAGATTTACAAACATTTGAACATTTATAGAATCTGTTTTGGAGTGTTTAGATGACCATCCAAAAGCGGATTTGGGAAACAGGTTTACGAAATCCGATTTTGGAAGCCAATGTAGATGGGATGATAGACACCTGAGCTTGTTCATCATATGCACAGACGCTTCAAACCGCGCGGCCTGGAAATATTTAATCACCTTTTATAGATGAGGACGTTAACACATGTGAGCGACGTAGTTTCGCACGAACTGACGAAAATAATACAGTTTCACAGTGGCAGTCTAAAACACAAATAAATGTTTTAATAATTACAATAATCACAATACATCTGACAGTCTCTAAAAGTGACCTTAACTATGCGATTCATTTGCAACAAGTTGACAACAAACGAAATAAATACGTGAATCAGACGACTCGACTAACTCGTAGCGTGTAAAAGCTTCTTTGTAGTTCAAAAAATGTTCAAATGTTTGTAGAACTATGGGACTTAACTACGGGTCATCAGTTCCTAAACTTACAAACTACTTATGAGCTACCTTATACTAAGGACGGCACAAATATCCATGCCCGAGGAGGGATTCAAACCCCCGACCGTAGTGGTCGTGCAGACCTTGACTGGAGCGCCTCAGTCCCCTCGGCCACCGCGACCGGCTCTTTGTAGTTCGATCGTCTATCGCAAGGAGCGCTTGAGCTGACGACTTTCTTGTGCGTGTCGCACGTCCTGTATGGAAAGGTCTTAAGACCGTCATGCCCACATTTCGAATGTCAATAGGGACCGGATGACATAGTTTGGAATTATGAAAAACTGTAATACCAGACGTATAATTTTATAAGTGACGTCATCAAGATGGCAGGCATCCCTGTTTCAAGCGAGTACAACATGTCTGTTATCATATCCCTCAAACAAGTATAAGTAAAATGCGAACTAATTAACTCTTAACACGTAATCTACAAACACGATCTGCCGAATCTCAACTTTTATTTGACACGATATTTCCTCATAAAAAGACTACAACGAAATTTAATGGTTTTTATACAGTCATAAAAGTCAGTGAAAACTTCAGGTTATCATTATTACTGTTTAGCCTTGTTGTTTTGGTCTTCAGTCCGTAGACTGGTTTGATGCAGCTCTCCACACTACCCTGCCCTGTGCAAATCTCTTCATCTGAGAATACGTTCGGCTACCGACATCCTTTCGAATCTGCTTACTATATATTACTATAGTAGCTCAATTATGTGTGAGATATGAAATTTGCCTTCAGAGTTGAAAACTTTCTTTAATTGTGGCTCCAACATCGTCTGCTGCACGAAGAAAATATTAACTAAACATTCGACTCTCGACTTCCTTCTCTATTTAAATTTCGTAAATATCAGCAAGGAAAATTTTTATTCACACCTATGGATTGTGCCAAATGCTGATGAAGTTTGTTATAAGTCTTTGATTCCAGGGTAGTTCTCTTCTGAATGAAACTTCAAATACTCAGAATTCTTTAAACTTGTCATTCATTATGTCCTCAGCTTGCACATCAATGATTTCTATTTGCAGCGCCGTCTGAAATTCGTGCGCTTCATACAAAATCGATTCTGGTAAATTCAGGTTTCCTTGCAGTGCGCATCTAAATCTGAGACCCAGAAAAAGAAATCGTTATTCAGAAGAGACGTGATTTTGACGTTCTTTGACTGAGGCAATGCTCCAAGAAACCCCTCTCAGAGTTAAGCGAGCGAAAATCTCGCGCTAAATTACAAAAATTTACGCTCAAGCGTGGGCCGGATTAAAACACTTCGCGGGCCGTATTTTGGTGAACCATGAACTGTAGAGACGCCTCTTTTCGTTACAAAAGCCGATAGTACAAACATATACTGGTGAGAAACCTCTGCAACGGCCCGTTCAGGGCTGCTGGATGGCGGGGTTTACAGCATGCGACCTTTCAAATGTTTGTATAGCTTATGGGACAACTACGGGGTCATCAGTCCCTAAACTTACAAACTACTTATTCTAAGGACGGCACAAATATTCATGCCCATGGGGGCATTCGAACCCCCGACCGTAGTGGCCGTGCAGACCGTGCCTGGAGCGCCTTAGTCCCCTCGGCCACCGCGACCGGCCATGCGACCTTCCTATCGGTACTCACCAATAAGAATTGGGCAATACATAACTCAGGGTAGTGAAACGTTTATGGCTCGTTGTTTCTGTTCATAGGGGAGAGTTATGTATGTCAGCTTCTATGCCTTAAACAGCTACCCAATCAATTTAAACAAGATCAATAATTCAAATGTTCAAATGTTTGTAAATCTATCGGACCAAACTGCGTGGTCATCAGTCCGTAGCTTACAAACTACTTAAACCTAGGTAAACTAACCTAAGGACAAACACACACACCCATGCCCAGGGAGGACTCGAACCTCCACGGCGAGCAACCGCGCGCTCTGCAGCGAGACGCTTTAGACCGCTCGGCTACTCCACCGCGGCAAGATCAATAATTAATCTGTCATTTAGCCAGCCTATCAATCTGCATATGATGACGTGAAAATATATCTAAACAAACAAAAATTAAACCTCTGAATAACCAACAAAATGGATTCTAAGATAAAGAAGCGATTCAATCACGAAGTAATTCTTTATAAATAGACTTTATTTCTCTTTCTGGACATGAAAATGCGGAGGTGGTCCTGCTTTATACATCGGTAAATAAATGAATATTTCCCCAATTATTGTTCATGAGAGGCACTATAAGTAACACACGCACTCGAGAGTAAAAGTTCCAAATTATCACTCGTAAATTAGTGAAGTCCATCGAACACTGCAGTTCCTAATTAATCCGCGATTACAGTATTTGTTACAAAACACAGTTTGTCATCACATGTGTACACGATTCCTGATTTACCAAAGTTCCACAGCCCTACTACCGTGAGTAGTTTACAACTTTTACCAGAGACTAAGTTCTGCAGGCACAGTCCCGTAAATTTTCCAAGTCCACAAATGCCTATCTCTTCAAATCACAAGTTCGTAACGCGGCTTCAGACCGCCCAGCATCACAGCCTTTCACCACCACGTCGAAGTTACGAGTCCCTTCCCAAGCGTTCGAAAAGCGTGCTCTCCCTGCTCCCAAAATTTTATCCTTCCGCGTATCCTATACAATTTCCCTTCCAAAATATTATACATTTGAATATCACAGAATTAAATGCTTTGACGACCTCCCTACAAATGTTGTTTACATTTAACAAATATATATTTAACCATACTAAAAAACGGTAGAGACTGAAGCTCTTTGCTATTAAGCGTGGCGTCTCACTGTTCAAATATACTGCCGCCATCGAAATATAGTTACACAATTAATATTTAATTTATCACAGCTTTTTATACAAATATATTTAGTTCTTGTCAACAAATACTTATAATTGTTTATATATAAAATAAAGTTACTAAGAATAATATTAAATATAATAAAATACATACATAAATGTAATGCGTTTCGCTGGGTTCATGTTTTGTGTTTTTGTGGTGGAATCTATGTTCTGACAGAAGCAGAACAAAAGAGTAAAACATAATTTATTGAAAGAATATGGAAATTACGTGGTACGTCTTTTAAGATAGGTATCGTGGTGCAATGCTGCCCATTTGCTTCTTAAACTGTTACTGATAAACACTATGTATCAATAATTGTAAATATAAGTCTTATAATATTATTATTATACTACTGAAATTTGTCGGCTTTTTATCTGGAAGGGATATTGAAATTGTTATTACGGCGTTTGATTGTCACAAGTCTTTTGAATCCATTCATATAATTATATTTGCCATATGATCATTCCCTGATTCTATATGGATTTTTAGAATAATGTGTGTGGCTGTATTGTATTTCAGTTGCAATCTGGGAAAGCCGCCCTCACTCAACCAAGAGCATCGTTTCCGGTTTCTGAGCACATTAGGAAAACCCTGACTACCTGCATCCTATTCACTAGGTCCAAACTTTTAGCCGGCTGGGAAACCCAACAGCCTGGCAAAACCCACCTTTCACATGGAAACAATCAGCTTCCCCCTGTATCTGTAATGTCACAAGCAGACATGATGGCGCTGGTGCGGAAAACTCGGCCATGTGATGGACATCCCCACCACCGCTTCCCCTCAAACGTCAGTACAGAAAAACATGTGACACCCCACAACATTTTGGGACTGTCTCGCGGCAGTACGGAGTTGGCTGTTCCTACTTTTAGCTACCAAAAGTTGATGTCACGTGACTATAGCGCCGGATCTAACGGCGAGCAAACCAGGGTATCTGCACCATAAGGCACTATCGGGAGGGGGGGGGGCAATAACTTTGGGCCCCGGTTGGAAAACGTAGATTCGGCAGTGCGCGACTGTCCCACTTGAACGTTTGGCTGCAGTGATGCCCCTGGCGGAAGTTGCCGTAATCACTGAAGGGTTCAGTTTAGAATGACCTGCGTAATTCCAATCTTATGTTTTAGTCGTTTGTCTATAATAATAATAAAGGAGTAAAATTTACGTAGTAGTCCGACATTGCAGTTTACATAGTTTATCTATGACATGTGCACCGAAATACTTAACGGAAATATGTTTATTGTGTTCCCTTTTCCCCTTTGAATATCCAGTGGCTTAAAATATGTCGCCCTTCAAATCCTAGACCTTGGCCTCACCCTTGATCGCTCCCTCTCCTGGACTCCACACCTCCGCACTGTCCGCCAGAAAACACTCTCCTGTCTCAATCTACTAAAATTCCTTACCTGCTGGATGTGGGGTCTCAGCCGCTCCACCATCCTAAACACCTACCGCTCCCTCATGCGTCCTGTCCTCTGCAGCTTCCATCCCACCTGGATTTCCGCTCCCTGTTCCTATTTAAAAAAATCTCCAAATCCTTGTACGCCATGCCCTCCGCCTCGCCTATCGTATCGGGCTCCCCTCCCCCATGCGGATCCTATATGACCTTATCCCTCTCCTACAATACATAGAACACATCCGGATACTATACACCAACCACAAGATAGACTCCCATAACTCCCTGATAGACCCCATCCTCACGAACTCTGGGACTCTGCCACGCCTTTACCGCTGCATCCCTCCCTCCCTTCGCCTCCACACTCTCCACCTCCTTTCCCAGGGTAACTTCCGCCAACCCCCCCTTCCAGATGACGCCCTCCATCCTGCAATATACCCGTCCTACCAACCCTGATACCTTCTCGAGGATAAAGCGCCTCCCTCCCCTCCCTCTCTTATTCCCTCCCCCTGCTTCGTTATTCCTCTTCCTGCACTGCAGTCCCTACGCCTCCTCTCCACCCTCTCTCCTTCCCCTCCTCCGCGCTTTCCACCCTATCCCTATGACGTCAGTTTTATCAGTACCTCATTCAGTGCTGTGTGTGCACTGCTCTGTGTGTTTTATCTGCGTTCACCCTATACAGGCAAATGTCGCATCGTTTGTTTTTAATACTATGTCTCCGAGTGCTCACTGTCTTGTTTTGATGTCACGATGCATGTTTTTAATGTCACCGTGACTCTGATTTAACTGACTATATGTGTTCTTATCCATCTGTGAAGACTGCAAGTACTTCAAGTTTTTCTTCGTATCTATATTTTAATTCACCACAGTTTAACTCCTTTTCATGTTCTCTGCCATGTTTTACTGTTTCTCTTGGCTGAAGAGCAGCACTTCATGCTGCTGCCAGCCTACTGGCATGTTTGTGCTGGTGTGAAATACAATAAAGGAAAAAAAATCGTAGACTGCCAGGTACTTGGCCTCGCCCTTCCGTTCCCCACGCAGATCCTCTAAGACCTTTTTCCTTTCCCCCACCTCCTCCAATTATCCGCACCTGCTACATCATTCGTCAGCTCAACTCCTACAATCCCCCTGGTGTATGCTCCCCTCCACCATCCACCAATCTGGGCCTCTGCTACACCTCCACTGCTGCATCCCGCCGGCTGTACCCCTTCACACCCTCCACACCCTATCCCGTGGAATTTTACACACCCTTACACCTTTCCTCTCCTGGATTATCCATCCACACTGAAATCTACTCATTGTACCAACTCTAATGCCCACCCTCTCCCTCCCATTTTCCCCTCTTCCAGTCAACTCCCACTTCCCCCTCCCGCTGCCCAGATTCTCGTTCCCCCTTCCTCATCCTACTCCCTCATCTCCACCTGCCCCCATCTCTCACCTCCCTTCCTCCAATCCGACTGCACCAATGATAGTGAAGTTTTAGCCAGTGCTGTTCTTGTGCTTCAGTGACATTTTAGCACTGCTTCACTGTTGCTCCCGCCGAATATGGCCGAACAGTCGTCTGCGCCTGTGTTTTTTCTCGTCGTCCTTAAGTGTGTTGTGTTTCCGTTACTCATATGTTAACCCCTTCACTCCTGAATTATTTTAAAAATGGAATGCACTTTTTCATGTCCACAAGACCTTATCTATTGTATATTTGAGCAAAATTAGAAGTTTTTATACTCGGTTTCCGTAATAAAAAAGTCAAATAAATTGGACACCGCCTCTGGAAGGCAGTTAAGGGATCTGAAATAATAAGTCAACAGTTATACATGTCACTCAATATTTATCATGCAACTTATATCACATGGTGGAATCTGTGCAAAATTCATAAATTAGTACATAAAGTCAGTGGCGGACTAAAGCTGTCGGAGACCCGGGGCGGCGGCAAAACAAAATGAGGCCCCCCGTCCACCTGGAAATATATGTATTAGGCCTACTATAAGAAACAAACTTTCGAGATTTGGAGGACCACCTAGGATGAGAGGTACGGGAGAGTCTAAAAGGAATAGACTTCAAGATTTGGAGCCCCAGATGCCAAGGGCGATAAAATTAAATAAATCTGTGGTGTCGCAAAAGTCCGAAGTGCGCGCCACCTACTTTCGCCGCGGGCCGCCATGCACGCACGGCGCGGCGTTCTTACGACGTCAGCCACGAGCGCCCTCTGCTAGAACTCCGCTCATGACCACCACTGAACGACATTGTTCACTTGGGACTGAGATAGGAACCAGTTAACACTTTGGAACCTGATAGGCACTTGGCAGGACTCTAGCACAATTATGTATCAGCATTCTGCAGTACTGAGCTATGTAAAAGTTAAGTATTGTATAAATTCTGTGCAATATATATCTCGTTTTAATTTACTCTTGTGTTTCTAGTTTCTGCTGTCCCACTGGCTGCTCACCACCGTACCTGCACAAGCGTGCATCCTTTATTCCTGTGTCGGTTAAATTCTAATCGGCCACCGACACCTACGACGGAAACGAGACACAAAAGCGGCGACGAGGCTGGGACACAAAAGTGGTGACGAGGAGTGATAGACGAACCTTGGACCAGCCCGCTTGCAGCAGCCAGACAGCAGCAGTCGGAGCACGCAGAAATTGCTCCGGCCACCCACCCTTATTATAAGATTTTTGGGGGAACTTATCCTGTTACGTGTTTTGTGGACTTTTTTGTTGCAGAGCGTCCTCTTTCATATTGCATTTGTGTTTTGTACTAATTTACTTGTATGCGTGGCGCCTAATCGGTCAGCATGGCCACTACCCCGAACCCAAACTTAATGGAAATTATTCAGTTACAGACGGCGCAAATCACGCAACTACTCCAAGCAGTGTCCCAGCTGACAGCGCAAGCAGCTAACCAACAACAACAGCCGCTGCTTCAGCAGCCCACACCAGCCGCTGCACCACTTCCTACGTTCCGCCAGTACAACGAACGTGAGGAAGAATGGAGCGACTACTTCGCACAGTTTCAAGAACTCGTCGCGGCTCATCAAATTACAGGTCAGAAAGTGAAGCATCTGTTATTATCTGTAGTGGGCCCCCAGACCTTCGTATTATTGCAAAAACTATTCCCTCACGCATCTCCTCGTGATGTAGACTTTGAACAAATAGTAGATGCACTGAATGCTCATTATGAGAGAAAAGTTCTCGTAGCAGCGGCGCGGTACCGCAACAGTCACACCAGGCATGGATTACGGAATTGAAGGGCTTAACCCGCCAATGTAAATTTACTTGCTCTTGTGGACTTTCTTATAGTGACGTGATGTTGAGAGACGCTATCACTCAGAACATTCAGGACGCCAGAATTAGGGCAGCAATTTTAAAACAGTCTGACCCCTCATTAGACAGTGTACTGCAGCTTATAGAAGCGCATGATACCTTCGACTTAGCAGATGTAGAAATGCAAAGCCACAGTGTAAATTCAGTGCGCCGTAACGGACGCTTTCCTAGCTGTAGTTCTCATTTTAGCCCTAGTGATTCTTTAAATTCTACAGACAGTGAACAGTAGCCAGTGTAAAAGTGCGACACAAAGGTCGCCCCGTCGTGTTAGAAACAGTAATTTGAATAATGGGCGCCAACGCCCATTTCAGAAAAATGTTCGTAAGTCTTGCCCTCAGTCTGTATCTCGCCACAAACGCGCGCAATGCCCTACTCGCAACGCAAACTGTTATCAATGTGGTAAAACAGGACATGTACAGTCTGTGTGTATGCAAATTAAAAACTCAAAGAACGGTAACATTAGAAACAGTGCTTCGCAAAGTGCGAGAACAGTGCATTCAGTAAATGTCATACACGCTGTGGACTTGAACAGTGGTTTGCTTGAATCTAAAATGCAAGATATTTCTTCTGCACCTACTTCTAAACTATGTAGTGAGCCACGTCGCAAGCGCCGTCGAGCGCGTAAAACTGTGCAACAGAAAAGGGTTCGGGACAAGCAAAATGACTATGTACAGTGCAATCCTGTAGTGAACGTAGTGCCTTCTACAACTTCTCCTTGTAAAAGTGCCCAGTACTGTGTAGTTAGTGACAGTAGTCTTGGTGTAGCTACTCAAAGTAATTTTAGTGCAGTAGCCTCGCATTGCGCGGACGCCGATCCGGCGGTAGTGCCATCTAGTGACAGTGTTGTTAATCCGCTGCGTGCCGAGTCTCCGCCGCTTACTTCACTACGCGGCCCGCACATGCGCAGCAAACAAGCTGTATTAGACGTTGCCCACATTCGCGCACCTGTCGAGCGCCGCAAGCAAAAACTTTTTGTGACTCTTTACATAGACAATAAGACTGTGTAGTTTCAGCTTGATACTGGTTCCGCTGTCACATTAATGAATAAAGAAACTTATGAATTCCTGGGTTCGCCAAAATTGTCGCCGTGTCAACAAGTGTTAACAGCATATACAGGTCAAAATATTCCCGTGTTAGGAACGTGTAGCCTGCCTGCCTCTTTTCAAGGTGTAACAAAAACAGTTGCTTTTGTAGTTCTTCAGGCCAAATCTACACAGAATATTTTTGGACTAGATGCATTCGACTTGTTTGGCTTATCAATTCAAAGAGATGTGCTTCAAATTTCGTCAGTAGTGCCTCAGGACAAAATAAATGCATTGTGTGAAAAATGCAGTGACTTGTTTTCGCCGGAACTAGGTTGTGCAAAAGACTTCGTGGCACATGTAACTTTAAAAGAATCTGCAGTTCCAAAATTTCGTAAAGCTAGACCAGTGCCTATCGCAATGCGTGATACAGTTGCCGAAGAACTTAATCGTTGGCAAGATAGTGGGGTGATTTCTCCTGTTTCTGCGAGTCAGTGGGCCTCGCCTATAGTAATTATACCAAAGCCGTCTGGAAAACTTCGTCTCTGTGCGGACTTCAAATCAACAGTGAACAGTCAAACAATTGTGGACACTTATCCCCTGCCCAGACCTGAGGAACTGATGGACAAATTAGGACAGTCTCGCTTCTTTTCTAAGATTGATTTAGCAGAGGCATATTTACAGATTCCGCTTGATGACGAGTCAAAAAAGTTTTTCCTCATTAATACTCACATGGGCCTTTTTCAATTTCAACGCCTACCCTTTGGCAGTTCTTCCGCCCCCGCTATTTTTCAGCGCTTTTTTGAACAGCTGACAGTTTCTGTACCGTGTTGCTCGAACTATTGAGATGATATTGTGGTATCCGGACGTACAGTTGAAGAACATTTAGCAAACCTGGAGTGCCTTTTCAAAGTTTTGATTGCAGCAGGCCTACGTTGTAATAAAGCAAAGTGTTCGTTTTTTCAGACTGAAATAGAGTACCTAGGCCATGTGATTAATGCCCAAGGAATCCATCCCTTACAGTCACATCTTCGAGCAATCAAAGAACTTGCCTCCTCCTAAGAATGTGCATGAATTGCAGCTTAACTATTATTTCAGATTTATTCCCAATGCCTCTCAGATTGCAGCTCCACTGCATCGATTACGTAGGAAGAATGTTCCTTTTGTATGGTCCAAAGATTGTCAGGTTGCTTTTGAAAAATTAAAGTCTGCACTACTCAGTGATGTGTGTTTGATTCCCATTGACCCTCAGAAGCCTGTAGTGCTAGCAGTTGATGCCTCATCATACGGTCTGGGTGCAGTATTGTCGCATCGTATTGGATGTCACGATCGTCCTATTGCCTTTGCATCCAAGCTACTGACAAATTCTATTTGTTGACAGACCACAAGCCTCTCACGTCGTTGTTCTCACCCACAAAGCCAATTCCGCCACGAACGGCACAAAAGCTTCATAGATGGTCCTTGATATTGTCTAATTATCAGTATGAGATTTTGTACCGACCTACCACTAAACACGCCAACGCGGACACACTTTCCCGACTTCCGGTTGGCCAGGATGTGTCGTTTGATTCTTCGGAAACGGCGTGTTGTCATATAGACTCCAGAGATGCTTTCACTGTCGCAGATTTCCCTTTGAACTCTCGTCGGGTTGCACAGGAAACCTAAGTGTGGTAGCACGTTTTGTTCGTTTTGGTTGGCCTGCCAGAGCCAAAGACATTGAGCGGCCTCTAGTTCGACGTTATTTTGCACAACGTCATGCATTATCTTTAAGTCAGAGTGTTCTGTTGTTACATACGGACAATGAGCAAACAAGAGTGATTGTTCCTCGTTCCCTGCAACGAAAAGTGTTACGCCTCCTGCATCAATGACATTGGGGTATTGTTAGGACAAAGCAACTGGCCAGACGTCATTGTACGTGGGTTGGTATGGACGCCCAAACAGCCATGCACGCACGGCGCGGCGTTCTTACGACGTCAGCCACGAGCGCCCTCTGCTAGAACTCCGCTCGTGGCCACCACTGAACGACATCGTTCACTTGGGACTGAGATAGGAACCAGTTAACACTTCGGAACCTGATAGGCACTTGGCAGGACTCTAGCTCAATTATGTATCAGCATTCTGCAGTACTGAGCTATGTAAAAGTTAAGTATTGTATAAATTCTGTGCAATATATATCTCGTTCTAATTTACTCTTGTGTTTCTAGTTTCTGCTGTTCCACTGGCTGCTCACCGCCGTACCTGCACAAGCGTGCATCCTTTATTCCTGTGTCGGTTAAATTCTACTCGGTCACCGACACCTACGACGGAAACGAGACACGAAAGCGGCGACGAGGCTGGGACACAAAAAAATCAATCAAAATAAAATAAAAATAAAAAGTGGTTTCGAGGTATCTGGAGCCCCCCGCTTAGTTCGCCAGTGCATGAAATAATTTCAACTACTGATATCGTGTCTGACACACTCAGCAATGGGTCAGCCATGTTCATCGTAGCACGCCTTTCTAGTGACAGATGGCAGCAACAAGCACGAAACTAAAAGCGACAGATATCCAGTACACAGGCCACTGGGTCTCAAAATAAAGCGAAATCGTATGGAGTTCTAAAATTAATAAAAAGTCGAAGTCAAATATATTGGGTGGCAGGTATGAATGGGTTAACAACGTGGCTTCTTTTATCTCTTACATGTGGATTTTAACTGCGTGTTATTTGTGATTTTGCCTGTTTCCATTGCAATACGCCTTTTGTATTTGTAAAAACGCTTATTTCAACCTCTGCAAATGTTTGTTTTCAATCTGCTGTTTCATTTGTATATGCTATAGTCTGAAAAACAGTGCAGAAGGCTGCTGCCAGCTAGCCCATACCGCGGTTAAAAATAAAATCAAAATAAAACAAAGTGGCGAAAAAGTTAACGTTACGTAATACTTCATATCATTTTACCGCCAACATAGATTCACTGTTCAACCTGATTTACACTCCAGATGACTGTTAATATGTCCAAAATTTCAGGTGTAAGCCTTTCACTGTCACATCAAGCTAAAACATACAAGATTCTTAAATGATTAACAAGTAAACCATTAACTGCTGTTTATTTTCAGATGTGCCTAAGGATTTCGATTTCGTAGACAATGTCTAAATTACAAATTTCCATTTGCACATGCAGTGATTAAACTTAATTCACCATAGTCATTTATCTTCCAAATTCACAGTCACAAATACGGTTATAAAAATTACGCTGTATGTGTGAGAAAGTATTTTGTCTCAGAACATTTCATTAAACTTTTTACATAGAAAAACTGAAATACTGTAGCATGACGGAATCCCTGAATTTTTCATATTTAATTCTTCTACATTGCAATATAAATATGATAAATTCCATTATTTTTTTATCATCATCTATACACTGAAATATTTTACCGAATCTTAAGTAGACAAATGACAGTATTTCAGTGTGCAGTGAAATTTCAAAATGTTCGAATGTTTGTGAAGTTATTGGACTTAACTGCAGTGGCCATCGGTCCCTAAACTTACAAACTACTTAAACTAGCTTATCCTATTAACAACACACACATACACACACATCCATGCCTGAGGGACGACTCGATAGGTCATGCTCTATTAGTAATGCCTGTCAGCAAAATTGTATATGTCCTGATGTTCAATCTGTTTATATTAGCGTTGCCACATTAAGCTTTCAACTTCTAACCTATGTCACTTGTTCATTATTAATGCAACTACATACTAGCAAAATACAATATGAATGTAAAATATAATTTAGTCCATTTTATACTTTTTATGTATACGCAGTGTCTCAAACCAAAGAACATTAATTAGTTAAGTGCGACATCTACTATTTCCATCCTCTTTGCACCACACTGATGTTTATATTTTGTGAAAATTGTGACGCCAAGTGTAGCAACATGCTGTCATGTGTAAAAATCTTCAGTGTACAATGCACAACACGGTTATGCTAATACCTATAAAAACGCAGTAAGTATATACAATATAACAACCTAACGTTTAATTCCATTTCATTCTGTTCCCTATTACTAAAGTTCAGTAATTTTGCCAGAACCACCATCACAGCATGAACCTATACATGGTGAAAGATACTAAATGTTTCTGTAAAATATCCACTGATGATCAGCCTGCAGTGGCTTGAAAACTAGTTGTGGAATAAAAAAAGGCATAAAAGCAGCTGGTTGCAATTGTTAGCCAATATAAAATGCCAATTTACGCTACAGCTGCAGTTGGCATCCAACATGGATATTTTGAAATTACAGTTATTTTCATTCGCTGTACCGTGTTTGGTTATTTGGCCATTTGCACGAGTGTAGTATTTGCTGCTGTCAATTTTTTACACATTATTCTGCTTGAATCTTCTTTGAAGCGTACCTTTTGGCCCACTTTAGGTTACGGTAGTAACGCTAAAAGTGGGCCTTTGCGATCGTCTTTTGACAGCTCGAAATTTAAATGAAAATAACGGCTTAACTATTCATTTGACACAAAAATTGAATAACCGAATTTGTAGAGGAGAAAATTCTCTACAACTTTGCGCTGTTATGTTTTTTCATATCTCGTAGCGTTTCAAAGATATTTGCAAAAATAACGGCGATTTTGGGATGTGTTTCTGTCTGTCTGCTCAAGTGTTCCGTAACGTCCGTAACGTGTTTCTTGTTTTTAAGACGAACCGTTCAACCGATCAACACCAAATTTTACAAACACCAGAGACCAGAACCTCCCTTTAGCAATTTTTTCGGACAAAAAAATACGGTAGTAAAACCAAAAAAAGCCGTTTGTAATATAATTGTAATTGCAAACGAACCGTTCATCTGACACGAAAATTGAATAACCTAATTAGGAGAGGAGAAAATTCTCTACAACTTATCTCCCTTATTTTTCTTCATATCTCGTATCGTTTGAGACATATTTTCAAATAATAACAGAAATTTGACACCCTTCATTGAATTAACGAAAACCAGCCGTTCGGAGATGTTACGTGACATTCCACGCATATTTGATGATTTTCTTATTGTAACTTACACGTTGTTATTTAAAAGCAACGGCACACTGAGGAATTAACAAAAACACATCGTTCTTCGTACGATAAATGATAATCTGATGTCTACAAATGCCATGTTAACATCAGTTAACAACGGGCATCTATAGTATGAGATTAAAGAACTTCTGCTTTGATTTATAGCCGTAGTGCCGGGCGCCGTGGCTCAGCGCGTGGCTCAGCGGGCCCGGTCAGGGGGCTAAACGCCCCCTGTAATAAAAAAAAGCTGAACGAACCATTCAACGAACAGTCACGAACTAATTGAACGAACGACCGCGAATCATAGATCTACGTGATGATGAAAAAAAAAAAAAAAAGAGAAAAAAAAGCTTAGTGGGCAAGGTGCTGGACCCTCTCCGGGGGACATCACCTTGACGAAGCACTGTCCGTGCGGGTGGAGAGGCTTGCGTATCCGTGTGAAGCAGAGGGCTATACCGAAGGTAGAGAACATACTGCCGGAAAGGCCTCGGCTGATGGATCAGACCAAGCGTGTCCCACAACGTCCCGTCTTCCTTATCCTCTCCCAGTCCTTTACCAATTCCTTTCCCAACCCAAGGTGTGATGCGATCCGTGCCGAGGGGTGCGTGGCACATGGGTGGATGTGTCTCGAACGGAGCCTCAGGGATACCGGGCGACCTCCCTGAGTAAGTAGCCTTGCACCACGCGGGGTTATCGTGGTGTGGACCATATAAATCCCCAAATCTCGTGGGACAAAGATGAACACAGAGAAAGAAGGTATTTTAAAAGAATCTGAGACCTCAGATACTCAGACATCGGGATCAGGACCGATGGAGTGCACTCCTACTTCTGAATCAGGGTCTAGACCTGAGCAAGAAGTGGGAACTGTAACAGACGTTGGACCAGATTAGGATTAAGGCCTTGTTTGGGCCTTAGAGGAGGAAACTTCTCAAGGAACAGAAGCAAAAGGAAGGAAAAGAATGGCTTCCTAAGCATAAGTGGAGGGAATCAAAAGGGCTTGAGCCCAAGACCTCCAAAAAGAAACTGTCTCAGGTCGAAGGGGATACACAGACCCCCTCAACTTCAAAGACAGGTGGCAAGAGGGTTAGGGAGGAATCTAAGACTCCCTCCTCTCTGGACAAGCGTGATCCTAAAAGGCTGATGCAGGAAATAGGGAAACAGACCTATAGTACTGCAGTCTCGGTCTTTGGAATGGTGGTTGTCCAAGAAGGATACCCACTAGTGAGCATCACCTCGCAGCAGGAGGAGCTCGTGCAGATGGCCCTCTTTGAAGAGATTCAGGGGGAAGCTGGTCCAGGACCCAAATTCAGGAGGGTCTATCTAGATCGCGGTGCCCTCATTTTTGTCTGCGAGGGGGAGCACTCAGCAGAATGGCTTAAGGACAAGGTGCCCATGACATCCCTGTGGGAGGACGCGAAGCTGCTGGTCAAGACAGCAACCGAACTCCTGAAGACCGCAAAGGTATCAATATGGGTACAAATGTTCAAAATGTTCAAATGTTTGTAAAGCTTATGGGACTACGGGGTCATCAGTCCCTAAACTTACAAACTACTTATGAACTACTTACGAATTAGGACGGCACAAATATCCATGCCCGAGGGGGGATTCGAATCCCCGGCCGTAGTGGCCGCGCAGACCGTGACTGAAGCGCCTCAGTCCTCAATATGAGTACCAAAGATCCTTAAGGATGTCCCTCCAAAGATTCTGTTCGAGAAAATAAGGGTCCAAACCCAAAAGTCTCGACAGAGGATTGGAGGGTAATTAACCAAAAGGTCGTACCGGAAGGACGAACCCTGGTGGTGGAGGTCGGAAGGTCCCTGAAGGCAATGCGAGAGCAAAGCCTGAAACTGTTTTTAGGGTTCTCGCAGGTCGCCATCAGGGTACTCAAAGATCTTAAAGGCAATAATGGCAGCAAGATGGGGACTGGAAGTGCTGCAGATAAACCTGCAGCACAGTAAAGGGGCCGCTGCTGCCCTGAGCCGTCGCCTGGGGAGACAGGAGGTGGACGTGGCCCTGATACAAGAACCCAATTAATACAAAGGGGGTGTATCGGGCTTCGGTGGTACTGGAGGTAAGCTGATTTATGCTAGAAATCTAAAAAATTCCAGAACATGCATTAATGTTAGAAATGGAATCCCTTTCATACCAATGATGGATTTTTGTTCCAGGGACCTGGGGACCATCAGGATGCAGCAACGTGAGGTATCACGAGTGAAATTGTTTTGGTCTCAGCATACCTCCCTTACGGAGACAGCTCACCTCCTTCTTTGGAAGTGAGGAGACTGACGGAAGCCTGGGATGTGATGCCAATGCCCACAATCTATTGTGGGGCAGCAAGGACACCAACAGTAGAGGTGAGCACCTTCTTGAATTTCTCCTATCTAACAACTTGGAGATCCTGAATAGGGGTGATGAACCTACATTCAGGAATAGTAGAAGGGAAGAAGTAACTGACATAACTTTTGGTTCCATGATGATGGGAAGTTACGTCAAACAGTGGCATGTGGTCCTGGAGCCATCCTCATCAGATCACATGTATATTAAATTCAAGGTTGAAATGGGAACCAGACAGACCATGGCCTATAGGAATCCCAGGAAAACGGACTGGGAGACATATAGGAGAGACCTTAACTTCAGCCTATCGGAAATTAAAACTTCGATAAGGAATCCAGCAGAGTTTGAGGAAATAGCAGAGACCGTAACCTCTGCTATAGTGACCTCATACCAGGACAACTACTCAATCACTAATAAGTGCACAAATAGGAGTGTGCCTTGGTGGAATAATAACCTGTAAATGCAAAGGAAACATGTACGAAGACTGTTTAACCTTGCGAGGCGCAAAGGACAATGGGCAAAATATCGTGAGGTCGTTGTCAATTACAACCTTGCCATCAGACGGGCAAAGAAGGCAACCTGGAAGGTATTCTGTGAGGAAGTGGAGGGCACGGCTGCTCAAGCGAGACTTCATAAAATCCTCACTAGAGTACCAACTAATCCAGGAGGAACAATGAGGAAGGAGGATGGGGAGTATACAAAGACAGCACATGAAACGCCAGAACTGCTCCTCAAGACTCACTTTCCTCAGTATACTCTGGGGGATAACTCAGACCAGAATGCGATTCCAGAGAGACAACGGTTCTCAGGTATTCGCAAAGAGGACTGGGATCTGGCCAAGGAGTGTGTCGATTTCAGTAAGATCCGATGGGCGACGGGAACATTTCAACGATTCAATTCACCTGGCCCCGATGGAATCTTTCCAACTCTCCTGCAACAAGCGGGAGAAAATATTATTAGATTCCTATACAGGTTATTCAGGGTTAGCCTAGCAGCAGGAATCATTCCCAATGCCTGGAGGGCAGTGAAGGTTGTCTTCATTCCAAAGCCAGGGAGAATTGATCATACCAAGGCCAAGGATATGAGACCAATCAGCCTGTCCTCCTTCATTCTTAAGACATTGGAAAAGCTGGTTAATGTGCATGTTGGAGAAAGGAGGTTAAGGAGGGCTCCTCTACATTCAAACCAACATGCATATCAACCAGATAAATCATGTGAGACAGCTCTCCACCAACTTGTTGGGAAGGTGGAGAAAGCACTACACTTTCAAGAAATAGCCCTCTGTATCTCCCTGGACATTGAGGGGGCTTTTAGCAATACGACCTTCGATTCCATGGTTAGGGCAGCAGAGGTGCATGACCTAGGGACCACTATATGTAGGTGGACTAGGGCCAAGCTCAGTGGAAGAAAGGTAGAGGCTACCATGATGAATGAAAAAATTGTAATCAACACCACTCGGGGTTGCCCGCAAGGAGGAGTTCTTTCCCCTTTATTGTGGAATCTAGTGGTGAATGATCTCATTGGAGAATTAAACTCTAGGCAGTACTTTTGCCAAGGATACGCAGATGATCTTGTCATACTTGGCAAACTTGCTGACACAGTGAATAATATGGCACAAGGTGCTTTGGACATTGTGCAAGACTGGTGCAGAAAACAGGATCTGGGGGTTAGTCCTAAGAAGACTGTTGTTGTACCATTCACAAGGAAACATATCCAACACTCAAGTTGGAATCTAAAGCTTTTCAATGAAGCGCTACCTGTGAAGGGGACAGTGAAATATCTAGGGGTTACCCTAGATGAGAAACTGACATGGACCCCTCACATTAGGAATATTTGCTCCAAGGTAAAAGGTACTTTAGTAAGTACCAGGAGAGCTTGTGGCAAAAATTGGGGCCTGAGCTCCAAGGGTATGCACAGGATATACACCACAGTGATTAGACCCAGGATCACCTATGGGGTGGTCGTGTGGTGGAAGAAGGTAGAACAGCAGGTTGCTGCTAAGGAGCTTGGTAAGGTGCAGAGACTAGCCTGCTTAGCCATAACAGGTGGTATTAGCAGCACACCAACTGCTGTAATGGAAACCATGCTGGATATGCCCCTTTAAACCTTTGGGTCAAGATGGAGGCAGCAGCTGGTGCCTACAGACTCAAAACTGTTAACAACTGGAACTCTTTGGGATATCCAGAATAACACACTAAAATAGTGAGTGAGGTAAATATAGGAAAGGTTGGGGAAATGCCAGCTGACTATATTATAACCCCATACTGCTTCAACAAGCCTTTCAGTATAGCAATTGGAAGTAGGGAGCAGTGGGAGAAAATAGTTCGACAACGTACGGAGGATATTGTCTGGTTCACTAACGGGTCGGAATCAGACCAAGGCGTTGGGGCTGGGGTATACGGGGTGCAGCCAAGACTGGAGGGCGTCATCTCTCTAGGGAAACTGGCCTCAGTATTCCAGGCCGAAATCACTGCCATCAGGGAATGTGTGGAGGAGAATTTGCGTAGGCGCTACAAATATCGAAGCATCTATATCTATTCAGACAGCCAGGCAGCCCTGAGATCACTGGCAGCTCCTGCAACAAGGTCTAAAATTGTTGCAGAATGTCACAGGGTTCTGGTGGAGCTAGGGGAAAGCAATAAAGTAAACCTATTGTGGGTCCCTGGCCACTCGGGGATCAGTGGCAACGAACATGCCGACAGATTAGCCAGGATGGGGGCAGAGTCACCATTTATTGGACCGGAACCTGTCGTGACAATTACCAAGGCAATGATCAATTTGGAGCTACGTAACTGGTTCAGAAGACAGCACGTAGAATATTGGACCAAAGTCCATCAACAAAAACATGGCAAGGTAATGAGGCCAAAGCCATGTTTTAAAAGAAGCTCTGCAATCCTGGGCCTGAACAGGAGAGATATTAGACTCATGGTTGGATTGCTGACAGGCCATGGGAATTTCAAAAAACACCTACATACAATGGGAATAACAGAAGAGGACCCTAAATGTAGGATCTGTGATGACGGTGATGAAACTGCATCACATCTAATCTTCGAATGCATTGCATTGGAGAGTGAAAGGCACAGAACATTTGGGACAACCAGACCCGAAGAAATTGTGTCTAATAAAGAACTGGTAAAGGGACTCCTTGCACTGTTCAAGGGCAGTGGTTGGCTTTACTAGATATACAGGGAGCGATACCGCACAATAAACTTAGTTTCGGAGCGGGCAGTGGCGGGTTGGACCAAGACTGTTTTGGCTTCCCTGGAAAAATCAAATCAAACCAAATCAAGGTGCTCGACTGTGACGCTAAAGGTCGGTGGTTCGAAACCCGCCACTACCAGAATTTTTTTTTCCGAAAAGGGTTTCAGACACTCTTATTAATTAATTTGTTATTGTTTAGATTATTATTTTGGTGCAAAATGTTTGCAAAAACATATAAAACTACAAATTTAAAGTGGGCCGTTAAACACGTCAGTGCGATTTATTTTATCAGACCTAGTGCTTGGCACTTGCTCTTGCCTATTGCATTTCTATTTTCTGTTGCACAGCTTTTCATTCCCCGTCTCTAGCATTATATTTGTGACTTTCGGAGAATATGACTGCGCCAAAACCGTCAGCTGCAGCGCCACAAATGCTTCGTCACTGCCCGCCTTTGATCTGTCTCAGTACATTCAAAGTGAACGGATGGCGCAGCTGATGGATATTATGGATCGCTTCGTAGCAGCGCAGATGGCGCCTAAACCGTCCAAAGCACACACGGCAGCACCACAGTCGACGTTTGAGGCACCATTCTGTGAGTTCAATGGGGAACATGGAGACTCGGGAGATCTCTACAACAAGCAGAAGCATATTTCACAGTTAATCATCTATCAGGCACCGATAACCATTCCTATTTCTTAAAAGCATCTATCGTTTTGTGTCAAAGTTGTTCCCCACCTCCAGCAGCGGACTAAGGCTGTCGGAGGCGGCGGAAAAACAAAATGAGGCCCCCAGTTCACTTGGAAATAAAAGTATACTATAAAAAAGTAACTTTTGAGATTGTGAGGCCCGCCAGGATGAGAGACACAGTACAGTCTAAAAAAAATAGCTTTCGAGCTTTGGAGACCCAGAAAAAGGGGCCAAGGGCGCTGAAAATAAAAAGAACCTCTTACTTTCGAGGTGTTTTTGGAGGCCCCCCAAGACGATACGCCCAGGGCGTACATTTCCTCCTAAACCAGTGGACCGATGTCGGGTCTGGTAGACTCGGGGTAAAGCGCTTGACTGGAAACAGAAGGGTCGTGGGTTGTCGTGGGTTCCAAACCCAGCCTGATCTCGCGATTTTTCAGTCTGCGTTTTAACCCAGCCTTCACCTCTCAACGATGTGAGGAGTGCCAGAAACGACACGTGGTTCTGATTCCACGTTAAGCTGTAGGTCTCCTTTCCCCGGTTGGATGACTAGGGTAGGCTAGGTACTCGCAAGTCGCCGAAGTGTCGTCCAATAGAAAGACTTGCACCAGGCCACTGAGCCATACGAAATAATAATAATTATTATTACTGGACCGATTTCGACCAAATCTGGTTCACTTATTCCTTACCGTGAGGTAACAATCCTGTCGGAGTAAGAACCACATACGACACAGGTCCAGGAGATATAACGTCATAAGCAATGGGAGTTACAAGAAACTGCCACATAATGAGACGGGACTTAAATCATACAGTATCTGAGAATGAGAGTACTTAGCCACTTGCAACAAACTGTAAACATAATTTCACAACTTTATTGAACTTTTTCTCGCTGACAACCATACCAAAATCATATAGAGTAAAACTACGGCATTCAGTATGACGATGCAATTCATAATTTCTACACTACCTATTGTACTCGCAGGAAATGTAACAGGCAGTATAGACACATACAGCTGAATGTACCTTCGAAGTTGTATCACAGTACGACACGTAGTTCATGAAATATGAGGACATAAACAGTACGTTCTGGAAAACCGCCCCATCACGCAAAAGGTTTCAATCTATTGCTTCTTTCCTATTAACTGTATTCGCAAGAGGTTTTACAGACGTACTGCACTTATAGAAGTGAATATATACTTGCAAAATTATACACAATTGTACAACATATAATTCAATAACTATGAGATAATTTATACTGCGGTGGATAAAACCTGTCACATCATGCGCCACATTTTAGTACATTTACGTATTTATTGCTGAGATACTCCTGTATTCCAGTCAGCTATTGAAATTCCTAAACGCTGACAGCACTGTTGAGAAATTTGATCCAACTTTTTTATGTGTGAAACGCACACGGCTGCAGGCGAAGGCAATAATACACTTCTACAGAGCTACAAGGAAAGGAAAAAATGAAACAGCGTACATCCAACAAGTACTCATTATTTCCAACAGATCTACCTTCCACCTTTTAACTTCAAGAGACTGAGTATCCAGTGAGACTTGAATAATAAATCACAGGGCAGTCTATTAAATACTGCGGAGTGGATCTTACATCCCCATGTTTGTCATACGGACAACTTTGTATAATTTGCTCAGGGGTGGGCTCAGAAAAGAATTTATTCGTATTAGATCGTGGACAAGTAACAAGAAATATTGTTTATAGTCTGGTTTTGAATTCAGACGAATCTATTAATATAACATATAATTTGTATTTTGATTACTATCTTTTTTGATTGGATCCTGCACTTATAATTTTCTACATTATGCAAGACAGCTTTATTATATATTTTCCCACAAATCAAACATGTTTTTAGAAATAAGGAGATGGGGCCGGCCGCGGTGGCCGAGGGGACTGAGGCGCTCCAGTCACGGTCTGCACGGCCCCTACGGTCGGGGGTTCGAATCCCCCCTCGGGCATGGATATTTGTGTCGTCCTTAGTATTAGTTTGTTCATAAGTAGTTAATAAGTTTAGGGACTGATGACCCCGTAGTGAAGTCCCATAAGCTATACAAACAAACAAACAGCAAACAAGGAGATGGGTAGAGAGGGAAGGGATAGGAGTAATAGTAACTCGAGGCTTGAATAAATAAATAAATACCCAGACAACGTTGGATACTCAGTTAGTTATTAAATAAATACAAGTGAAACCTTTTACACTTACCTTACCCTACAGAAGTATAAATCATCAAAGATGATCAGGCTTGGAAATAAGCCGAAAAACAAATTTAAAAATAAACAAATCAAAAAAATCCCCTGTGCTATCAAATGAGTAGTGATAATAATTTATGAAACTTACTTAAAAATTTGAGCATATAATCATGAATTTCAGTCTCGGGGAAGTGCTGTGTAACAGCTCAAAAAAGTTCAAATGCTTGTAATTCTATGGAACCAAACTACGTTGGTCATCAGTCCCTTGTCTTCAATACTTTAACTAAGTTAAACTAACCTACGGACACACACACATCCATGCCCGAGGGAGGATTCGAACCTCCGACACGGGAGGCCGCGCGATCCGTAACGTGGCGCTCCAGACCGCTCGGTTACTCCCGCTCGGCTGTGTAACAGCATTACGTATCGCTGCATCGCTGTAATATTTGCGAAATCACATTTGAATCGGAATTCTCTGGTGAAGACATTATAACGGGCAATTGCCACAAACGTTTTCACTGCAAAATGTTTGCCTAGTGCCTGAATTAACTGTTCGTAGCCTACACTTCCTGGGTGGGAGGTGGGCAGTGGCGAACTGACGGGTGGAGGGGGGTGGGGCGAAACGCCTGGGCGTATCGTCTTGGGGGGCCTCCAAAAATACCTCGAAAGTAAGAGGTCCTCTTTCTTTTTAGCGCCCTTGGCCTCTTATTGCGTGATGCATGTTTTCAGGGATCTCATTGTTGATGACGTCATATCTGCTGAACTATGGTTGTACGTGATCATAACACTTGCGGCGACCGTCCTCTTGGTTTGGAGGTCATGTGCGCAAGCTTTCATTAAGATTGGAGCAAAAGTGTACATTTGTGTGCAACACGCAAACATAAAACGCACTGACATTCTGCTTTATAAATTAAGATGGAAAGTCTGAGCTGGGATTCGACGGTATAATGAGGTTAATTTGCCGGCGCCACTCTTTGTGGCGTCCCTCTCCCGCTAGGCGTCCCCTTTCTTCGCGGTCCTTCCTGCCACTGCTCATTTGCAGCCTCTCTGCGAGTGACGCGCGGGGCAGAAACTCCGGTTCGTCTCCCCACGCCCCTCCTGCGCTGACATTGACACACACGTAACTTGAAAGCTCACTGCCGCAGCCTCCTTCAGGAAAAGATCACAATCTGGCTGCTGATTGTGGATCGCAGCAGCCAGATACGACGGTTGTGTGTCTGTGAAATTTGCCTGTATGATTACGTGAAGTAGAGTGTGGTCTTTTTCTCATAATCTTGCAGAAAATCCAAAGAAATTCTTGTCATATGTGAAATACACTAGCGGCAAAACACAAAAATACCTTCACTACGCGATAGCAATGGCAATACTACCGATGACAGTACTGCTAAGGCAGAATTACTAAACACAGCTTTCCGAAATTCGTTCACTAAAGAAGACGAAGTGAACACTCCAGTATTCAATCCAAGAACAGCTGCCAGCATGCGAAACATAGAAGTAGATGTTCCTGGAGTAGTAAAACGACTTAAGTCACTAAACAAAAATAAATCTTCCGGGCCAGATTGTATACCATCTAGATTCCTCTCGGAGTATGCTGATGCAATAGCTCCGTACTTAGCTATAAATTACAACCGATCACTCAGGGAAAGATCCGTACCCAAAGACTGGAAAGCTGCCCAAGTTACTCCATTATTCAAGAAAGGCAATAGGAGTGATCCCCAAAATTACAGGCCTATCTCATTGACGTCAATTTGCAGTAGGATTTTGGAACATATACTTTGTTCGAATATTATGAACTACCTCGAAGAGAACGACCTATTAACTAATAGTCAACACGGATTCAGAAAGTATCGCTCTTGCGAAACACAGCTTGCCCTTTATTCACATGAAGTGTTAAGTGCCATCGACAAGGGATCTCAAATCGATTCCATATTTCTGGATTTCAGGAAGGCTTTTGACACTCTACCCCACAAGCGGCTTCTTATGAAACTGTGTGCTTATGGAATATCTCCCCAATTGTGCGATTGGATTCATGATTTCCTATCAGAAAGGACACAGTTCGTTGTAATTGACGGTAAATCATCGAGTAAAATAGAAGTGATATCTGGCGTACCACAGGGAAGCGTTATAGGTCCTCTACTCTTCCTCGTGTTTATAAACGATTTACGAGACAATCTGAATAGCTCCCTTAGTCTGTTCGCGGATGAGGCTGTCGTTTATCGGTTAGTGAAGTCAACAGAGGATCAAAAGCAACTGAAAAGAGATTTAGACAAAATTTCTGCATGGTGCGAAAATTGGCAATTGGCACTAAAAGAAATCTGCTGAACTTCAATTACGCGATAAATCAGTCAAACCTTAAGGTCGTAGATTCTACCAAATACCTTGTGCGTCCGCTTCTGGAGTACTGTTGCCCCTTGTGGGATCCTCACCAGGTGGGACTGACGGAAGATATTGAGAAGGTTCAGAGAAGGGCAGCTCGTTTTGTTTTATCACGTTACGGGGAGGGGGGAGCGTCACGGAAATGTTGCACGAATTGGGGTGGAAATCATTAAAAGAAAGACGTTATTCATTGCGGCGTGGTCTGTTTGCGAAGTTTCAATAGCAGACTTTTACTTCTGAATGTGAAAATATTTTGCTAGCACCCACCTACTTAGGGAGACATAACCATCCCAATAATATAAGAGAAATCAGATCGAAAAGGGAATGATTTAGGTGTTCTTTCTTCCCGCGCGCTATTAGAGAATGGAAGGGTAGAGAAAAGTTATGTTTCAAAATGTTTCAAATGTTTGTATAGATTATGGGACTTAACTACGGGGTCATCAGTCCCTAAACTTATAAACTACTTACAAACTAGCTAATACTAAGGACGGCACTAATATCCATGCCCGAGGAGGGATTCGAACCCCCGACCGTAGTGGCCGTGCAGACCTTGACTGGAGCGCCTCAGTCCCCTCGGCCACCGCGGCCGGCAGAAAAGTTACTAAAGTGGTTAATGAACCCTCTGCCATGCACTTGAATGTGATTCGCAGAGTATGTATGTAGATGTAGATGTAGAAATATGCTGTGGCGGAAAGCTTTCAACTTACATATGTATCAATGTCATTTTTATGTGGGCTGTCGCATCTCAACAAACGTCTTGGCCGTGAGTTGCAAACTATCCTCATTATTAATGCAGACTCCGGCGTCTTCATCAATTAAAACTTCCGGGCTAAAATGTCGTAGGCCATCTATAAAACTTTTTCCTCCGACGTTTTGTTACCTGCTGCGGGCAACATCTTCAGAGGTGAGTCAGCTATTGGCTGCTAGGCGCTGGAGGTGCTGCTTATATAGAGCGCATAGAGGACGCCACGACTCGTCACGTACCGTACTGCCGACTATGAAGCTATCTCTGACAAGTGTCATCTCTCTCGATTACAGATAGCCGCGGTGGAATAGTCGAACATCCGAGGCGCCTAGATCGGGAGCGCGCCGCTGCTCGCCGTCGGAGGTTCGAGTCCTCCCTGGGGCATGAGTGTATTTGTTGACCTTAACATAAGTTAGAGTAAGTAGTTTGTAAGCCTGGGGACTGATGGCCAGAGTAGTTAAGTCCCACAGATTTACAAACATTTTAGTTTGATTACAGATATTCGCTGGTTTCATTGTTGGTGTAAAGTCAACCGCCATATTTTATCTAATTTTCTTTTTTCTATTGACATTATTGTGGTGCTTCTGGATGTTCCGATGTGTCCCAGTCGACAATTCCTTTTAAGTTCCATTAAGCAGGTAAAACCATGCCACAGCTACACGTAATTATATACACCCGAGGTGTTGCTACTTGCCGGCAGCGGCGGCTGAGCCGTCTGCTGCGCGTCAATCACGTTCTGCGCGGCCCCTACGGTCGGGGGTTCGAATCCCCTCTCGGGCATGGATATTTGTGCCGTCCTTAGTGTTAGCTAGTTTATAAGTCGTTTCTAAGTTTATGGACTGATGACCCCGTAGTAAGTCCCATAAGCTCTACAAACATTTGAATTTTTTTGAACATTTTGTTGCTACTGGATGTCGTGCATCTTTGACCGATCTTAAACATTCACTGATCTTGGTGGGTCTATAGATTATTTACACTTCAAAGTTAGCCAAAACTTTCCCATTATCGTCCGTAATATTGTGAATAAATGGAAGTAAAGCTTTTCCAGTCGACAGTTGTTGTTGCCACATGTTTTCGGACACTTTTCTTCTATGGTGGAATGCTCGATCTAACTCTTTATTGGCGCATCCATATTTCTTGAAAGCCGTTCGCGTTTTGATTGATCTTCCACGTAAATTGGCCCACAGATATTATTAGCTATACCCACCAATGTTTTGATGACACCTCTCTCCTCTCTTCTTCCTAGCATGATGGTAACAATCTGTGTACGTATCGTTTCTATATACTTGATGTTCTAAGGTCCCGTCTCCTCGTCTCATAACTAACTGTTATTTTTCTATTTTTCATTGATAAACTTTATCTTCGGATTAATAATGTTTAGGTGCACCAAAAAGTATTTCAATTCCTCTTCACCGTGATTCCATATCACAAAAAGGTCGTCCATGTACCGGTACCACTTCTATGGGCTTTTGTTGGTCGACTGCAGCGCTTGTCGTACAACAAAATTCCATAAAATTATTAGGAATAGCTGTAATCAGAGTGCTACCCATGACCACACCTTCAATTTGCTCATAAAATTCATTGTTGTATTGAAAATAAGTCGTGGATAGGCAATATACTATCCTTGTTTACCATGCTGAAGCTGTTTCTTACATACTGATATAGTAGCTTTGTTCCAACATTGTCGCCGGCCGCGGTGGCCGAGGGGACTGAGGCGCTCCAGTCACGGTCTGCACAGCCACTACGGTCGGGGGTTCGAATCCCCCCTCGGGCATGGATATTTGTGCCGTCCTAGTTCGTAAGTAGTTCATAAGTAGTTTGTAAGTTTAGGGACTGATGACCCCGTAGTTAAGTCCCATAGACTATACAAACATTTGAACATTTTGATCCAACATTGTCTATCCATCATGGCATCTTAGCCTGGAAGTTTTAATTATATCCTCATTTTAACGTTCACTTTACTTCACTCATTCAGATGAGGCTAGTGCACACAAAATTGGTTCTTTTACATTGCAGTGGTGGTGTCTTTGATATTCAGGAGTTGTTTGTGAGGGTTTTATTTTACATGTTTGTGTTTTGATTAACTATAAAGTTGGTTTGAAAACAATCGATTGTGGTACTTTGTATATGCGTCATGTCTTGTGGGCCACTGTACCCACCGTTTCTACTAATCGTCTTATGTACCAGAGGGCGTCAGTTTAGCAAACGTTGTTGTGGCCTTGTTCTTGATTTTGTCTTAAAGGGGGTGTTGGTCGAGTGCCGTGTGTATCTCCTGGTTGTAACATCCACTGGGGAGCTTTGTGATCCATCGTAGTTTCAGCTTTGTATCACTTTTATTTTCTAGAGGTTGGTATCGCTCATTGTTCCTCAGAATAGCGAACTGTCCGTGCATGGTCCACCATCCTATATACCTACCACTCATGCCACTCATGATGCATACCATCCTTTGTAGCTTCCATCCTGCCAGGGTCTTTCTGACTAGAAATCTTCAGATCCTTGTGTGCGTCGTCCACCTCGCTTACTGTATCCACCTCCCCTCCCCACGCGGAACCTATACAATCTCATCCCCTCCTCCCACCTACTCAAATACCTGGAGCACATGCGCGTCCTCACGTCGCACGCAAAATAGACTCCCGCAAGCCCCTGGTTTCTCCCATCCTCACTGACCCAAGGCCTCTGCCACGCCTACTGCATACCCCTCCCTCTACCTCCACAGACACCACATCCTTCCCCAGGGGAACTTCCGCCCGCCCCCCTCCTTGATGACGGTCTCTGTCTGACATTATCCCCCCCCCCTTTTCCCATAAATGTAGTGACGCCTCTCGCCCTCCTCTTCCCTCTCCACACTTTGCTTTCTCTGGAGTACTTGCACGCCTTCCTCCTTCTACCCCCTCCCTTCCCCACTCCTTTCGCGCCTCCCCCCTCTCCCCATTGCTGTGGGGTCCTCTCAGTGCATTGTGTGTGTTGTGCTTTGCCTATGCAGTGTCGTTATATCATGTTGCAACCGTTACACCCAGGATGACAAGTGTTGCATGTGTGTTTTTCATCTTCGTCTTCGTGGTCTGTGACATTGCAAGTCTTCATGTTTTTTTAGCCACCAAGGCAGTTTTTAAATTCTGTATTTTAACCTTCATGCCCATTTCATTGTTAACACCTTTTAAATTGTAAATACGCTCGGCTGAAAAGTGGCGTAGCATGCTACTGTCATACTGCCTCAGATGGGCTTCAAAATCAATTTTTAAAAAATCGTTGCGTGGTAAAGTGTGATACAAATGTTCAAATGTTTGTAAATCTGTCGGACTCAACTGCGTGGTTATTAGTCCGTAGCTTACTAACTACTTAAACTAAGGTAAACTAACCTAAGGACAACACAAACATCCATGCCCGAAGAGGGATTCGAACCGTCGACGGCGAACGGCCGCGCGCACCGCAACACGCTGTTCCAGTAGGGGAGAGCAGGGTAGCGGCGCCACCCTGGGTAATCGCGCCACCCCGGTTTTATGACGAACGGCTGGAAGTACGAGTACGCTTGCCAGTGTTCTATCTCCGTTACCTACCACGGAACTAACTCCTGTGGTCGCCGTCCGTGATTGTTGATAGGTATTAATCGTGTGAAAGAAATTGTTAGTTTCGACGTTTTGAATCTAATTTTTGAGCCTGTATGTTGTTTAAATAAGTGCCTCTATAGGCTGTCACTGCTTTTTAATATTCGTATTAACGTAATCTGTAGGTATTTAGCTTCGATTTCGTGTCTCTAACCTAATTGTTTCGGAAAATCTTAGGCTTGAAATAGACGTTCTTAGACATATTTTTCAACTGGGGCAATGACGGCATGGTGGAGAATTTAAGCTAAATGAAGTGTAATACAGATGCATACATTTTGTGAAATGGGCACTTGCAGAATGTAGAGAATGTAGTAGGTTTGAAGTGCCAAAAACTATAGCGGTATTTCTGACTTTTGCGGTGTCTTAATCTAGCCTAAATTATAAAATGTATTTTTATTCCAATTTTACATCGACAAGTACTTGAAGCCTGCTTAACGTCTAATACAGAAGAGTGATAAGTTTAAATTACAACGGTTGAAACACTTACTACTATTCAATAATCGTGTAGGTTCATCCTTGATTTTGAAATGTATGGCGTCATTAACCCGGAACCCAGGGTAATGGCGTCACTGCGTATACTTTCGCAATATATTTTTTAACCATAAAACTTAACAAATCACATGTCTGAAAAAATTATAATAAAGTAGTATTAGCTGGCGAAGCTGTAGTATTATTCTTTACCAAAAAGATACACATTTAATAAGGTAAAAAACCTGGTTTCCCTCAAGGTGGCACCATTCCCCTGGTCTCCACTATGCACGGCTAATCCGCCGCGGCAAAGTCTGATATTCGTCTGTGAGTTTTGGTCCTTACTTGTCATGAAGGGTACCAGAGCTTGCAGTATTCCCAATCCTCGTTGTTTATCGCCGACGTGGGAAGTGTACAGGAGTTTCTCGTCCAAATTGAGTCCAAGATAACTGTTGCGGATTAGGGGATTCAAAAAATGTTCAAATGTTTGTAGAGCTTATGGGACTTAACTACGGGGTCATCAGTCCCTAAACTTACAAACTACTTACGAACTAGGACGGCACAATTATCCATGCCCGAGGGGGGATTCGAACCCCCGACCGTAGTGGCCGTGCAGACCGTGACTGGAGCGCCTCAGTCCCCTCGGTTGTTCGCATTGACTGTAATTTTGTTGAAGAGGACGCATTTGTTCTACAGACGTATAGGTGTAACGTCTGTTTCTAGTAACAGTGTGGGACGAAAGTAAAGTAGGAGCTAGCAGCTCGCGTGTTGTGCTTCCACAGTGCAGGCACCGACGTAAACAAGTGTCACAGCAGGTTCATGGCACGCAGTCCTGGTTTCTTTGTAATAAAGCTCACAAACGCATACTTCCGCGTGATGCAAAATACTTTTTTGTGACAAGTACGCCGGCCGCGGTGGCCGAGGGGACTGAGGCGCTTCAGTCACGGTCTGCACGGCCACTACGGTCGGGGGTTCGAATCCCCCCTCGGGCATGGATATTTGTGCCGTCCTAGTTCGTAAGAAGTTCATAAGTAGTTTGTAAGTTTAGGGACTGATGACCCCGTAGTTAAGTCCCATAAGATTTACAAACATTTGAACATTTGACAAGTACGGACATGCACTATAAGTATTCTTAACAAAAACATAAAGCAACGTTTCACATACTCACTTACACAGGGCTTAGTTACATTCACTGCATGTCATGTGCTCTTCGACAAAAGAAAAAAGAAAAAAAAAATTAAAGTGAATAGCGTAGAACGCCTTCTTGATAGCACTACAGAAAAGTCCAAATGCTCTTATTTAGTTGCAATAACAATCCAACAAACTTTTTTACAGTATTGTTCCATGATAATGCACATACATTTTCATTTACACATGTTGGAGCACATGCAGGAATCTATTGTTACATTGATTTTCAGGACAAGGACCTTTGCATAGCTTTGCGCTTAATCGCTGGAAAATTGCCCTATCTACACGACAAAGGTGACGAGGTTCGGTAGGGAGGGATGCGTACAATCGATACACTGCAGGTGACAGTTTGGCAATACAGACATTTGCAAAGGCAGCGATGGCAGCCGCGCGAACACACCGCGACCAATTGAGCTCACTGGTTAAGCCAAGCTTCCAGCCAGCAGCAAGCTGCAACCGCAGACAGTTCATCGTGGGGAGACCTTCTTCTTCAAAAGGGCGCAGTGCTCGTGACGCCAGACTTCTTCACTAAAAGACTTCTTTAGCGGTGATATATTCTACTCTACGGCATAGCAGGTCTGCTGTCTTGACGGAAAAGAGAAAGAGAGTTAAGTTTCTGTAGCTAGGTATTTAATTTTATGGGCACCTTCAAGTTACCTAGCCGCGACGGAGTGGCTGAGCGCATTGAGGTGCTATGCCCGTCGGGGGTTCGAATCCTCCCTCTAGTATAAGTTAGTTTATAAGTAGTTTGTAAGATGACCCAGCAGTTAAGTTCCATAAGATTAACAAACATTTGAACATTTTTTTTTTAATTTGAATAAGCTACCTGACATGTGACCACTGGACTACAGTATCGAATTCATAAGTAAACAGAATTCTATTACGGGTTATCTCATGTCACTAATTACTTCTTTTCCTGCATAAAAACCTTACGAGGACAGCTTGTAGCATCCGTTCCCAGCTACTTATTATTCTTCGTAAGTGTCCACAGAAGTACTCTACACCATTCATAAGCAAACTGTATGCTGCACGGCGCAGGATTCCGAACAATAGACTTTGGCTCTGTCTGACTGATCACCATGAAATTTGGTGCAGTAAGTGTCTATGTATTGGTACTCTCAACACAAGGATTACAGGATAACGGTGGGGATGGGCTATTGCAAGGAAGCATGGTCGCTGTTTTTCTTCTTTATTTAAACAGTATTTATTACAAAAGATCCCCAATTGTTTTTAAAAGAAGAAGTCTTCAAATAAATGTGCATGTTATAAATACACTACGTGAAAGCCTCATCAATAATTTAAAGTGGACAATGTATCAAAAAGTGTTTCGGTAATAAGTAAATGAGGACAGAGCCCAACTATGTTAGAAGAACTTTAAAGGCAATTTTGAACAAATTGACGAGTGTCAGACGGTCCCTATAACTTTATAATTTTTAAATCAAATGTTTAAATGTTTGTAGAGCTTATGGGACTTAACTACGGGGTCATCAGTCCCTAAACTTACAAACTACTTATGAACTAGCTAATACTAAAGACGGCACAAATATCCATGCCCGCGGGGTATTGGAACCCCCGACCGTAGTGGCCGTGCAGACCGTGACTGGAGCGCCTCAGTTCCCTCGGCCACCGCAGAGTAGTATGGAAGAACAGCACCCACGCGTAAGTAGTTTGACATGCACCGATAGCTATAATGTTAATTTTTATTTCTAACAATTACTGGCAATTAAATTCACTGACTCACATTCTGTACTGTTCTCTGTTAACACTTGAATGTGCCAACCAGTTATTTTGTTAAATATTTATGATTTTGTGACAAAATGCCGACCCCGTATCATAAGGGCCTGAAAATGGTGGCATGGCAACCGAAACTGGGTGTCAATAATTAATAAAAATAAAAATTAACATTACAGCTGCTCATCCATTTCATACAACTTACATATGTAGCTGAGGCCCCGCTCATTGGTATGGAACCAATTAAATAGAGTAGGCGCCAGAAATCACTTGGAGTTCCGCCAGATACCCCTTGCGCTGCACGGTACGTTCAGACGGCAGTGGCGAGAGGGACACAGCTAGACAGGTAACGTTAGGTATTTGTACCCGAGTACCAGACCAGTAAACACTGGGAGCAGTTGGACAAAGAATTAAAGTTGGAGCCACTATCGACATATCACGGCTCACTGAGGCGTCACACTTGATTTAGACAAAACAATCCCATCGAAAACATAAAATGCCCAAAAATGCAAGTCTCGCGACGAATTCCTTCCACCATAAAAAGTCGTGAGATCTCTTGGGAAACCAATTCGGTTATATTATTACTATTCATAGAACCACTTATTTGTTATCTACCAACATTTATAGTGACTATATTAGTGTAACACATCTTTAGTTCTATAATACATATAATAACTTCGCAATCACACCGTAATGTAATGACATCAGAATACATGTAATGAATGGGCAATTCCACATAGACATATAAAAATAATTTATATTCCACTATGTAACCAAACGAAATCACGTAGGAATGAAATACCACATATTTACATAAAGTATTTTAAATATTAGTTCAGATTGCCATGCGAATGCCAAGTCATTATGTTTATTATAGAAATAAAGATTTATAATTTTGATATAGCCACCACAGATGTTGGTAAATAACTAGATGAAAAATTATGACAAGGTGTTGAATAGGTGGTTTCATGAACACTAACTAAAATAACCGATTTGGTTTCCCATGAGATCTCACGACTTTTTATGGAGGAAGGAATTCGTCGCGAGACTTGCATTTTTGTACATTTTATTTTTTCGATGTGATATCATTTCCTTTTGTAGCTAACACTTTTTTTTATTTTTTTTATTTTTATTTTTTTATTTTTATTTTTTGTGACCCTCACTCAGAACATGTTCAACAAAAGTGGAGTCATGATTTTGTAACCTCCAACTACGTTCATGCTCTCTTAGCCTAGTTGCTATGTCCCTTCCTGACTGGCCAATCAAGGGACATAGCAACTAGGCTAAGAGAGCATGAACGTAGTTGGAGGTTTCAAAATCATGACTCCACTTTTGCTGAACATGTTCTGAGTGAGGGCCACAGATACCAACCACAGTTCCAAGTACTCCACTTAGCCAGCAAAGGCCAGAAACTAAATCTACTAGAGGCCTTAGAAATAAACAAACAACTAGCTCACAGTCCAGACTTAATATTAAATGATCAAACAGTCCTCAATACATCACCACTTCTGAACCCACCCTAATCCACAGAATATCCAGGCCTGGTCCATTTTATTCCTCCACTTCTTGTATCTTCATATTTTACCTTACTCTATTTTGGAGTCATCATATGTTTGTAATAGTTTCCAGTATTTTTGGCTAACGTTTACTTTACTGATATGAAGTTGTATATCTAATTTAAATTTTGTACAACCACTGTTCATCTACTTTCTGTCTTAATACCAGTCTAGCCTCCCATTGTATCACAACAGCTTTGTATCTTTCTTTGTTAGTACTAATATTCCAAATTATTCTGTACTCTGTCCTTACAGTATTTTTTTTAATTTAATTGTGAACACTATAAATGAATATGTTTATCTTCAACATTTTCAGTTCGAGCGAATACTTCCGATTTGTTAAGCTTGTCAATTGTCCAATGCACCCCACCTATACCCTCCTATCTAACCCCTATATTTTTGTTTATTTGTTTATTCAGTTATAATAGTGTGTCAGATTTCTAATATTTGCATCACCTTGTGTTTTGAACAACGCTTAAAACATCAGATTCTTGTTTAATTTTTTTATTTTTTATTAGTCATGTTGTAAGAATTTATGTTTGCACTGTTTCTCTATGTATGGTATTTATGTTTCCTTTTTTTCAGTACTATTAATTTACAGATTTCATTCAAATATTTATTTACACTGTAAATGCTCCATCAAAGAAGTTAATTTACTTTTCTGTAAGTAACATGTCTTTTCTTTTACTGATAACACAAGTTCTTTGACTGAACTTCAGTAAATGTCTGATGATGGCCTAATAAGCCGAAAATCGATTCACAAAATAAACGGAACCGTAGAAGAAACACAAAAATGTGTATTTTCTACCAAGAAGCGACGGAAGAATCAGTTAACATAATTTAAAAAAAAAGTTCCTTCCCTCCTCTCACTAAATCGTCTTCATCATAAAATATGCCATCAATTTGTTTAAGCCAAATATGAATAATTTCTCGTCTGCATACCTGGTGTCCTAAGATAGTGCAACCTGTGATCTGAAAAGTTTGGTGAATGGTCTTAGGAAATATAGGAAATAAGAGTTACAAACAAAATATTTTCACTGGCCTCCAAAGTAATCACCATTGGCTGCAGTACACTCCTGACATCGGTTGTACAGTTGTTGGAAACTGTCAGGAAACGCTTCTTGTGGGATCGCTCAAAGCACTGACGTCGGGCGTTGTTGGATCTCCGCAACCACTCAAACACAAACTTCTTAGTGCTTCCGTGCACTAACATCCCCTGGGTCTCCGACTCCGCTTTGCCTCATTTGAAATAAAACTTGATGTTAACGCGTTGCTCCATTTAGCAATCCATGTTAGCCTGTTAGCTGATCCTGTGAGCTGGGTCGCAGCGTGTGCCACCGCTTCACTGCAGTGCTTTGCATGATAGAGGGCGCTTGTTGACATGAACCTCAATTTGTATGCGCGGGCACCTCATCCTCGCCAGGGCGGTTTGTAAACTACGGGTCCGCTCACCGAACTTTTCAGACGCACCTTGTATTTTATCCACAGTTTACACGTTATGCTCTCAACAGATAAATGTTACTGTGAATTACGTGTACCGTTTAATTTATATAGTATCAATGATTAATAAAGTCATGCTGTGGCTGACGTATGACCTTCGACATTGCGAGCTATTCAGCTTCATTGCAGTAGTACTGTTTAATTTAATTATGATCGCCTATATGACTTTTTGTATTGTTGTTCATATCAGAAGGAGAGAGGAGGACATGGACAGAGATAGGGATTATGGACAGAAGGAAGAAGAAGGATGAGGATGAGGATGTAGTGATAGAGGAGAGGAAAATGAACATGAACACACACAAACACACACACACACACACAGAGAGAGAGAGAGAGAGAGAGGAAGGGAGAGAAGTTGGAGTTGGACAGAGAGAGTAGTTTGACAGACAACAGATCGGAATAAAAATGTAAGCTTAACGACAGGTTTTGGGCTAGTATATAACAATGTATTGTTCCGGCCGCGATGGCCGAGCAGTCTGCGGCGTGCCAGTCACAGTCTGCACGGCCGCTACGGTCGGGGATTCGAATCCCTCCTCGGGCTTGGATGTTTGTGTCGTCTTTAGTATAAGGTAGTTCATAAGTAGTTAGTATGTTTAGGGACTGATGACCCCGCATTTAAGTCCCTCAAGCTTAACAAACATTTGAAAAATGTATTGTGATGCGACAGTTTACTTACCTAGAACCGCAGTAGAGAGATACAGTGAATGACGGTTATTACCGCATTACTATGATGGTTTGCATTTAAAGAACTATAGTGAAATAAAAGTTATTAATTGAACGTAACTCGTTAGTAGAGATACGAAAATCTCCGTTCTATCATAATTTATATGCAGAAATCTGTATGAAGCATCGTATATTACAATAAATATATTCTAACAGGTGTGTAATCCAGTAGTTTGAAAGTACTGTCAGTTCATGAGAAATGTAACGGCTGTTTGTAATTGCACAAGTACTCATTATGTCCTTACTTCTTTATTCTTGATCAAGGCCTCTTTTCGTTAATTATGTTGCACACCAGCTCTGTAGCGGTAAATTTTTCCGAGTGTTGGTTTCTGTAGAAATATTGCGGTGTGTCGACAGAACGGGGAAGGGGAACAGCATCTACTTTGCGTCATACTTACTGGGTCAAGCTGACAGAAATGGACGCACACGCGCCGGACTGAATAGCACGCATCAGTAGAAGTTAAATGAAACAGTACGAGCTTGCAGTATCACGTCACTTCGTTACGTGAGGAAACAATGCTTATGTCTAACGCAACATCGCGTATCCGGAGCCTATTGGAACCACCAGCTAACCTGTTAAGTGAACACGGCAAGATGTAAAACGCCAACACATTCTTTGACAGGGCCGGTTTGATCATGACAGAGCGTGTAGGGAAAATATCAGCCGCTCCACACACACTATACATACTCCAGCACTTGAGTTCATAGTGAGTCGGTCAGATGAATCGATGGCTTACACTTCGTAGCACTCGATTCCCTGACATATTCTAAAGTCGGTACAAGTCTGTTACAGAACTCCAGCACTCTTGTACATCAGCGAACAACCGGCGAGATGTCGACTTCTGCGTAGCTCCGAGTTTTGCTTCTGCGCTACAACCAACTACGGACGCAGAGGAAGTATCTACGAAGACTTCCATGTCCTGCACACCGGGACTCCAGCGTTCCTAGGGAAGACGCCTACCTACCGGTAGGCCAGGAGACAGCGCACGTCACGACCACACGACAACCGTCAACGCGGTTTGGTATGAAGATGATGCGAGACAGCAACTGGAGTGGGGACCGAGAACCACCCGTCCAGACGCGTGAATCTCTCATTCACATGTTGCACCGTACTTCCGTGCGGTTCCACAACAAACGGTCTTGCAGCAGGGCGCCTTACCCCCGCCCGTTGAGCCAGTGCGGACGCAGCCGCACTGTCAGCGCACAGTACGTCGGAAGGCCGCCGGCGTCGTCGACCCGGTCGCCTGGAGTACGCAGCCATGTGTACCATTACAATATTCTTTCATTACGCCAACGGCAGCACCTGGAGCGCCCCTACCCTTCCTGCAGGACATACCGTGGCGGTTAGGAGTCTGGCCTCGTGACAAATAACCAGCTCTCCAATGCCACCTGAGTGCACGCCCACCAAGGGGTGCTCCAGCAACCGCTCGACCCCTGCAATTACTTGAACAAATTAAACTACTCATTCTGAAGCTATTAGGTGTTGTTGTTGTTGTGGTCTTCAGTCCGCAAACTGGTTTGATTCAGCTCTCCACGCTACCCTGTCCTGTGCAAGTCTCTTCATCTGAGAATACGTTAGGCAACCTACATCCTTTTGAATCTGCTTACTATATTCGTCCCTCAGTCTCCCTATACGATTTTTACCCCACACACTTCCTTCTAATGCTAAGGTGACAATTCCTTGATGTCTCATAATGTGTCCAACCAATCTATTCCTTCTCTTAGTCAGGATATGCCAGAAACTCCTTTTCTCCCCGATTCGGTTAAGCACCTCATTAGTTACGTGATCTACCCATCTAATTCGTCTGTAGCACCACATTTCAAAAGCTTCTATCATCTTTTTAGCTGAACTCCTAATCGTCCACGTTTCACTCCTATACAATGCTACACTCTAAACAAATGCTTTCAGAGAGGACTTTCTAACATTTAAATTAATATTGGATGTTAACAGGTTTCGCTTCTTTAGAAACACTTTTCTTCCCATAGCTATTCTGAATTTTATATCTTCTTTACTTCGGCCATCAGAAGTTATCTTGCTACCCAAATAACAAAATTCATCTACTACTTTTATTGTCTCATTGCCTAACCTAATTCCTTCAGCATCGCCTGATTTTCTGAAATTACATTCCATTAAGTTTCGTTTTACTCTCGTTAATGTTCATCTTATATCTTCCTTTCAAGACACTGTCCATCCCATTCAGTTGCTCTTCCAGATCTTTTGCGGTCTGTGACAGAATTACTATGTCATCGGCAAACCGCAATGTTTTTATTTCTTCTCCCTGCACTTTAATGCCCTATCCAAATTTCTCCTTCCATTTATTCACTACCTGCTCAATGTACAGATTGAACAACATTGGGGAAAGGCTACAACTCTGTCTTACTCCTTTCCCAACCTCTGCGTCCCTTTCTTGCCCTTCGACTCTAATAACCGCTGTCTGGTTTTTGTATAGTTTGAATATAACTCTTCGCTCCCTATATTTCACCTCTGATACGTTCAGAATTTGAAAGAGTGTATTCCAGTCAACATTGTCAAAAGCTTTCTCCAAATCGGTAAACGCTAAAAACGTAGGTTTGACCATACTTAGCCTATCTTCTAAGGTAAGTCGTAATGTGAGTATTGCCTCCCGTGTTCCTACATTTCTCCTAAATCCAAACTGATCTTCACCGAGGTTGGTGTGGCTGTGCGAGTGTGTAATATTTCATACGCTGAGCTAGTAATATTTGATGTTCAAGAATAGTCCTCAAAAATTACTCCTGTGGCTGAATATTTTCTCTTCCTTAAGACACCGTAACTTTCACGGCTTTAGCTACCTGAAGAAAAATTTTGAGTAACCTAAGGTCAGCTGTTTCCTTACTATCACACACTATTCCATAATTTGTGTAAACAATATCTGAAATTTCAACGTCGTTTTCCTTCGACTAAGTTCACACAAACGATAAAAATACAAACATGTAACTTTGAAGCATTGCACCTTCATGTTACTAAAAATAAATAAATAAATAAAAAGTTCAAGTGTTTGTAGATCTATCGGACCAAACTCCGTGGTCACAGTCCGTAGCTTACAAACTACTTAAACCTAGGTACTCTAACCTAAGAACAAACACACACACCCATGCCCCAGAGAGGACTCGAACCTCCACGGGGAGCAACCGCGCGCTCCGCAGCGAGACGCTTTAGACCGCTCGGCTACTCCCCCGCGGCTTTAGGTTACTGATACATTTTTATTACCATTATCCATGAGACACAAATACGCTCTTTGGAAGGTAATTTTTTTCATTTTGTATTCTAAAATGTGGAAAGTTATAATTTCAAGTTTCAAAACTCAAATGTGAGCGACTTAGGAAGAAAAAAAATTGTTGATGAAACCATTATATCTTTTTCAATATACACAATTGTATTAAAGAAAAAGGTAATGTATTATGCAAACACGACTTAAAACAGTAGTCGAAAACATTTCAAAACGAGCTTTCTATATTTTAATTAACTTTTTATAAATTTATTTTTAGCACGTAGTAGAGGACGTACGTTGATTAACTGCCACTAATATATGCATTGCAGTTCATTTCACATAGCAGAGCCTCAAGACACTGGAGAGTTTGCTCTACTGGTTGAAACTGTTCGTCTAAACGGTGCTTGTGAGTGACCGACGCCAGCCAGTATTGACAGGGATTCGTCGCTCGCCTGTAGGGAGATTTAATGCATACGCTCTCCGCGTTTGCCGTCTCTGATGGATAAGATAGATGGCCGGCGAGATTTTAATAAAGTCAGTGCCCGACCCCAGGCCTTGCTTAAATTGAAATCTCCGGCCTGATTTATTAGGTTTTCTGACGTCTTTATTTCATAGACTACTTGAATACAATGTCTGAGAATCTCGGCGTTCATACAACGATGATGGCCCTGTCATATTTCATTCCGTTTCGCCAGTTGATTTACTTTTTTGTTTTAGGCTGATATCTTGCTGATGTTCGTTGCTCTTCTCGACTGTTCTATTAGTTTGCACCACACAATAGGCCACAGTCCCATGGAATGCTACGTATACACACTCGGCACTAGATCTAGATATGGATTGTCTTTAACATTACAAAGATGAGTTTTTAAATCTTTGTTGACGGCAGAAAAATACACTTTATACAACGTGCGACGCTCCTGACTGAAGAACAACTTACATACTATCCGACAGTATGGTTGAACAATAGTAATTACGTTACTCCAGAGAAAATACCAGAGTGGGACAGAGCAAAAAATAAAATAATGTTTGATTGTCGGTGTTTTAGAATACTTATGCTTATGATTTGAGTAAGGTACAAAGACAATTTCGGGGACGACATTAGGAACAAAGCTTCCAGTTGAATTTTATCACATTTGTAGGCGAGCTGATAAAAGATAACGGTCACAGTTTGAATTATTTTTGTATGAATTATTGTGGGTTCCGGCAATGTGCAATGCTCATAACTGTGATTAAAAGTTGTTTTAGTTAACTCTGCAAGCCACCATTCAGTTCGTGGCAGGGGATACATTGTACCATTTCTAGTCGTTAACTTTCCTATTCCACTCCTAATTGTGCGAGGGAGAAAGCGCGCTTCTGTATCTCCTTATGAGCCCTTATTTCTCTTATTTTTGTGCTCCTTACATGTAAGTGGCAGTAGAATAGTTCTTCAGTCAGCTTCAAATGCTGGCCCACTTAATTTCCTCAACAGTTTTCCTTGTAAAGAGCGACGTGCCATCGCTGCGGGCGAGAAGGACATCTAGCCTCTCTCTGTCGTTCTCTTACCTCACCTTCCACTGCTCGATCTGACGACCCCCAGTCGTCCCCATGGACATCAATCAAGTGGATTCATCAAGCACCTCCAAATTGTTCATCGACTTTTCCATATTAGGCAACCCACTTCAGATGCAGATGGACATGGGTGCGGTAGTCTCCCTCATCAACCACACCAACTACATCATGTTGAGTGCGCCGCCGCTCCAACCAACCCCTTCTCACATACAACAAACAGGAAATCTCACTCTTAGGCCAGTTCACAGCCCCTTCACCGTGGACCTGTTCAGGTTGGACTCCTTACGATTGTTCAGATTCACAGATTGATGACCATGTGCGTCTGATCTCACCCCCCTTTTCAGGATGTGGACGCCCTACGCACAGAATTCCAGGACCTCTTCTCGCCAGGTATACAGTGCGCCAAGGACTTCGCTGCATCCCTTCAGCTCCATCCATCACCTAACTCAGAATACTGTAGGGCGCGGCAGGTGCCAGTCGCTCTCCAGCAGCCACTTCAAGAGGAATTGGATCGCTTGCAACGCTCGCTCCGAGGACCTATTCCGCAAATTAGCAGGGGGGCAATACTTCTCTAAGACTGACCTCGTCGATGGATATCTCCAGATTCCCCTTGTCCCAGCTTCCCAACCAGTCATCAACAGCCCCTCTGGCCTGTTCCAACTGAAGTGTCTCAAGTTCAGTCTTTTTAGTGCCCCCGCCATCTTCCAAAGATAGTTGGAACAACTGTTGCCTGACATCCAGGCTGCATCAATCACCTGAACGATATCGTCGTAATAGGTCCCATTCCAGCAGCTCATCTGGAAAATCTTCGCAAACTGTTTATCTCCACCATGCAGGGCTAAAATGCAACAAAAATAATTGCTCTTTTTTCCAGCCTACCATATCGTATCTAGGTTATGTCATAACACAAAAGGGCACCTTGCCATCTTTTTCCTATATTGACGCAATCATCAATCATCAGCCTTCCCACACCACATCACACAATTGAAATATTTTTTAGGAAAAGTCTCGTACTACTGGAAGTTCCTGCCAACAGTGGCTCAGGTGGGAGCCCCCCTACATCGCCTTCGCAAGAAAAATGTACCATTCCAATGGCCCCCTGCCTGTACCACAGCTTTTGTCACTCTCATGCAATAGCTACAGTCAGCTTCCTGCCTTATGCCATATGACCCACCCTTGCCATTGATCCTGGCAACATATGCCTCCGACGATGGAGTTGGGGCCGTAATGTCCCGTAAACTTCAGGATGGAACAGAATTCCCGATAGCTTTTGTCTCCAAAACCTTGTCCAACACCCAACTATTCCCAGATAGAGAACGAAGCTTTGACCATAGTATTTGAATGTTCAAAATTTCTACCTTTCCTTCGTGAGAAGTCGTTTCACCTCATAACTGACCACAAATCTCTCTGCATTTTAGATCCACCATGCAACATGTGAATGCGGACACTCTTGATTACCCCTGGGCCATGACCCAAAATTTGATTCTCCCGAATTGCTCATTTTTCAGGTCGACGACGATGTCTGAGACCTCCTCCAAGGTTTCTTTATTACTGCCTCCACAGTGACCATTGCTGCGTGCCATCCACACATATGTTCAGCAAGGGTGGCTCACCGTTTCGCCTGCCTTGGACCAACAGCAGCTCCACTTCTACTATTCTATACGATACCAGCTGTCGGTCGTCAATGGAGTCTTGCTTCAGATGAAATCAGCAACCGTGCTTCGTGTGGTCATTCCACAAAAGCTTCAGTCCATTGTCCTACAGCTCTTACACCAAGGCCATTGGGAAATAGCTCGTACCAAGGCATTGGCCTGTCGACACGTCTTCTGGTTTGGCCTTACCAAAGACGTCACTGAGATGGTTAGGCTGCTCCACATGTGCCCAACAGCTTCCCCGACCACCCCACTCCTCTGGCCCAAGCCAACAGCCCTTGGGAGCAGATCCACTTAGATTTTGCCAGGCCATTCCTAAGCCACAACTGACTCCTCATCACTGATGCCTTTTCCCACTTTCCTTTTGTCGTTTGTTGTGTAAATACAACATTTGACGTCACCTTGTCTGCCGTCAACAAGGTTTTTTTTCTCTGGAAGGCTTACCCAACATCATAGTTTCGACAATGGATCTCAGATCAGGTGGCAAGAGTTCGAGGAATTTTGTTCAGCCAATGGAATCCCCCATTCATCCGCAGTTGAAAGCAGAGGCCGAGCACTTCGTCCGAACGTTCAAAGCCCAAATGAAAAAATATTCAAAAGATCGCTCGTTGGATGAAGCCTTAACCCTGTTCCTTAGTTCTTATCGCTCTACACCGATAGGCTCCCAAAGTCCGACCGAAGTCCTCCACAGGAGGCAACACTGTAGCCTACTGCATCTCCTCTGGCCCTGGCCTAGACCACAGGTTCCGACTGGACTACTTGTTTCCTTCCAGGTTCCCTAGTTTGGGCCTGCAATTTTGGTCCTAAAGCGAGATGCCTCCTTGGGGTAATCTTACACCCCAAAGGCCAGCAAATTTTCCAAGTCTTCATAGACGACAGGTTTGTCGACCAACAAGTCAACCAACTGTCCCGGTACCCCATCTCTCCGATTTCTCCCACCTCAGCACAGGCTCCTCCTCCATCTTCCTCCTCAGACACATCCACCTTTCTACCACCTAATCGCTGGATGGGCTATGGTGCAGCACCACCGCCAACGCAGCCGACACCATCTCCACAGCTATCAGTGCAGCTGACGCACCACAGTCCGCCTCCCAGCCAGAATCTTTGCAGCCCCATCGTCACTGCCGCTCACGCCCGACGACAACCATGCCACAGCATTTTCTTTCCCAGCTTCTCCCAAGTCGCTGTTCAGCCCGTCTCGCTCGCCACGCCACGCCACACCCTAATCCCCAGAGGCGGCCCTCCATCGCCTCCTTCACGAAGAGACTCTTGCGGACAAACAAAGCCGTCGTCGCGTTTAGCGTCTCCCCGGAAGGGATATGTATGCTGTCATCTTATCCCTAACAAGCTGGCAGCACGCCAAGAACCCAAGCACGGAGGGTCATCCGATTCAAACGACAAGCACGTGACTGTCAATAAACTGAGTATTCTCGAGCCTAATTTGGACCTTCTCTTACAGAGGTCGCAGCGTCACTGAGAAACAGCGAAGTATACCTATGCCAGCTTGCGATTGGCCGGCGATCGCCTTTTAGGGACCAGCCAGGCGACTCACCAGTCTCGCCTTCACCAAGCAAACGATAGCCTCGTGGAAGACTCCGAAAAAGAAGAAGCCTGCTACTATAGAAGTTCACAGAGACCGTTTGAGATCGTACCGTAGAACCACTCTGGGTGCTCCATTGGACTTCTGTAACCACCTTCGAAGTAGCGACCATTGTAAATAGTGTAGAAGAAGTTTAGTTGTTAAAAATTAGTTCTTCAAAAAGAGGAATGTGTTCACAATATACAGAAATAGAATAACAACAAACACAATAATATTTGTAACATGTATAAAATCACAAAATAGGAGTTTTCTACTACATAATACAGTCTGAATTAAATCCCACTCAGCAGAGAATACTTTTAAAATAATATTACAAACAATGATATTTGTATCCAAAACCAATGGATACGGCACATACAGACAGACCAGGACCTCTCTGGGTAAATTCCCCACATCCACCACCATAAATGTGGGACGTACGATGAACATATACATGCTTCCTTGCATCGCAATCTGGCATTAATGGGCGAAGGCAACAGATGCCCGACTCGTATGCCTTTGCAAATAGCAACACCTCTCCTGGCCCCCTTACTGTATCGATTAGACCCTAGACGACTGGTTTGGTCAGGTAAGTCCCGATCCCAGTTAGAAAGAGCTGATGGCACGGCTGTCACGTGGCGCAGACTCCAAGAAACCATAGATGCAAGTTCACAAGGTACTTGGAGCTGGTGGTGACTCTTTTTACGTGGTACCGACTGGGTCTTCTGGTCCAATTGAATCGAACATTGACTTGGTATGGTAATGTTCCGCTGCTTGCAGACCATTTGCAGCTATACATGGACTTCATGGTGCCAAACGCGATTGAATTCTTACCTATAACAATGCGCCATATAACCTGGTCCAAATCGTTCATAGTTGCTTTGAAGAACATAGTGGACGGCTATAAAGGCAGCAGACGGCCAGTACAGTTGCATACCTACATGGCACGGACAGTACGAGGTTATCAATGCATTTGCCTAGTGTATCCAAGACATTCTCAGTCGGGTTTGAGTCAGATGAACAAGCTGGCCACTTCATTCGTTCAATTCCCTCAGCTTCAAGCATGTTGTCCATCAGTGAAACTCCGTGGCAACGAGCGTTATCATCCACCAGAAAGAACATATCTCACATGGCACCAAGTAGGGAACAACGGGCGTCGAAGCGTCTCGTTTCTATACCTCTGAGCAGTGTAAAGGGACTAGAATTAGCAATAAGTAATTCGGATAGAAATTAGCAGTAGAGAGCTGGACAGCGAGAGGACAGCAAGAGCTCGCTGTGGCAACATTAGGTCACACGGAAGGTAAACAGCCTTAGTGTCGACAGAGTTAGCAACTAGATCAGTGTTGAAAGAGCACGTGGAAAGTCGCCGAGAAAAAGCACACGCATTGCAATATTTGCTTCACACTGCAGCAAGGGGATTGGGACAGTTTCAAACGAACCGCTGAGCACGCGGGAAAATCGATCGCGGTGCAGTTGACAATAAGCATAACGCGTCACAAGTGGGACTGGAGGCAGTATAAATAGTGAATGCGAAAGTACATTCTGTTCTGTGCTACTCTGGTCCTGTCCGAGTACAGCCAAGCGAGAATATGTGCAGCTTCGGCGCCGAGACGATCAACACCGCCTCTTGGTAACAGTGGGTTACCGCTATCAGCACGACTACGCGGTGCCGTCCACGCCTGGTCCAGATGACACCATCGAGGATCCGGCAGCAGGTCTAACCTGTGAGCCGGCCGCGGTGGCCGAGGTGACTGAGGCGCTCCAGTCACGGTCAGCACGGCTACTACGGTCGGGGGTTCGAATCCCCCTCGGGCATGGATATTTGTGCCGTCCTAGTTCGTAAGTAGTTCATAAGTAGTTTGTAAGTTTAGGGACTGATGACCCCGTAGTTAAGTCCCATAAGCTTAACAAACATTTGAACATTTGATCTAACCTGTGCAGGCCTCCACTGAGGTCGCCTGCAATTCGTCCGCACGAGATGGGATTGGGACGCCGAGGAGTTTCCTGTTCGAGACATCAATAGAGTACCATTCAAACCGGACGGGGCGTGTGGGTTCTTCCGACAACGAGATGGGAGAGTATCTTCGTCAATCGCCTTCCGCCACCAGGCTGTCTTTCGTAGGCGCTGTAGCGCACTGCTTCTTACGCAAGGCGGAACGACGTCAAAGGGCCATTCAGAAATATATTGAGGTCCATACGTCCTGCCAATACTGACTCCTGCCCACACCATTCGTCCACCACCATGATACGGTGATATTGCCTGCACTTAAGCAAGACTGTTCTGAGTTCCACGTTCTCTCCAGATGCGAGAACGACGATTGTCAGTCAGAACACAAAATCTTGAGTCATCTGTCAACAGAACCCGGCACCATTCGTTACGACTCCGATCCTGATCTTCGTCTGCCTAGCTCTGCAGGCTAAACGGTGTCGTGCTTTTGATGGAACACACACCATAGGCCTCCATGCATAGAGGCCACATTCCCGAAAACTATTTCGTACTGTTTGTGTTGATATTGTGCATCCTGTTGTTGCCTGTTGCTGCATTGCACCACCTGCTCACTATCTGAGTCCAACTACTCGTGACACTCATTTGGTAAACACACGTTAACCCCAACCCACCTGCAGCAACTTTCCGTTATTACCACTACCTCGGTTGTGTTGTTGTGGTGTTGCCTCTACTCAGTAGAATCGGCAGAAAAACGTCGAAACAATTTTAGTTCATTTTTCCGAAAATGTTCAAATGTTTGTAGAGCTTATGGGACTTAACTGTGGGGTCATCAGTCCCTAAACTTAGAAACTACATATGAACTAGCTTATACTAAAGACGACACAAACATCCATGCCCGAGGGGGGATTCTAACCCCCGGTCGCAGCGGCCGTGTAGACCGTGACTGGCACGCCGCATACCGCTCGGCCACTGCGGCCGGCATTCTACCGATGACAATACGTCAGAACCTAGATATTTCAACTGATCCCTAATTGTTTTGATCACTGTAGTAAACATTTGTAGTACACTACTTATTGTTAGCTATAGTCTTTCTGTTATTAAGGCATTCATCTTTACCGTGCATTATTCGAGAATGAAACGCTAGACAAATAGTCCGAAATCGGTTCAAAAGAAGAAGAACATTACTTTTCGGCGGTTTGTTGTAATTATAAGTGACACTGAAAGTTTCTTGGTTGTCCTTCTCTCTTACAAAATTTACGTCTGCTGCGAAAGTTAAGTGTTTTACCATATGATCTAAAGAATTGTAACTGACTGACGCTACTTGAATGAGCTGTAACTGAATATGAATGCGTAATTTTTTAATGAAATATCTGGTTTATTTTCTGACTGGTGTAACTTCATGAAAATTACTAACAATGTCATGTTTTGAATTTTAAAATCTTTCAGAGAAAAATATAAGTCAGATATTTAATCAGCCAATAAAATTATTTTTAAACAAAGATAAACATTTCTTTACTGTTAATAAATTTAACTCGTTTCACACAAACAATGTTATAACAATACCACATTTCAAGAACACTACGCATAAAATTCCTTTGTCATAAAAAAACCGCACTTTCAAAACTAAACTATTACAATAAATACTTTTCCTAACACAGAAAAGGGTCCCTAGCATTAAGCGTGAGACCACAAGCTAACAGCAAGATCTTTTCCGACCGTTACTGTTACCATCAGTTCAGCTTAACAATGCGAAGTTGTGCTATAGAAACATGCCAAGTATTTCATGAAAAACTCTACCTTATAAAAATTTCAAAAGATCGTTTCTCCAACGTCATCTATTCCTTTCGTCTCCATATCTTAAACAAACAGATTGGCTCAGCATTCAAGTCTCAAAATCTCATCTCCTCGACTATCCCGCCGGAACGACAACTGCTCACAACCACGGTCCCCACGCTTCTGCAATCTCATCCGCAGGGTTGCCAACGAGGTAATGATAAAAACCACCGAAGTGACCGTAAAATCCCACCAAAAACCACCGAACTTTCCGAAGTTACCATGCAAAAAAAAACCACTTGACCGATTGATTTGAAACTTGGATGCAACTATGCATTTTAAAGGAGTTTTTATGTACCTGACTTATCTGTATATACACTAGACAGAAATACAAAAAATAGTTTATTCAAAAGCACTTCATTAAACATGTTATATATAAAAACAAACAATAATTACTTTGAGCCATTGCAATGCTTGTCGGGTACAGACAGCAAATTGTGAAATATTTGAACTTGAAAACATAAAGTAATCCAGTCTGGAAAGGAGGTCAGCGTCAGTTATTCTATTGTCTTTATTTTATGTCAGAAGATCTAGATTTCAGCTATATTCCAATGTAATCACATCTGAGAAAAAAGAAAGTTAACAATGAAAGTACAGTCACATATTAAGTGTCTGCAGTGTTCAGTCATTTTCACAACAAGGAAAATCTGATAAACTGCTGTAGCAACAAATACGTAGCATTAACACAATGTCAGTGTGTGATGCAAATACAACACTCCCTCCCCATGGAGATTGGAGAAGTCAACGGAGAAGTCAATACAGAACTAACAGCCTACAACAATGAGCAATGAGTCATACCATTGTTAATATCTTCGAACTCTTAAGAATTTTACATTTTATCCAATAATGTGATACGTTTCTTAGTCATTTATCTGTCCATATTTGTTAATAATTTCACCTTTTTTTTTTTTTTTTTTTTTTTTTTTTTTTTTTTTTTTTTTTTTTTTAGAAAAGAATTTCATTAAAATCCGCCAATTTTCACACCTCCCCCTGACTCCAATTTTTTCCTACCATCGGCTTTAAAAACCACCAGACCCGGTGGTAAACCACTGACGTTGGCAACCCTGCTCATCCGCGCACCTAGCAAAGTCTGCACTCTCAATAATCACAACCCTACTTCCCGGCAACAAAACTATCACCGTCTCCAATATCGATAGGACTGCCATCGAGAAATTAGCCTGCAAAATGTTCAAATGTTTGCATAGTCTATGGGATTTAACTACGGGCTCATCAGTCCCTAAACTTACAAACTACTTGTGAACTACTTACGAACTAGGACGGCACAAATATCCATGCCCGAGGGGGGATTCGAACCCCCGACCGTAGTGGCCGTGCAGACCGTGACTGGAGCGCCTCAGTCCCCGCGGCCACCGCGGCCGGCAGGTTTTGTGGGTGTGCTTACTTCAGAAGGTCATTCAAGGTGGACAGTAAGCTGCTTTCCTTAATTCTCCCCGGTGTGCTGGGCCGTGCAGCCGCCCCCGGCGCCCAGGCAGGGCGTCGCCGCCCCCGCCGCCCCCGCCGCCCCCGCTGCTGGCCGCTCTGCAGGCGACGCACGCCCTCGCCCCTCGCCCGCCGCCCAGAATAAGCGCCGCCCCCAAATACATTTATCACGAGCGCGGAAATCGATGGCTCATCTGCGCGCTCCTTCACCACTCACAAAGTTGCCTCAGCGTCTACGACCTTCCAGCCGTTCTACAGGTCACCTCCTCCTCTGTGTTTGGTAAGCTTTAAGCTGCCCAGGAAAACAGGTCGCTTTTCATCTTCTGAAAACGTATTTCGAAACGGAAAAAAACAAGCTAAGCAGTGTACTGTATGGGGGAAAGAATAATGTAACTCGACGAAATTCACTCTATCACAGAGGCCACATGGATACAGGACTTCCGTAATTTCTTATATTTATGGCATGCGAAGTTAGGACAGCAAATAGTTATCAGCCTAAGCAACTGTCAAAAATTCTCGAGAAGTTTTGCAACCATATTTAAATACCTCTTATCGTGCCGATTATTCTAATTGTCGCTGTAGCTCATTTTGGGTAAATATGGTAGCGTTGTAGATTACCTATCAAGTTAACACATTCAACACTACCCCTTTCCGATCCGGTAACTGGCTGCAAACTGGGATATTTGCGTCATATTTTAAATAAAATAACAAAATGCAAAAAAATGTGGCAGGAATATGATTCTTGAAACATTTACATCTACATATATACTCCGCAATCCACTGTAAAGCGCGTGGCGGAGCGTACACTGTTCCACTACTAGGCATTTCCTTTCCTATTCCACTCCCAAACAGATCGAGGAAAAAAAGAATGTCTTTACGCCTCTGTATGAGTCCTAATTTATCTTGTCTCTGTGATCTTTACACGAAACTTAAGTAGGCGGCAGGAAGATCGTTCTATAGTCAGCTTCAAATTCCGTTCCTCTAAATTTCCTCAACAGAATTTTTCGAAAAGAATGTCGTATTGCCTCCAGTGATTCCCATTTCAGTTCGTTGAGCTTTTCTGTGACACTCGCGCATTGGTTGAACGCAGCAGTAATGAACCTAGCTGCTCGCCTCTGAACTGCTACCATGTCTTTCTTTAAACTGATCTACTGGGGGTCCCAAACGCTTGAACAATACTCAAGATGTGGTCGTACAAGCTTTTTATACGCGTTCTCCTTTACAGATGAAGTAGGGGAGAGTAGTACACAGTGAAACAGGGTACACAGTGAAACATTCCATCTCAATTGTTTTTAGTAATTTTTTCTACTTGTTGGTATCCTTGTATGTTTATTATGATAAAATACATCTTTCACTGTAATGGTGGACAGTTTGCTTGGTTGATTATTCTTGTTTCTATACGTTAGTATTGGTTTTCGGTGGTCAGAAGTTACAGTTAAGGTCTCTTTGTAAGTTTAATGTTTTCGATATAACACACAGCTAAAAGAAATATTAAGTTTTGTGATAAGATACACATCTTTAGCTCTATACTGACCAGTTGTAGATTTGGTAGATATATAGGTTAAGAGTTGTGACTAACCTTTTAGGCCGGCCCCGGTGGCCGAGGGGACTAAGGCGCTCCAGTCACGGTCTTCACGGCCACTACGGTCGAGGGTTCGAATCCCCCCTCGGGCATGGATATTTGTGCCGTCCTAGTTCGTAAGTAGTTCATAAGTAGTTTGTAAGTTTAGGGACTGATGACCCCGTAGTTAAGTCCCATAAGCTTAACAAACATTTGAACATTTTGAACTATGGAAGATGTTGAGGAAGCCATTGCAGTAACAACAGCAAAACATACATCTCGCCAAGAGAGTTTCGTGGTTTTCCCAAAGCACCTTCCAGATAAACAAGAGGACGTTCCAAAGGTACAAACATAACATTAACACGAACAGCAGAGCAAACAACTATTGAAGAAAAGACATTCAGAAAAAGGGCAGAGCTGGAAGAAAAGGAGAAATTCCAAAACAATGTATATTTTGTAGCTAACGGCTTTTGAAGTCAGTAGTTTGTGGTACTGAGTATAAAGTCTCATACCTTCGGTAAAAAAAAAAAAAAAAAAAAAAGAAAATAAATTAATAAATAAATAAATAAAATAAAATAAAAATAAATAAATAAAAAATAAAAACTTGTTTTTATTCCCAGTTGCAGAAGACATAGTCTGTGTTTCGCATAAGGACATTGCAATGATTTTGCCACCTGTGCTGCCGATGACTACGAAGAGACTCTCCAACCAGCAGTATATTCGTTTTCCAATCAATTTTGGTGCACTTAATATTCACTGAACAAAATTTAGTATCTGTTAATGTTTGTACTTGTATTTAACAAACATATTTATGTTTTATAAGTCACTCAGAAGTAATAAATACAAAAAATGGCTACTGTTTGACTGTGTACTATACATGGTACACAGTGAAACATTTGCGGAGGTTCTTTAAAATTGTTGTTTCACTTACTAATTAGTAACAAAATTATTATTTTTTGTTCCAAAATATAGACAAAGTATTGTTCTTTCAAGTAAATAAAGAAAATTTGTTTTGTGAGTAGCATTTTATACGCAACATGTTGGTTCCATTTCATATCGCTCTGCAACATTACGCCTAGATATTTGAACGACGCGACGGGACTGCATCTAGACACTCACTACTAATGTTGTATTCGAACATTATGGGATGTGCATCACCTTATATTTTTCTACATTTAGAGCTAGCTGCCATTCTTCACACTAACTACAAATATTGTGTAATTCATCCTGTATGCAATTACAGTCAATTAAAGGCGACAGTCTTCCATACACCACAGTATCATCAACGAACAGCTGCAAATTACAAATTACTTAACAAGTAAACGTAAGTATGTTAGACCCATACGTTTTTAATTAAGACTATACAACACGGACAGAGGGCAAAATTAGAACATATAAGAAACACGAAGAACAACTAACTGCAGTTAATGGTTGCAGCGTTGACACATACAGAAGGTTGGTAAAGCGGATGCTAGTTGAGGTCGAACCTTATGAATTGGAGGAGCTTATCCAAATATTCACTATTGTGGCCTGACGATGGTACAACTGATGTACCGAAACTAGTCGCCTAAATAAAATTATAACGTGAACGGCTATTGGAAATTTTTTTGCAAGCACTGAACGATACCTTTTGTGGTTCGCATGTAGGCCTAAATGAATTTGGTATGGTAAACATGGAATGCAAAGGCCGACGTTGCAGTTGTTGCACTATCATCTACTTTTCTTCCTTATGCGCTTACCAGCTTCTTTTTTCTCTCTGTCGCAACAGACCTTGCAATATATAGTTGTACTTACCTTATTTACACTATGTGGAACATTTCTTCTGAAAAATACCGTGTAAATGTCCCCTCAGTTTGTGAGAATATATAGTAGAGAATGAACGGTCTCTACCACTGTCTACATCAGTGCTTTCCAAACTTTCCCTAATGGCGACACCCTTTTTTATCTTACAGTTTGACGCGACAAGCTTTCACTAATATAAATACATATGGTAGAATTTACATGGTTCCAACGGGGGGAGGGGGAGAGGGGGACGGAAATAAAGTATCGCTTAAACGTAGTTAAACGAAACTGAAATCCTCGTACGCATTGACATGTTTAATGTTGATTCTGACTGCAGCAATTACGTACACTCATCGCAAGAAAAGGAAACATTAGGAACTGCGGAGATGTACAACAGAGTAACACCGCAGACAACAATGCCTAACTTAAACAGTAATACTTGCTTCTTCTACATGCGACCCAACTTCCGAAACACAAAACTGACTTTAGGAAACCGTTTTTCGCTGTCGTGTGTATATGTCAGAGCCAGATACGATTTTGCTGGATCGATTGAAAACGGCATCTGGAAATTAGCTGCTCGTTTTTCTGATTTAGACAGCACAGTGGCTCTTCCCTTACAGTTCAATATTATCACATTATTTTCAGAAATAAAGAGGATGTATTTATGTCAAGTGAGGAATTATTATTTAAGTTCTATTGTTAGGTTATTGCTTCACCACGACCTCGGAAGTCCCGACATATTCGGAAAAAATGGATAAATATTTGTGACAAGTAAGAATATGAATGTTATTTCTGATCCCAGAATCTGTTACATAAAGGAAACTGGGAGAAAAAAAATATTAACGCATACCAGGGTTCGAACCGTTCATCACTGCATTTAAACTACTACTTTCTGTTAATCACCCGACCATACTCCATACTAAACATCGCTACTGAATAGCTTTAGTTAGTGGACAATTGTAACTGCTTTTACAATCTGTGACAGCTGTTGCTCAGTGGCGTAACTAAGACTTGGATTTGGGGTGGGTGGGGGGGATAGATCTGCTTGACGAGCAAAATTTTAGTTAGTTTCCAGACAGACTACCATCTACCACTCCCGCTGAAGAAACTAATTCACTCCCATCCAATGAAAGATTATGGTAAAACATCCCAAGTTTTCAATCTTTACCTTTACTAGATTGCTGTTATACGACTCTTATTTCAATTTTTTTGGGTTCTGAGGGGGGGGGATGAGGGGGATAGAACCCCCCCCCTTACTTTCGTATAGAGAGTATCTTCAATTAATGGCATTGCCTCACCATATAAAATATCTAAGATACCAGACACCCTTAGCCTGCCTTGTAAGTGTCATTTTTACCTTCGGAAACGCACGCTAATGGGCTACAAAACAACCGGATCTTGAACTACTCGCAGTTGCCACTAGGTTGAGTTAGTCGGTACTTGCTGGTCAGCAGCGAAATGATAATGAATTACCTTTACTTCAAGTGAGGAAACGGATTCCGCGAAACGAAAACGCGCGGTTGACCGTGGCCATATGCCGTACGGGCGCCGTGCTCATATATACTTCCTTGATCGTACTGCCATTCGTTCCTGAGATTTAGCAGCATGCACCATTGTATATGCACTTTAAACTATATGTATTAAGTGATTCTTCAGTTTCTCCCGGCGTATTTGATAATCAAAACATCCACGGGTGTACTGCCCGTCTATAGTGTCCAACGGGCACACAGTGCCCGTCTGACACTATAGACCGGCAGTACACCCGTGGATATTTTGATTATATGTATTAAGTTTTTGCTTACATCTTCTGGACAACTCTAAATAGAGCATGGTGGAGGGTAAATTGCACTACTGCTAGTTATTCCGTTTCGTGTTCCTCGTAAATGGAGTGATGTAGAAAAGATTTTACAGGGTGAACATAACCTTTCTGATGTAAGTGGAAACTTGACCCACTAATGAATACACTTTCACGTGCATCTCGTTTGTAGCACATGTAACAACTAGGCAACACTCAAGTTCCCTTCATGTGATTGAAAACAGCAAAATAGGTGTACTGGATAAAAGGTGAAGTTGGGTTATGTCTGGTGGATGTAGAGGTTAATTCTTTGTTAAATAAAAAGTACATTGAAGAGAGCATGGGCTCAAACATTCTGAGCTTTAACCTTGTCGCCATGCGATGTAACAGCAGTGGCACACTTGGGCAGCTGGTATTTCGAAAATTCACTTACTCAGACCTGTATTTACAATCTGCAAGTTTCCACCATCTGTCAAAAATGGTAGTCGCTATGAAGACCTTATTTCAGTGTATCTATACCATCTCGAATGCCAATAGTCTGCAAAGAGAGGTAGAACATCTAGAAATTGGGTTTCGAAACAGTGGATCTCCCCCGACCGTAGTGGCCATGCAGATCGTAACTTTTGATGACGTCTTGGTCTTGGTGCAGATGGCTCGATGTCATGATGAAAAGATTCTAGGACTATGATGATGACGCAGAATCATCGGTATATAGTTAAGAGCCTCAGCACTTATGATTGTATCATCAGTTTCTGGAATTTTAAAATTGCCGACAATGCTGAGTCAGTGATTATGACCAGAAAACGTCATGCTCTATTGCTTGCGGCTGCAGTTTGCCGACTAAGTTCGACATCGGCAAGAGTGTGCTCCAATATTCCCTCACAAAATATTCCCGCACAGTGCACATGAGTTGTCGCGACTGTCTTTTAAACGCAATTCGTTGCCTGGTTTCATTTATTGGTATGTTTGGGTCCCAAATGTTCGATCTGTCCCATTTATCACGCACTTACGAGATAATTGCACCAAAAATATCAAATTCACTACGATGCTAGAGAAATACACACGTTTCGTGCGCAGCGGTAGCCAAACAGTATAAGTGTACAGACATTTGTTGGGGCACTACAGCAACAGCAAACTGTTAGAGACAGATGCCGGGCGCTCTGGATGAAGGAGGCGAAGTCTAGCGCGTGAAGTGGCAACCAATATGGCGCAATTTTTACTTCTTGTGAATACTTAGTGAATAAGTGAACAGAACTTGTATTCGAAGGAGACTGTGTGAGCATTTTGCTACTACATTGTACACGGTGTGCAAACGAAACTAGCTCAGAAAATTAGGCATTAATTTCATAATATAGTAAGTTCATTCACAGCAGCTCTTTATGCTCCTGCAGCATAACTTTTTCAAATATTACTGGTGGGGCAGGGTGTACCACTTGTACAAAACAGAGTATGCTAATTGATGATTCCCATGAAAATGAATAACTATTTAGTATGAAATTGCCTTTATGATTTTTGAGTGGTACCCTCGTAGTCAGCCAACTAACATCTTTCCCAGATGTCAGGAGCAAGAGGGTAACATTAAGAAGAAGCGGCAATGGTGTTTATGCCTCGAGTGATCTGAAGCCTCTTCAAATGTCTGTAAATCTATCGGACCAAACAGCGTGGTCATTAGTCCGTAGCTTAGAAACTACTTAAACCTAGGTAAACTATCCCAAAGACAACACACACACCCATGCCCCAGAGAGGACTCGAACCTCCACGGCGAGCAACCGCGCGCTCCGCAGCGAGACGCTTTAGACAGCTCGGCTACTCCACCGCGGTTCTGAAGCCTGTGATGCCTTTGATGTAGAGCAGGATGACAGCTTGCAGAGAATATCTGGAATTTTCAGAAGAGGGAGTAAATGAACACAAGTAAGTGACTAGATATTCAGTTACCAACAAAACAAAAACAGAGAGATAGAATTTGCAATGTATTCTGATAACCCACCGATTATTTAAGAAATCGTGTATTCAAACATCTCGACTGTTAGAGGGCACTGAAATAAATTCATTGACGAAGTTTACAATTTGTACAGGGCTGGGTTTCGAACTCGAATTTTCCGCTTCGTGCTAGTGGTCGCCTGAACATTTTTTCCCCATTATGGGGACATCGCTTCCTCGCGTACTTGGTATCGTGCTTATTCTGTGTTAATCGTAAAGCATCCAGACTTCTCGCCATATGCGCTGAGACACTGCGCTGTCGTTCAATTACGCTATCCAGACGCGTTTTCCGTCCTGCCCAAATTCCCAAATTCTCAACTACGATTACTTCCTCTTGCTGGCAGCTTTGAATGTATTCCTGAAGGGATAGGGTGTACTTCTGCAGCCGCACAAAAAATGACATTTGCCTGCTGGCGACATACATGCGATTAAAGGTACGGTGTCTGCTCTTTCGGACATGTCGGAAACAACAGACACCATATTTACAATCATATCCAGCATTTATTTTACATTTGAATCGCTTATTTCAAAAAGGCCCTATGTCCATCTGACATAGTTTCAGAAAAGTGAAGAAAAACTGTTTTAATAGTTTGCAGGACATTTGCCTAACTGTTTGCAATGACCACGTGAAAGATACCGCAATTAACAATCACTCTGAGTTATTATATGCTCAAATATAGTGTCGATTTATTGTTCAAAGATGAATATTTCTCTTGGACATAAGGCTTTTCCGAAATAAGTGAGAAATAAAAGTTTTACAACCTTTACATTACACAAACAAACGTATTAATGAACCTGTTAGTATATGTTAAAGGCAATTTTTAGGAAGTCACAAAATCTGTACATGAAAACAAACTGTATATCAATATTGGAAATTACAGATCACACATTCTTTCCTTTGGACGTTTTCCTGCCTGTGGTCTATGTCGTTTTACTTATTCTGCCTATATTAGATTCTGAAGGTAAAAATAATGTTCATCTTTACTATTAAGATCAAGAAAATGTACTGTAATTGTACATCTTGACTCATGGATTTAAAGCATATGTACGAGATTGGGCGACGGATTTTGCTGGTATTAGCTTACCTCGGTATTGAGTATGCTCCAATACCTTTAGTTTAGCAGTTTTGATTACATTCTGTTCGTACTGCTCAGAATGACATGCCGGCCGCGGTGGCCGAGGGTACTGAGGCGCTCCAGTCACGGTCTGCACGGCCACTACGCTCGGGGGTTCGAATCCTCCCTCGGGCATGGATATTAGTGCCGTCCTTAGTGTTAGCTAGTTCATAAGTAGTTTGTAAGTTTAGGGACTGATGACCCCGTAGTTAAGTCTCATAAGCTATACAAACATTTGAACATTTAATTTCAGAATGACATGCACCTTTCATCCTCCTTTTCTGATGGATAGGTTAAACTTCACAATCAGAATCACAAATATTGATATAATACAAGATACTACGACAATTTCACTTACGACGGCTTGCTGTAGGACAAGACTTTGAAACAAACCATAGATGCAGTTTTACATCGTTCTCGCGCCTTCTCTGACAGTGAAAAACTCTCAATAAAGCATATGCGGTAATTGTTCAGAATTGTTGAAGCAAAAGTGCTCTCTATCCTGGACATGGGGCTCTTTTGAATTCAACGACAATTTCTCCGTTGTATATTTCGGGTTCCCCGCCGGGGGTACGAATCGCCCCTCGGGCATGGATATTTGTGCCGTCTTTAGTATAAGTTATTTTATAAGTTGTTTGTAAGTTTAGGGACTGATGCCCCCGCAGTTAAGCTTAACAAACATTTGAACATTTGTATATTTCGGTTATTTGATATAAGGCGAACGTCCATTCCGAACTCAATAATGAGATGACTCATAAAGAACATAGAAATTTTGATAGCGCAAATTGTAAAAAAAGTGGACTTAGAACCATTCTGAAACAAGCAATTCACCTACAATAGTGAGAAAACAGAATTATAGTTGATATGAAACCGTATGACCTTTAGCGGCTTTTTTGTGTTATCGTTTCAACCTGTAAGGCATCACACGATCAGGCAAAATGAAAGTGAAAGTTGACCTGTGGCGTATGCAAGTACTGAGCATGTCATGCTCTACAGCACAGAGCCCCGTAGTTTTCTGTTAGTGCCGCCAGTAAACGCTAGAATTGTTTAGACATCGCTCTCCCAGCTGTTAATGTCAGTGTATCCGGGGCTGAACTGCTTGCTCGTTTTCAAATGGCTCCTAAAATGTTTCCTCCAAGAAGTACTCAATCTGTTCTAGATCTCCAATTGAATCTAACGCTGGTCCTCAGACTAGCAGTGAAAACACAAGCAATTCTTCACTAAAATCGGTGGCACACAGGCCGTGAACGTGAACATTTGGCGTCCCGTGTTTCTGACGCTATAACGTGGGAAACGCACGTTACTCAGTCTTTCCGCATGTGTAGGCCAAAATTTAGCATATCGGATTTTCTGAACGTTCGTTTGGACGTTCATCAATGAAATGCGAGATGGTCACGTACGCCACATGCGGCTATCTGTTTTCCGGTACAGCGATGGAGACGCCATGTCGGCTGTTGTCAAAAGCACGTATTTGGTAGATTTTGTATTTATGACTTAGCAACTGAGTAAACCTAGGTTATATCGAAAACCCGTTATATAAAACCACTGGAAACGTTTTATTGATCGGTACGGAATTGACGTAATTTTAAAAATTTCCTGTTGGAGGTAACGATACACTGAAGATCCATAAAAACGCGTTGCTCGAATTAAAGACCACTTAACATATGAACGATTAATATATTGAAAAGCCGATAACATATACGGTGGGAGACCTACGGGCGTAGTGCGATGAGTATAGTCACGGACCACCTGGACGAAGGTGATGCTTCACGCTGCTTCGTGTCTTAGTCAAATGTTTGTAGATTCTATGGGACTTAACTACTGGGTCATCAGTCCCTAAACTTACAAACTACTTATGAACTAGCTAATACTAAGGTCGGCACAAATATCCATGCCCGAGGGGGGATTCGAACCTCCGACCGTAGTGGCCGTGCAGACCGTGACTGACGCGCCGCAGTCCCCTCGGCCACCGCGGCCGGCCGTGTCTTAGTCCTTCAGTTTTTCCCCCCATCTTCGCAGTTTCATGGAAGTAAATATAGCTGCGCGTCCTCTGAGGAGTGAGTTTGGCAGCGGCGGAGCGGCCGAGTGCATTGAAGCGGTATGCACGGATGCACGCTGCACGGCCACTACGGTCGGGGGTTCGAATCCTCCCTCCTGGATATTTGTGCCGTCTTTAGTGTTAACTAGTTCATGAGTAGTTTGTAAGTTTAGGGACTGATGACCCCGTAGTTAAGTCCCATAAGCTCTACAAACATTTGAACGGATGCACGAGGCCGTTCCCCGTCGGGGGTTCGAATCCCCCTCGGGCATGAATGTTTGTGTCGTCTTTAGTATAAGGTAGTTCGTAAGTAGTTTAGAAACTGATGACCCCGCAGTCAAGTCCCTTAAGCTTAACAAACATTTAAACATTTTTGAGTGAGTTTGTTCGATTGGTTTTATCCACAGGAAAACTTGCACCTTCTTGCAATAAAATAAATAGCACTTTATTGTTTCGAGTCTAGCATGTACCGGTGTCTACGCCACACTGTCGTAACGATCCTTTAAGTAGAAACCTGTAAATCTGGTGTTGGTTTTTTTTTTTTTTTTTTTTTTTTTTTTTTTCTATTACAGCTCTCATTTCTTAACTGCTAATGACGGATGCATAGCGTGGATTTGGAATTTGTACCCATCATATATGCCGCCAAATCCTTACGGAACCGTTTATTCTGAGACAAGCTATCACGTCAAGCGTTACATCTCCTTTCTAGTCAATACGTTTGATTTTTTTTTGTCACTATAGAGTAATAAACCTCTTACACCGACCTCTTATCTGCACAACTCGAAGCTCATTGGCCCGTTACATCTATATCTATACCCCTGCGGTGTGTACCGGAGAGTATTTTGCGTACCACTGTTATTTCCTCCTTTATTTGTTCCAGTCGTGTATGATAATCCAGTCGTGTATGGTAACGTTATGTTATCTTCTTATTTAGAACATACATAGGTTCTTAGAATGGCTAGAACTGTCACTGCAGTGTACGGATGCAGGCCGAGTTGGTGAAAAAATGTTCAGATGTTTGTAAAGTCTATGGGACTTAACTACGGGGTCATCAGTCCCTAAACTTACAAACTACTTATGAACTACTTACGAACTAGGACGGCACAAATATCCATGCCCGAGGGGGGATTCGAACCCCCGACCGTAGTGGCCGTGCAGACCGTGACTGAAGCGCCTCAGTCCCCTCGGCCACGGCGGCCGGCTCGAGTTGGTGACCCTTCGCTCGCAGCTTCAGGTGGCGTTGGCTTCGCTGGCAACGCTTGAGACTGCAGTGGGTGGGCGCCGATGTTGTGGGCCGTTCGCGAGAGTCCAGAAGACGCCCGGTGCGTCTGTTGTGCCCTCCGATCGTCCAGCGACTGTGGCCAACCCGGTCTCTGCCCGCGAGGTGGTCGCCTTCCAATCTGTGGTGGATTGGGAGGTCTCCTCAGCGCGTGAGACTTCCTGGGGGACCGCAGCCTCCACGGTTGGTCTTGCGAACAGATTCGAGGCGTTGTCTGTGGCAGACGATGTTCCTGACCAGATGGTGTGGCTTGTCCGGTGGTCACCGCTCTGCCTGGAAGATCCGGGCACACACAGAAGATTGGTTTGTTAGTAGTTGCGAGCTCCAACGTTAGGCGGGTGATGGAGCCCATTAGGAATATGGCTGCTAGGGAGGGGAAGAAGTCCAATGTGCGCTCCATGTACATGCCGCGGGGAGTCATTCCAGATGTGGAACGAGTCCTTCCGGATGCCATGAAGAGCACAGGGTGCAGCCAGCTGCAGGTAGTGGCTCATGTCGGGACCAACGATGTGTGTCACTCTGGATCGGAAGAGATTCTCTCAGGTTTTGTACGGCCATCAGAGGTGGTAAAGACTGCCAGTCTTGCTTGCAAGATAAAGGCAGAGATCACCATCTGCAGCATAGTCGACAGGTCTGACTGCGGACCTCTAGTTCAGAGCCGAGTGGAGGGTCTGAATCAGAGGCTCAGACGGTTCTGCGACCTTATACGCTGCATATTCCTCGACATGCGCCATAGGGTGATGGGTTTTCGGGTTCCGCTAAAAAGGTCAGGAGTTCATTCCACCCAGGAAGCGGCTACAGGGGTAGCGGGGGCTGTGTGGCGTGGACTGGGTGGGTTTTTAGGTTAGAGGGCCTCGGGAATACACAACATGGGTTTCAGTCTGAAAGGGTGCAAGTCAGACACAAGACGTATGCAGATCTAGGAACCACTGGTGTAACAGTTGTAAATTGTCGTAGCTGTGCTGGGAAAGTTCCAGAGCTCCAAGTGCTGATAGAAAGTACCGAAGCACCAATCGTTACAGGTTCTGAAAGCTGACTGACGCCAGAGCTAAGTTCGGCCGAAATTTTTACAAAGGGCCAAATGGTCTTCAGTAAGGATAGATTAAATAAAAAAAGGGTGGCGTGTTTATTGCTGTCACAAACGTTTTTCCTGCAGCGAAATTGAGGCAGATACTTCATGTGAGTTTGTATGGGTAGAGGTTATACCTGACAACCGGAATAAATTAATAACTGAATCTTTTTATGGGCCCACTGACTCAGACGATGCAAATTTCTGAAATGTTCAAAGAAAGCTCGAATCACATTTCAAACAGGTACCCGAAGCATACTATTATAAACGGTGGCGACTTTAATTTACCTTCGACATGTTGGCATAAATACGTATTCAAAACCGGAGGCAAATATAAAACATCGTCCGAACTAGTTCTGAGTGCTTTTTCTGAAAACTACTTCGAACAGTTAGTTCATGGACCCACAAGAATAGTAAATGGTTGCAAAAATACCTTTGATCTCCTAGCAACAAAAAATCTTGAGTTCGTAAAGAGCATCAAAACAGGTACATGGATTAGCGAACATAGAGTTGTAGTAGCGAGACTGAATATCGAAATTCCTAAATGCACCAAAAATAAACGAAAAAATATCTATTCAAATGAGCAGACAAAAATTCGTTTCACTGTTTCCTGAGTGATAGTCTCCAGCCTATCAAAACCACAAAACGAGTGTAGATCAGTTGTAGTTTACTTTCAAAGACATAATATCAGTAGCAATAGAGAGATTTATAAATGTTCAAATGTTTGTAGAGCTTATGGGACTTAACTACGGGTCATCAGTCCCTAAATTTACAAACTACTTATGAACTAGTTTATACTAAAGACGGCACAAACATCCATGCCCGAGGGGGGATTCGAACCCCCGACGGGGAACGGCCTCGCGCATCGTAGCATAGCGCCTCAATGCGTTCGGCCGCTCCGTCGCGGCAGAGGTTTATACCAAACAAATTAATAAAAGAGGGGGCTGACCCCCGTGGTACACAAAACAGGTCATATCACTGTTGGAGAAGCAAAGAAAAACGCATGCAAATTTTAAATAGACACAGAATTCCCAAGACTGGCAACCTTTTACAGTAACTCACGATCTAGCGCACACTTCAATGCGAGAAGCTTATAATAGTTTCCACAACGAAATACTGTCTCGTAATCTGGCAGGAAATCCAAACAAATTCTGGTCATATGTGAAGTACACTAGCGGGAAAACACAAACAATACCTTCACTACGCGATAGCAATGGTAAGACTACCGATGACAGTACTGCTAAAGTAGAATTGCTAAATACAGCTTTCCGAAATTCTTTCACCAAAGAAGACGAAGTGAACACTCCAGAATTCGAACCAAGAACAGCTGCCAGAATGCGAAATTTAGGAGTAGATGTTCGTGGAGTAGTAAAACAACTTAAGTCACTAAACAAAACTACAAATCTTCTGGGCCAGATTGCATATCAACTAGATTCCTCTCTGATGCAATAGCTCCATACTTAGCTATCATAAACAACCGATCACTCAGCGAAAGATCCGTACCCAAAGACTGGAAAGTTGCACAGGTCACTCCAATATTCAAGAGAGGCAATAGGAGTGATCCCCAGAAATACAGGCCCATTCGTTGACGTCGATTTGCAGTAGGATTTTGGAACATATACTTTGTTCGAACATTATAAACTACCTCGAAGAGAACGATCTATTAACCAATAGTCAACACGGATTCAAAATGTATCGCTCTTGCGAAACACAGCTTGCCCTTCATTCACATGAAGAAATAAATTCCATCGACAAGCAACTTCTAATGAAAATTGCGTGCTTATGGAATATCGCCCCAATTGTGCGAATGGATTCGCGATTTCCTATCAGTATGGACACTGTTCGTAGTAATTGACGGTAAGTCATCGAGTAAACCGGAAGTGATATATGGCATTCCCCAGCGTTATAGGTCCGCTACTCTTCCTTGTGTTTATAAACGATATACGAGACAATCTGAATAGCAATCTTAGCTGTCGTTTATCGGTTAGTGAAGTTAAGAGAGGATCAAAAGCAACTGCAAAGCGGTTTAGACAAAGTTTCTACATGGTGTGAAAATTGGCAATTAACAGTAAATAAAGAAAAGTGTGAAGTAATACAAGTGACCACTAAAAGAAATCCGCTGAACTTCAATTACACGATAAATCAGTCAAATTTTAAGGTCGTAAATTCTACCAAATACCTAGGCGTTACAGTTACGAACAGCTTAGAATGGAGACAAAATATAAAAATATTGTGAGGAAGCCGAACCAAAGGCTATGTTTCATTGGCAGAACGCTTCCAAGATGCAGCAGCTCCATCAAAGAGACTGCCTACAACACACTTGGGCGTCCTCTCCTGGAGTACTGTTGCCCAGTATGAGACCCTCACCAGGTGGGACTGACGGAAGACATTGAGAAGGTTCAGAGAACGGCAGCTCGTTTTGTTTTATCACGTTACAGGGGGGAAAGCGGAAATGTTGCACGATTTGAGGTGGAAATCATTCGGTGCGGCGAGATCTATTTGGGAAATTGAAATCATCGACTTTTACTTCTGAATGTTTCAAATGTTTGAATAGTTTATGGGACTTAACTACGGGATTATCAGTCCTAAACTTACAAAGTACTTATGAACTACTTACGAACTAGGACGGCACAAATATCCATGCCCAAGGGGGGATTCGAACCCCCGACCGTAGTGGCCGTGCGGACCGTGACTGGAGCGCCTCAGTCTCCTCGGCCACCGCGGCCGGCTTTACTTCTGAGTGTGAGAATATTTTGCTAGCACCCACCTACACAGGGAGACATGACCATCCCAATAAAATAGGAGAAATCAAATCGAAATCGGAACGATTTAGGTGTTCTTTCTTCCCGCGTGCTATTAGAGAATGGAACGGTAGAGAAAGGTTATGAAAGTGATAAAACTCTTCAGCTACTGCCGACTTCCTATGCTGTCCCAACCGAATGTATCTCTCGTGCTCGGCTATCCTTGTGTTGCCGGCCGCGGTGGCCGAGAGGACTGAGGCGCTCCAGTCACAGTCTGCACGGCCACTACGGTCGGGGGTTGAATCCCCCCTGGGGCATGGATATTTGTGCCGTCCTTAGTATTAGCTAGTTCATAAGTAGTTTGTAAGTTTAGGGATTGATGACCCCGTAGTTAAGTCCCATACGCTATACAAACATTTGAACATTTTTTTATCCTTGTGTTAATCGGCCGCCCAGTTTCTCCAATGTACACCTGGCCGCATTCACAGCCGATTTCATACACTCCGGCAGTGTGCAACTTATCGGTTTTGTCCTTCATTGAGCCTAGGACATCTCTTATTTTATTGTTGCTGCGAAATATAGGTTTGATGCCCTCTCGACGAAGAATTTTGCCCACTCGTTCGATGACTCCTTTTACATATGGCAATAGGGCGATGGTTTGTTCTTCCTTTTGCTCATCCCTTTTATTTCCACCATTAGATGTCATCGTTTGCTCAATCATCCTCTTCCCATATCCGTTCGCTTCGAAGATGGACCTGATGTTTTGTAATTCTGCCTTCAGGTGTTGTTCATCGCTAATCCGATGAGCCCTCTTAGTTAGAGTGTGGAGCAAGGACTTCTTTTGCTTAGGATGATGGTGGGAAGTTGCGTGAAGGTACCTGCCTGTGCTGGTAGCTTTTCTATATACCCGATGGCCTAGTTTGCCATCTGGCTTCCGGTAAACCTCTACATCGAGGAAACGGAGCACCCCATTCTTCTCAATCTTCATGGTGAACTGGATCTTTTTGTGCTGTTGATTGAGGTGTTGACGGAAGTTCTGCAGCTCCTTTTATCCATGAGGCCAGATGACAAACGTGTGGTCTACATATCGCAGCCAGCAGTCTGGGCGTAGTGGTGCGGACTGGAGAGCTGTTTCCTAGAATTCCTCCATGAAAATATCGGCTGCAACGGGCGATAGAGGTGAACCCATTGCAACTCCATCCGTCTGTTCATAAAAAAGGGGAACACAAGGATAACCGAGCACGAGAGGTACATTCGGCTGGGACAGCATACGAAGTCGGCAGTAGCAGAACACCAGGAAGAGTGCGGCAAACAGATAGGTTTTCAGGAAGTCACTGTACTGGCAAAACAACCCTTCACTTTGAAGAGGAAAATCAGGGAAGCAATAGAAATAGCTAAGCGACCCTGAAATATGAACAAAGAAGACGGGTATAGACTTCCGGCGTCTTGGCTGCCAGCAGTAGCAGCGCTTCGCGACGACACCGCGCGCAGTGTAGTCCATAGGGGCCCACATAGCACGGAGACGACAGCGGCTGCGCGTACACAAAGCAAAAAGCACGCTCTAGCCGGCGCTAGACTTCCTTTTCCACCAATAGGAAGAAGTAAAGGAAACACCAATGGAAGAGAGCTGAAACTACCAATCATAACTGGCAACATTCAATATTTAAGACACCAGCTTTCCCTCATCCAGCAGTAAACGTAACACCCAGAAGATGGCCGCTTACAATAGTGGCCGAAACGTCGGTGAAATATTTGATATATTGACGATGCGGTCCAATACCCAGAAGAGTTTTATCAACAATGACAACGGCCGCGGAAGCCTTCGTTTACGTTATGAAAGTGTTTAATGAACCCTCTGCCATGCACTTAAATGTGATTTGCAGAGTATCTATGTAGGTGATATTTTCGAGAGATGTACTAGGATGAAGCAATATGTCAGTTCAATATTCGAGAAACTTATGGCCTTGGAACTTCGACAGTAGCATAGTGTGAAACAGAATGCCTCTCTTGCAGCGTCTGCTACCAAATGTTCAAATGTTTGTATAGTTTATGGGACTTAACTACGGGGTCATCAGTCCCTAAACTTACAAACTACTTATGAACTACTTACGAACTAGGACGGCACAAATATCCATGCCCGAGGGGGGATTCGGACCCCCGACCGTAGTGGCCGTGCAGACCGTGACTGGAGCGCCTCAGTCTCCTCGGCTACCGCGGCCGGCGCATCTGCTACCGCAGTTGGCCGATCGCTTCCTTGTCCTTTTGATGCTTGCTAAATGAACCTGTAACGAAGCACAGTGCTCTTCTTTGGATATTCTCCAGCAGTCTGGTAAGGAACCACAACGAACGAGCGATATTTTTATATCGAGTCAAAAAGTAAGATGGAAGATGAAATGTCCATATTATATACACACTCACTGTTTAATTGGTATTATCGTCCCACTCAATTAGAGAAGTAATTGAAAATGCAGTCTCGCTGAAACGAAATAACAACGAAATTTTACCCTTATCTTTCAGCAGAGAAGTATGGAAGAATATGTGTGGACTAAGCATAAACTAAAAGTAAAAAGAATCTCAATCCAGTATATGTAACGTTTCAAGAATATCTTATTTGTATTTCCTTATCTGAAGGTTGTTATGACGAGACGTTATTGACGCCATCAGTCATGTTCAAAATGTTTGTATAGCTTATGGGACTTAACTACGGGGTCATCAGTCCCTAAACTTACAAACTACTTATGAACTAGCTAACACTAAGGACGGCACAAATATCCATGCCCGAGCAGGGATTCGAACCCCCGACCGTAGTGTCCGTGCAGACCGTGACTGGAGCGCCTCAGTCTCCTTGGCCACCGCGGCCGGCCCACCAGTCATGAAATGTAGTCACCAGTTCTCGTTGTGTAGGTAAGTTTAACTTGTATTGTAAAAAATGTGTGGTCGCTTAAGTTTAACAGAGCACGCGCTCACTGTTAGCATATAGACAGCTAATAAGAATTATATAATTTCAACACTGTATATTCTTAATTCGTATTAGTTACACTATATGCTTATTTCGACTTAAAAGTCATCTTCAGGTGTTATGCCACATTCTGTTATGCTATACATTTCGATATTCTCGATATTCTCTGTGCAAATAATGTAAACATATTACATCTCTTTAGACCTGTCAAATAAATGTCAAAATCCGTAACTTGATAAAGATCTCGCATGACAGCGCATATATATATATATATATATATATATATATATATATATATATATATAATATGAAGAAAATAATAATAATAAAATATAACACGTCACAATAATAAGGAAATATACAGTATACAGCATAACAGAATGTGGCATAACACCTGAAGATGACTTTTAAGTCGAAATAAGCTTATAGTGTGACTAATACGAATTAAGAATATACAGTGTTGAAATTATATAATTCCTATTATTAAAATGTCGATGTACGACGTCACTAACACTGTGGGCCCTGCAGATAACAAGTTATATAGACAGCTGTTGTTCTTACTCTTGTCCCTGAGGCAAACCTTTCGTCTCTCTTGCCACCACACAGCAATTTAAACAGCTGAGCTATATTGCCATTTTTTTTTTCAACTTCTCCAACCCCGCCCCCCCTCCCCAAATGTCCCGGTGCACCCTATGCTAACATAGTAGCTATCCGCTTACCACCCATTCAAACCGGACGGCATTACAATGCTCGCTATATGACATATGTTATAGGTTTTGGGATCTTGTTCACCTTTAACGAAAGCTGTAACGACGTGACGTCAGTGGCACTACCAGGCGTGAAACTGATTCACTAGTTCTCGTTGTATAGCTCGTTTATGTACTTTATCTTTCACTAATGTATGTTTTGTGAAAATTTGTTTTACTTAGGTCTTATAAACAGATATTATGACTGCAAAAATAAAACATAAAACACCACCCCTGTAAGTGCAGTGGTCAGCGCTCCCTATACTAATCTCCGTATTCACGAGTTCGGCCCAACTAGCAGTCGTTTGTTAGTCACGTTCATGTATGTTCAGCTATCCACACAGTTAAATCATGTCGCCAGCTGGTATGTAAAATACAGCTAGTCAATATTACTGTACTTTGGTGTATCTAACTGTGTGTACAAAATAAGTAAAAACTTGTACTCTGTTCTAACAGGATAATTTGAAACTGGATGTAGTGCCCGAATCGGTTATCACCAATAACACAAAATACTTCTGCGTTACTACTACTGACATTATATAGGTAAACTAGAAGTAACAGATGATGATCGGAAGCAGTCCCCAATACAATTTAAGAGATGTTACCAGTATAACAAGTTAAAATGTGATGACCCACTCCAAACTGGCTTTGAAAAAGATTGCTGTGACTCACTGCCTTTAACTTTATTCTCTAGGTGAAAAAAGAAAAAAAAATTGTGGCTAATGACGTCAAGTTAAAGCCCTTACAAACGCAGCCTGTATATGTTACAGTGTGATAGTGTAAATCTCACAGAAGCAGACTTGCTGTAAACGTTGAGTCTCGACGAATACAAACGTCAACATTAACAATAGGTCGCCGGGTATCGTATTATTATGTACATATAAATCTCCACATTGCGAAATACGGTCGCCTTGAGCCAAACATTTACGACTCTACCTGTCAGCGAGGATTACTAGATTGAGGAAGAAGTAGTTAATGAATTACTCGAGCCTAATTCCCCACTCACGAACGTCTGTTTACAAAGAGATTATTGTTATCTCGCTCCCAAGTAAACTGATCCGCTGATGAGCTCAATGTCAACGGGAATAACAGAGTAAAAGTCAACCTTGTACTCGGTAGCTCGTTTCTGTGTAACACTCAAAGTAGTGAGAAAATTCGGTAACGAGTTACCAGTTGTGCTAATTAATACAACTGTATGACCTAGCTCGAGAATATTAGGTAGCTAATGTAGCCCTGTACGTTTACCTGTGCGTGCTTAACTATCTAATCGTACCGAGCAAGATGGCGCAGTTGTTTGCAAACACGACTCAAATTTAGGAGGACAATGGTTCAACTCCATCACCGGCCATCCAATTAAGGTTTTCCGTGATTTTCCTAAATCAATCCAGGCAAATACCGCGATAGTCCCTCTGAAAGGACAGACCGATTTCCTACGCCATCTTTACAGGAACAATCCCAGCGTTAGCTCCGTCTCTAATGACCACGCTGTCGACGGGACGTTAAACGCTAATCTTCCTTCTACCTAGTCGTGTAAGTCAGCGGCTAGTCGAGCTGGACGCTACATTCATTGTAAGCTTAACCTGAAGAAAAACAAATAAATTCACGAGTATCCATCAATATTATGCCTTTGCGCTTGTAACATATAATATCTCCACAATCATTTGAAGACGATCTGAGAACATTGCAGCCTATATTCGGATCATTAATTGTCTTGTTGTGCTACCACCATTGTGATATAAAAAGAGCTGTCCTATTTCTCACAATGACAATATTTTTCTTTAAAAAAAGGACATATATTAATAAACTGTACGACACCTAAATTTTAGTGTATCAACATTCGTTTATCATTCTTGTTTGAAAATGTTCAAATGTTTGTAAAACTGTGGGACTACACTGCAATGGTTATCACTCCCTGCAGTTAAAAACTAATTTATGCTAAGGGCAGCACAGACACCCATGCCCGAGGGAGGTCTCGAACCTCCGACGGAAGCAGCCGCACACTCCGCAGCAAGGCGTCTTAGAGAGCACGGCCATTAGCGCGCGGCTCTTGTTTTAATCGACACCCAAAAGATCAACAGGTACTACCTTTACCTTCCTATATCTGTATTTTTCTTAAATCGGTGTGCAAGTGGAACGATTATTCTAATACTTCATTACAAGTTATAGAGTATACAGCTGAGTCAAGAGGAAAGGTACAAGCTTTGAGAGGTGAAACTAATTATGATTCTGAAGAGAAAAGAAAAGAAAAAACGTTCTAATAAAAATATGTCGTTTTCTTAACCGTTTCCGGAAAAACCAATAAAAACAATTAGGTACGGGAAAAGTGATGCAGATAGTAATGTTTTATTTAATTGTGTAAGTTTCCTCACAGAAAATGTTCTCAGTCAAGATGTGCTGCGCTATTTTGTTGACCAACTCATCGGCCTAGTTGTTTTAGATAACCATCTTAATGGAACACGGTATCTCAATATGTTAGCACAATACGTGGAGGATATCCCTTTGGCAACAGGAGCTCATTTGTATTTTCAGCTCTGCCGCGGCGGAGTGGTCGAGCGCATTAAGGCGCTATGCTGCGATGCACGAGACCGTTCGTCGTGGGGGGTTCGAATCCCCCACCCCCTCGGGCATGGATGTTTGTGCCGTCTTTAGTGTAAGTTATTTCATAAGTAGTTTGTAAGTTTAAGGACTGCTGGCCCGCAGTTAAGTCCCTTAAGCTTCATAAACATATGAACCTTTTTGTTATTTTCGGCTCCTTCACATTCCGTACGAACAGCGTATCATGGTCATTGCTTGGACCCCGAGGTCACCCGATCTTACCCCGTTGGATTACTGTCTGCTGAAGAGGCTGAAGAGCGAAGTATACAAGCGCTGGGTGAACACACGAGAGGAACTTCTCGCTCATATCTTACAAGCTTGTGCTCAAGTAAAGGATTACAGAACTGAGCTGCGATCGGCAACACAGAACGTGTCTAGAAGAGCAGCGAAATGCGTTGAAGTGGACGGTGTGAACATCTTCTGTGAGGAAACTTGCACAATTAAACAAACAATAACATAACAGTATCTTAATTTAATGCCACCAGCACTTTTTCCGTTCCAAGTTGTTTTCATTGGTTTACCCGGAAACGGTTAAGAAAACGGCATATTTTTATTAGAAGTTTTTTGTTCAGAATCACCAGTAGTATCACCTCTCAATAAAATGTTCAAATGTCTGTGTTGGTCATCAGTCCCTAGGCTTATAAACTACTTAAACTAACTTAACTTATGCTAAGGACAACACAAATACCCATGCCCGAGGGAGCATGGGTATTTCGGAAACTCCGCAGCAAGACGCATTAGAACTCACGGCCACTCCACCTCGGCATCACCCCTCAAAGCATGTATATTTCCTCGTGACTCACCTAGCATAAAATGCTAAGACAGAAAATGACATTAACCACGCTGGTACAGGAAGAAGAAGAAAAGATAGATTCTAAAAGTCATAAATATTTTGTCATCAGTCACCCGTATAATTATATTTTCACTCCCATTCAAATAACTACTACTGACATTGCATCTCTTACAGTTTCTCGCAGGAAGAACTCTTACCGAAAACTAGTGATAGAATGTAACTCTTGGTGACTCTCTGGTGAGCAATTTGCAGTGGCTTGAATAGGTTGGTGTTAAGTTCATGGCCTTTTTGTTCTGATGTTGATATACCAATTGCTATTGATTTATTTATCGATTGTCATTTTTTTTTTAAGTTCAGTGTTCTATTTGAGCTGACATATTGTGTCAGTTGGAAACAGTGAGTAGACCTGTAGACGCTAATAAATGGAGAGCCAGGTGAAAAAATCCGAACATTTGCAATTTATTACTCTGGTTGAGTTGAACAGAAGGGTAGAGAAGCGAAGACAGGCAGTAACATTTGCGGCACTTTCCCGCCAGAGGTTTCAGTCCTTCTTCGTGCTTGTGTGTGTGTGTGTGTGTGTGTGTGTGTGTGCGTGCGTTGTCCTTAGCGTAAGTTAGTTTAAGTACATTGCAAGCCTACGGACTGATGACAATAACAGTTTGGTCCAATAAGTTTACAAACATTTAACAATTGCAGCACGTGAAGGAATAATAATATTGGACAGAGCATTGCAAGAATTTATTTATTTACCCCTAGTGACTATATGCAACCAAGACGATCTTCGGTGTTTGATGATGATGTTTATTATTTCAATGCATTAATACACAATGATCGACTTCACTGTACTTGGCAAACGGCAGAAGTGATTATCTGTGATCACTACCATTGTGCGGCGTTTGCATGCAATGGAGGTGGTGCATGGATAACGCCCACTCTTTGCCAGAATCACAAAAATCATCTCTGCTTGTTTTCATCAACTGGCTCCTGAACAACATCCACCATTTCTATCCTGTATCGTTACGGGTACTAGTAATGCTGCCTTTGTGCGAACACAAGAAAGGAAAGGCCGTTCCCAAATTAAGTAGTAAGTCCCCGTACAGATACCTGCGTGCATCCTCAAAAGATCGTATTATGCATATGATGAAACAGTGGCGGTGTGGTGTTCTAAGAATTGTTTCCCAGAGTAATTTTTATTAAAAGCATAAAAAAGCTACTAAGATCTGCACCAACCTAATACGTAGAGTAGATGTAAAAGGTAATGAAAGACGTTATATAAACAAACCTACCACCACGTGATAAATAGCTCTAAGACATCGAATAGTAAAATACAGCGTTATGTTGTGCTGCTCGGTTGTAATGCTACATTTCATAGAAAGGGGCCCTGATTGCAGCCTGGAACGGACGCCAGTTCCATCGATCCGCTGCTATTCCGAGCCGGTCTTTGCTGAATAACCGACGCGTGCTAGCCAACTCCTTGCGCTCTCTGATCGACTGTCCAACGCAAAAGCCAACTGCTGCGTACCACAACCTGTGACTGAAATGCTTTGGACAGAACAGCGCTGAACTACCGCTGGCTGCTGGAATATCCCGCCAAATTCTTGTCTACGTTACTTCTACTGCATCAGCATAATTCATTTAGCTATGGATTTACAATTGGCTATTGCATTCTTTCGTTCTTCTACTCCTCAGTTATATACGCGTCAGTCGTCAGCTATTTTCTTTCGTTTATTTGGTATATTAATACTGTTTTTTGACTCGCTGCCTTTTCAGTGACATCTAATACATTTTTCCTCTAAAACGTTTCGCTTTGTTTTCCGTTATCTACATATACATAAAATCTTTTCAAATCAGGTTGAAGTGTATGCAGAGAGCTCATCGAAACGCTTTTAAGATATTTCTTTACCGTTCCACATGTAAGTGGTTGCTAACAAAAGAGAAAGTTGGCGAAAGAAATTTGGCAAATAAATCTCGCCACAGCGAATAACGCCTTTCTTTTAATGATTTCCACACCAACTCGTGCATCATTTCCATGACACTCTTTCTCCTATACTGCGATAAAAAACTAGCTGCCCTTCTCTGATTTTTTTCTAAATAGCCGGTGACTCGCCGCTGTGGAGTAGCCGAGCGGGTTAAGGCGCCTCGCTGCGAAGAAGCGCGGTTGTTCGCCGTCGGAGGTTCGAGTCCTCCTTTGAGGCCTGGGTGTATGTGTTGTCCCTAGGTTAGTTTACCTTAGATTAAATAGTTTGTAAGCTACGGACTAATGACCACGCAGTTTGTTCCGACAGAATTTAAAAGAGCAACAACAAAAAATAAAAAGAAACAGTCCGTCAGTGTCACTTGCTGTGGATGCCACAATGCGCAGCAGTACACCTACACGAGATACTCTAGAAATCGCCGGCCGCGGTGGCCAAGCGGTCTGCGGCGCGCCATCACAGTCTGCACGGCCACTACGGTCGGGGGTTCGAATCCCCCCCTCGGGCATGGATATTTGTGCCGTCCTTAGTAATAGCTAGTTCATTAAGTAATTTCTAAGTTTAGGGATTGATGACCCCGTAGTTAAGTCCCATAAGCGCTACAAGCATTAGAACTCTGCAAATCACATTTAAGTGCCTGGCAGAGGGTTCATCGAACCAACTTTATACTATTTATCTCCCATTCCATTCTCGAATAGCGCGCGGGAAGAAAGAACACCTGAATCTCTCCGTTCGAGCTCTGATTTCTCGTATTTTATTCTGATGATCATTTCTACCTATGTAAGTGGGAGTCAACAATATATTTTCGCATTCGGAGGAGAATGTTGGCTATTGGAGTTTCGTAAGTAGCCCACGCCGCAGCGATAAGCGTCGTTGTTGTAATGATTCCCATCCCAAATCCTGTATCATTTCCGTAACGCTGTCTCCCCTGTATCGTGACAATACGAAACGAGCTGCTCTTCTTTCGACTCTTTCGATGTCCTCCGTCAAACCCACCTGATAAGGATCCCACACTGGGCAGCAATACTCAAAAAATGGACGGACAAGCGTAGTGTATGCAGTTTCTTTAGTAGTTCTGTTGCATCTTTTAAGTGTTCTGCCAATAAACCACAACAGGAGAGTGGTGTAGGCACTTTCTTTAGTAAAACTGTGGCTCTTTCTAAGTGTTCTGCCAATGATACGTAGCTGATAATTAGTTCTATCAACTTGTCCATAATATGCCTGTCATCATTCTAGAGGTTGGTAATCATGATTATCCATGGCTGTAACAGTTTTCACTCTGTATTCATCTGTAACATAACAGTTTAACCACTCTCATTTTAGCGACAGCATACATTACCTGTAGGGAAAAGTTACTGGTACAATCAGACTTTCATGACTCCTCAGGTCACACTTTGTCGCATCGGTTTCGCTTCTTACTTGTAAACCTACAAAATGATCGTCATAAAGTCTGAAAAGTGCAATGTAAAGTACACAGAATGTAAACGGCCCAAAAATCGCCTACCATAATTATTTGCCTGTTTATCTGTCTGTTCGTTCGTATAATCAAGCTTTAAAATAAATGAATATTACTAGAAACTATACTGCTTTGGGTTTCACAGGTCAAAGTTCTAAATCTACGCTACTTTTTATTATTTTGGAAAATTGTCAAAATGTTGAAAGGAATTTTACCGAGTGTGTGTTCCTAATAGCGCATACTTCTGCTCCTGTTATCACTCACACAGCGAAATTAGGAGATCCTGTTTCAAAATAGAATACCACATACTTGTTTAGCTTGGTAAGTGGATTTGAACTAGGTATAAACGAAATTATTTTGAGTAAACAGTTACCTGGTAATTCCCTGGTTACACTGCAGACATTAAGAATGAGAGACACAGCCCCGAACACTTCAGATGGCATCTCTTGTTTCCGCTGTTACCCGTAGGAAGCTTATAACTACTGCCGGCTGTGGCCAACCCACAGAGGCTCAATAACACAACAAAAACTCATAAGTCGCATGATAGCAGTTTCAGAATACGAATACGCGATATTAGGCGCAGGGACGATATTAAGGACACTTTTTACTTGACATTGAAAAACATCTTTCCATATACAGTTCGTCCAATTACGTTTAAAGTGTATATGTGATTATATTGACAGCGTGAAAGTAGACTGTTAAGTTATTTAAGCAACATCTCGGGCAGTTGAGATCTGCAAATGCAAGTTAAAATGCTCACTGCTGCTCTAAATTACTTTGCGAGTGGCCATAGTACTTGCGCAACAGAAATTTATCTAACTGCGCACTCCTTAAGGGAGCAGCCAGTGTTTTAACGAACACAAAATAAATGTTTAAAAATAAATGAATAGATAATGAAACATGGGACGGGGAGCATGAAATCATAAAGCAGTGGTTTGATACTTTAAATCATCATCTATTCAATAAAGTGAACAAGCAAATAAATATAGGGACACCAAATTAAGCACACATCTTGAACAAAAGTGAATTAAATCATAAAGTTACTGCCCATAATAAAAAATTTTCTGCCCTTTATGAATATGGAGGTAACGTGGGAGGAAATTGCTAACACACAATGGATAGATGAAAGCACTTTCATTCATTCACAGACATGCGCATAATGCTTGCGAGACTTTACCCATGTGGGATCATTTGATAGCAGCGGCAAACGAAGCGGCGGCGGCGTTTTTGACGAGATAGCGAGCATACTCACGGATACAGACGCGATGTGAAAACGTTAGTTAAAAAAAAGAACAAGAAAATTTAAACATACTAAGTTTACACAAAGACTGAAGGCCACACACGAGTATTCTAACTTGAGAAAACCGGACACAAAATCATCACCAGAATGAAAATGCAAATACTAAAAATACACCGAATGACTCGAGTTCTGAAAATTAAGAAACACTTCGCCTCGCTTAGCGAAAGAATTACTCAAGAGAACTATCACTGATAAACCAAGACTGCCTGATCACAAAGAAAGTAAAGTTCTAACAGCATGCCTTCCCCTCAGTGTGATTCGACGAAATACTTACTTCCACGGTCGCAGCATGTGTGAACCCCCTAAGGCCACGCCAAAACCCTCTCCACAACACAACGGATGTAGGATCCGCTAAAAACCCATACAGAGCGCGATCAGAGCATAGCGTCTACCAACCCTCTCTACCTGAGGAAGACAATGCCCTCTTCAGCGGCTCCCAGAGAGATCCTTGTCACCTCTTTCGACCAAGATTAGCTTGGCACCACACTAAGAACACGGCCACCTCGCCATCTTGCCAAGTGAGCTTGTCTCTGGCCACCCAGCAGACGCCAGCGCAGACGACAAACGAAGCCATGCGTTCTTAATTAAAGTAAACGAGGCGTAAGGCGCGAGGCGGCGACTGTAAGCCATTGCGCGGCAGTCAGTCAATATTAAAAACAACCTTCCACATTCACATGAACACACAAGTTCAATCACACGGGTGAAAACATATATAAACATGGAGCATTGATCATTAAGAAACAGAATAAAATAATTAACGTACTAATAGCCAATATTAATGGTGCAGAAACACTTTAGGTTAATGAATAACTCAAAAATGGAACACGACCACATATTCAGTGGACGTGTTTCAAGCGCAATTGATTAAACTGTTTGCACAAAGAATGTTCAAATGTTTGTATAGTCTATGGGACTTAACTACGGGGTCATCAGTCCCTAAACTTGCAAACTACTTATGAACTACTTACGAACTAGGACAACACAAATATCCATGTCCAAGGGGGGATTCGAACCCCCGACCGTAGTGGCCGTGCAGACAGTGACTGGAGCGCCTCAGTCTCCTCGGCCACCGCGGCCGGCCTGTCTACACAAGTGTATGTGTAACGCTCATGACAAATAGCATTATTAAGCGAGATGAAGTGCTAAATCGATACTCGTTGGTAAAAATAAATAAATAAATAAAATAAAAAAGTGGGGTGGGGTTTAATATCCCACAGACAACTTTGTCGTTTGAGACGATTCTCATTGGTTCGAATATCCCGTGTGGAAAACACTATCATCGGACGAGGAGAAAATTTTCTATGAAAATCATATTGCTGTAGAAAAATTATATTTATATTTTACTCGCCGCTTTTATGGGTGTGTGTATACACACTTTATTATTATGGTGAATTACTGCCACTTGATACGAAATTCATATTTAAAATAAATTTAAACATTTCAGTCATCTCTTTTTGGACGTGTATTTAAAAATGGCAGTCCTTCACTAGATACACTACATATAAATTACATTGTGTTGAAAAAATGCATTTTAAATATATGTTCCTTAAAAGATTAGAAAAATTAGAATAAAGTGATTTTTATTAATTATCCATTTATCTTTATTTATTTATTTCTCATTATTTTAGTTGCTTGACAGTTATAGACTATGGATAGACTTTTTGACTAGTGGGTACAGGATCACAAGGACAAGGGAGTATTTGCAGAGAGCTCAGCCGCTGTTCACAACCCAAAGGCATCATGGAACATTACATTTTCAATAGAGCTGTAAATAATCTCTAGGTGTATTGTTTTCAACCAATTTGGTCTGCTCTATTTCAGTTCGAATGCAGAGCAGAAAAAAAAATCAATATTGGTTTGTTCAGTGATATTTGGATTAGAATTCAATCGCTAGTAAATTAGCAATGTGTCCTGTAAGCTGAACGATCATAATGTTCTCGTGTGGGAATCGGAGTGTTCTCGTTGTTGTTGTTGTTGTGGTCTTCAGTCCGGAGACTGGTTTGATCCAGCTCTCCACAATACCCTATCCTGAGCAAGCATCTTCATCTCCACATAAGAACGGCAACCTACATCTGTCTGAATCTGCTTACTGTATCCATCTCTTGGTCTTCCTCTGCGGTTTTTACCCCACACACTTCCCTCCAAAGTTAAATTCACAATTCCTTGATGTCTAAGAATGTGTCATACCAATCTATCCCTTCTTTTAGTCAAGGTATGCCAGAAACTTCTTTTCTCCCCAATTCTGTTCAGTACCTCCTCATTGGTTACGCGATCCACCCACCAAATCTTCAGCATTCTTCTGCAGCATCATATTTCAAAAGCCTCAATCCTCTTCCTGTCCGCACTGTTTATCGTCCATGTCTCACTCCCATACAAGGCAACACTCCATACAAATGCCTTCAGAAAGGACTTCCTTAGGCTTAAATCAATATTCGATGTTAACAAATTTCTCTTTTTCAAGAACGCTTTCCTACCCATTGCCACTCTGCATTTTATATCTTCTGTACTGCGACCATCATTTGTTATTTTACTGCCCAAGTAACAAAACTCATCTACCTCCTTCATTGCTTCGTTACCCAATCTAATTTCTTCAGCATCACCTGATGTTCTTAGACTACATTCCATTACCCTAGTTTTGCTCTTGTTAATGTTCATCTTATATGCACCTTTCAGCACACTGTCAATTCCGTTCAATTGCTCTTCCAGGTCCTTTGCTGTATCTGACAAAATTACTATGTCGTCAGCAAAACGCAATGTTTTTAATTCTTCACCCTGAACTTTAATTCCTTTCCCTTATAGCTTGCTCAATGTACAAATTGAATAACATCGTAGAAAGGCTACAACCCTGTCTTACTTCCTTCCCAACCACTGCATCCCTTTCATGCCCTTCAACTCTGACAACCGCTGTCTGGTTTTTGTACAACTTGTAAATAACCTTACGCTCCCTATATTTTACTCCTGCTTGCTTCAGAACTTGAAAGAGTTTATTCCAATCAACATTGTCAAAAGCCTTCTCCAAATCTACGAAAGCTGGAAGCCTTTTCTTATTGTATCTTCTAGGATAAGCCGTAAAGTGAGTATTGCCTCCCGTGTTCCAACATTTCTCCTGAACCCAAACTGATCTTCCCCGAGGTCGGCTTCTAGCAGCTTTTCCATCCTTCTGTATATAATTCGTGTTAATATTTTGCAACCATGACTTATTAAACTGATGGTTCTGTAGTTTTCACACTTGTCTGCACCTGCTTTCTTTGGAATGGGGATTATAACATTTTTCTTAAAGTCTGAGGGTACTTCACCTGTCTCATACATCTTACACACCAGGTGAAACAATTTTGTCATGGCTGGTTCTCCCAGAGACTTCAGTAGCTCTGAGGGAATATCATCTACTCCAGGGGCCTTGTTTCGACTTAGGTCTTTCAGGGCTCTGTCAAATTCTTCTCTCAGTACAGTATCTCCTATTTCATCTTCGTCTACATCCTCTGCCCTTCCTACACTATTGTCTCGAAGTTCATTTCCTTTGTAGAGCCCCTCTATATACTCTTTCCACCTTTCAGCTTTCCCTTCTTTGCTGAGAACTGGTTTCCCATCTGAGTTCTTGATATTTGTAGAGTTGCTTTTCTTGTCCCCATATGTTTCTTTTATTTTCCTGTAGGCTGTATCTATTTTTCCCCTATTTATACATTCTTCTACAGATCTGCATTTGTCTTCTAGCCACTCCTGCTTTGCCATTTTGCACTTCCTGTCAATCTCATTTTTTTAGTCGTCTGTACTCCATTTTGCCTGTTTAATTTACTGCATTTTTATATTTTCTCCTTTCATCGATTAAATTTAGTATCTCCTGTGATATCCAAGGATTTTTTGCAGATCTTGCCTTCCTACCTATTTTGTCCTCTGCTGCCTTCACTATTTCATCTCTCGACTTTACCCATTCCTCCTCTAGTGTTTTATTTTCCCCTGTTTCTGTCAATTGTTGCCTAAAGCTCCCTCTGAAATTCTTAAGTACTTCAGGTTCCTTCAATTTATCCAGGTCCCATCTCCTTATTTTCCTACCTTTTTGTAGTTTCTTCAGTTTCAGCCTACAGTTCATAGCCAACAAGTTATGGTCGGAGTCTATATCTGCCCCTGGGTATGTCTTACACTTTAAAACCTGGTTCCAAAATCTATGTCTTACCATTATAAAGTCTATCTGGTATCTCCCGGTGTCTCCTGGTCTCTTCCATGTATACAACCTTCTTTTGTGATTTTTAAACCAGGTGTTTGTTATAACTAAATTATGTTCTGTGCAAAATTCTACCAGGCGGCTTCCTCTTTCATTCCTTTTGCCCAGACCATAGTCACCTACTATCTTCCCTTCCCTTCCTTGTCCTACTACCGAATTCCAGTCTCCCATCACAATTAAGTTTTCCTCTCCCTTAACTATCTGAATAATTTCCTTTAGCTCTTCATATATTTCTTCGATTTCCTCATCATCGGCAGAGCTAGTTGGCATATAAACCTGTACTACTGTGGTCGTTGTTGGCTTCGTATCTATCTTGACAATGATAATGCGATCACTGTGCTGGTCATAGTAGTTTACCCACATTCCTATTTTCTTATTCATTATCAATCCTACTCCTGTGATACCCCCAACTGATTTTGTATTTATAATCCTGTACTCACCGGACCAGAAATCCTGTTCATCCTGCCACCGAACTTCACTAATTCCCACTATATCTAACTTCAACCTATCCATTTCCCTTTTTAAATTTTCTAATTTTCCTACTCGATTAAGGGATCTAACATTCCACGATCCGACCCGTAGAATGCCAGTATTGTCTTTCCCGATGATCACATCCTCCTGAGTAGTCCCCGCCCGGAGATCCGAATGGGGGACTATTTTACCTCCGGAATATTTTACCCGAGAGGATGCCATCATCATATGTTCATGCAGTAGAGCTGCATGTCCTCGGGAAAAATAACGGCTGTAGTTTCCCCTTGCTTTCAACTGTTCGCAGTAACTGTGTGGCAAAACCACATTAGCTGTTGTTACAAGGCCAGCTCAGTCAATCATCCAGACTGTTGCCCCTGTAACTACTGAAAAGGCTGCTGCCCCTCTTCAGGAACCACACGTTTTCTGGCCTCTCCACAGATACCCCTCCGCTGTGGTTGCACCTACGGTACGGCTATCTGTATCGTTGAGGCACGCAAGCCACCCCACCTCGGCAATGTCTGTGGTTCATGGGAGTGGCGGAGTGTTCTCATATTCTCATATTCCAGTGTGTGGTGCGAAATTATGCGTAGCAACCTCGTAGAGTCTACTGTCAACGGTTATGTTTACTTGGAAATGTTACAGGAATTCACTGCGCCACAAGTGGAGAACTTTAACCTGATTTATAGTGCAGCCTGAATGGGCACCTCCTTACTGATCCCTAACAGTGTGACAGTTACTGGACAAAATGTTCCAAATAGGTGGCCTGGACAAGATGGTTTGATTCGGTAGCCGCCACAATCACATTACTATACTTCTTCGTAGTGGGGTTTGTAAAACATGGAGTGCATCGAACCAAGCTTACAGACTTAAGATGACCTGAAGACGCACATCCGCAATACATGTGATTTGTCACCGTGGAGTTCCTGGAGCGTATATAGAGATAAATTAATACCGACTGGATATTACCTGATGCCCCATATGTGTACTCATTGACGGGTATAAAGGAAAAAAATCTTATAACATGCTAAAAATCAGATGTTGTTGTTGAAGCCGTCAAATTTGAGGTGATAACGTTAATTTATAGGCTCCTGCAAGTTCGCCTGTAGTTTTGCAATTGTATCTTATAAAGTCTCAATATTAATAAAAAATATATCTTAATGAATTGTAATTTTAAGACATTTTTCAAAATAGTAAGAGACTTCAATCTACAGCGTATAAAAATGTTTTAGGCGCGTCCTCCTTTCGTACTAATGTCAATATTTAATCTAGTTGCGTTGCTTTGGATGCCTTTGTCAAAAGGGAGCTCTGACGTAGCGCAGAACGTATTTCCGTCCAGACGTATTCGAAAGACTTAGGTAACACAACGCAATGTTGATTGCTTGTTAACACTGATAACTGTACCCAATCGCCATTGATCTCGGTCATTAACTGCAGGTTATCGGCCACTGCGTTTACCACGAAGGAAAAGTAATGCTTGAAATTTGGAAATCTCATCACATTCTTGATGCTGTGGATTTCGAAATATTGGATTTTCTAAAGATTTCCGAAATGGAAAGTTCCATGCTTCTAGCTCCAACTTACATCTGTTAGTTCTCATCGTGCGACCATAATTATTTCTGCTACATTTTCACACGAATCACCGAGTACAAATGAAAGCTCTGCCAATGCATCGCCCTTTTATACTTCGTGTGCGCGATATTACCGCTATCCTATGACGTTTGTCACCTCGGCGTAAAGACCTATTGGTATTATGCAAAAAAAATGTATAGACATCGTGCCAGTTGCGACAATATTCAAAGCACGAACAACAAAATTTAGCACTTTACTGCTTCAATACGTGGTAATATGAAACAGAACATTGGCAGAAGACCCAGTTGTCGTTGTAAAGTGAACGAAAACAGAGGACCGGAAAGAAATGGCCCACATGTAGGAGCCAACATTAACACTTCCGTGGTCTATCTTTTCAGAGTTCGTGAATGTTATCAGTCACCTCCGTAACTGAAAGGTCTTAATCCCTACGAGTGGCATGTGATCGATTATCTTGGAGTGAACGTAAGCTGTACAAAATGAGGAATTTTTAAAGGATGTGCTTCATTTTCAGCCAGTCACTGGGTAATTACTCGGGATATAACATTATCAGACCATCATATGTCTTCTATTTATTCCATTCTTAAATATTGCCGCCACAATAATCGAACAGTTTTCACCCAGTTTCTTGAGTAGACAAAAGAGATCTGCAGAAATACACGGCGTGCTTACAAATTTGGACTGTTCGGAAATTTTACTGCGGCACTCCTTTCTAAAGCAGAAAGTTGGGATGTGTTTGAAAACTGCAAGGCACAAAGAGAAGCGCGTCGAAATTCCGAGCCGCGGTGGAGTGGCCGAGCGCTCTAAGGTGCTTTGCTGCGGAGCGCGCGGTGGCTGACCCTCGGAGGTTCGAGTCCTCCTTGGGAAAAAATTCGTAAACTATTATCCATATAATACGAGGCGTGTTTTTAAGCATGGTCCGTCTTGTTGTAGACACTAGTAATTCGCGCGCATACCCCAACGAGCGCATGCGTCGTGTACCGGCATGCCTCGGGAACAACTGTGCTAAATTTTCAAATGTTCAAATGTCTGTTAAGCTTAAGGGACTTATCTGTGGGGTCATCAGTCCCTAAACTTACAAACTACATATGAACTACCTTATACTAAAGACGACACAAACGTCGAACCCCGACCGTAGCGGCCCTGCAGACTGTGACTGGCGCGCCGCAGACCGCTCGGCCACTGCGGCCGGCAACAACTGTGCTCAGTTTCAGCTCTGTAGCTAACCTGCACGGTTCTGTTCTGTGCTTTCAAAATGTTTCAGACTATCAAGTCGCAAGGAACAGCAAGGAACCAGTCTGCTACAGAAATTCATCGACAGATTTCCGAAGTGTACGGTGATACTGTTATGAGTAAAAGCAAAGTGCGTAAAAGGGTACGAGAATTCAAAGATGGCCGTGACAACGTCCATGATGAGGACCGCTCCGGTCGCCCCTCTTCGATTACAGACGATTTGGTGGCTTCAGTTGAAGCGCGGATTCGTCAAAACAGACGCTTTACAATAACAGGTCTCTCAAACGAATTTCCTGACGTGTCGAGATCAGTGCTTTACAAAAAAAAAAAAAAAAAAAAAAAAAAAAAAAAAAAAAAAAAAAAAAAAAAAAAAACCTCTTGGTTATCAAAGCAGGCGGCGAGTTTTTATGAAGAGGTTATTTTAAAACTGGTTGAGAACTATGATAAGTGTTTGAACAAACTTGACAACTGTGTCGAAAAATTTAGTACATATTTTCTGAAAATAAATTTACTTTTTTGAAATAACCTTTCATTTCGTACTTATGTTCAAACGGACCTTACTTAAAAACACGCCTCGTATTACCCAAGGCTTAAAAAATGTTTAAAACCTCTTACAAAGTCAAATAGAGTGTAGTAGCAAATAATTTTCAAATGTATCCCATTGAAAGTCAGTCTCCTTGCTGCTGTAATTTTTATTCTGTTTACATACTATCGATATTGAAGACATTAGTGTCTCATCTTGAGGTAAAACGACCGGAGGCTTCTTGTTGTAGGACAGTTTTGGGACCATTGCATAATCTCTGTCACTTGTCACAGGCGTTGACGAGTTTCGACTATGGTCGATTGTTGTGGGAAGCTTCAGATAGATGCGTAATCTAGTGGTGCCAGGTAAATAATGTTCAAATGTTTGTAAATCTACAGGACTTAAATGCTGCGGTTATCAGTCCCTAGGCTTAAAAACTACTTAAACTAACTTAAAATAACTTATGCTAAGGACAACACACACACACCGAAGCGCGAGTGAGGACTCGAACCTCCGACGGCGAACAACTGCGCACTCTGCAGCAAAACGCCTCGGAGCGCTCTGCCACTCGACCGTAGCACCAGATAATAATCCAACGCAGTGCAGTGCCCTACATATGACATATTTATCTATGAAATTTTGTTTTCATTATGTTGGTAGTGGTTCGGATATTACTTATTTTATTTGTGTCCCTCCTGTTCACTGACAATTGATGAACAGAACAGGTAGCCCAGTCCTCGTTACCTATAAACTAGCCGACGGAAGAAGAATCCAGACAGCTCGTAACATTGTCCCAGTCTGTTAAAAGCAAAAAAATGTCTGCAACAGAAAACAATAGGCGCTACTGGAGGTGTAACAACAGTGAGGGGTTACCTAAGATTTATAAAATCGCATTACGTAACTGGTTACGGTAAGGCGCGCAAAACTGCCAAGGCCAGCTCACTGTTAGCTATCAGTCATTTTCTTAGGCCTGTAGAAATATCGGCGATACTGATTGTAGATGGTCCGGAGAAGCTGCAATAACTTCCAAAGAAATCTTTATTTACTACAGCTGTTACGGACGTATCGTCATATTCCTGTAACCCCAGTTCTATTTGAGGTCCATAGTACATCTGCGTCGCTCGTAATAGCCGCGTGGTCTAAGGCGTCATGCTACGGATTGAACGGCCGTTCCCGCCGGATATTCTAGTCCTCCTTCGGGCGTGGATTTGTATGTGCTGTCATTAGTATAAGTTAGTTTAAGTAGTTTGTAAGTCTAGGGACTGATGACCATAGCAGTTTGGTTAAATAGGTTTACAAACATTTGATTTGATTAATCCATATGCAGTGAACTTTCATCATTTAAATTATTGTGACTATGTATAATCCTTAAATGTTAGGAAATCTTTTCTGAAAGCATTTGTTTGAAGTGTAGCATTGTATGGGGGTGAAATGTGAACGATAAGGAAATTGAAACAGCCTTTGAAATGTGATACTACAGACGAAAGCTGAAGATTAGATGGGTAGGTGATGTAACTAATGAGGAGGTACTTAACAGAATTGGAGAGAAAAGAAGTTTCAGACACATCTTGCCTAAGAGAAGGGATAGATTCGTGGGACACATTCTGACACATCAATCAATTGGCAGTTTAGCATCAGAGGGAAGTGTGTAAGCTAAAAATCGTAGAGGGAGACCGAGAGATGTTTACAAAAATGTTCAAATGTCTGTACAGCTTATGGGACTTAACTACGGGGTCATCAGTCCCTAAACTTACAAACTACTTATGAACTAGGACGGCACAAATATCCATGCCCGAGGGGGGATTCGAACCCCCGACCGTAGTGGCCGTGCAGACCGTGACTGGAGCGCCTCAGGCTCCTCGGCCACCGCGGCCGGCAGATGTTTACAGTCAGCAGGTTCAAGTGTACGTAGTTGCCGCTCTTATTCTGAGATGAAGAGGCTTGCGTAGGACATGGTAGCGTGGAGATCTGCATCAAACCAGTTTGCGGACTGAAGACAAACAACAATGTCTATTAAATAGAAAGATTTGGAACACATTTTGACATTTATTTGAAAGTTGTTTTGTTTTTAAAATTTTTTTTAACTACGTACGTTTTGATATTTGACAGTCTACTTGTAATATTGTATGTTTACTACGTTTTGACACTTATTTCAACTCTCTCTTACTTGTGACGTTATACGTTTATAACTTTTATTACAAAGTATGCTTTGGCACTAACCATATATCAAGTGAATTATCAGTTAAACACACTACATAAAAAACGTTCAAATAAATGTCAAAACGTGTTCCAAACTTTTGTATTTACTGTATAACACATAGTCGAAACTTGGACGACGACAGATGCAATATGGTTGTCAAGTATAACTAGCGTTATTTGACGCAGCTGTCGTAAACAAATATTTTTAAGTTTTTGCATCTACCCTAGACTATTGTTATTCATAATGTCATACTAAATTATGATGCGGGCTCGATCATAAAGAAAATATTGGTGATACCTGTGATAGTTTCAAAAAAAATTATGTATGTGGTGTCCATATGTTTTTATTTTCTGCAATTTTCAATACTAATCCTCCTTACTTCACAGGAAGTGTGAACTTAAAAAACATTAAGATTGAATACTTTTATGTTTTATTTCACATTTTAAGCATTGATAAATGTCACACAGTGGACGAAACCTAGGTCTACCACATAAAGAAATATCTGCGACTGATTGCGGCAACCTTTTAGAAAATTGGCTACCATATCTCGACTTCTTCTAGATGTTGAATTTGGATTGCCAGGAATGTAGTTTAAATAAATATCATGTGTAATGTACGTTTTTAAATTCAACTAAAAAGAAAATAGTTATTTGTTCTAGCTTCATACAGATTCTTAACCTAAAGCAGATTGTCTTAAAATTTGTCGTTTTGAATTTGTTTCATAGCTGTTAAAATAGAGAGGAGGTGAACTATTCACTCACCACTTATCTATTGTATGTACCACATGTTTTAGTTTGAAATCTTACAAGTATTTCTGTGCCTATTAGTTAAATGATGGCGTATTCTATAATGTTACACAATTGTTTCGTGTTTCACTAAAAATGTGTCAAATATTCTACAAAGAATCTTCGGAGTAGTCAACTAATGCAATTCAGAAATTTAAAAAAAAAATCAAGATTATCTGGACGGAGTTAAGAAAGATTATTTAATACTTTTTAATTTGTTTTAATAATGTGGTATATGAAATGTTATTTTTACTAAAGAAATATTTTCTGTTTTTTCAGTCTCATGTGCGTGAAATTTTTTAATCGATTTTGAACAGTGAGTCAACCAATGTATATTTTTTCCCCATGTGTATCTTGTAAAAAGACCATGAAGGTAAAAATTAGAGCCTCGCGGTTCTAGGCGCCACGTCAGAGACTGTGCTGCCTCTCCCACTGGAATTTTGAGTCCTCCCTAGGGCATTGGTGTGTGTATTGTCCTTAGCTTAATTTAGTTTAAGTAGTTTTTAAGTCTAGGGACCGATGACCACAGTAGTTCGGTCGCACAGGTTTACAAACATTTGAACATTTAAAATAAAATTACAGATTGTAACCCACACAGAGGATTACTAGCAGCAGTTAGTCCCGCGAACTATATGCGGCTGGATCAGGAAAAACGGAAAATTTCAGTGGTACACAAGGTATCCTCCGGCACATAGCACACTATAAAGCGAATATATTGCATTATCGTCCAGCCTTTTCAAGGTCAATTTAGCATTTCAGATATGTGTGTAGGATAAAAATCTTAATTGGAGACGAGAGGCGAATTCAGTAAGCGGCTTCATAAGGATATAAGTTGCCTTAGATTAAGAGACTGGCTAAGTAAGGGTCGCGTGGAGAGTTGCATCAAATCAGCCTTTGGACTGAACACCAACAACAATGTCCTGTCCTGAGGTATACAAAACGTTTCAAGTCTCTAGCTCTTCGAGGAGTTAGTTTTGCATGAACTGAAATAACTGAACCCCACAAAAACAGAAAACGAAACGACAGGGTGATCAGAAGTCACGTATTTTACGGGATCGTCCTAATTTTAGCTTAACTGTCCCGCTGTCCGGACAAAATAAATACGGGATGTATATTGCCCTTTTTTTTCACCAACCGTCCCACATTTCTTTAAATACGCGTTTTTAAATTATGTATAGTGTAACCAAATGTCGTCATGATCCCAAAATGAAGAAAACTGGTTCTAAATTGTGGCGAATAAGGCACGATATTTGAAGTGCTTTGATTGCTACTAAGAGAAGCTTTCATGTGACTCGCGCAGATTTTGCAGCTATAAAAATTCAATCTTTCATAAGTATATTGTAAGAAGATGGCACACAGAAAGAGTCTGATTTCTTGTACATTTCAAGTTTATTTTAGGAGACGTTAATTAAATTATATCGAAATGGGCTTACCCATTTCATGTACTGAAACCATTTAACAAGGTTCGGTTTAAATATTTTTTTCTTTGGGTGTCTGTTCAGCAGTCTCAGTACTTTACCGGAGTTTGATGAAATATTTTGAGGAAGTGAAGAATGTTAAATAATATATGAGAAGAAAATTTTTTTTATTGAGAATTGTGAAGTGAGGCGGTGGAAACTGGTCTCTCATATTCAACTTCCTTGGATCTGAAGATACTGGTATATTGTGCAAAAATAGCATCTCATTGCTGTCTCTGTGCCAGCTCTAACTGGCACTAATGCTGCCAAGAAAAAGCATTCTTCATATCAAATACTTTGTCTACTGACGAAAAGAACAGGTTTAATGTTCAAACTCTGAAGGAAATAATTACATTAAAAATTCATTTTCATAAAACTTCATTTGTTGATTTTTATGAAAATTTTTCTGCAAATGCCGAACTCGAGAATGACATACATTCTTCAGCAAAGTATATGCAAGGTTTAATACATGCATTTCTTACTTGTTTGAATGTGGAAAGTGAGATTTTGTTGTCCGAGTATGTTAAACTTTGTATCATCATTTGAATTGTTACTTATGTCTTAGGATTCCCGCATATTTAGCTTGTCTCGTCCGAAAAAAGAAAAAGAAAAGAAAATACAACTAAATATTGCACCTCTTCCGTTGTTTTCATGATGTTTCAGCAGTGAAGTACTTTCCGGGTTGTAACTACTCTACTACAGCAAATACGACCTTTTTTTTAGGGGGGGGGGAGAAAAATACTGGCATTGTTTCTTACCATACACTATGTGTGCATTAATTCGTGTGTTTCTGTCCGCGTTAATGAGTAACAGCAAGGCCGTCATCTTCAATAAGTTTTCAGCGATAACAGCCATGTTGGTGACGCCGCAGATAAAAGCTACAAATGCTATCGCAATCTTCAGTATCCTTGTGTGTCCTGTATTTTGATTTTGGAAACCTGGTCACCCTAACCAAGCCCAAAAACCTCTCATGGCCACTCCACAAGTATTCTGCTAGTCAAGTATCTGCTTTATTTGTGTAGTGCACCCTTGACGCATCAAGTCCTTCAAATCCCCGCCCGATAGTACAGGTCTAGAAATCTACCGCCGAGACCGCCCGATAGTACAGGTCTAGAAATCTACCGCCGAGACCGATTGTAGATGAGATCCTTAGGTCACCGTATAAGAGTCACACCAATGGTGTACAACGCTAGCAATACCATTAGACAGACAATAAAAATCCTATACTGAACCATTCAACCTGAGTCAACTAAAATCGTCATCGATTGCCGAGCTATGTCGATCTAATACCAGTACTACGGTAGAATATAGATTAAGAACCAGACTGAAAAAAAACCTCAACAAAAGGCGAAAAACCTGACCAATGGGGTTAAAAGAGGAGAAATAGTTACCTGGTATCTTCTAAAATATTTAAATCTGTCTAAACGTATGCACGTTTTTTTTTTTTTTTTACTTTTTAGTATTATCATCTACGCAGCATGTTAAATAGTGATGTTAAATTAAGTTTCCTATCACATGTTATGTTGTGCCCTACACAACATATCACTTTATAAGTGTACCTTGTGTGACACGTTTCCATATATGGAGCCCCATTTGTTCTAACATATCACATCAGTCACATATTTAGCTTTGGATGTCACATTTTGCACATGACTATTTTCATTTAAAGTCTTGACACTTTACGCCCTGGCAAGTGAAAGATCATTTGTCTTGTAACATCCCTATCAGGTGACATGTCATGTAATGCTCAAATGTTTGTAAAGCTATAGAACCTAACTACAGTGGTCATCGGTCCCTAAACTTACAATTTACTTACACTAAATTATGCTAAGAACAACACCCCCCCCCCCCCCACACACACACACACACACACACACACATCGAGGGCGGACTCGAACCTCCGACGGGGAACAGCCGTGCACTCCGCAGTATGGAGCCTTAAATCGTATTCCTAGTCGGTGTTGCGACACATACTACGTCAAGTTCTAACACATATCATGTGTTGTTGTGATAAGTGCCGTTTCATGTCATAACACTGAGTTTTCATGTGGCATTTGGCATCACGTTATAATTGTTCCCCTGGATATGTATCTACATACTTACTCCGCAAGCTACCATACGATGCGTGGCGAAGGGTACTTCTATACCACTACTAGTCATTTCCTTTCGTATCCCATTCCAAACAGAGCGATGGAAAAACGACTGATTATCTTCGTAAAAACCCTAATTCCTCTTATCTTGGTGGGACTACGCGAAATGTACGTAGGTGGCAAAACTATCGTTCTACAATCAGCTTCAAATACTTGCCCTTAAATTTTCTCACTTACGTTCCTCGAAAGTAGCGTCGTCATACCTCCAGGTATTCCCATTTGAGCTCTCATATTACATGCGTAACTCTCGCGTCATGATAGGATCTACCAGCAACAAATCTAGCAGTCTGTCTGTGAATTGCTTCTACGTCTTCCATTATGTCTGTCTGGTGTGGATCGTAAAAACTTCAGCAGTTCTCAGGATCGGACCTCACTAATCTTTTCTTTACGCGTCTTCTTTACAGATGAAACACAATCACCCCAAAATCCTTCCTACTAAACTGACGTTCACCATTCACCTCCCACGGACAACTGTCCGTACACGAAGATTCTATTTTATATCGCTCAGCAATGTTTCGTCTAGGTATTTGACATGACTTTGTCAAGCATCACACTACATTGGAACATAAAGGACTTTTTTCTTTAATCATCTGCGCCAGTTTACGTTTTGATACATTTAGATCTAGCTGCTATTCATCACTACAATGATTCAATAACGACTTCTTTGCGTACGCCATAATAATCAGCAAACAGAGGAAGAATACAACTCACGCTGTCTGTCATATCATCTATGTAGACAGAAAAAATTGCGATACATTCCTACTTAAACAGAGGAATTCTGACGATATCCTTGTCTCTGCCACTGAGGACAATTTACTGGGTTCTATTACTTAACAAGTCACTTGCATATATAAGGAGCTATTCCATATGTTCGTACTGTCGTTATCAGTTTGAATTGTGACACCACATCAAATGCCCTGTGGGATTCGAGGAATATGAAGTCTGCTTGTGCCTTTCATCCATGGTTCGTCAGGTATCATGTGAGAAAAGGACAAGCTAAGTTTCACTCGAGTGATACTTTCTGATGTATGGACAGAAGTTATCAGAATGTTTAATGAATTAATACTTCTCTTCGTGGCACGTAGTACATTAAGTGGTGTCGTATGTCATATGACATAGGCCTATGTAATATTATACATTATGTCAAGGTGGAAGTTTTATGCTTGTTATTGTAAGTGATAAGTCAAAGTATTGTGCTAGTGAAAGCATTCTGATTGAATCTGTATCTCAATTAACCTTACTGATCATGGAAGTGAAATCTAGCTATACAACGAGGACCTTAATGTTTATAGAGATTTTATGTTCTATGCAAATGTACTGCAAATGCATAGATTAATCTAAATGTTTAAATATTAAGCTTACAAAACTGAGTTTCTGTTTTAAAGCACATTAATCTGGATCTGCACAATTGGTTCATAATAAATAGTTTGTGGAACTGCGAGGATTCTGTTAAAGAAATCTTATCTCTCTTTTGTTATTTAGCAAAGTACTAAGCATAATATCTTGCCATAACACATTCCTATGTACCTTACCAAATATTATCACGAACTTCCGAAGCAAAAATTACAGTCCTGTGAAATAATCTGAAAATGTCCCACGTAACAAAAAATACGCATTAGGCCTTCTTGCATTAAGTATATATCCTCAGAATGGAAAGCCTGCGAACTACATAATATGACTTTACTTTTTTGGACATTATTGTGACTTGTTCTTGCCAGATGAGTAACGTAATTTCAAACATAATACCTTTCCAAATTTATTGAATTAAAGAGATCTGAAAAAAGAAGGCAAAAATAATTATCTCTCTCTGTAGATTTTTGTATAATGAACACAGTGTTTAGACTGCGTAATAAACAATCTCAGCTTCGATCTAAATTATAATAGTTTGGCTCACATGTGGCGCAACGAACAACACGCAGTTGCGTTTCACAATGCTATTTCTAATCAACACTTGCTTAATGTAATGCTAGAGTTGAAAACAGTTTCATAGTTGCTTACAAAGAAAAGGACGATACCGTGCGCAATGCATATTCGGAATTCTTCCACAAAATGATTTTCAAAATTCCGCGTGCGGAATGTATAAAGTGACAATAAAATAATGTTCGAAATAGACAAATAATTACTTGTCTTGGCGAAGGAACATATCTATAATATAAAAAATTCTTAAGAACATATCTATAAAGTCAACACTAAATAAAAAATTTTCTTTCGAAGAAAAAGTGGCTTTACACAATCTGATATTTGACTCGTTAAATCTTTCCTTAGCTAATGTGTACTGAAAAAGTTATTTAATCTAAGAAACCGGAAAGATACTCAAAAAACAGCCAAACCTCGAATTCTTGACGAGGAAATCTATCAATCACATCATCTCCATGAAATCTTTCTTATTGAAAACAATGCGCGAGCAATCAGTTTGCCATTTAGAATAATTTACCATACTTCCAGAAAGTTACCGATTTCACTGCACTTTGCTACATGCAGCAACCTCCATCATTGGTTCCCCTGCAGCTAAGCCTTTCACACCAATGCACAGCTAACAATCAACTCTGTGCTCTCACAGCTACGAGCATGGATTACCAATGATTTCTGTACTACCTGGATGTTGAACTTCAGCTGTCTGACCGTGCCAGCCATATATATTCATATTTCGTTTGTTTCCAAATTACATTGCGGCTGCAACTAAATGTTACTAGAAGACGAGGTAATTTACGTTTCGATTCCGCTCCCATACTAGACTATTATATCGCATATTGACAAAAAGTCAAAATATATTATACTTCTGGATGAGTAACTCTGGTTTCCGACATAGAATAAAAATATCTCTGGAGTGAGTATAGCATACTGCGCATGCTCTGAACATCAAGCTGGAATTGTCACGTGTTCCAGAGGTGATGTTGTTTCTTTAAATCACACTAACATCAAGTCACGTGATGTCATGTTAGGGTTTCTCGGTTGCAAAGTTTTGACAGCGCCGTCGTCTGGTGACATCGAAATTTAATTTATTTTCGCCGGGGCTCGGTACTGTGAAAGTAGTTGATTTTGTGCTTTTGTTGTTTCTTAATTTCCAGTTTATGACTGTGATTTGTTTCCGTGGTGATCTGCAAATGCACTATTGAATTTTTGTTGTTCCAGAAGCGACGTCGGAATGTCAGATATCTCAGAATGAAGAATTTCGTTTTATGTCTTTGAATGTTGGTCATGTTTTCGCTAGAAAATTCATGACGATAATCTGAAATTATGTTTTTCTTCTCGGAACTTTCTCACATACTATGGTCATTAAATAATTTCATCGTTGTTATTTTATCAAATCTGACACTATACTTCAAACAGTTTGTCACGGATGGTAGACGTACCTCCACTTCCATCGCTCGGTAAAGGGTCTAAGCAATTTGACGTGACAAAAGGTACAACTTGACGTGACGGCCATTGTGAATTAGCCGTTTGCTTCCCGCAAAGTTTGAAAGTTATATAGTTCGCATCATTGTTCACGTCTGTATTTTTTCAGACACTTTTGCTATCAAGTCATTTTGAAACACCCTGGAATTTTGGTGTGTTTCACTACATGAGGTTGAAACGTGATAACTCATTTGAGAATTGCTGAAGACAACGAATCTGAATGTCGAATCAAGTTTGTTGCATGAGATTGATGTATAGCATAGCCTACGTTTACGACAAAGTCGGAAACACATTACCAAATGTGTAACAGTAGTCCATTCACAAAATTTTTGTTTCAGTACTGCTATTTACAGGTAATTTATGAACTCGATGATTCCTTTGTAACAATTTTTTCATTTGCACATTAGCAGCTTTGAAAAACATACGCAATGCTTATCAATAACGATAGAATACTACAAAATATGGAATGGCTTTGACAAGATAACAGACTTTTCATCCTTTCAAATCGCTTAATGACTTTAACAATACATTGTTCAAATTTTGAATTTGTGCACTTTTTAGGTAAGAACTTATCACTTTCGTTGGACTGACACAGTTTACCTGAACAGAAATACTGTTCAATTTTACTTCAGGCCTTGGCCACGTAGTGTGGTAATGTTGGCAACAAAATGTTAACTTTACGATGATAATAAATTTTCTGACCACACATGATTATATACAAGAATCTATTGATCATAGAGCAGGAACATCATTAATTATTTATTTCACAATCAACACGAAAACTTATTCGCTCTTATTCTATGTGACAGTTTTCAAAGATCATTAAATGGTTGTTGCCAACATCACACACTACGCCGCCGAGGTTATAAGTAAAATTTTACTCAGCATTACCAGTTAGTATATATATATTCGCCATGTACCGCCAGTTGCTACGTGTGAATGTGAGTCACCTTGAAGTGGGATACCTGGTGACTCATCATAGATTTCGCAGAAATTTGAGCAATTGTAATTGGTAAAGCTTTGAAAGAATAAATTGTGAATTCGCAGACTTCTGTTTTAAACCATGGCAAATCACAACTGAATGTCACAGCTACCGAAAAGTAGCATTAACAGAAATCACTTGCAATCGACAGTTACTGTTTACGTCATCCCTATTAGAGACAGATGTACGTCGTCCCGAGATCACGTGATCACGTCGGCAATAGATGTTGACAACACAAGACCTGTTCTGCGCATCTGAATGCTCACTCCACAGACATTTGTACTCTATGATATCTGAGCGTGTAACTGCAGCGTGCCTACACTATCATGTTTTGAATATGAGTTTTCGTTGACCGCCAAAATGGAATTTGCCAAATGAATTTTTATCAGTGTCACGTGACAAGGAATTGTTTGCTTGGGTATTGTTTGCACCTTTGTCGATATGCTACATAATTGGCTTGTATGGGAGAGGAATGGAAAGGTATTTTCGTTTCGTGTTCTCTTAACATTTCGTAGCAGCCATGTTTCAGTTTGGCAAAGAATGGAATATGAACATCTATGACTGCCACGCTCAGACATCCGAAGTTCCACATCCACGCAAGTACTCAATAATCTGTATATTACCACAGTCTAACAAATACAGTCACGACACTTCCACTAATTTTTGTTATACGACACGACAGCAGCGTTCCAAGTGGCCGACAAGGTACATTTTTAAATGCCGGTACGATATCGTATGAATGGGAATAGTGTCGTTTACATTGATTTCCACTCCCGTGAAACACAGACATTGCCGAGGTGGGGTGGCTTGCGTGCCTCAACGATACAGATAGCCGTACCGTAGGTGCAACCACAGCGGAGGGGTATCTGTGGAGAGGCCAGACAAACGTGTGGTTCCTGAAGAGGGGCAGCAGCCTTTTCAGTAGTTACAGGGGCAACAGTCTGGATGATTGACTGAGCTGGCCTTGTAACATCAGCTAATGTGGCTTTGCCACACAGCTACTGCGAACGGCTGAAAGCAAGGAGAAACTACAGCCGTTACCTTTCCCGAGGACATGCAGCTCTACTGTATGAACATATGATGATGGCATCCTCTCGGGTAAAATATTCCGGAGGTAAAATAGTCCCCCATTCGAATCTCCGGGCGGGGACTACTCAGGAGGATGTGATCATCAGGAAAGACAATACTGGCATTCTACGGGTCGGAGCGTGGAATGTTAGATCCCTTAATCGAGTAGGAAAATTAGAAAATTTAAAAAGGGAAATGGATAGGTTGAAGTTAGATATAGTGGGGATTAGTGAAGTTCGGTGGCAGGATGAACAGGATTTCTGGTCAGGTGAGTACAGGATTATAAATACAAAATCAGTTGGGTGTATCACAGGAGTAGGACTGATAATGAATAAGAAAATAGGAAGGCGGGTAAACTACTATGAGCAGCACAGTGATCGCATTATCATTGTCAAGATAGATACGAAGCCAACACCGGGCAGTGTAAGACATACCCAGGGGCAGATATAGACTCCGACCATAACTTGTTGGTTATGAACTGTAGGCTGAAACTAAAGAAACTACAAAAAGGTAGGAAAATAAGGAGATGGGACCTGGATAAATTGAAAGAACCTGAGGTTCTTAAGAATTTCAGAGGGAGCTTTAGGCAACAATTGACAGAAACAGGGGAAAATAAAACACTAGAGGAGGAATGGGTAAAGTTGAGAGATGAAATAGTGAAGGCAGCAGAGGACAAAACAGGTAGGAAGGCAAGATCTGCAAAAAATCCTTGGATATCACAGGAGATACTAAATTTAATCGATGAAAGGAGAAAATATAAAAATGCAGTAAATTAAACAGGCAAAATGGAGTACAGACTACTAAGAAATGAGATTGACAGGAAGTGCAAAATGGGTAAGCAGGAGTGGCTAGAAGGCAAATGCAAGGATGTAAAAGACTGTATAAATAGGGGAAAAATAGATGCAGCCTACAGGAAAATAAAAGAAACATTTGGAGATAAGAAAAACAGCTCTATGAATATCAAGGACACTGATGGAAAACCAGTTCTCAGCAAAGAAGGGAAAGCTGAAAGGTGGAAAGAGTATATAGAGGGGTTCTACAAAGGAAATGAACTTCGAGACAATATTATAGGAAGGGAAGAGGATGTAGATGAAGATGAAATAGGAGACACTGTACTGAGAGATGAATTTGACAGAGCCCTGAAAGACCTAAGCCGAAACAAGGCCCCTGGAGTAGATGATATTCCCTCAGAGCTACTGAAGTCTCTGGGAAAACCAACCATGACAAAATTGTTTCACCTGGTGTGTAAGATGTATGAGACAGGTGAAATACCCTCAGACTTTAAGAAAAATGTTATAATCCCCATCCCTAAGAAAGCAGGTGCAGACAGGTGTGAAAATTACAGAACCATCAGTTTAATAAGTCATGGTTGTAAAATATTAACACGAATTATATACAGAAGGATGGAAAAGCTGCTAGAAGCCGACCTCGGGGAAGATCAGTTTGGGTTCAGGAGAAATGTAGGAACACGGGAGGCAATACTTACTTTACGGCTTATCCTAGAAGATAGATTAAGAAAAGGCAAACCTACATTTCTAGCTTTTGTAGATTTGGAGAAGGCTTTTGACAATGTTGATTGGAATAAACTCTTTCAAGTTCTGAAGCAAGCAGGAGTAAAATATAGGGAGCGTAAGATTATTTACAACTTGTACAAAAACCAGACAGTGGTTGTCAGAGTTGAAGGGCATGAAAGGGATGCAGTGGTTGGAAAGGGAGAAAGACAGGGTTGTAGTCTTTCTCCATTGTTGTTCAATTTGTACCTTGAGCAAGCTATAAAGGAAAGCAAGGAGAAATTTGGTGAAGGAATTAAAGTTCAGGGGGAATAATTAAAAACATCGCGTTTTGCCGACGACATAGTAATTCTGTCAGATACAGCAAAGGACCTGGAAGAGCAATTGAATGGAATGGACAGTGTGCTGAAAGGTGCATATAAGATGAACATTAACAAGAGCAAAACTAGGGTAATGGAGTGCAGTGTAAGAAAATCAGGTGATGCTGAAGGAATTAGATTGTGAAACGAAGCAATAAAGGAGGTAGATGAGTTTTGTTACTTGGGCAGTAAAATAAGAAATGATGGTCGCAGTACAGAGGATATAAAATGCAGAATGGCAATGGGTAGAAAAGTGTTCTTGAAAAAGAGAAATTTGTTAACATCAAATATTGATTTAAACCTAAGGAAGTCCTTTCTGAAGGCATTTGTATGGAGTGTTGCCTTGTATGGGAGTGAGACATGGACGATAAACAGTGCGGACAGGAAGAGGATTGAGGCTTTTGAAATATGGTGCTACAGAAGAATGCTGAAGATTAGGTGGGTGGATCGCGTAACTAATGAGGAGGTACTGAACAGAATTGGGGACAAAAGGAATTTCTGGCATACCTTGACTAAAAGAAGGGATAGATTGGTAGGACACATTCTTAGACATCAAGGAATTGTGAATTTAGCGTTGGAGGGAAGTGTATGGGGAATAAATCGCAGGGGAAGACCAAGAGATGGATACAGTAAGCAGATTCAGACAGATGTAGGTTGTCGCTCTTATGTGGAGATGAAGAGGCTTGCTCAGGACAGGGTATTGTGGAGAGCTGCATCAAACCAGTCTCCGGCCTGATGACGACAACAACTACATTCATTTGTAACACAGGTTTCACAATAACGATTGTATGTAGCGGTAATAAATGAAAAATAACTACAAGTTTGTCTTTCTTGGGTTTGCTAAGACAATGTAGATGTATGTAACGATAGACTACATTACAAGGCAGTTTATTTACGAGTCCCTTTAAACGTGCAAAAATTTATTGAAGAATTTCATTTTCTATTAAGGGAAAAAAAGCAACTAGTAAACACCAAAAGTTTTGAAGTTTTGTAGAATGGCGTCAATTTTCTATTTAGGAACGTTAAGGTTTCTTCACAACGATTCCAGTGAACTCAATGAGTGTGGAACGTAGGAAACGTGTATGGATTGCAATACCTACATTATTTAATGTACCAAATTAGCCTCCAGAGCTGCATCTGAAGTAAAAGCTTCACAGGCGCGGAACTAAAACGCTAACAGCAATAAAACTGTTTACCAACAAAGAAGAAACTAATCCCACAATTTCCGCTATATCTGATCGAGAAACGGCGGGAAATTTTAAGGCATTCGCTCTCTAAGCAAAAGTAATAACATTCAAAACTATATGCGTATATAAGAAATACGTGTAAAGTTTAACGGTATGCGAGTCATTAGACTCCACATTGAATTGTTAATGGTCAAATAAAGTGCCTATAGTAAAAAAAGACCATCATAGAAATTTATATTTCTCATACGTTCATATTCTCTTTCTTTCAGCGGAGTAACCTGCAAATATACAAATATTCGTAAGTATTTCTTCATGAATAAGTTGTTACTTATATCACGGAATCAATGAAATTCCGGTGATTTTTCATTTATTTCACAATTATTCGTGTCTCTTGCCAAAAATTATAATATCTATTTGTTTCATTATGTAGAAAAACATTATAAACGACCCTGTCTTTTACGGCGCCTTGCCCAGGAGCGTTAGTGTCGTTAACTGTCAGTCGGTAACAACTTCCACAGCAGTGAGTGTCGCCATGTCTATGTTAGACCACAGAATAAGGAATATACAGAAAGGAAACTCTCGCTGCAGTCTGTCGTCCAAAATTTAGTGCGCATGCGCGGAATCGGCCATCTTGAAAAACAGTAAACGTGTGATCACTCCCTACTCTGTGGCGTAGTAATGCGCCGTCTTTGTTTGTTGATTGTATAATTTAACAGTCTGAATCGCATAAAAGTACACAAGTATTTGGTGCACTGAAAAGAAAGAACTGTGTGTCAGTAGTTGGAGTTGTTTCGTTTTTATTATGTGCAGTAATAAAAGAAAAGGCGGCCGATGGTGTTCAGCACCTAATTGGCGCAATAATTCAAATACAAATAAGGATATAAGTTTCTTCACCTTCCCAAAAAATGCTGAGCAGTAAGTGAACGTCGCTATATGTGTAGTGAAAGTTAAATGTTATCAGTTTCGAATGAGAGCAATGTGTGCATAATTATTAAAAGTAGCCTTGCTTCTTCTCTTGACGATAACTCTCGCTGTTGCTGCAGCAGTTCAACAGCATCGAAATGTTGAACTACATTTATATTTTATAAGTTTAACGTTGCAGAGAATAATTTAAAATGAATGACAAAGACTAATGCGTAAGTAGTCAGGTAAAAGTTTACTTGCGGCATTGGAGGCTCTTCTGATACTCAAACAAATAGATTAAGGGGAATAATTATTTTATGCTGTTTCTGCTCTGTGGTTGACAGATTCCTCTATATGCCCTTCTCCGATCAGTAAATTAATGATACTCCTAATGCAAATAAAACTTTTATATAATTATGCCCAGACGTCATTAGTTCTGTGTAATCACTGCTAAGTCTGACTCAATACTTTGTGCGAATTTATTCGTGTCAAATAAAACCTGGCAGTCGTAAAGTCACTTTCTTGTTTATAACTAATTTCCCAAACATAACCCCACGTTATTTAGGATTTTCCTAGAGATAAGCACCAAATAAAACGATCATCGATTCCACCGTGCATTTTCGTAGTTGTATTAAAATTTAGGCCTATTTTTTTCGTTGGACTACAATTAGGTGCAAGAAGAGGCCGCAAAATAGATTAGAGCATAATGAAAAGCAGTTTCCTTTCGTAAAAAACGGCGAGATTAGCTGCAGTTCGTAAAAAGTCCATTTCCAGCCAAAGTACTAAGTGGCTACAGTTCCGCGTTTACTGCTTTTCAATATGGCGTCGAGCGCAACGCTTGGTAACATACAGATCAAAGGCGCCGCCCCCAGCTTTCCCTTCTGTTTGTAATCTGTGGTTAGACTGTGGTTCAGTGCTCAGAGAGTCAGAGAGTTGCCAGTAATACATCCAGATATATGCAGTGGTCATTGTGGGTGACTAACAGACATACATTAACTAGACTGGTAATGTAGCAGGTATTACTGAAGCCATCTTACTTACAAAAAACTCAAAACACGACATATGTATTGACCATTTCGTCAAATCTCTAAGGGTGGCGAAGTTATATCAATTTATTCCTAATTATCGTTTTAACCACACTCAAATAGTAGGTCACACTCTCTTTGGAATGGTAATATGGCGCCGAGTTCAAAATGCTAGCTTCAGTGACAGCAATAATATTAATTACAGTATTATCAGTATAGTTAATGTATGTCTGTAGGGTTACTCAAGAGCAATAATAACTTCGAAAAACTAGTGATTCTACATGCATTAAGGAAAGTAACTTCAATGTGGTATACATTTTTTTTCTTAACTAAAAATACATTCGTTTTATGACTACAGGGCGACAAATATAATTGTTCCTCTCACAAATATGAATTATTTTCAATATAAATAGCATATTAATAACAGCCAACCAGTTGCAACTGTTTGGCTGTTATTAATTTGCTATCCTACAACTGTTGCTGAGACGAAGTCATGTTTAAAGTATTCAATATAAATGTTCTTTCTTTCTCCACATGAACTCGTTTCGAAGTAAAGTAACATAACACATGACATCATGTCTTTCAGCATGACAAATGGCATAATGTCATCCAACATAGCGTTTCTCGAGTTGTGGAATGATGACAGTACTTGCTACTGAAGTATAGGAGGCAAGCCATTACAAATACTGCCGCAAAATCCCTTGAGAACAAACTGCACTGAAAAATTACGGTTAACTCGTAAAATGCATGAACTTGTGAATTATTTATTTATTTACGTGTTTTTGTAGTTGCCAGGTAAGTCGAGAAGCCAGTTGTTCCCTTTCACATCTTCGGCCAGGACATTTTCACCTTTTGTTATGCTGCGACATGAGCATTTTTTCATTCTTTATGCTATGGGTGACAATGCTGTAATAATGCGATTTTCCTCTGGTTTGAAAACAGTAGACATCCTATTTGAATGTTCACTTTGATCAATGCGTTTTATATTTAAGCTTGACTTGATGCCCATAATTTCTTCTGAGAAACTACCAACAATTTAAAGAAATTTGCAGAGCTGAGGGTTAAGTATGATATTTTTGCGTCACTTCAATGGCATTTAAAAACATCTTGGCAAGTATTTGAAGGAAAGAAATAAAAGGAGCTTAGGGTTTAAGGTCCCGTCGACCACGTAGTCATTACAGACGATGAAGTATTCAACAACAGTGTAACGTAATTAAAAAATTCTCTGTCCTAAATCAATGATTTTGACTTGTGCCCACTGCGATATCACTATCTTTCTCGCCATACTTTATCCGTTTTTAAATGTTCTTGAATCCTGTCATCCAACTAATTAATAACCTTGGGAATTTTCTGAAGTCTACATTGATGAATCCAACTGCTGAAGAATGGTAATACGTCAAGAATGATAACTGCCTAAATCTTAATCCCGTTCTATACGTCACGTGCGACACGCAGAATAATGTCTTATACGATCGCGATAGACCGACCAACTACCTAAAAGCTTTTAAACACGAAAGACTACGAGGACACGTACGTGTTTGTTCAAATGTTTATGAAGGTTAACGGACTTAACTGCGAGGTCACCAGTCCCTAAACTTACAAACTACTTATGAACCACCTTATACTAAAGACGACACAAACATCCATGCCCGAGGAGGGATTCGAACCCCCGACCGTAGCTGACATGCAGACTGTGACTGGCGGCGCCGCAAACCGCTAGGCCACTGCGGCCGGCGTACGTGTTTGTCTACTCGTCTCCTTCACGTGTATAATGCATTAGTTAGGAAATGCGAGTAAGTGTATCGCCTTCCTAATTTCACTTTTCGATAGTGTATTTTATATTCTTTATGATAATTACAACATATGTTTGTATATTAGACAACCACAGTAATACTACGCTTCCTCCTATTTTTTCAGCTGTTGGTTCTGTGTGAAACATTGAATTACACTAAAAGAGACACTTTTAAACCTTGTTTCAGAAACTTTATCGGTGTTTTAAGACCTAGGGTTCGGGTTATAAGCCCATTTTCGAGTACTTAACTCATTATTGATCCCAAAGATGATAACCAACCAAAGTTAAATATGTCATAAACTCAGACTATCAATGTTGTTGCAAATTCTGTGTTGTTGTATTTGGTAATCTATTATAACTTTGTCAAAATTGTCACATAGATAATCTGTGTGTTTAAGTCAAGAATCGATAGTCTGAGTTTATGACATGTTTACCTTTGATTGGTTATCATCTTTGAGATCAGTAAGGAGTTAAGTACTCGAAAATGGGCTTATAACCCGAAACCTAGGTCGCACAGCAACAATAAAGTTTGTGAAACAAAGCATTCATGAACCACAGTCATGCAATATTTGCTAAATGATTTAACCGTCACAGTCAAATGGCGGTTAAATCATTTAACAAAGGTTAAAAAGTGTTTCTTTTAGTGCACGCTTCTTCCTGGTAGTTGCAATTAGTACTTCTATTCAACTTTGTTTCACAATAAAACGAAGAAACTTCCTGGCATATTAAAACTGTGTTTCGGAATCGCGTTTCGAACTTGGCACCTTCCGCTGGCAAGGCCACTATCGACTGAGCTTTCCTGATACGCTTCACGGCCACTACTCACTGCTTAGCTTCTGTCAGGTGCCGGGTTCGAATCCAGGTTCCAGCAAATAGTTTTAATCTGGCACGTAGTTTCATATAAGCGCATTCAAAAATGTTTGTATAGTCTATGGGACTTAACTACGGGGTCATCAGTCCCTAAACTTACAAACTACCTATGAACTACTTACGAACTAGGACGGCACAAATATCCATGCCCGAGGGGGGATTCGAACCCCCGACCGTAGTGGCCGTGCAGACCGTAACTGAAGCGCCTTAGTCTCCTCGGCCATCGCGGCCGGCTATAACCGCATTCTTCGCTGCAAAGTGGAAGTATAATTTTGGAAACCTGAACAAATTCCTATGAAAGTAGTTTTACACACAGACAGACCTGAAACTTCTGCAAATAATAACGAAATTAGTAGGTTCACACAGTAGCTGCTTATCAGGCAAATACACTATGTTTCGCTAAGCGGGAACACGTAAACTATTCACAGTGAACTTCCGAACTTACATTGATCGTCAGCTAGTTTCCCACTCGGTCGTCAATGCGCATCTTCATACCCGCGAGAATAGGATTTATCGTATTTCCTCTCGAAGCGATCGTACACGTACATCTTGCCACATCTACACGGTAGACGGGCCATGGAAGTGGTGCAAATTAAATGTTCAAATGTTTCTAAATGTAAGGGACTGCCGGCCGCGGTGGCCGAGGAGACTGAGGCGCTTCAGTCACGGTCTGCACGGCCACTACGGTCGGGGGTTCGAATCCCCCCTCGGGCATGGATATTTGTGCCGTCCTAGTTCGTAAGTAGTTCATAAGTAGTTTGTAAGTTTAGGGACTGATGACCCCGTAGTTAAGTCCCATAAGCTTTACAAACATTTGAACATTTGTAAGGGACTTAGCTACGTTGGCCATCTGTCCTTAGGCTTACAAACTACTTAATTAACTTAAAGTAACTTACGCTAAGGACAACACAAACCCCCATGCCCAAGGGAGGACTCGAACCCCCGACGGCGAACGGCCGCGCTCACCGCAGCAGGTCGCCTTAGTGAGCACGGCTATTCTGCCGCGGCTGGAAGTGGTGCACCACGCGTAATCTTGTTAGTTCTCGCTTCTCTTGCAGAACGGGCTTTACTATAAGCCGAAGGCAAAGATAAGTTGTCAGAATGAGTTAGGTCGATACATTTGGTCGCTCTATGAGAGATCAGTTACTTGCAGATGTTAATGGTTTCGTTCGAGCAGTGCTTCTGACGTAATATTGTCATATACCAGAGTGATTTGTCGCTCCTGCACTCGGCATAGCTACAGTTGTTCGCCAGTGATCGTTACGCCCCTGGTATCCGCAGCCTCCGGTGTTTACGTAACGAGCGAACGACTTACACCTGCAGGCAGTTGTCGGCGGGCCTACGTCATTATTACGACACAGATGGGCGCCACATGGGCCGTTATCTCAGTACTAACAAACACACCGAGCAAAACGACTCCTAACATCGTAAGAATACTGTCGCTGCTGGCAAATATTCGTATTTGTCTTCGCTGCCTCAGTAAACACGTTTTCATTGTCTGTTAAGAAAAGGAGAAAAATGTAACACGGTTCACGCAATGTCACAAGGATATCCGTTTGCGATGAATAGAAGGACGTGCACAGCACACCGCTGCAAAGAGGGGACAAACTTCCCTGCATACTCTGTGGTGGTATCAGTCGAGGTTACTGAACGAACGCTGCTACCCACTGCTGAAAATGAAGACTTTATGCGACTTGCCATGTTGCTCTTTGAAATGAGTCCTAGTACAACATATTCTTTATTCGAATATAATAAATTTCCTCGAGACGGTAAAGCTTCTATCCATTCATGAATATTGCTTTGGAAACAACCGCTCGTATGAAACACAGCTTCTCCTTCTCTTACATATCTTGCGAGCCATGGATGAAGGGTAACAAGCAGATTGCATACTCCTAAATTTTCGAAAAGCGTTTGACACAGTGCCCACTGCAGACTACTTACGAAGGAATAGGTTCCCAAATATATAAATCGCTCGAAAATTTCTTAAGTAATAGAACGCAGACTTTATTCTTGGCGACGAGATTTCGTCAGAGCCAAGTATATCGACAGGAGTGCCTCAGCGAAGTGTGATAGGACTGCTATTATTTTCTGTCTACAGAACATAAATGATACCACGGACAGGGTGACTAGCAACCTGCGGCTGTTTGCTGATGATCCTGTGGTGTATGATACGGTGTGGTCGTTGAGTAACTGTAGTACGATACAAGATGACTTAGAAAAAAATTGTAGTTGGTTTAAAATGTATAAAAATGTAAGGTGGTGCAACTGAATAGGAGAAACAATACCATAATGTTCGAATACAGTATTAAGAAGGTGCTGCTTGACAGTCATGTCAATTAAATATCTAGGCGTAACGTTGCAGAGCGATATGAAATGGAATGGATATATAAGGACAGTTGTGGAAAATGCGGATTGTCAGCTTCGGTCTATTGGGGGAATTTTGGGGAGATGTAGTTCATCGCTAAAGGAGACTGCGTATAAAACACCAATGCAGCTCATTCTTGACTAATGCTAAAGTGTTTGGGATACCCGCGACGTCGATTTGAAGGAAGACATAGAACTAATTCAGAGCTGGGGTCCTACGTTTGTTACTGGTAGGTTCGATAAAGACGCGAATGTTACGGAGGTTGTTCGGGAGCTCAAATGGAATCCTACAAGCAACAGAGAGCGACCGTGTCGCTTACGCCAGTTTTGTTAACGCGAGTTTCGCACCCCTGTATCTTCCGCCGCAAAACTAGTGACATATTACCAACTTGACCCAGAGTACTGTTAAAATTTGTTCCGGCTCGCAAGGTCCGGTTTTACGGCTGCTCGGGTAGCGTCCTGCCGTAGCAGCTACTTTACAGGGAGGTCGGGAACACAAGTGTCCTTCAGGGAGACGATGTTGACTCTCCGGTTTTCAATTTAACGGCTCTGGCAGCCGTTATGGTTGATCGCCATCTTGTCAACGTGTGTTATTCCAGGACTCGGGAAATTATCTCCCCCCCCCTCCCCCCCATCCAAATGTTTGTAGAGCTTATGAGACTTAACTAAGGGCTCATCAGTCCCTAAACTTACAAACTACTTATGAACTAGCTGCCGCGGTGGCGTAGCGCGGTTGCTCGCCGTGGAGTTTCGAGTCCTCCCTGGGGCATGGGTGTGTGTATGTTTGTCCGTAGGTTAGTTTATCTAGGTTTAAGTAGTTTGTAAGCTACGGACTGATGACCACTCAGTTTGGTACGATAGATTTACAGACATTTGAATGAACTAGCTTATACTAAAGACGGCACAAACATCCATGCCCGAGGGGGGATTCGAATCCCCGACCGCAGCGGCCGTGCATACCGTGACTGGCACGCCGCAGACCACTCGGCCACCGAGGCCGCCAACCCCTCCCCACGAGACGACGGTCATCGGGTCAGGCAAGGGAACAGTGATACTACAGTGTCTGGGAAAATTAGTTTTATGTTGTTTAATTGACAATTAATTGTATCAACTACCTGAATATAAATCGGACCGAACTTTGTAATATACCAAACGAATCATTTTTCATGTGGTTTGAATCTGTCGTGAGAACAGTTAGAAATAAAGGCACCTTTGTGTTAATCTGAGAAAATTCTTTGCTCTATTCGTTTCACCGATTATCTGTGTTGAGCGTTACAGAACAAAACGTATGAAACACTACAACGTAAACTTTGAAGCGATCTGATTCAATTTCTTTGTATGAATATGCGCGATGTATGAAAATAAGACAATATGGATGACTGAATAATAAAAAAGAGTCTCTCTCTCTCTCTATGAAAATGCAGGGAGACGTATAGGGAGACGTGGCAAAGTTGAAAATTTCCGCACAGGGCAATTAAATCCCAGTGGTCAGCCTACTTACCTCCATTTTTAGGACTCTTGAATGAGCGAAAAACAAACAGAAAACTAGTCTCCACATTGAATAATCCACATGCACACACGTTTTATCAGCGTTATGTGCTCTTCAGACCGCCTGGAAACATTTACAGACCCTCAGTGATCCAAAAAGTTTACGCATATTTTGAAAAGTGATCGCACTGATGACGTGAGTAATTCATATGAAATGACGAACCGAGAGAGGTGGTGAAATGCTAACATAGAGGACTCGCATTCCAGAAGACTGCTGCTCACACCTGTCTCCGGCAATCCTGATTTTTCCGTGAATTCCATAAATGACTTCAGGCAAATTCCGGGATGGTTCCGGCTGATTTCCTCCAACATCTTTGGCAAAAAGCTACCAGAGCGTGTGCTTCGTCCCTAATGACCATGATGTCGACGGGACGTTAAACCCTAAAGTTTCTTCCCTCCTTCCTTCGAGTGACAACTCCAAACGTAATTGAGGCAAGGTGTAATCCTGGCCGCGCAGGAGTAGCCACGTGGTCTAAGGCATCAAGCTATGGACTGGGCGACCGCTCCTGCCGGAGGTTCGAGTCGTCCCAATGTGTGTTATCCTTAAAGATAGTTTGTAAGTATAGGGACTTATGATCATAGCGAATTGGTTCAATAAGTTTGCAAGCATTTGAGCATTTTGCTGTTTAATATTAAGCCAAATGCTATCTCAACAGAAACCTAAATGAAATCATTTGTTGGCTTGATTACACCCTTAAAGATGATTTCCCCCACTATTGTCCAAATACTAGTATCTTGCACACCAAATGTGATGCTAAAAATAACAGAATCCATTGGAAAAATGCCAACACTATCTAAATATGCCTGTACCATAGAAAAGGTTATGTTGTGCTTGACATTAATTTATTACTGTATAAATCGTACCGTAAAAGCAGCTTGTGGACTTTACGAAGTAAACTGTTGAGGCACTCTGTGGGATTGAAGGTCAGATCAGCAGTACTTGTAGGCTTCCTTATGCCACTTCAATGCGTGCTGTGCAGATGCAGATGTTTTCACTCTCATACACGCTGAATGAAGTCAAAATGAATGACGCCACGAGAGAACATTTCCATCGCCCTTCCTTCTCTTGAAAACATTTCAAGCGTTAGCGCATCGCTTATTTTGAATATTGCATTATTACGTCTACTTGTGATTCGGCGTGGAAGTTATGTTTGCAAATCTCGTGGTCTGTGTCGAGGCGCAGGCGGATCTCGTTCGCTATCTTTGACCTTTTGCAACTGCCACAACGTAAGGACTACTGTCTCCACGATTTGCTGCATTTTTATATTTTCTCATCAATTAAGTTCAGTGACTTCTGTGTCAACCAAGGATTTCTATTAGGACCTGTCCTATCTATATGATCCTCTGTGGCCTTCACTACTTCATCTCACAAAGCTACCAATTTTTCTTCTACTGTATTAATTCACTCGTGTCGCTCAAACCTTGACTAATACTCACTCTGAAACTCTTGACAACCTCCCGTTCCTACAATTTATCTAGATTTCATCTCCTTACTTTTCTACCTTTATGTAATTTCTTAAACCTTTAATGCATAGTGTAGCTGATGAGCTTCATACCTTATCTCTCAAACTGATCAACATTTTACCACAAATTCACTTGTAGCAGCATCTATACATAGTGTTACACATGCAAGTAGCTCGTCCTAGAAATTATAGATTGCAGAGTGCACTGAATCAGACAGTTACTGCATTGAGCTATTCTTAACCTGTGCGTTTGTTTACTTTAGTATTCCTCGTTTGCCATGTAAAAGTAGTCACTCACATACTACTGTCGCATTATGAGTTAATTTCTGGAAAGATTAGAGGCTTAATAGTGACATTTACTGTATAGGGTACATCATGGAAGCACTACATAGCTGATCAGCTATGAAAGTTTTGTTGCTAGTAGTTCATAATAATTTTAAGGATTTTTTTTCAATATTTTTCTCAGTATTTACACACTATACCTTAATCGTGGTAGCGTATATAACTTCAAATAAAAAGTCATGCATTAAAGGGTTAAGATTTAATCTACAGTTCATAACCAATAGAGGGGGCTGAGGCGCTTCAGTCACGGTCTGCACGGCCACTATGATCGGGGGTTCGAATCCCCCCTCGGGCATGGATATTTGTGCCGTCCTTAGTATTAGCTAGTTCATAAGTAGTTTGTAACTTTAGGGACTGATGACCACGTAGTCAAGTCCCATAAGCTCTACAAACATTTGAACAATTTTTTGAAATTCTGCAGTCGATGTTGGCTTCATTTCTATCTTTGCTAGGCAGACACGAAGATCTAGATTTGGTTACTTCATGACGTTCTCAGTTCATTGCAATGGCTATGTTGGTTGGGCATAGAAATAGGTATTTCCGGTGTAGAGAAGCAGCCGAGACAGCTAAACAAGAGAAAGTCTGCTGGTCCGGATGGAATACCAGTTAGGTTTTACAAAGAGTATTCTGCGGCGTTGGCCCCCTATTTAGCTTGCATTTATCGCGAATCTTCATTTCAGCGCAAAGTTCCCAATGATTGAAAAAAAAGCGCAGGTGACTCCTGTTTATAAGAAAGGAAAGAGAACTGACCCACACAATTACAGGCCAATATCGTTGACATCAGTTTCATGTAGAATTTTGGAGCATATTCTCAGTTCGAATATAGTAAATTTCCTTGAAACGGAAAATCTTCTTTCTATGAATCAGCACAGGTTTAGCAAACATCGTTCATGTGAAACTCAGCTTGCCCTTTTCTTGCCTGACATCTTGCGAGCCATGGATGAAGGGTAACAGTCGGGTTGTGTTTTTCTCGGCTTCAAAAAGGCGTTCGACGCGGTGCCACACTGCAGACTGCTAACGAAGATACGAGCTTATGGAATAGGTTCACAGATTTGTGACTGGCTGGAAGACTTCCTAAGTAATAGAACGCAGTACGTTGTTCTCAACGGCGAGTGTTCATCAGAGACGAGTGTATCGTCAGGCGTGCCCCATGGGAGTGTGATAGGACCGCTATTATTTTCTATCTATATAAATGATCTGCTGGACAGAGTAACTTGTAATTTGCGGCTGTTTGCCGATGATGCTGTGGTTTATGGGAGGGTGTCGTCTTTAACTGACTGTAATAGCATACAGGATGATTTAGACAAAATTTGTAGTTGGTGTGGAGAATGGCAGCTAGCACTCAATGTAGAAAAATGTAAGGTGATGCGCATGAGTAGGGAAAAAATTCCATAATGTTCGAATACAGCATTAGTAGTGAGCTTCTTGATGTTGTCGCGTCGTTCAAATATCTAGGCGTAACATTGCAGAGCGATGTGAAATGGAACGAACATGTAAGGACAGTTATGAGTAAGGTGGACAGCCGACTTCGGTTTATTGGGATGTACTTCATCTGTAAAGGAGACCGCGTATAAAACGCTTGTACGACCACGTCTTGAGTATTGCTCAAGTGTTTGGGACCCGCAGCAGATCAGTTTAAAGGAAGACATAGAAGCAGTTCAGTGGCGAGCAGCTAGGTTTGTTACTGCTAAGTTCGACCAATGCGCGAGTGTCACGGAAATACTCCGGCAACTCAATTGGGGATCGCTGGAGGAAATACGACATTCTTGTCGTAAATTTCTGTTGAGGAAACTTAGAGGGCCGGAATTTGAAGCTGAGTGTAGTACGATCTTGCTGCCGCCTACTTATATTTCGCGTAGTGATTACAAAGACAAGATAAGAGAAATTAGGGCTCGTACTGAGGCATATAGGCATTCTTTATTTCCTCGTTCTATTTGTGAGTGGAATGGGAAAGGAAATGCCTAGTAGTGGTACAGTGTACCCTCCGCCATGCACCTTACGGTGAATTGCGGAGTATGTATGTAGATGTAGATGTAGGAGTTGTCTGTGCGGCGAAATCAGTCAATGATTAACAGGAGAACATAGCAGCCGGCTTTTATGGCTCTAAAAGAAACAGAATTCAGCCAGCTCCTCTAGCTCTAAGGGGAAGGAAGGATAGAACAGAGCGATTAACTGAGGAAGTGGACGCAGCTTGTCCAGTGTGTGATGCGCCGCATAGGCAGTCAAAGTGCTGGCGAAAGACAAGGGCTAATCTGCTGCATGGACATGTGATCGTTTTACAAAGAAAGCAGATGGGGCTGAAACAGCTATGCCAGGCGAATTAATGGGTTGACACTATCTGTGTACACTACAGCGTATTTATCTGTGTTTTTGTGGGCTCATCTAATAGACCGCCATTTCATAATGACGTTACATCGTACATAAACCGAAAAGTGGGTTTCCTTGACCACCGACCAGCCACACACGATTTGAGAATGCATGATAACTTGAAGATTTTACTGGTGCTGCCAGACACGGTGAAATCGGCACTAGTTGAACGATATTCATTATCTCTGAGCGCTGCCAACTTTGAGTTGCCGCTAGACGCAATTATTACGGTACTAAAGGCATTGTCACGGTCGGCACGGCCACTACGGTCGGGGGTTCGAATCCCCCTCGGGCATGGATATTTGTGCCGTCCTAGTTCGTAAGTAGTTCATAAGTAGTTTGTAAGTTTAGGGACTGATGACCCCGTAGTTAAGTCCCATAAGCTTAACAAACATTTGAACATTTTTGAAAGGCATTGTCACAGTAACGTTTCCAGCACTGTGCCAAGTAGCCTATGCTGACTTCTCTTCACCGCTCCATAACGCACTGGCAAGGCGCGCCTCCTTCTACTCAACAGCCACCGCGCGATTCATCAACTTACAGTGGACAAAAATAGTAGTTGCGAGTATTCTGACAGGAAAATTCTGGGGCTCAGCTTGGTGATGTAGAGAGACAATGCGACGCTAGGGGATGACTTTGCTAGCATGGTCTATTGAATGTGAAACAAATTGGTGCATAAATTCCCAGAGCCTTTTGGGGTACCGGTACCCTGAATGAATGTTGATGGCAACGGGAAATGCAACAACTTCGGCTTGCTGTATTTGCATTTTGAGTGTGATCCATGAGGAGTAGCTATTCGAAATATACCTGCAAAACTTTATTCTTCGCCTCTAAAGGGAGAGCACGACAAGGTACTTTGCTGTTCATCTGAGACAACTTCTAGTGTTCTACCACCAATTAGCACTCTGCATCAGACAAGAGATGGGATACTCGCAGCTTTGGTAGCCTATATTCAGTCGGGTGCTATTTCACAATCAAAGGTGAACCGTTTATGTCAGGGACAAAAGCTGTCTTTGCAACTACTACGTAGTTAGGTTCACAAGCAATGTGAACATTCTATTAATTTTGTCTGATTGCGTTACCGGTTCTTGTTATCAAAGGAAGGTCGAAGTAATATCCTGCCATCTTATTTTTGTCAATCATAACTTCAGTGTATTCTAATGTGTTAATTAAATATTTTATTAATGAATGCTCACACATTATTTGTAGAAACTTGCTCTCATTTTCAACATGTTACCCTATATCAATCTTTGACTCGAGCAGTCAGATCATAGAATAATTATTTTGGACAATTAACACATACTAGGAATATAGCTTGATTAGTTTAATGCGAATGTTCAAATGTTTGTAAGCCTATTGGACCAACTGCTATGGTCATCAGTCCCTAGGCTTACAAACTACTTAAACTAACTTAAGAACAACACATACACACCCATGCCCCACGGAGGACTCCGACCTCCGACGGCGAGCAACCGCGCACTCCGCAGTAAGCTGCCATAGAGCGCTCGGCCACTCCATCGCGGCTAGCTATAGGAAGAGGTTACTCCATTCAATCAGCCTGGATCACATAAAGCACTTATCCGCGTTTATGTATAGGTCATTGAGGAGTTTTTCTGTGCCACCATAAATTCCAGAATGTTGTTGTGGTCTTCAGTCCACCGGCCGCGATGGCCGAGGGGACTGAGGCGCCCCAGTCACGGTCTGCACGGCCACTACGGTCGGGGGTTCGAATCCCCCCTCGGGCATGGATATTTGTGCCGTCCTTAGTTGTAAGTAGTTCATAAGTAGTTTGTAAGTTTAGGGACTGATGACCCCGTAGTTAAGTCCCATAGACTCTACAAACATTTGAACATTTGTCTTCAGTCCGAAGACTGAAGTGGCTCTCCACGCTACCCTGTCCTATACAAGCCTCTACATGTGAGAATACATACGGCAACCTACATCCTTTTGAATCTGCTTGCTGTGTTCGTCCCTCTACGGCTTTTACCCCACACACTTCCTTCTACTGCTAAGTTGACGATTCCTTGACGTCTCGGAATGTGTCCCACCAACCTATCCCTTCTTGTAGTCCGGATATTAACTTCTTTTCTCCCCAATTCAGTTGAGCACCTCTTCATTAGTAACGTGATCTACCCATCTAATTTTCATCATTCGTCTATAGCACCACACTTCGTAAGCTTCTATCATCGTTTTGTCTGAATTCCTTATCGTCCACGTTTCACTCACATACAATTTTACACTCCAGTCAATGCTTTCAGAAACGAGTTTCTAACATTTAAACTAATATTGGATGTCAACAAATTTAGCTCATTAAATAGCCCATTGGCCTCATTTTAAACAGTGCGCTTCTTAGCATGTTTAATACAGCACTGTATCCTCTGCATACTCTGACAGATAGAAAATACAAACTATTAATTGCTATCACGGATTTTTTTTTTTTCATGGTGCAAGCGATACGTGTGCCCAACTGGGTAGAAAGAAATGATTTCAGATGTTACAGCGATATTCCTACAAATCCAACTAGGTCTCGCAGAATTCCTGCAGAAGGTACATCTACACAAATACTCCGCTAATCACTTTCAGTGCATGGCGGAGGGTTCATCGAACCGCATTTAAGATATTTCTCTACCGTTCCATTCACTAATAGCGCTCGGGAGAAAGGAATACCTGAATCTTTCTATTTTCGATTTGATTTCTCTTTTTTTATGATGATCATGTCTCCCTATGTAGGTGGCTACTAACAAAATATATTCGCATTTTGAAGAGAAAGTTGGTGAAAGAAATTTCGCAAATAGATTTCGCCGCAACGAATAACGACTTTGTTTTAATGATTTCTACCTCAAATCGTGCATCATTTCCGTGACACTCCCTCTCCTTTATCGCGATAAAACAAATAGAGCTGCCCTTCTCTGAACTTCATGGGGATCCCATAGTGGTCAGCAGTACTACAAAATAGGACGCACAAGTGTAATGTAGGCAAATTCTTTAGTAGAACTGTTGCATCTTCTAAGTGTTCTGCCAATGAAACGTAGCCTTTGGTTCGCCTTCCCTACAATATTTTCTGTGTGTCCTTTCCAGTTTAAGTTGTTCATAATTGTAATTCCTAGATATTGAAACACATCCACTAAATGTGTGGTCGTGTTCCCTTCTGATTTATTCATTAACGTAAAGTTATCTGTTTGTGTGTTAATTATTTTATTCTTTTTGTTATTGATCAAAGTCCCATGTTGATATATGTTTCCACCTGTGTGAGTGAACTTGTGTGTTCGTATGAATGTGGAAGGTTGCTTTTAATATTGACTGACTGCCGCGCAATGGCTTACAGTCGCCGCCTCGTGCTTTAGGCCTCTTTTTGCTGTAGTTAAGAACGCATGGCTTCGTTTGTCGTCTGCGCTGGCGTCTGCTGGCTGGCCAGAGACAAGCTTACTTGGCAGGATGGCGAGGTGGCCGTCTTCTTAGTGTAGTACCAACCTAATCTTGGACGAAACAGGTGACAGGAGACCTCTCTGGGAGCGGATGTAGAGAGAATTGTCTTCGCCAGGTAGCAAGGGTTGGTAGACAATTGGCTCTGAGCGCACTCTGCGTCGTTTTTAGCATGCTCTGAATCCAGTGTGTGGCACGGGAAGGTTTTTCCCGTGGCCTGAGAGCCACACTCTTGCTCCGACGACCGTGGAAATAAGTACTTCGCCGAAACATGCTGAGGGGGAGGCATGCTGATAGAACTTTGCTTTGTTTGTGATCAGGCAGTCTTGGTTATTCAGTGATAGTTTTCTTGAGTAATTCTTTCGCTATGTGAGGCGAAGTGTTTCTTAATTTACAGAACTGGAGTAATACAGTGTGAATTTAGGATTTGCATTTTCATTCCAGTGATGATATTGTGTTCGGATTTTCTCAAGTTAGAATACACGTGTGTGGCCTTTAGCCTTTGTGTAAACTTAGTATGTTTGAATTTCCTTGATGTTTTTAACTAACTTTTCACGTCGCGTCTTATCTGCCAGTATGCTAAATATTTTACAGATTTTCTAGTTTGATTCTGTCTTTCCTGTCCTGTATGACCGATTGCACCACGTGGTTTGGTAATGGTCAGCCATGCTTTTGTTAATACTAGCTTTCGTCTATGCGAATTGTCGCATGTGCTTTACTTGCTCATTCTAAATTAATTTCTGTTTGTAAATGCTATGTATATTGCTGTGGTCGCACACCACTTGGTACTTAAGAACAGTATACCACTGCCTCCCCACAGATGAGTTCGTTTAGTGCATATTGTTCTTAAATTTGTGATCAAGACATCCGCCAACTCATTAAAACACCGCCTACACTTCGTTTCGCCGCTGCTATCAAGTGTTCCCGCATTGTAATATACTGCAAGCATTATGCGCGTGTCTGTGAATGAATGAATGGGCTTTCATCTACCCATTGTGTATTTGCAAATTTCCTCCCACATTACCTCCAGAACAATCTTATTATGGGCAGTAATTTTATGATTTAATTCACTTTTGTACAAGGTGTGTGTTTAATTTGGTCTTCCCACATGTATTTGGTTGTTTAAATTACTGAATAGATTATGATTTTAAAGCATCAAACATCTGCTTTATGATTTCATGCTCCCATCCCCTGCTTAATTATCTATTCATTTATTTGTTAACATTAATATTGTGTTTGCTAAAACGTTGGCTGCTCCCTTAAGGAGTGAGCAGTTAGATAAATTTCCGTTGCGCAAGTACTGTGGCCACTCTTAAAATAATTTAGAACAGTAGTGAGCGTTTTAACTTGCATTTGCAGATCTCAACTGCCCGAGATCTTGCTTAGAAGACATAACAAGCTACTTTCACTTGGCTTACCGATGCCAGGATTCGTCCTTCTGGCGTCTCCTGATTTCATTTTTAACTTTTGTTCTATCTCTAGTTGCCCTCCCATCCTTTGAATGTCTGTGTGTGCTTGTGAATGAGTAGAAATCGAAAGCGCTCATGTACTTCCATTGTGTTTTCAGCCGCGCATTGCCAGAGCATTTATTTCCTCTTTCAGTAGTGATCATTTTACTATGTGCACTTTTGGGGGAAATAATTGTCAAGTTTACGCAGTGTGAAACGCAGGTGCAATTACAACTGTGTTGCGTGCGAAAAAAATTTTTGCGTGTGAAACTCTGACAGTGGCACCAAGTGTTCTGGCCACGTGGGTAGCTAGAAACTCGTGGTTTGGTATTTCATTGTGGATATTTTAACGTGATTTCAAAAACGGTTAGCATTTCAGTTCCAGCAATTGAAACACAAAGGTGAACTGTTCTTAAGGAGCAAGAAAAGGAAAACCGTGATAGGTCACGGGAATTAGATTTGGTGGCGACGGAAAATCAGCATGTTGCCTTAACTGACACCGCAAACGCGGAATATAATTCTCATACAGAAAATAATCTCTCCTTTGGAATCCACATACAGACCATTGGCAATGGGTTGTTTCAAATGTTTGTATAGCTTATGGGACTTAACTACGGGGTCATCAGTCCCTAAACTTACAAATTACTTATGAACTAGCTAACACTAAGGACGGCACAAATATCTATGCCCGAGGGGGGGATTCGAACCCCCGACCTTAGTGACCGTGCAGACCGTGACTGGAGCGCCTCAGTCCCCTCGGCCACCGCGGCCGGCGGCGATGGGTTGGTTAGAGGCGAGCAAAATGTTCAAATGTTTGTATAACTTATGGGACTTAACTACGGGGTCATCAGTCCCTAAGCTTACAAACTACTTATGAACTAGCTAAGACTAAGGACGGCACAAATATCCCTGCCCGAGGGGGGATTCGAACCCCCGACCGCAGTGGCCGTGCAGACCGTGACTGGAGCGCCTCAGTCCCCTCGGCCACCACGGCCGGCAGAGGCGAGCAGCCCACTGGAAACCACCAGCCGGGGTCCTCTTGTGGTTCAAATTATGGGATTAACCCAGCAGCGACCGTATGTCCGCAGGTACCCGCGCTACCCGACATGCTCACCGCCCTATAGAAACAAATGATCAAACAGATTACCAAACACTTAGATAAAATAGATCCTCACACTAACGATCAGTTTCGCCAAATAAAAGAACAGGTCAGGAATCAAGAGGCGCGGGTATTACAAGAAATGTCTAGCCTCCACGAGCAATTAGCTGAGGAAGTAAGCACGAGCAGTGCGGAGATAGAAAACATAAAATCATGCGTTGAGTCTGCAGAGACGTGGGTCAGTGGTCTTGCCGAACACGTTGAAACCGTAGATTCGCGTGTCGACAACACGATCATGCAGGTGAAGACTGTGTGTAAACACGTGGAAAAACACGTAGAAATGGTTCAAACCACAATCGGTGCAGTTTCTGGCTGCGTCGATGTTATGACCGCTGCGGTTACTAGTGTGCAGAGCACGCTAGATGATTTAGTGCAACGGATTGCGCAGGTAGAATTACGCCCCGTGCAGTCCTTAAACGAGAATTGCAACCTCGCTTACGAACCATGTGTGCATGTGGCTCGGCAGCAAGAGGTGCCCGCATGCAATAAAAGCCGCGCAGCACGCGGCACGTGCAACAGCCGTCACGGGAGCACAGGCCGCGAATCAGATTCTGCATTTGAGGACGAGAGTGAGTCTTCCCGGGTAAGTTCGAGCTGTGCTCAAAACAGAACCGAATGTTAAAATCGGGACTCAGCACCGGGATTCTATTACAACCACTTTCTAACCGTGTGTAAGTTTGAATGCTTCCAGAACACACCCGGTGAAATACATCCGGAACTGTGGGTAGATCAATTCGATTTCTCCCTTCCACCGAACTGGCCCGAAGAACATAAAATCGAGTTTGTGTGTGGACACCTGGAAGGCGAACCCGCAACGCAAATGACGTCGTTCCCTCGGTATGGCGAAAGCTACGAGAGCTTCTGACAATACTTTCTAGCATCGTACTGATCCGAGAACCAGCAGGATCACGTGCACCACAACATCCAAATGATGCCCCCCTTCAGACAGTCGAACTTTGCCAGTGCGGGCGAGTTTTCCAAGACCTGTTAAATAATAACTACTATGTAACCAACCCCTATCCGGTACCTGAAATCATTAGAATTTGTTTGGCAAAGCTGCCACGACGCCTGCGCAACGCTCTCTTAGCAGGGAGGTGCAAAGACGATGTGGAGTAGTTTCAAGCCTTCCTAGATGATTTAGATTTTTATTATGACCCCCCCCCCCCCCCCACAGAATAACTTTCCAGTCGAACAGGGAAAGGGGAATAATAATCAAAATCAGAGTCCGGAGAAGGAGCAGAATAATGGTTCAAATCAGCAGTCCTGGGGAAACGGCCCGCAGACCCAGCAAAATGGGCAATAACGCAATCGAAATGAGAACGGGTACCAAAGTGACTACCGCGTGAAGAAAAAGCAGAAGTGGAGGAACGGCAATAACTGGCAGTCCAATAGCAAGGAACCGCACAATGCAAATTCCGAGCGCGTTCACTGTGAACGGCCGAACACGTTTCCGCAGTGGGTGGAAGTGTGTTCACCCGACACGAAACATAACAAAAAGCCTGATGCGCAACCCAGACCATCGACATCAAAACACAATGACGTTCTTACTAGGTTCGCCGCGGTGGAGTAGCCGAGCGGACTAAAGTGACACACTGCAGAGTGCGCGGTTGCTCGCCGTGGAGGTTTGAGTCCTCCCTGGGGTATGTTCAAATGTTTGTAAATCTTATGGGACTTAACTACGGGGTCATCAGTCACTAAACTTACAAACTACTTATGAACTACTTACGAACTAGGACGGCACAAATATCCATGCCCGAGGGGGGATTCGAACCCCCGACCGTAGTGGCCGTGCAGACCTTGACTGAAGCGCCTCAGTCCCCTCGGCCACCGCGGCCGGCCCTGGGGTATGGGTGTGTGTGTTGTCGTTAGGTTAGTTTACCTTAGTTTAAGTAGTTTGTAAGCTACGGACTGATGAGCACGCAGTTTGGTCCGATAGATTTACAGACATTTGATTGATCTTACTAGGTTCCTCGCTGCTTGCGGTATGACAACGAACAGGAGACGGAACACGTCAGACAGATAACATTTGACTACGTAACAGAAGTCCTCTTAAAGAAGAATCCTATGCGTATTTAAATTTTCTTGTGTATTTACTATAGGTTACCGGTTCCATATTTTATTGTGTATTTTCGTATGTGTTTTACCACTGCTCTTCGGCGTTAAAGAACGTGCCAACAACATCTCGCATGGAAGATGCATTACAATTATTTATTTTGTGTGTTTTCCACTGTTTTGCGGCGTCAAAGAACGCGCCGACAATGTGTTGCGTAGAAAACGCATCTGTAATTTTTGTTATCCTGCATATGCGTATATGCAGCACTGGGTGAAGTAAGTTGTGCTCTGTACAATTAGCTGACGCGTGAGGCATGCTGATTTGGTGTGCGCAATTAAGGATTGTGGCAATGTCAGTAATGTCGGCTCCACTAAACAGACGTTTGATTGCTACTTTACCGTGGCTCGCCTATGTAATGGAAAAATTTAGTGTAATTTTCAGTCGTTAATGCATGTTATTCAACTGCTGCACCAGATATGTGATCTAAGTGCAATTAGTACCAAAACAAAGTGTAATATTTTTAGGGTGTAGCTTTCTTTGCAGGTGTGCTAAGTCAATTTGATGTTTTAGGTTGTATTGATGTCCATTACCGTCAGTGAACGAATGGGAAAGGCATTCTCCTCCAGAGCAAGGAAGACGATAATTAGTACTGCCACAGCCAGTATGTGTGAACCCTGTGTCCTTGAAATTGCCAGTGTGTTGCCTTTAGTAAGTCGCCATAACAGTGCCGCCTCCCGGACAGGATTGGGTTAGCACTTAGTGAAGCATAGAAGATATTAATTGAACATATTGTGTGTCGTTGGGACACGGGTTTGTATTGCCAACTGGGTGACGTATCTAATTTACCAGTTACTCAACCCGTAACACAAGCTTTAACATGACAAACTTAACTGTGTGCCTCCCTAACGGAATTTTCCCCATAGTAATTTTTTTTTTTGACACAATATAATAGATGAGAAGGACGTGCTGAGGAATCTACCTTACCAGGCCCACTTGAATTGTGTTGACGAGGAAAAGTACGCAGCCCAGTGTACAAGGTCGAGCCCATGATTAGTGAGACCACAGTGCTGGACGAATGCCCGAATTTGGAACTCCCTTTGTAGTACCGATTAAGAATATGTACTCCATAATCACTTTCTTTTGTGAATTTTATCTGGAACAAAGGTAACATGTTTAATTTTATGATAGTCATTCGATTTATGATGAGCCTTGAACTAGCGCAGCTAATCACTAGTGTGTGTCTTGATTTATCTTTTTACAGGCAGTCCGTGAGTTGTATGTCTGACTTAATCAACTGTGTTTTATTTTCTTTATTGTTCCAGGTGTTGATGTATTCTCATGTCTTGACTTAGTGTTTCTCTGATTATAGGATTAGGATGTCGATATATCCATTTGTTTATTTTTATACCATGCTTACTTTCTAACGAGAATTTATGCTTTTATGTACTTTGAGATTTTGTATAGGGAATGTTTTTAAGGAATCGAGGGACCGCTGGAGCAGTCATCGCATCCTGACGCCTCTGCAACCAAATGGACAGTAATCGAGTTTAGTGCCACTAATTATAATAAATTGTCTTTAGATATATAAAGATTCTACAGGTACTCGCCAGAGAGACAAGAAGAATCCAGTGATCTGCAAGGTATCGGAAACTAAACTGTAGTCAGTATATGCTGCAGTTGCCGGCCGCGGTGGCCGAGGCGACTGAGGCGATTCAGTCACGGTCTGCACGGCCACTACGGTCGGGGGTTCGAATCCCCCCTCGGGCATGGATATTTGTGCCGTCCTTAGTTGTAGGTAGTTCATAAGTAGTTTGTAAGTTTAGGGACTGATGACCCCGTAGTTAAGTCCCTTAAGCTTAACAAACATTTGAACATATGCTGCAGTTGGGCCCAACATGTAGTTTGAATGGTAGATTACAGCAGCTCGAGCTTAGGCTGGTGGCGGCTCAATTTAATGTGATAATGTAGAAAGAAAATGTCGCAGCGCTGTGCTGTGCCAAGCCAGTTTCCTTTTGCTGTCTGCTCCTTGCCAACGTTTCTTTTTTATTATTATTCTTATTTGCCGCCGGCGCCTTCTTGTGAGTGTGACTGAGAATGTGTCTCTGTCCGACTGTGGTCACAGCGTCTGCATTATTAAATTAGCTTTGTTTAAGTCCCTGTGATAGTACTAGCAAATTTCTTAAACATTTCTCATAATTATGTTAAAACCTCTGTTTGATAAGTGTTGGGTCACATTTTGTAAAATCAACAGACCCAAATAGCATAGTTTATTTACGATTGTTTAATTTACTTTAATGTTCTCACCTATTTGTTTACAAATTATCTGTGTAATTCTGTATTTGTATGTTGATTTGACCAATGTGAGTGTTACATTGCACCAGCATAATGGACACCGCTGGGCAACAGTTATGTGTCATGAAGTGTTTTCTAAGTGTCAAGGGAGAACCAAGTGCGGCACGGGGTTCGCGCCTCCTACGTCAAGCGGCTACCCACTGTACCAGTCAGACAGTGGTGGCTGAGCCAGCAGCCCCAGCTCCGAGGGCGGCCGCATTCCATGCCAATGACGTCACTAAGTCACTGGGCCATGCTGACTCTCTTCCGTGTATCCGCAAGACACCATGACGCCGATCTCCGGTAGACGGTGTGGCGCCCCGCCCCCCACCACGCCCCCAAGATACTGGTAGGTGGCTGCTACCGGTAACGGCGCTCGCCGTAGGGTCCAACTACGCAGCAGACGAGGGCATGTCCTGCGCGCCTTCGGCCTGCATGCGCCGATGGTGACGCTTGCTCCTGTCAGCGCGGTGGGCAATGCCCCCTGACGCAGCCGTCGCATGCAGCTGGCGTGCTCTGGGAGGCAAGGACGGCGCTGGTCCGGCTGTCAACATGCACAGGAACCTCACAAATACTATACCACAAAGGCATGGCAGTGCCTCTTGTTGATCGCTCGGCATTGAGGATGCTCACAAAGTTGTTCCTCTGTGCCCAATGCAAGATAATCACTGATCCAACCACTGGCGCTGAGACAGAGAGGAAGAAACGTCAGCAAGACAAGATGCACCTGGAGCTGGAAAGAGGGACAATCAACTGCAACCATGGACACTTAACAACAACTTGGCAGTAGTAAGGTGTTAATAAGTATGGGTTGTAGTTTCCACCCAGTTATACCAAAGAGTACATCCTCCCCGTAGATGCCCCTAAGTTTTTATCAAAATGTGTGGCGAAAATTCAGTCGTAAATTTTGTTGCAAGAAGGCGAACACTCACCATAGTGAAACTTGAATTTTTTTCTATAAAGACACTCCCAGGAGAGATAAACATATCATGTGTGTATCATTTCTTTTGCGTTAATCTGTAAATTTTTGCTTATGCATCTATTGTTACCCTCCCATACGACTAACGAATCTCTTTTTTTTTTTTTTTTTTTTTTTTTTTTTTTTGCTCCACTTTCTTTATCATTTTTAAATATTGTGTAGATAATTTGAAATGTTTTCTCATGTTGAATTTGTCTTAATTTATCATGTTTTAAATTTAAAACATGATGTGCCCACAATGACCAGAATGGGTAGATTTTACATGTTTTTTCACTGAGTCTGTGTAACTAATTATAATCTGGATGCAATCCAGTGTAACAGGACTGGTTCCAGACTATTTATTGCTCCTAAGCGGAGGGTGATGAAACACTGAATGTGTGGTCGAGTTCCACGTCCACAGAATGTGTGGTCGTGTTCCATTTTTGATTTATTCTTTAACCTAAAGTGTTTCTGCCTCATTAATGTTATCTATCTGTGTGTTATTTACTTTATTTTTTTATTATTGATCAATGCCCCATGTTTATATATGTTTCCACCTGTGTAATTGAACTTGTCTGTTCATATGAATGTGCAAGGTTGCTTTTAATATTGACTGACTGCCGCGCAATGGCTTACAGTCGCCGCCTCGTGCTTTAGGCCTCTTTTTGCTCTTGTAAAGAACGCATGGCTTCGTTTGTCGTCTGCGCTGGGATCTGTTGGCTGACCAGAGACTAGCTTACTAGGAAAGATGGCGAGGTGGCCGTGTTCTTGGTGTCGTACCAACCTAATCTTGGACGACAGAGGTGACAGGTGACCTCTTGGGGATTGGATGTAGAAGGAATTGTCTTCGCCAGGTAGCAAGGGTTGGTAGACAGGAGGCTCTGAACGCACTCTGCATCGTTTATAGCGTGCTCTACATCCGGTGTGTGACGGGGGAAGGTTTTCCCATGACCTGAGAGCCACATCTCTTGCTCAGACGACTGTGGAAGTAAGTACTTCACCGAATCATGGTGAAGGGAAGGCATGCTGTTAGAACTTTGCTTTCTTTGTGATCAGGCAGTCTTGGTTTTTCAGTGACAGTTTTCTTGACTAATTCTTTTGCTATGCGAGGTGAAGTGTTTCTTAATTTACAGAACTGGAGTAATGCATTGTGAATTTAGTATTTTCATTTTCATTCTGGTGATATTGTGTTTGGATATTCTCAAATTAGAATACACATTGTGACCTTCAGCCTTTGTGTAAATTTAGTATGTTTGAATTTCCTTGCTGTTTTCAACTAACTTTTCATATTGCATCTGTATCCACAAGTATGCTAAATATTTCACAGATTTTCTAGTTTGATTCTGACTTTCCTGTCTTTTATGAGCGATTGCACCACATGCTTTCGTATCGGTCATTACTTCGGCCTTCAGCCATGCTTTTATTACTACTAGCTTTCGTGTATACCAATTCTCACATCTGCTTTACTTGCTCATTTTAAATTAATTTCTGTTTGTAATTGTGATGTATTTTAATGTGATCACACACCATGTGGTACTTAAGAATAGTATTCCACTGCCTCCCTACACATGAGTTTGTTTGGTGCATAGTGTTCTTAAATTTGTGATCAATACATTCGCCATTTCGTCAAAACGATGCCAACGCTTCGTTTCGCCACTGCTATCAAGTGTTCCCGCATTGTAATGTACCATAAGCATTATGTGCATGTCTGTAAATGAATGAATGTGCTTTCATCTACCCACTGTGTATTTGCAAATTTCCTCCCACGTTACCTCCATATTCATAAAGGGCAGAAACAATTTTATTATGGGCAGTATGAAAAGCCTAAATGCTAAGACAGAGTTAAGGTTAACTTATTTAAAAATTGAACTGCAAAATATGAGTAAATTAACATGTCAGTTTTGTGATTGTGTACATGTGAGTATATCATTACGAGTAACTCTGTAAAAAAAAAAAAAAAAAGAAAAAAAAAAAAAAAAGTTGGTAGCTATCTGAGCTCACAACCATAGAGTCGGTGGTTCGAATCCTACCACGGCCATTTTTTTCTTTTTTTCTTTATGTTCGAATACTTAGACAATTTTATTCCAAACTTGTCTGGCTTCCTTGCAATGTATTGCGTGAATGGGCATCTTATTTCTGAGGGCAAAAGTTGTTCATCAGTTGTAAGATAAGGTTCTGTTTTATAGCATGACTTACGGTTTTCTATGAAAGTATTGAAAATAACTGTGTCCCTTCTCGTATTTAGAGCTCATGTTTGCAGGGATGACTATCAGGCACTGTCGCAACAGACAATATTCGAGAGTATTGCTTCAGCCATCCAGCAATGAGTGCTGCATTGTTTATCATTATTATATTGGAACAACAAAGAGACAACAGTTGGTTTTATTTGATACACTATATTACAAAGAAATCTCCAGAAAATACGGAAAAACGTTGGATAACTGGGGTAGGCTAGGGACACGCAAGTCGCTGAAGTGGCATCCAATTGAAAGACTTGCACCAGGCCAATGAACCACACGAAATTATTATTATTATTAGAAAATGGGAGTAAAGAAGAGCAGAAGATCAAAATGAGGTAAAATTATATAAGTATTTATACTACGATAAAGCATGTAAATAAAAACTTTGCAAAATACAAAGAGAACACATTAAATAAAAATAAGAAAGAAAGAAATCACACTAATTTCAATTTCAGAATTTCTACTCCAAGTTATTAAAAAAAAGAATGAAGAATATATATATATATATATATTTCTTTGCAACTCTTGCTAAAACTATTACCTATTCTGCTATTTACCTATTCTGCCTATTACCTATCCTGACAATTTCTATCCTGGCAGGGTCACCATTTTCTGATGCGCAGTTACTACGGTGTTGTGATTTTGGTACTACTCTTCCAACTATTTGTAGTGTACAATGGACAAAGCTACTCTTCTAATGTACCTGAGGCTCCTGCAAGGAAGACATCAACAGCATGTCACACAGAATTCAGAAAGATGCTCCTTGTCTACCTACAAATAGTGAAACTTTTGCAAAGATAGACGTAGATGACATTTTCTGTAAGAAAAACTAGTGAGGATCAGTTTGAGTACAGTGTATCCTCCGCCACGTACTATTAGGGTAAATTGCGGAGTATATACGTAGATGTAGAATAGGTCGTACTCTTCCAGATAGTTCACAATGTTTGTGGAAAGTATATGTTTTTTATGAGGTTTTTAGCCTCCGGACAGTTAAATACCGATGTGATTGATGCTTTTCTGCGGTTCTTGGCCTCAGGACAATTAAAAATCGATTTTTACCATCCGATGTGATCTGACCTTGCCGTGGTGGACGGTCTTACGTAACTAAACACTATAACACCTGTACACTCATACTCACCGAGTAGTACAGTTTGTGTAATGTCTAACTTACACCTTAGACATTGTTGTATGATTCATTTGTAGTCGAGCACTATTAAATTACGATGCTTACAGCGCCATCAGCGCCACCTATTTATCAATTTTCACTTTATTTCTTTTTCTTCTGTCATACGTTTTCACGCTTCTCCGATGACATTCCGTCAAAATTAGACGTCATTCTGACCAGTGGTGTAATTTTTATAGCGTTTTGAAAGATTAACTTTAATAATCATCCTGTATGTAGGCTGAGTCACTAACTATTGCTTCCAAGAATTACTCTGAGAGTATAATAGGAGCTGAGAAGTTTGTGGGAGAAAAGTTGCATGGGACAACGGGGGCCGGAATATGACGTTGGTCTTTGTTGCTAGGTGAATCGCTTCAGAAATATGAAGGTCAACTTTGCGGGTTTTTTAATGGGTTACTATAGTTTGGTAATTATTTGCTGATAGCGGTTATCGATACGAATCCAGTGATTTGTAACAGTAAGGTCTTTGAAGATCAACGAAGATAAAAAAGGTGGCATGAACGATCATTTACAGAAGTTGTTCGAAGTAATGACCATTGGTATCAATGCAAAGCTGCAATTTTTTTTATCATGGATTGAGTGGTATTCCGTATCACTTCATTGTCTGGGTGTTTATTTATTTATCCTACACTCTCGTAGTCCACACTCTCTTCCCCCTTCTCTTTGCATCCACCTCTTTCTCTCTAATCTCTCTCTTTGTTTCCACCTTTCCCTCTCTCAGCAAAATTTTCTGCAAGGTACCTAGCCATAACTTGTTGGTTATGAACTGTAGGCTGAAACTGAAGAAACTACAAAAAGGTAGGGAAATAAGGAAGTGGGACCTGGATAAAATGAAGGAACCTGAAGTTCTTAAGAATTTCAGAGGGAGCTTTAGGCAACAATTAACAGAAACGGGGGGAAATAAAACAGTAGAGGAGGAATGGGTAAAATTGAGAGATGAAATAGTGAAGGCAGCAGAGGACAAAATAGGTAGGAAGGCAAGACCTGCAAAAAAATCCTTGGATATCACAGGAGACACAAAATTTAATCGACGAAAGGAGAAAATATAAAAATGCAGTAAATGAAACAGGCAAAATGGAGTACAGACGACTAAGAAATGAGATTGACAGGAAGTGCAAAATGGCTAAGCAGAAGTGACTAGAAGGCAAATGCAAGGATGTAGAAGAATGTATAAATAGGGGAAAAATAGATACAGCCTACAGGAAAATAAAAGAAACATTTGGAGATAAGAAAAACAGCTCTATGAATATCAAGGACACTTATGGAAAACCAGTTCTCAACAAAGAAGGGAAAGCTGAAAGGTGGAAAGAGTATATAGATGGGCTCTACAAAGGAAATGAACTTCGAGACAATATTGTAGGAAGGGACGAGGATGTTGATGAAGATGTACTGAGAGAAGAATTTGACAGAGCCCTGGAAGACCTAAGTCGAAACAAGGCCCCTGGAGTAGATGATATTCCCTCAGAGCTACTGAAGTTTCTGGGAGAACCAGCCATGACAAAACTGTTTCACCTGGTGTGTAAGATGTATGAGACAGGTGAAGTACCCTCAGACTTTAAGCAAAATGTTATAATCCCCATTCCAAAGAAAGCAGGTGCAGACAGGTGTGATAACTACAGAACCATCAGTGTAATAGGTCATGGTTGCAAAATATTAACACGAATTATATACAGAAGGATGGAAAAGCAGGTAGAAGCCAACCTCGGGGAAGATAAGTTTGGGTTCAGGAGAAATGTAGGAACACGGGAGGCAATACTCACTTTACGGCTTATCCTAGAAGATAGATTAAGAAAAGGCAAACCTACATTTCTAGCTTTTGTAGATTTGGAGAAGGCTTTTGACAATGTTGATTGGAATAAACTCTTTCAAGTTCTGAAGCAAGCAGGAGTAAAATATAGGGAGCGTAAGGTTATTTACAACTTGTACAAAAACCAGACAGCGGTTGTCAGAGTCGAAGGACATGAAAGGGATGCAGGGGTTGGAAAGGGAGTATGACAGGGTTGTAGTCTTTCTCCATTGTTATTCAATTTGTACATTGAACAAGCTATAAAGGAAAGCAAGGAGAAACTTGGAGAAGGAATTAAAGTTCAGGGGGAAGAATTAAAAACATTGCGTTTTGGCGACGATATAGTAATTCTGTCAGATACAGCAAAGGACCTGGAAGAGCAATTGAACGGAATGGAAAGTGTGCTGAAAGGTGCATATAAGATGAACATTAACAAGAGCAAAACTAGGGTAATGGAGTGCAGTGTTAGAAAATCAGGTGATGCTGAAGGAATTAGATTAGGTAACGAAGCAATGAAGGAGGTAGATGAGTTTTGTTACTTGGGCAGTAAAATAACAAATGATGGTCGCAGTACAAAGGATATAAAATGCAGAATGGCAATGGGTAGAAGAGCGTTCTCGAAAAAGAGAAATTTGTTAACAACGAATATTGATTTAAGCCTAAGGAAGTCCTTTCTGAAGGCATTTGTATGGAGTGTTGCCTTGTATGGGAGTGAGACATGGACGATAAACAGTGCAGACAGGAAGAGGATTGAGGCTTTTGAAATATGGTGCTACAGAAGAATTCTGAAGATTAGGTGGGTGGATCGCGTAACTAATGAGGAGGTACTGAATAGAATTGGGGAGAAAAGAAATTTCTGGCATACCTTGACTAAAAGAAGGGATAGATTGGTAGGACACATTCTTAGACATCAAGGAATTGTGAATTTAGCGTTAGAGGGAAGTGTGTGGGGTAAAAACCGCAGAGGAAGACCAAGAGATGGATACAGTAAGCAGATTCAGACAGATGTAGGTTGCCATTCTTATGTGGAGATGAAGAGGCTTGCTCAGGATAGAGTAGAGTGGAGAGCTGCATCAAACCAGTCTCCGGACTGAAGACCACAACAACAACACCCAGTATCATGTACCATACAATTATCTGTTTACCAGGTGACCTTCCTCTTCGTTTAAAAGTCATGTGTGCCAAAATTCATAAAGATTGGAGCAAAACTATGCATTTTGTAAAATTCCGTAAGTTAAGTTCCCTCCACCATGTACCGAAGGAAATTTTATACAGGCAGTGTGTGCAAAATTTCATCAATATCGGAATAGAACTTTTGTGTCCCTGCCTCGTCGCCGCTTTTGTGTCTCGTTTCCGTCGTAGGTGTCGGTGGCAGAGTAGACAGACCGACACAGGAACAAAGAACGCACGCTTGTGCAGGTACGAAGGGGAGCAGCCAGTGGGACAGCAGAAACTAGAAACACTAGAGTAAATTAGAACGAAATATATATTGCACAGAATTTATACAATACTTAACTTTTACATAGCTCAGTACTGCAGAGTGTGGATACATAGTTGAGCTAGAGGTCTGCCTAGTGCCTGTCCGATAGCCAAGTCTTCGCTGGTGCCTATCTGATTCCGAAGTGTTAACTGGTTCCTATCTCAGTCCGAAGTGAACGATGTCGTTCAGTGGTGGCCACGAGCGGAGTTGCAGCAGAGGGCGCTCGTGGCTGTCGTCGTAAGAACGCCACGCCGTGCGTGCATGGCGGCGCGCGGCGAAAGTAGGTAGCGCGCACTTTGTAGTTATGCGACACCACACCCCTCCCCCCCAAACCGCCGCGCCGTCGTGGCGTAGGGCTGAATGCCACGGCGACGGCACTGGGAGGAGGGCCTGGGCGGGGGCGTTACTGTTGGGACGGGCGTCGTAGCTGAGGCTGGGATCGAGACGCCGTCCGCGCCCCGGTATACACCTTGCGATCCGCCGGGAAACCCACCAAAACCAGCGGAAGGGCGCCCGCCTCCGCCCAGAGGGAGCAGGTCATCTTCTTCTGAGGTGCGTGGCCCAGGCGGCAGGGGCACGCACGGTCCCGGAGTCCCTCTCGTTGACGCTGGCAGCTGAGGCAGGGACGGAGGCGGAGGGGCCGTCTGCGTAGGAGGCGCGACGACATCCATCGGGATCTCGTAGTCCGGGGACGCTGGACCCGTCGGCGAACGATGTGGCTGTGCTCCCTGGCGGTGAACTGGGTCTGGAATCAAGAAACCGGAGACAGGATCGCGCGGCCTGTGCAGGCGCAATTAGTTTGCGTGGCGCCGCAGCTCCGACCCTGTGGAAGAACGTACAACATACATATTGCGACCAAGCACGCGCTGAATGATGCCTGGCAACCATGTCTTCTTGTTGCCAGCAAACACCCTGTACAGCACCGGCGTGGAAACCTGAAAACGCGTAGCGCCATACGAACCGACTCGGTGCGTGGGAGGCTGCAGCAGGTGAAGGAGAGTGCGGTGACGGCGGCCGTGTAGCAGCTCGGCAGGAGACGGGCCGTCACGTGGCATGCACCGATACGTAGACAGGAAAATTTGAAGAGCTTGCTGCCTGGAGTGCTGACCTTTCATCTTTTCCATGTGAGACTTGAATGTTAGAACGAAATGTTCTGCTTCACCATTGGACTGAGGGTGAAAAGGTGCGGTGGTGATATGCTGAATGCCATTCACACGACAAAACTGTTGAAATTCCGCACTAACAAACTGAGGTCCATTGTCACTGACGATAGTTTCAGGCAAACCTTCGATGCAAAACACTGATGTTAAGGCACTGATTGTACTAGAAGCCGTCGTTGAGTTCATGGCATTCACGAAAGGAAACTTGCTGAAAGCGTCTACAACGATTAACCAGCGCATATTCCAGAAAGGTCCGGCAAAGTCAATGTGTAAACGTTGCCATGGTCCTTTGGGGCGTGGCCAGTCTGAAAAACGTTGCGGAGGAGCCGCCTGATGCTCCGCACAAACTGTACACTGTGATGTCATGCTCTCTATCTGGGCGTCCATACCAACCCAGGTACAATGACGTCTGGCCAATTGCTTTGTCCTAACAATACCCCAATGTCCTTGATGCATGAGGCGTAATACTTCTCGTTGCAGGGAACGAGGAACAATCACTCTTGTTTGGTCGTTGTCGGTATGTAACAACAGAACACCCTGACTTAAAGACAATGCATGACGTTGTGCAAAATAACGTCGAACCAGAGGCCGTTCAATGTCTTTGGCTCTGGCAGGCCACCCAGAGCGAAAAAATGTGCTACCACACTTAGATCCGCATCCGCAGCTGTTTCCTGTGCAACCCGACGAGAGTTTAAAGGAAAGTCTGCGACAGCGGAAGCATCTCTGGAGTCTATCTGACAACATGCCATTTCTGAAGAATCAAACGACACATCCTGGCCAACCGGAAGTCGGGAAAGTGTGCCTGCGTTGACATGTTTAGAGGTGGGTCGGTTCAAAATCTCATACTGATAATCTGACAATATCAAGGGCCATCTCTGAAGCTTTTGTGCCGTTCGTGGCGGAATTGGATTTGTGGGTGAGAACAACGACGTGAGAGGCTTGTGGTCTGTCAACAAATAGCATTTCCTGCCATAGAGCTAATGATGAAACTTTGTGACGCCGTAAATGATTGCTAAGGCCTCCTTTTCTATCTGACTGTAATTCTGTTGCGTCGGCGTCAGTAGCTTGGATGCAAAGGCAATAGGACAATCGTGACATCCAATACGATGCGACAATACTGCACCCAGACCGTACGACGAGGCATCGACTGCTAGCACTACAGGCTTCTTTGGGTCAAAGGGAATCAAACATGCATCACTTAGTAGTGCAGACTTTAATTTGTCAAAGTCAACCTGGCAATCTTTAGACCACACAAAAGGAACATTCTTCCTACGTAAGCGATGCAGTGGAGCTGCAATCTGAGAGGCATTGGGAATAAATCTGAAATAGTAGTTAAGCTTTCCCATTACTGCTTGCAATTCGTGCACATTCTTAGGAGGAGGCAAGTCTTTGATTGCTCTAAGATGTGACTGTAAAGGATGGATTCCTTGGGCATTAATCACATGACCTAGGTACTCTATTTCAGTCTGAAAAAACGAACACTTTGCTTTATTACAACGTAGATCTGCTGCAGTCAAAACTTTGAAAAGGCACTCCAGGTTTGCTAAATGTTCTTCAACTGTACGACCGGATACCACAATATCATCTAAGTAGTTCGATCAACACGGTACAGAAACTGTCAGCTGTTCCAAAAAGCGCTGAAAAATAGCGGAGGCGGAAGAACTGCCAAAGGGTAAGCGTTGAAATTGAAAAAGACCCATGTGAGTATTAATGACGAGCAGCCAGTGGGACAGCAGAAACTAGAAACACTAGAGTAAATTAGAACGAAATATATATTGCCCAGAATTTATACAATACTTAACTTTTACATAGCTCAGTACTGCAGAGTGTGGATACATAGTTGAGCTAGAGGTCTGGCTAGTGCCTGTCCGATAGCCAAGTCTTCACTGGTGCTTATCTGATTCCGAAGTGTTAACTGGTTCCTATCTCAGTCCGAAGTGAACGATGTCGTTCAGTGGTGGCCACGAGCGGAGTTGCAGCAGAGGGCGCTCGTGGCTGTCGTCGTAAGAACGCCACGCCGTGCGTGCATGGCGGCGCGCGGCGAAAGTAGGTAGCGCGCACTTTGTACTTGTGCGACACCACAAGAACTATATTTTACGCAATAGAAACGCAGTCACATTGAAAAACGCCCTTTATTGTTCTCAAATATTCCAGTTTTATTTCATACAACCGTTGTTACGAGAATAACGAAAACAATAATAATAATAATAATAATAATAGTAAGGTTCTGTGAAATCGGTGGAGCCGTTCAGAAGTTAAGGCGCGACCAAGATATTTAGGGGTCCATTTTTATGTTGTAAAGTACCCTCCCCCATGCGACGTATGAAACTTAAGGCACACAGTGCCTTCCTCTTGCTTTGAAGGTCAAGCATGCGAAATTTCGTGAAGATCGGAATGAAACTGTGGACTTCGCGAGTCTGTAGGAGAAGTATGCTCCGCCATGCACTTATCACAAAATACTTTCTTAACTGACGTTTTCTAACTATGAACTACATTCCTGCGAAATTTCAACTTCATAGGTGAAGCAGTTTTCGAGATTTCGTGTTTAGTCAGTGAGTGAGTGTCCTTTCGCTTTTATACAGATAGATATTAAGAAAACAGATTGCTTAATTTTGGATACAAAAGAAGACTCACAGACAAAAATAAATAGTAACATGCAAATCTGTAATGCTAATTTTATTTGATACAAGGTCATGCCTGATGCGACAGTTTTACGGCATCTTCAGCGAAACTGTTGTGAGCGGTGGACTTCTTTGCGTTTCATCATTTTCTAGGAGGATGGGGGGGGGGGGGGGGTCAGTTACAAAACGCTTCATAATCGTCCGAAATTACATGCAAACTTTGTTTCAGATCCCTAACTACTCCCATTTTACAACAATTGACGCATAAATCTGGGTATTCTCACGCAGTGGCCTCTCATTATTTATGACGTCTTATCTCCTGAGTTATGTGTCGTGCTCTTTTCTTTTTGGGCCAGCAACCTTCATGGGCGTACGGTGAACAGTTCACCAAAATTTCATTGCAATCGAATGACTGGTTTATGAATACATAGAGAACATACAGACAAACATTCAATTATATATATATATATATATATATATATATATATATATATATATATATATATATATATAAGCGTCAGGTGTGGCGAACGAGGCGGCCAAGACACACCTCCTCCTCATTCAGTCCAACGATTTGGGACATCGTCTCTGCAACTCATGTCTAGCCGTCAGAGAAAACTCTGCCGGACAGCCATCTCGTTGATACCACATCCAGTTCCTTGTTTCTAAAGGTATTTCTTCCAATAAAAGACCTAAAGTTTCTTGCAGGAATGTGGTGTAAATCCTACCATTAAGATTTTCTTCGATTAAATTCGGGCCTACAATTGTATCCTCCAGAATCCAGAATCCAGAATCCGACCACGGTCTTTGTTGTGCAGCATGTCGCAACCAACCTGGATTTTCAGTTGCCCAATAATGCGTGTTATGGAAATTATCATTTCCGTGGTTCGTGAATGTAGCCTCGTCAGTAAATAAAATTCAAATTAATAAATGTGTCATCCCTATGAATCTGACGTTGAGCCCATTGGCAGAATACCATACGACGCATACAATCCTTACCAGTTAATTCTTGGTGGAGGCTGACATGGTAAGGATATTTATGGCGATGCAGAACATGAACATCACTACTCTGTTTCATGCCAAATTCCCTTGAGATTTGGCGCGAACTAACACAAGGAACTCGAAATAAAGTGGCAAGAGTACCAGTTTCCGCTTTCTCGTTAGTAACTTTCCTTTGCCGGATATGTTTCCGATCAAGAGAAAAAATAGGGTAATGGAGTGCAGTGTAAGAAAATCAGGCGATGCTGAAGGAATTAGATTGGGAAACGAAGCAATAAAGGAGGTAGATGACTTTTATTACTTGGGCAGTAAAATAACAAATGATGGTCGCAGTACAGAGGACATAAAATGCAGAATGGCAATGGGTAGAAAAGCGTTCTCGAAAAAGAGAAATTTGTTAACAACGAATATTGATTTAAGCCTAAGGAAGTCCTTTCTGAAGGCATTTGTATGGAGTGTTGCCTTGTATGGGAGTGAAACATGGACGATAAACAGTGCGGACAGGAAGAGGATTGAGGCTTTTGAAATTTGGTGCTACAGAAGAATGCTGAAGATTAGGTGGGTGGATCGCGTAACTAATGAGGAGGTACTGAACAGAATTAGGGAGAAAAGAAATTTCTGGCATACCTTGACTGAAAGAAGGGATAGATTGGTAGGACACATTCTTAGACATCAAGGAATTGTGAATTTAGCATTAGAGGGAAGTGTGTGGGGTAAAAATCGCAGAGGAAGACCAAGAGATGGATACAGCAAGCAGATTCAGACAGATGTAGGTTGCCGTTCTTATGTGGAGATGAAGAGGCTTGCTCAGGATAGGGTATTGTGGAGAGCTGCATCAAACCAGTCTCCGGACTGAAGACCACAACAACAACACAACGTTAAAGATCGAGTTGTTCTCAATTTATCGCACTCATATTTAAATGTACGAGGTGTAGGTTGAGCACGTTAGGATATCTAGCAGCGTATAAGTCTTGCTCTTCGAATGAATATATTCACATTCGTTTCTTCTACGGTACTAGTCTTACCGTTCCTATTCGTGTTATAATGCCCAACTGTCACATGGTGTTAACATGTCAACGGCACGTTAGATGGAAACGCCGTATTCGGCGAATATTCACTATTTGCACGATACACGAGAGAGAATTATCAGAGCATGTGCTTCGATAAGTGCCGAAGTGATACGGAATACCACTCAATCCATAATTAGAAGATTGCAGCGCTGCATTGTTACCAATGGTCATCAGTTCGTACACCTTCTGTAAATGGACGTTCAGGCCACCTTTTTGACCTCCGCTGACCTTCAAAGACCTTACTTTTGCACAACAATGGATTCGTCTCCATAGATCAGAAAGTAACTGCCAAACTATAGCATCCCATTGCAAAAAAGTTGACCTTCATATGTCATATGTCATATGACACGAACAGAGGGCAGTCCTAGCAACAGGCTCCAGACTACGAGCTTTCGTCTTCTACCAAAACGGCACGTGCGGCGACGTCTGAGCTGCAACCGGGCGTAGCCTCCGCCGGCTCACGTGCCACACGTTTTATTGTCTTTTCTCTGGAAGTGTTTATCAGTAACAGGCGGCTTTGCTGAAGCCAGAGAATCGAACGCCCGTTAACACCAACAGCCTTTCCAGTCAAAACTCGCTGTAAGATTTACTACTTGCGTGCCTAGTGCCACACAATGCACAGTATAACAGCGATGTATTCGAGTTGAGCGTTGGATATAAATGCATAAAAGTAATTAATTAAATCTTCATAACATATTATTGATTTTAAATACGAGAATAGAACAGTTATAGTTTCCACAATCTTGTCCTGAACACTGAAGAAGAAGAAGTAAATATTCGCTTCGTTAATACACGTAGTGCCATTTTATACGAGGGGTGTCAACAAATTAAGTTCCGTTTCTATTCTATCCGCGGCAGCGCTACGATCGCAGTTCCGAGCATGCGCCGCAGTTACTCCGACTCAAGGAGAAGACATGTACGTCGTTTTCAGATCTCTTCTGCTGACGTGTGCTTTGTAGTGCTACTTTATAATGTCAGCTGTAATTGAAAATGTCGCCGCATGTGAAATCATATCTATGATTCGTTTTCTACGTACAAAATTCTATGAGTGATTCAATGGTTAGAAGATGGGCCAGACTGTTCGATGAAGGATGTGATCAAGTGCACGATGAAGAAAGAAGTGGACACCCGTCTGTGGTTACTGATGAACTGATCACATATCTGAAGAGAAGATTAAGCAGAACCGTAAGATTACACTTAGTGCCCTTGCTATGGACCCTCATGATGACTAATTCATTAAATTATTACTAAAAAACTGATATTTCGAAAACTTTACTCACGTTGGATACCCAAAATTCTTACTGAAAAAAAAAAAAAAAAAAAAAAAAAAAAAAAAAAAAAAAAAAAAAAAGAACAACGGATGGACAGTGAACTTTGGTTTTTGACACACGCTACAATGAAGAAGGCGATGGTTTTCTTTCTCGGATAGTCACGGGGGATGAAACTTGAGTATTGTACGACAACCCTGAAACAAAGCGGCAAACAGTGGAATGGAGGCACACTTCGTCCCCAACGAGGGTTAAGCCTAAGGAAATCTTGAGACATCGAAAAGTCATGTGTACCGTTTTTTTGGGAAATGAAAGTTAGAAATATATTTAAGAGCGTTGATCCTTTTATTTATTTATTTATTTTTAGTCAATGTGGCGGGTCAGTAGGACAACGTTCCAAGGAAATAGACTCCTCAAAACAATTAGGGGATCAGGTCATATATCGTACACAGTATACATATGGTAACGTATTTTATTCAGATACTTACAGCGAGGTACCATAGGGCTACCATAAAAGTGAAAAAGTCATTTTCGTTGCCATCTAATATGGTGTGTTATCACCTCGAACGGCCAGTTCATTCAATTCCCGCAGCCCAGTGTAGATCTATGGGCACGAGCGTTATCGTTCATCAGAAGGAACCCATCTCCTATGGCACCAACCCAACAAAAAGTCGAAGGATCTAGTCTCTATACCTATGGACAGTCAAAGCGCCAATCTGAACGACACAGAGGTCCTTACGTCCGCCATTACTGACTCCAGATCCCGAAAATTACTCTTTTGGATAGTCCAATAGCTACAGCCACCTCCCTTTATGCCTGTCCTGCTTCCAACCTCCTTAAGGCTCTCCATGTCTTGTTGTTGCTTTGCACAACCTGCTCACTACACTATCTGATCCAAACTATTTGTGTAATTCGTAGAGTGGACCCGAGTTAACACCAACCGTCTCTGCAGCAACTTTCTGTTATTCCCACTAACTCGGTAGCTGTAATTATGTTGTCTCCACTCCGTGGGACCGAGAGAAATACGTCAAACCGTTTTAGTTCATTCTGCTGGTGACAATACTTAAGAACGTGGACATATCAACTGATCCTGTAACTGTTTCGACCATTGCGCTTTCTTGTCAGTTTCACAAGGTTGTATAAACGTTCTGAACTGCAGAACACATGAAGCAACCCAATTGTGTCGCTGAGAATACTATCCTGTGGCTGTACATGTGTCATCACATCCAACCTTCTTTGTACCTCAACACACATTGTGTTCTTTCCCAGAGCAATTATCCAAAGATGTACACACTCGGACAACAAAGACGAATCACGAAGGAATTATCCAAATCGGACGGAAATTGGTAGTTGTGATAATTTTACACATACAGACAAGCAAATAACTATTTCAGAAAAAAAAGAGCAAGTCAATAACATGTTGGTCCAACTCTGTCCCTTATGAAAGTGATTGTTTGACTCGGCATTGATCAATGGAATCACTTGTGTATGAGCGAAACAGAGCGAAACAGGACGCATATATTTCGTCAAAACTACATTGTTGCCAGATTTTCTCCCTCCTCTTTGGCCACCGGGTCAACAATGTGGCATCGTCGCAATGACGTTATCAAGATGGCGTCGCTTCCGTTTCCGGAACAAAATTGCCACTGACGAAAACCCAGCACCAGGCCCCCCCTCTTCCTCCCTCCCCCTATGACATAAAGCTCTGTATAGGGAAAGTATGGCCATCCTTTTCCGCGGCGCTTGCCGCCGTCTGCAGCTCGTGATTGACTGAAATCGAGTCACGTGCTTCTTTCCGCCATCTTGGTCCTATACGTTGCTTGGCTGCCATGAAAACCTTGTGAATATTCGTATATATTGGTTTGAATAATGCCGCAGTGTTGTACTTTTGGGTGTTTTTAAGAAGCGAAGAAGGGAGGTAAACATTATAGTACTTCCATTACATATCAGAAATGCAGGAAGATGAACAGTTTGGCTGATGAAAATCGTCGGAGAAATCTAGGAGTCCAGAAACGAACTTCGGTTCTTGTGCTGTGATGATTTTAATTCATAATGTAAATTAATAGATTAAAGATTCACTGACGAATGGATCACGCAGCAGATAGCTACATATTTTTAACTTGAAAAAATTTGTGAAGAAAATTCCTGCACAATGTCGTGAGGTTAAATTATTCACGCGTCGTTGATTTTATCTGCAGGTAGTTGTCGAAAACACACAATTTTATTTTACATATTAGTGAGTGAACTAGATTCCCGTTTAGATATGAAATTAACAAACAGTTCCTGAAACAAGCTTTTCTCATTGGTTTTCGTGTGTTAGAGTGTGTCATAACAAGAAACAAAGAAGTGAAACAAGACAAATATTAGACATTCAAATGTAATTGGCGTTGTAAAGACACCTTTAATTTCTTTTTCTGGTAAAAGACATGTAGTGGGTATCTCCTTGCATTTTTCGTAGTTCATGTAAGATATAAGTACATAATACCCAAGAAAATACTCATCAAAGACTTTTACATGATCTAAAATTGTTTTCTTAATTTACACTATGCTCCGATGATGACATGTTCGCGGTCTATTGAAATACTTGGCTACGGTACAGGTCAACCTGAATTATACGTGAACTCTTTAGATATAGAGCCACAAACCAGTTTTCTTAAATTCGAACGATAAGTATTCTGTAGAGCAGCCAGGTCCGCATGAACAGAAGTACGCGAAGTTCCCGCATCTGTCCGTTGGATATAACAGCCTGTATCTCGAGAATGAAAAGAGTTATCGTTCTGCTCTGGTCCTTAAATAAAATTCCGATATCTTACCTACATTTCGTCCGCAGCATTGTATGAGCTAAAATCAACCATACGCAAAGTCTACGCAATGCGAAAAAAATGTTCAAATGTTTGTTAAGCTTATGGGACTTAACTACGGGGTCATCAGTCCCTAAACTTACAAACTACTTATGAACTACTTACAAACTAGGACGGCACAAATATCCATGCCCGAAGGGGGATTCGAACCCCCGACCGTAGTGGCCGTGCTGACCGTGACTGGAGCGCCTCAGTCACCTCGGCCACCGCGGCCGGCACGCAATGCGACTTTTCCTCTGCAAACTCTTCAAAATTTTGCGCAGTAGTTTACTTAATTTGATGTAGCACGGAAACTATAAGTAATAATGAACAGAAATTGAGATCATTATCGAGAGAATGTATCATACTATAACACGTGACAAAATTAAATTTTTTTATTGGTTGGTTTTCTCAAAATCTGTTGATAAGTATTGTTAAGCGCTGGGAACTTCGTAGCGGTCGGCGTGTAAGCAGCAGCGGAATAGGTCCAACATGGCTGCGTCTGACAGGCTGGCCATACTTTCCCTATACAGAGCTTTACCTATGACATAATCGGAGATGCCATCTACTGCAGGCTGTTGAAGCTCGTGCTCTCGCCCATGACTTATGGAGGGCTCACTTGCTCACGGCGCACCGCTTCTCGGCTGTGAGTTGTGGTCGCATGGGGCACACGGCTGTGGTTGCGGGCAGCAAATGCACAAGTGAAGCAGCCGGCTGGCTTTGACGGCACGAGAAACTACCAGCTACAATTCCTGTAATGGGCTCAATTGTTTCTGAAATAGCTATAACTGAGCCTGCCAGTTTTTTCCAAGTTACACCAGGTCAATCCTCGCTGATAATGTTATGTCTTTCGTTATTATAATTAATGGAAAAGCTCAGTGGTCCTGAATATCAATGATGTGATTTCATGATCAGAATTTAATAAAACATGTTCATAGTGTCATTATTTTACATATTGAAATGCTTGTTTCATGGAACCAACGTAAGGAGTATTTCTTATCAAGCGTATAACGAATTTATTCCGATATTTTTAATGAAGAAATCATTTATTTCAGAAGTTGTTGCTAGGGTATTTAAAAGTAGCCAAAGTATCACTGACCGATTTATCACGCTGAACTGAACCCGTTTTTACCCATGTGAATCGTATATATGGCAATACGAATTTTACAGTGATTTTCTTAACTAAGATTTCGTTCCTTGAGAAACGTAATGCATAAAAATGGTACATTTGCGTTTATGCATAATATCTTTTGCCTAACACACCACCTTCATTTCCATAACTAGAGTAATCAAAAGTCTACCAGTCTGAAAAGATCCAGAACAGGCTAAACAGGAGCAAGAATAGGTGGCATGTCGGACGATCCAGTATTTAATACAATGGCATAAATACTAAGATTTTCAAGTTAGAAAGACAGTGTAAGAAAATACTGACGCAATTTGCTTCCTCATAGAAATTGTAGGGATGTGATACACACAATCAAAAATAGGGGCTGTCCTTTTCTTTTTGTAATGATGCTGTAGATTGAATTCTTCTGCGCAATAAAAGTTTCGTGACATTAGACATGTGAACATCCGTCTTTGTTAGTGAAGAAATACAGTTCCTTTAAAGAAGCAGGCACTGGCTTTGGCATCTACACATTTTTGCTGTTCTCACACTACCCTTTGACGAGAACTCAGCGAGCGCGTCTGTCTACTTATGTCCGCCGAGTACCGGCGTGCGTGACGTCATCTTCCCCCACCACCGCAGCTCCGAGCTGGAGCAGTGAGCGCTCGTGTGCGCTCCTGATCACGGATCAGCCTCTTGGAACAACCTGATATACTGGGTACTTTGAATTTTTAATTTTACTCGAAAACAATTGGTCATTATTACTGTGCGAAAAACGTATAGTCTTCTCCACTATATGTTAGCACCACCCCAGATCACGTAAGAAATGAAATGACTTTCGCCGGCAAGGAAGCTGTATAGGGAACAGCATTGTGATTGTGGAAATTGATGTTAAATGTGGTTAACATCGAATTGCTGACTAAAAAAATAATCTTTAGTTCTGGTGTCAGTAAAATTACAGGTAGTCACATTATCGATTTTACATTAGGCGTTTCGGGTTGGAGGCTACAATATATATTTACTGATTAGATCAAAAATGTTCAAATGTTTGTATAGCTTATGGGACTTAACTATGAGGACATCAGTCCCTAAACTTAGAAACTACTTATGAACTAGCTAATCCTAAGGACGGCACAAATATCCATGCCCGAGGGGGGATTCGAACCCCCGACCGTAGTGGCCGTGCACACCGTGACTGGAGCGCCTCAGTCACCGCGGCCGGCCAGACTAGATCGATATACTGTTTAAACAAGGATAGCCAGCCCTGTACTGTATGCCAGTCCTATTGATGTGGCGTCGGCTAACAAGTTCCTTAGAGAACAAGTGTGTTGCTTTCTGTAAAATGTTGGCTGGGTTAATAAGAACACCGTAATTGTCTGGTGTGTCCGTAAACATGGCGAATTCCTCTGTCCAATAGGACGTTTGAGGTCTTAAGGGTTAGTTGGTTGGTACATTGCATTTGCAAGGTAATCAGAAAAAAATGCGTAGAAATATGACGTCAATATATGTAGGTGTCGGAGAGTGAATAAGTGTTTGCAATCATTATATCGCCGCGAGACAGCACGTAAACCGATTGCCGGAGTGGCGCAGCCCATAGTGTCGCCGACTGCGGTGCTGAAGATCGTCGGTTCAATCCCGTCCACCTGCAAAAATTTATTTCTTTGTAATTAACAGTTCCAGAATGTTTTACATCTTTCTTATGTTCACTTGTAATTTCTACTTGTTTCTTATGTTAACTATTCTTCTAATTTCTGGTACATTCTGTCTGTGTATAAATAGCAGAGCACTCTGCCCGAGAGGCAGTTAGTGCTGCGTTTATGTTAAGTTCGTAATAAACCTGTTTTCAGTAGCCTTCGAAGTCAAGCCTGCTTCCATTTCAACGCGAAAATATTGCACAAATGCAGTAGTACTGTAACAAAAAAAGAAAGTGTATAAAGACCATGTTCTTCTAACGTACAGGTGTTGTGGTATGTAGCTGGTGTTCTATTAAATAGAGTAGGCATTTTCGTTTGTGGTAGACAGCTGCTTGTATTTATAGATTAAAAAGCTAGTTTGGTTTAGTGGAATGAAAAAGAAATCACAGGAAAGGAGCTTGATTTGTGTTTGAATAAGAAATTTTTGTCTGTATTTTGGTTAAAGGGATCGTCGATCTTACTCTACAGAACTTAAAATCTGTTGTATGTGTGCTGCATCGGGTAGGTAAGTATTACCTTTATGTCCTCTTGGTTCCGTTCTTGCTGTATTGGCGAATGTCATTTCGAAGAAGGATCTTGTTACGTTAGCACTTTCGAGAAAAATGTTTTAGTGTAGATGGTCGGAAATCGGTAAACTGCTGTTCTTAAATTATTTCGTGAATTTTTTTTATTGTTTATTGTAACTTTACAAGGAAATACCATTGTATAATAGGGTTTTGTTTTGTTTAAAAGAACAATTTTTAATGTCTTATGGAGTGCTCGGTTATCAGTATTTGACCAGTGTCAGAAAAATGTTGTAAAGAATCATTTGCAGTGTATAGTATTGCAACAGAGTATGGTCACTAGAGGGATTCCCTTTGCTATGTTTAGATGGATATACATAAGAGGATGTATACTGCTTTAGCAAGGAAGTAAACTACCTGAATTATCGGAGTTGTCAGAAGGTGTAGAACTGCATATAAACTGGATTTCAGGAAGACATAGAGTTCGAAAACTTACCTGTCGAAATACTGAATGGGAGACAATGATACATCAATGTAAGGAAATATCTTTGGCAATAGGGTTTCGTTTAGTTTAAACATATAGAAAGAGCGGACTGCTCATTTGCAAAAATAAATGTAAACTTTAAAATTCCATGCAGCAATTCCTTGAAAGTACGGTCTAGAAGAGCAGGTTGTGTGTTGATTCATTCTCTGTCCTTCTGTATGACTACAGTCAGGAAAGTGGCTGATAATTGTAGATTACCCAAAAGCACTTTGGACTGTTAAATATTTCTGCTGTTTTGCAAGAAAGCACCAAAGGTGTTCTGACAATCTACAGATCGGAGAAAACCACTTAGTGGTGTATTGTATTTCGCGAGAAAAGACTGTGACACGTCTCTTCTGGAAGTGGTTGATAACTTGGGGTTTCCTAAAACTGCTTTGGACTGGTAAACATTTCTGCTAACAGCGCTTTGTGTATTTCTAAAACGCTGACAGGCGAATACAGCTCCAATCACACACCTACAGGGCTGCATGCGTCTGTCCCAATTAGGTGGAGCGCGAGCTGCAATCACTTTTGCGAAGCTGTCCTACCTGTGGTCTGAACCAACTGCAGACAAAGGCTCTTAGTGAGGGTATCGGCTGCCCATTGTGCACTTGTCACCTGCTGTCATAGCGATCACTCAAATAGTTCAAATGTTTGTACAACTTATGGGACTTAACTACGGGGTCATCAGTCCCTAAGCTTACAAACTACTTATGAACTAGCTACAACTAAGGACGGCACAAATATCCATGCCCGAGGGGGGATTCGAACCCCCGACCGTAGTGGCCGTGCTGACCGTGACTGGAGCGCCTCAGTCCCCTCGGCCACCGCGGCCGGGTAGCGATCACTCACCACTCAGCAGCCACGCAGTCGCCTGCAGCTGGCCGCCTCTGGTGCCAACAGCCAGCCGCACCAGTTACTACGTGAAAAATATTCTGCATGTGCTGTATCCGTATTCTTAAGAAAATATTCACTAATGTGGATGTATGCATTTCTGAAGGACTGGGGCTACGACATGTTCCCATTCATTTAATCATTTAATACTACGTATGATTTGATTTGGAAATAAAATAATCATAGCACAATGTGATCCAGCCGGCCAGTGATGCACTTTTCTTGCAGCGCGCTTAAATAATTCTCTGGAGCTGCGTGGGTTGCAAATGGCGCAGTCACTGTAAACGCACTGCAACAATTCTTTCGCGTATGTAAGTTACCGCAATTACGCGACCCTTGGGGGTGGTGGCGGATTGCCCGGGGGCAGACATGTCTCTACCTGTGAAGTAGCGGACCCCTCCCCCAAACCGACAGGGGTGGTGGGGCGGACAAGTTCGTATCTGCTAGGGATGGCAGCCAGGCAAGTCTCAACTTGCTGGAGGAGCAGGCCACCAGAGGGGTGGGGTGGCTTTTTCCAGTCCTCTGAAGCTGTTTACGAAATTTCAACTCTTGTTATGACTAATATCATGTTCGATGTCAAGTGCACTATTTTTCGTCCTGTCCTTGGAGGCGAACATGGCAATCTCCAAAGCCTGATTCTTGGACAAGTGCGCACACACTATAGTCCGTGTCATGTAGGATGGTGGCCCAGTTTTCAAGCAGCCAATAACATTAATTCCCTAAGCGCATGGCTTGCCGCGAGTTACGCAACGTTTCTCCCTCAGGCGCAACAGATGGCACAACAGATGGCACTCGGCAGTAGCTCCTCCCTTTCACGCTTTCCCTATCGCTCTGCCTCTATTAGCGGAAGCACCTTCTTACCTAACGCCAACTGTAGTCTTCCTTCTGCACACCTCGGCTGGGAGGGCGGACTTAGTTTTTGCAAGATACATTGAGCTGTTATTGTGTGTACTTTTGACCTAGGTGTACCCTTCGTTTAAGGCAGAGAAGTTTAAGGCAGAAGAGTCCAAAGGAGCAGACGGTTGCCTCGATAATTCTTGCTGGGCTATGTTAGAAAGACAAGTCGGTAGGTACGATGCAACCTACCAACTTTGATCCCATCCCTTCACCCCCCCCTCGTAGATTGGCCCATCACCCCCTTCTCCCACCCCCACCCATCGCGCTCCCCCTCCTCACTCTCTTCCCAAACCTCCTCCTACCCCCCCCCCATCACCTCCTCCTATCAGCCACCACCCAACCCACAGATCCGGCTGCGTCAGTCGTAGTGAGATTTTAGCCAGTGTTGTGTTTTGTGCTCAGTGAACTTCTATAATGCCTGAGTGTGTTTTAATTGGTTACGCCCGCTGAATACGACTGAACAAAAGTCGGCGCCTGTGTTTTTTATTGTCATTCTTGAGTGTGCTATGTACTCGTCGATGTCTGTTCTCAGTTTACACCGTGGCTCTTTTATTTCTTATATATGGATTTTAAATCCTTCTTATGTTTGATTCTATATACTTCCACTACATTCGTCTTTTGTATTTTTTAAATTCGCTACATTTAATCTCCATTACCTTTGTGTTTTAATCTGCTTCAGTAGGTAATAATGCTGTTGGATGAAGAGCAGCGTAGCAAGCTGCTCACAGCCTGCCCACACAGCCTTCAAAATTTAATAAAGAAAAATATACGATGCACTTGCACTGTAATCAAAAATATGTAGAAATACGATATTCCATGTCTGTCTATCAGAGGCCTACCAAGACTGTCGTTTGATTGATTGATTGATTAGTGATATAGGGCGCTCAACACCGAGGTCATCAGCGCCCGTGCTCAAGCATGAACGGATGGAAGAAAAATAGCGCATGTCGGATGGACTTGCGAAATATAAAAGCACACCTACAGCTGTAGGGATAGCTTAAAACAACTCTTAAAAGGACTAAAACTGAGGATAAAACATTGACATATATGTGGCCCGGCGACTACTTAAAAATAAAGGGTGGCCGGCCACTCTAACACACATTAAAATAGCACACCCAGTATTTTGGGAAGTAGTCCAGACATAGTACAAAATCGTAGTACACGATCCACAGACGCCTCATCGTTAGCTAAAATACATTTCAGGTCCTGTGAGAGACCCAAATTTGCCCTGGTACCAGCAAGTAAAACACATTCTGTTAAAATATGTCGTACTGACAATTGTGTCGTACATCGGCCACACTCTGGCGGTTCTTCACCGCGTAAAAGGAAACCATGTGTCAGTGGGCAATGTCCTATTCGGAGACGAGTGAGGGCGACTTCATCAGCTCGTCTAGGGCGAAAGGACGTACGCCATGGGCGGACTGAGGATTTGACCGCGCGTAGTTTATTGTCCGCCACATCAGACCACTGATTCTCCCTCAACGTCATGGTTCTGCGTGTCACAAAGGAGGTGACGGCTTTCAGTGGGACGGAACAGCGTACAGTAGGGGGGAGAGGACAAGCCTCTCTAGCTACTGCATCGGCCAGCTCATTTCCCTGGATCCCTATGTGCCCAGGAATCCAACAGAAAACTAACTCCTTGTGTTGACGTTGCAATGCAAGGAGAGCGTCCTGAATGTCCTGCACCATCCGATCTGCCGGATACAATTGATCGACAGCGAAGAGGGCGCTGTGGGAGTCTGAGCAGATCAGGAATTTCATACAGTGATGCCTTTTAATCCGTTCTAGTGCCCTCAGGATAGCGAACAGTTCCGCATAGTAAACGGAAAATTGTTTTGTGAGCCCTATCCGAAAGACAGAGTCAGGAACACAACGGACCAGCCGAGACGATCTCCCTTCTTGGATCCATCTGTATAGACCATAATAAAATTTGAGTGGTGGTTTGAAATCTTGAAAAATCTATTTTTATAAAAACTGTTCGATGTATAAGGCTTCTTGAGAGCAGTCAGATCTAAAGTCAATGTAGGCTTATGAAGGAGCCAGGGAGAACCCCTACTCAATCCCTGGTGTTGAACCTTGATCCCCTGCACCTGCAGCAATTCAAGGCTCTCCTGTGCTCTAATCCCAAACGGGCTCGTAGCCTGTGGGCAGTTGTGGAACAAACGTTGGTTGGGCTGCTGTGCAATACAGACAGAAAGTAACGAGTGTGCTGCTGATAGAGATCTGTACGCCAGGCGTGCCACGAGCAGAAGACGGCGGATAGACAGCGGAGGCTCAGCAGCTTCTGCACACAGGCTAAGTACTGGACTTGTGCGATACGCACCAGTCGTCAGCCTGATACCTTCGTGGTGTACTGAATCCAGGATTTTCAGGTATGAAGGCCTGGCCGATCCATAGACCTGGCAGCCATATTCCAGTCTAGGCCGCACGAAAGCTTTATAGAACTGAAGCAGACGTGCCCTGTCGGCACCCCAAGACCAATGACTGAGACATTTTAGAATACTTAGAGCCTTGAGGCATCGCAGTTTGACCTCTTTAAGATGCGGCACCCCCCAGGGGGCCCACAACTCTTTTGTGGGTACGTGTGTGGCGCGCACGGGTCCCCGAGCCATTGCGGCCTTCCTTCCTGTTTCCCAGGCCGCTTTTCCTCACCCTGGTTCCCTCCCTTCCTAATCCTTTTTCCCACCCTACCCTTCTCCAACCCCGTCTCTAGGTGTTCTCGTATTGATGGCCCGGCTATTCCCATGGTACTGTTGGTTTGGCAATTGTGTCTTTGTTTGCCGTGTTCACAGTTTTCGGCCCAGTTAGGTCCCCATTGTGGTTTGACCTCCACCACAATTTTCTGATTAAGTGTGAGCCATTTGGGGAAGAACTCCCAACCTAGCCCCTACGGCGCGGATTCCTACCCTTTCCTTCCACATCCCTTCCTCGCCGTAGCCCCCTCCCCCGCTAGGTCACCAGCACGGTAGCCAGTCCGTGTGGTGGGGCTGTTATGTACCCTCATGGTTGAGCCCCCTGAATTGCACAGGGATCACACTGCCGATGCCTGAGCTGTGACCTCCTCATGAATGCCAAGGAGTCGATGCTTGTCTTTGCGGGGCATCAGGACTCCCGGCAACGGTCATCCTGCCAGGTGGCGTTGCTGTGGCTGGGTGGCGCCCTTGAGGAGAGCCCCTGTTTCGGAGTGGGTGGCATCGGGGCGGACATTCCGCAATGAAGAGGAGACAAGCCTCAGAAAATCCTGGCTCTAAGTCAGGTGTCTCGAAGGTTGGAAGATTTAATTTCAGTAGATACGACCCCAAATCGTTTCCTTCCCTAACTCAATCTTGGGGGGAACGAGGGTCCACAAAGCAGGCTGAGACTTATTCACCTAGATACTTAGTGTGTACCAGACAGGATGGGGAATCTTTCCAGGCAACTAAGCCTTCCTTCTTCGTCGAACACCTCGAAGAAAGGTTTGGCGAAGTTGCCGGAATGTCGAAACTGCTCGACGGTTCGGTCCTAATACAGGCGGAGACCCCTGCTCAATCACGGAGCCTCTTAAAATGTGATCATTTAGGTGAAATTCCTGTCACAGTAACGCCCCACAAGTCCTTAAATAGGGTACAGGGGTGATATACCATCGAGACCTTTTGCTACAGACAGATGATGAGTTACGCGAGCACCTACAACGACGCGGAATCCATTTTGTCCGGCGCGTATTTAGAGGACCCAAGGATAATAGGGTGGCCACTGGCGCATTTGTCTTGGCCTTTGAGGGTGACAATCTGCCCGAAAAGGTCAAGGTCATGATGTATCGCTGTGACGTCCAGCCATACATCCCCCCTCCAATGCGATGTTTCAAGTGTTGGCGTTTCGGACACATGTCCTCTCGTTGCAACGCTGCTGCAACCTGTCGGGACTGTGGCCGTCCTTCACACCCGGACGCTGCCTGTACTCCTCCTCCTTACTGCGTCAACTGCAGTGGTCACCACTCTCCCTGTTCACAGGACTGTCCCGCTCTACACAAAGAGCGGAAGATAGTAGAATATAAGACCTTAGACCGACTAACCTACTCAGAGGCTCGGAGAAAGTACGAAAAGCTGCATCCAGTCACTTTACTTTCTTCATATGCTGCAGCTACATCGATGGCGCCACAACCAGTGGCCACTTCTTGCACTGTTGTAACTCCATCTGTGGGCCCTATGGGCCGCCCCTCTACCTCGGCCTCCCAGACATCTGGAGGCACACCATCTTCTGCGGGGCCTATACTGCCCCCCACGTCGGGAGTGGTTACCCCTACTCCCCAGCCAGAAAAGGGTTCACCTTCTCTGGCTTCTTCTTCTGGGAAGGGAACCTGTTCTTCCCTTCCACCCGTGTCACCACCGAAATTAGACTCCAGCCAGCGGCTGAAGGACACTCGGCCAGAACGCCGCCTGGCTCCTCAGTCTTCCCACGCTCCTCAAGCCCCGCCGGAGAAACCGCCCTCCTCCGGTAGGCCCAAGGAACGACGGGAAGACAAAAAAGACAAGAAGGAAAAGACAGTGAAGCGCAAGGAAACGCTGGCGGCCTCGGTGCCCCCAACCCTTGCACGTGACACACCGGAGGATGAGGTCATCCTTCTTGCGACGCCCAAAGATCTGGCCTTCGCAGATCTCGGGGATGCCATGGAGACGGAGGATCAGACTTCACAGCCAAAGACGAGTGCTCCTGCCATCCCTCTTCCATCTTCATCTTCATGCACCGTCAACCAGGAGACAGTCTGATCCTCCAATGGAATTGTGGAGGATTTTTCGGTCACTTGGCCGAATTGCATCAGCTGATGAGCTCTTTTCCACCACTTTGTGTTGCTCTCCAGGAAACCTGGTTTCCTAGTGATCGGACCCCCACCCTTCGGGGCTACCGGGGGTACTTCAATAACCGCACCATCTACAATAGGGTATCGGGCGGGGTATGTCTATATGTACATACCTCTGCCTATAGTTCCCCAGTGCCACTTCACACAGTCCTGGAGGCTGTCGCTGTCAGGGTTCGAGCATCGCGGGACATTACCATCTGTTCCCTTTATCTCCCTCCTGATGCAGCAGTGGCACCAGCTGACCTAGCAGCCTTGATCGCTCAACTTCCTTCACCGTTTCTTATTTTAGGAGATTTTAATGCACATCACCCCCTATGGGGGAGCAACGTGACTACAGGACGTGGTCGAGAATTTGAACTACTTTTTAACCAACTTGACCTTTGTATTCTTAATACAGGAGCTCCAACCCATTTTAGTGTGGCCCATGGCACCTTTTCCGCCATAGACCTTTCTGTGTGTAGTCCGGGCTTACGTCCACTACTTAACTGGTGGGTCCATGATGACCTTTGTGGAAGCGACCACTTTCCCATCTTCCTTTCGCTTCCCCACCACCAACGCCACGCACGCCTACCCCACTGGTCCTTCCACAGGGCCGACTGGGCAGCATACACTTTTGCTGCAACGTTGGATATCCCTCTCCCTGCTGATGCGACAATGGCTGTAGACCAAATTATTTCCATTGTCGTTTCTGCTGCTGCAATACCATCTTCTTCTGCCTTACCTCGGCGAAGACCAGTGCCCTGGTGGTCACCGGAGATAGCAGCAGCTATCCGCAATCGCCGCAGGGCTCTGCAGCAATACCGGCGGCACCCCACCCTTGACCACCTGGTTGCATTTAAGCGTCTTCGGGCCCAGACACGCTGGCTTATCTGGCAGCGCAAGCAAGCATGCTGGGAGGAATATGTATCCACAATTGGACCCCGTGTCTCTTCTAGCCAGATTTGGACAAAGATTCGTCGTATATCAGGTCACCATCTACCGACAGGGGTCGCGGGTCTCTCTATCCGCGGTACAATCCATACCGACCCGACCATCATTGCCGAGTATTTTGCAGCGCACTTTGCTCTTAATTCGGCGTCCACTGCCTACAGCCGAGGTTTTTGTACCTTAAAAGAGCGGGCTGAGCGAAGGCAGTTGGTATTTCACACAAACCGCCAAGAGCCATACAATGCGCCATTTACAGAGTGGGAATTTCAAACTATTCTTGCCAGTTGCCCCAATACATCTGCAGGACCGGACCGAATCCACAGTCAAATGCTGAAACATCTTTCTGAACACTCGCAACGCCATCTTTTGGATTTCTTTAATCGTCTCTGGATCGAGGGAGCATACCCGTCCCAATGGCAGGAGAGTATCGTTATTCCCCTGCTGAAACCAGGTGCAGATCCACTGAACGTTGACAGTTACCGTCCCATAAGTCTCACAAACGTTCTTTGTAAGCTTTTTGAACGTTTGGTGAGCCGGCGACTTCTGTGGGTTCTCGAGTATCGGGGTCTGCTCGCCCCACAACAAGGTGCTTTCCGGCAAGGTCGTTCTGCCATTGATAACCTCCTCTCTTTGGAGTCGGCGATCCGTACTGCTTTCGCCCGACGTCACCACCTCGTCGCCATCTTTTTCGATCTCCGGAAAGCATATGACACGGCATGGCGCCATCACATCCTTGCCACGCTACATGGGTGGGGTCTCCGTGGCTCCCTCCCAATTTTTATTCAGAATTTTTTACTTTCACGACGCTTTAGAGTCCGCGTTGGCACCTCCTTCAGTTCGTCCCATACCCAAGAGAATGGGGTACCACAAGGGTCCGTCCTAAGTGTACCCCTCTTCTTAGTGGCCATTAATGGCCTAGTGGCTGCAGTGGGGCCATCGGTTTCTTGCTCCCTCTATGCAGACGACTTTTGCATGTACTATTCCACTGCTAGTACAGGTGTAGCTGAACGACGACTGCAGGCAGCCATTCATCGGGCGCAGAATTGGGCTTCTGCCCATGGTTTCACATTTTCCCCTGCAAAAACTAGGGTAATGCACTTTTGTCGCCAACGGGCGGTACATCCACATCTGGAGCTCTACCTTGATGGTGAGCTCCTTCAGGTTGTGGACAACACCGCTTCCTCGGTCTCCTTTTCGACTCACGTTTGACATGGCTCCCTCATCTGCGCCAGCTTAAGCAATGGTGTTCCCGGTATTTGGACATTCTTCGTTGCCTCAGCCATACTGTCTGGGGGGCAGCACGCCCTGTCCTCCTGCGGCTGTACAATGCTCTGGTGCAGTCACGTCTAGACTACGGAAGCCAGGTCTACGGCTCAGCCTCTCCATCTGCACTGCGAGTTCTCGACCCAGTGCATCATACAGGCATCCGTCTGGCCACTGGAGCCTTTCGTACAAGCCCTGTCACAAGTCTCTTGGCAGAGGCTGGAGTCGCCCCGTTGCGATACAGGCGCCAACAACTACTCGCCCAGTATGCTGCTAGAGTTCACTGTACCCCTCGGCATCCGAATAACAGACTCCTCTTTCCGGGGGAGGTTACTCGTTTGCCGCAGAGGCGACCTCGGTCGGGACTCCCGATAGCAGCGCGTGTCCAATCGCTACTGTCGACCCTGGACTCCTTACCTCTTAACCGTCCCTTCCGCTCGACTCTCCATGCTCCTCCCTGGACCGTTCCTCGGCCGCGGATTCGGCTGGATCTTTCCCGTGAGCCGAAGACCTCTACTTCTCCTCTGGTCCTACGGCATCAGTTTTATGCACTGCTCCGTGAGTTCAGTAACTCTGAGGTCATTTATACAGACGGTTCTTCAGATGGCGACCACACTGGTTATGCCTACATCCATGGCGCCCATGTTGAACAACGCTCTTTGCCACCCGGCAGCAGCGTCTTCACTGCAGAACTGGTGGCTATATACCGCGCCCTTAACCACATCCGCATGTGCCCCGGAACCTCCTTTCTGATCTGTAGCGACTCGCTGAGCGGTTTACAGGCCCTTGATCAGTGTTATGCTCGTCATACATTGGTCAGGGCCATTCAGGAGTCGATACTGGCTCTTAGTGACTCCGGTCGCTGTGTTACATTCGTTTGGACCCCGGGCCATGTAGGCATCCCGGGCAACGAGAGCGTTGACCAGCTAGCCAAACAGGCTACCACTTGCCGCCCTCTGGCGATTGGCCTCCCAGAAGCAGACTTCCGCCCGTTGCTTCGCACTAAAATACGCGACCTGTGGAACGCCGAATGGTCCGCTCTGGACGTGCCCAATAAGCTGCGTACGATAAAGGACACAACATCTGTCTGGAAGTCGTCGCAGCTGGGATCCCGTAGGGACTCCGTGGTTCTCTGCCGTCTCCGCATTGGTCACACCCATCTGACGCATGGTCACCTCCTCCGTCGAGAGGACCTGCCCATGTGCCAATGTGGTGCCCCATTGACTGTGGTCCATCTCCTACTCGACTGTCCCATTTTAGCCCCACTGCGGCATTCTTTTAACCTCCCGAACACTCTCTCTTTGGTGCTCGGCGACGATGCCTCTGTGGCTAATTTGGTTTTACGATTTCTTCGTGCTGCAGGGTTTTACCAGTTGCTGTGAGTCCTTTTGGATGGTTTTTTAGATAATTTTCTATGTTCTCCTTGACGTGTCTTTAGACTACAGTTTTTATTTTGTACGCTGTGTGGTTGGCTTTTCCCTTTTTATACACATGGTCGGTCAACCACATTCACTGGCTCTGTCATTTTTGTCTCATATTTGTTTCTGTGTGTCTGGTGTCTTTCGTATTGTCTCGTGTTGACTCAGTCAATAATTCATTGACGGTGCATTCTTTCATTCTGCTTTGTTTTTAATCTCATTCAGGCACATTTTTTATCGTTCTGTTTTTTCTGTGTGTTGCCTAGATATGAAGCGGGGGACTGATGGCCATAGCAGTCTAGTCCCCCTAAAACCCCCCATCACAACAACAACAAGATGCGGCAACCACGTCAGCCTCTCGTCGAAAGTGAGGCCAAGATATTTGACCTTGTCCTAAAAGGTGAGAACAGTGTCTTCTAGTTTCAAAACAGGTGTAGTAAAAAGGAAATGGGAGCGATTAAAATCCACACAGACAGTTTTCTCCAAGGAAAACTTGAAACCAGTAGTGTTACACCATTCCTCCAATCGCCTGATCGTTAAATGTAATTGACGAGCTGCTGTTGCAATGGAGGAGGATGCACAGAAGATGGAGAAGTCGTCCACGAACACGGAACACTGTAAAGGCGGTCGCACGATGGATGTAATGCTGTAGATGGCGAATGCCGTTATGCTTAAAACACTCCCTTGTGGGACACAATTCTCTTGTTTAAAACGGTCAGACAAGGCACTCCCAACCTTGTATCTAAAATACCTGTCAGAGAAGAAAGATCGGATAAAAGTGAGCTAACGTCCACGGAAACCCCACTCGTAAAGCTGCTGTACAACAAGGCGTCGCCAGGTAGCATCATACGCCTTTACCAGGTCAAAGAAAACACAGATTAGGTGTTGCTTCCGTAAGAAAGCTTGTAGGTTCGCACTTTCCAGCAGGGTGAGGTTATCCAGTGTAGAGTGGTACCTCCTAAACTCGCACTGAGAGCGACTAAGTAAGGATCTCCTTTACAGGACCCATACTAAGCGCCGGTTGACCATACGCTCCAACGTCTAAGCAATGCAACTCGCGAGGCTAATGCTTCGATAACTACCTGGGTCGGAGCGATCTTTCCCCGGTTTTAAAATTGGAATTAAAATGGATTCTTTTCAAGAACATGGAAAATTCCCCGTAGGGCATCGATGGAATCGACACAATGCCGCTCTTCTGTCTCTAATCGCTGAACGACAAGCATCGTTCCACCAAGGAACAGCTGGTGGCTGAAGCGTTGACTTCGATTTCGGGATGGAAGCGTCAGCAGCACTGTGAATCACTGTTGTGATGTGATCCATCCATTCTTGGACATCATGACACCGCTCGAAAATAGACAACTGCTGAAAGAGTGCCCAATTAGCTTTGTGCAGCTGCCATGTCGGTGGCTTCTCACTGCAATCTATGGCAACCGGCAGGTCTATCCAAATGGGATAGTGGTCGCTGCCATTAAGGTCATCATCCACGCTCCAATGAGCAGTGTGTGCAAGAGCAGGCGATGACAGGGAGAGGTCTATGGCTGAAGACGAACCTGTAGCAGTGCTAAAATGTGTAGGCTGGCCTGTGTTCAGTAAGATAACATCGGAGGAGTGTAGCACCGTCTCAACCATCCGTCCCCTGGGGCAGTTGTTGTTAGAGCCCCATAGTGAATTATGTGCATTAAAATCTCCTAAAAGAAGAAAGGGATGAGGGAGTTCTTCAGTAAGCTGTATCAGGAGATAACTGTCAACATGCTCTCCAGGAGGTAAGTAAAGAGAGCACACAGTGATATTATGATGGGCCAGTATACGAACAGCAACTGCTTGCAGTGTAGTGGTCAATGGCACAGGTGAGTAGTGAAAAGTGTCGCTGATGAACACTGCCATTCCACCTTGTGCTCTATCATCTGTTAGGTCGTCTTTCCTATGGAGCTGATAGCCTCTCAGGACAGGTGTATCAGTCCATTTGAAGTGTGTCTCTTGAAGGGAGACACAGAAAGGCCTATCCTTCACAAGAAGCTGAAGTTCCTCCAAGCCAGCCAGATTCCACTGGAGTATGGGAGCCATGTCACCTGTGTGTGTCTACCTTCTCTCTACCCTTGTGCTGCGATGGTGAGGCACTCTTCAAGCGCTGGGTAGCAGATGGGCTGCTTGGTTCACGCGATAACGCATCGAAGTCCATAATAACGTCCTCCTCGTCAGTCAACGCCGCCTTTAAGACGTCGACGCTCCCAGAAGAGTTGCAAGCGGACGTGACGATACTTTCCTTGGCTTCTTCTTTTGAGAAGATGAAGAGGAAAGAGGGACTTGGGGAGCACTCTACTTTGGCGGAATATTTTTCTTTTGAGAGGCACTTCGCTGGTGAGGTGCCTTCTTAATGATTTCCTGCGGTTCCTTATCTATCACAACTTCTGTGGCAACAGAGACCACACGGTCTGCAAAAGCGGTACCTGTAGCTTTTTCGGCTGTATTTGGTGGGGCAAGAGGAAGGGGAGCTCCGGCTGCCCGATATGTACACGGGCATGTGCAAGTATTGGTGCTGACACTGACAGCCTCAGTTTGTGTCGAGGCATCTACTGTGGTGACGGATTTCTGTAAGGCGGCAGCGAACGAGATGGGAAATACAGGTGGCTGCGTGGCCTTAAATACCTTCTTGGCCTCCGCTTAGGAAATGCACCTGGTCGTCTTTATCTCCTGTATTTTCTTTTCCTCAAGATACACCTAGCAGTCCCGACTCCAAACAGGGTGTTCCCCAGAACAATTGACACATTTGTCAGGTGGCGTACAAGCAGTGCCCTCATGTGCTGCCTTTCCACATTTGCCACAAGTGGCCTCCCCCTTACAGCCGAGCGCGGTGTGTCCAAAATGCTGGCACTTAAAACAGCGCATGGGATTAGGGACGTAGGGACGGACCTTCAAACGCAAAAACCCTGCCTTCACATTCTCAGGGAGTTTAGGGGTATTAAAGATAAGGAGGAAGCTCTCAGATGACACAAGTTCTCCATCCACCCTTTTCTTAATATTCTGGACATCCACTATGCCTTCCATTGCCCATTCTGCCTTGTGTTCTTCAATGGGAATGTCCATCAGGTCCCTACAGAAAACTACACCCTTACTGTAATTCAGGGTACTGTGTGGTTCTGCGTCAATTTCGAATTCACCCAGGTACTTTGCTTTCTGCAGATTTTCCGCCTGTTGTGAGGTTGACGTTTCAACCAACTAGGTATGGTTCCGCAATCTTTTAACTGATTTCAAAGTGCCCACAAAACCTTCTAAGCCCTTATTGATATAAAAGGGCGAAATCTTCTCAAAAGAACCTTCTTTTCTCTTAATGATTCTGGCTAGCAGTCTGTGTTCCGTTACTATATACAAAACTCTTTTTGTTACTGAACTGGTCTGGGGGACTAGCCACCCGAGACCTCTTTTTCGACTGGATGTTGGTACCTCCCAGTAGTACACCCATTCCACTGGAAGGTTCATGGGATAAATTTGTGTTTTGCATCTCGATCCCACGAGCAGCTAGGGAAGTACGTGTCCGCCTAGACAGAGCCCCACGTGCCTAGGTAAGCCTTATGAGGTGTGCCAGTGTCCCCAGAGGTTGCTCGCTAGCGACTGTTCCTCTTCAACAGCCATGCATCCCATCAGCACGTAGCACACCTTTGGATTGAAGGTTCTTTTACAGAGGTTTGTACCATCCTCGCGACCCGGGCGGTTAAGACAAGATCCCCATTCCCCGGTACACACAACGTTCTACCGTCGTGCCACATGGTGGTCGCTGAAGCGTGCCCAGAGTTTACGGTGTCTAGAAGACTGGCGGCGCTTACCAGTCCCCAGTTCAGGACCCCGGGTTCGCCAAGCCCGTACTCAGCAAATTAATGCTGAGCCCCTGAGGAGAAGATTGTCGTACTGTGAACTATTGCTTGGCTCGTGTGGCAGAAGGTGTGCGACGTAGATTGATATGTTCAAATTCAAATGTTTGTAAATCTAAGGGACGTAACTACGTTGATCGTTAGTCCCTAGGCTTATAAAGTACTTAAACTGACTGAAAGTAACTTAGGCTAAGAACAACACAAACACCCATGCCTGAAGGAGGACTCGAACCTCCTACAGCGAACAACCGCGCGTTCTGCAGCAAGGCGCCTTCGCAAGCACGGCCATTCCACCGCGGCAAATCGAAAAGTTGTTGGTTTGAACTTTATAGTGTAAGGTTATTCCGACATGTGTCAGATTGGGAGCTTGTTTAAACAGACGAGTACTCTGATGTCTCTCTGATCGATAGGGGCTAAAGATTTCCAAGTGTTTGCAGTAGAACGTAAATCGATAAGATGTGGGTTTGAATTTTAAAATGTAAGGTTATTCTGAGATGTGTTAGGTTGAGAGCTTATTTAAACGGAGGGGTACATTGACTATGGCTTGATCAACAGAGACTAATAATTTAGAAATGTATGTATGGAGCTGAAAAATTAGTTTTGAAGAGTACTGTGAGTGTGCTTTGGTCAGTGGAAATTGTGGCATTGTTGTCATGTTTTACCAGTATTGGAAAAAAGAATTACTTGTTAGAGTACTCAGATGTAATACACGTATTTATTTTAGGGGAGCTGCATTTGTGATTATTATTCTTAAATGGGAGTGATGTTCATAAAATAACGCTTGAACTGATATATGCATTGTCGCTGCCATGATTTTGTGAGATAATATTCACTGAATATTCATGGTAATGCAGGGAGAGAGTGGGTTTCTGCTCCACAACTGGACACTGCCAAATAACTGAAGCATTAGTCACTGAGCAGAGACAATGTGGTGTGCTGGTTGAAAGTTGCTGTGGGGACCCATACCTGCCGAGTGACACGCCGTTCTGCCGGGTTAATGCCACAGCCTAGAAGGCCTGACAATTGCGGACACGGGTTAGCCAACTTGCAGTGACTGAAATATACAGTAATACCCTGTAAATAGTTCTTTTAAAAAATAGCATGCATGCATGTCCGATATCTGTCCCTATGATACTCATCGTGACTTCGTTTAATGTATTGTGATTCATAACTGAAATTCAAGAATCTGCTTGTGCTTGTTGTTTATTACCATATGTTTGAGGACTTGTGCTGCGAGTTGAATTTCTTGATTAAAGAAATTTGTTAAATAAATTGATGGATGGTGAACTTGTTTCGATGTATTAACTCTGTAGTGAGTTTGAATATGTTGTTGCAGGCTTTATTTTTTTTTCAATTCAGGGCCCTAGGTCAAACTGTTGCAGACGACATGAGAGGATGGGATGGCGATGGTGAGATAAAATAACACGTGCTGCGAGGCCAGTTACAGCTTTCAGTAGTGACACGTTGGGGTTGGAGGGATGGCGGGTTTGGGAGGAGGGGGACACGTTACATCAAAATCTATTAGAGCGAACTTGAACTTTCCACAGTCATACCGTAGCCACCAGAGGGCTCACAAATCTAGTAGAAGTAGGTGCAACCATAGTTATAAGTAATAGAACATGGCATACGTATGATTTTCTTGGTGTTTATGCAATTTTGTATGCAATATGTCATTTACTGAAGGTTCTGTATATTATGTTACCTAAACTGAGTGCACCAACTTGTAGTATATAGTTTTGCATAGAGAGAAGGTGATAAACTATTTCCGAAAACAAACCTGGGTATTGTATGACACCCCTGAAACGAAACGGCAATAAATGGAATGGAGGCACACTTCATCCCCAACGGAGGTTAAGCCTAAACAAATGTTTTTTGGAAATATTTGATGCAGACTAAATGTGATGTCAGTGATAATTGTTTAAACAATTGTTCTGGAGTGTTTATAAGCAATAGTTACGTCCAACATGGCGCTGCTGCTGCTGCTGTTTCTGCTGCTGTGGGGCGACGTTTCCACTCCACTGTGTCATAAAGGAATGGAAGGGGGAGGAGGAGGGGGAGCCTGGCTCCTGGTTTTCCCTGGCGGTGATTTTGTTCCTCCATTTTGTGACGCCATCTTGATGATGACATAGCGGCGTTGTGACGTCAGTGCCCAGCTGGCCGAAGCGGGAGGTGTACATCTGCGAACGCTGTAGTGGCGCAGGAGTCCCGTCAACCCCTTTACTACTGAGTACTTTTCGACACTTTCGAACATAGAAACCTACAATAAAACGTTCTGTTCTTCTTTTGATCTTCGCTGTTTCCTCTCTCTTTTCTGATACATCTTCCAGACTGGCAAGCGAAATTCAAGTGTTGGTCGAAAGAGTGGTTTTTTTTATCTACTTCCTTTTCTGGACTATATTTCCTGACAAGGGCACCTCCCCATCGCACCCTCCTCAGATTTAGTTATAAGTTGGCACAGTGGATAGGCCTTGAAAAAGTGAACACGGATCAATCGAGAAAACAGGAAGAAGTTGTGTGGAATTATGGGAAAAAATAAGCAAAATATAAAAATTGAGCAGTCCATGAGAAAGATAAGTAACGCATAGAGCATGTAATGAGCGCAAGAGCTCCATACTCCTGTGGCTAGGGTGAGGAACTGCAGAGTGAACGGTCCGTGTTTGAGCCTTCCCACAAGCGGAAATTTTTATTTTTTCATTTTCAGACTGTTAAACTGTTGCATTCATTTGCAGCTGTTTATGTGACAAACTCTTCTGTTTTCATATCTTTTTTGTGAGTGATTAACATATCCACAAGAAAACCTAAATCGGGCAAGGTAGAATCTCTTTACCCATTAACCAAGTGTACATTTTAGGTGGGTCGACAAGAGATTCCTGTCACATGACGCACATACCGTCACCAGTGTCGTATAGAATACGTCAGACGTGTTTTCCTGTGGAGGAATCGGTTGACCTATTACCTTGCGGTGAAATATTTTAGGTTCCCAATGGAAAGCCACTTCCTTTGTCTGGTAATCGCACCATTTTGCGGTGCGGTCGCAAAACACAGACACTAAACGGATTACAGCGAATAGAGACGTCAATGAACGGACGGACAGATCATAAATTTGAGAAAATGAGAAAAATGAAATTTTCGTTTGAATAAATGCTTGAACCAAGGACCTCGTGCGCCACAGCTTCTCACGCTACCCACAGCACTCCTGCGCTCAGTGTGCTCGACGTTGCCTATCTTTCAAATGGACAGTTCAGTTTTTATACTTTGCTTATTTTTTCATAGTTCCACACAACTTCTTCCTGTTTTCTCAATTGATCGGTGTTCAGTTTTTCACGGCCCACTGCATCAACTTATAACTAAATCTGAGTTGGGGGGTGCGATGGGGAGGTTCCCTTGTGAAAATTGTCTAATGGATCTCAGTTTGGCATCTGCATTACGCTTGACTAATCTTATTTCATTGTTCCACTTTACTCCACCCATAACATAATGATAGATACCTTTTTTATAAGAAAAATTGCTTCCAGTGATTGTTCTGCCTTGTGAACCTATACTTTAATGAAGCTGTGAATGCGGCGTTTCTGTTATTAGTATATTTCAACACACTAATCTCCAAGACTACTCGAAGAATTGCCATGGTGTTTTCATGACGTTTGAGGGCGAAAATAGGCATTATGTCATCAACCTGGATAAAGGACAAAGAAGATATCGTGATTTAAATTTTTATCTGTAACAGTCTTTTTGTCTGAACATCCTCATCGTCTAAACTACTAGACGATTATAATGGCATTTTCACAGGTAGACCGAGATTTAGATTTTTTGTAATCTCTCGAAACAACTACAGGCGGATGCAGGGGCGGTCCCTTTCAAAGCGCATGGCCGTTTTCCTTTCCCATCCTACACAGACAAAGAAATAAATAAAAATAAAAAAAGAAATAGAGCTAATGACCATGTGGTCGCCAGGACTTTTAAACCCTAACCTTTCTTCTCTCTTCTCAGGTAGGTTGAGCGTATAAGCGTTATTTCATCAAAATCGAATCACGAAAATAATATATTGTAATACACAATTTTATTTAAGACTATCGTGTCTGTTAGAACAGATTAATCTGTAATATTATCCAGGGAATTTTCATAAGAGTTTCATTGGCAATTTGAGAGTATCTTGAAGCAACATTTGGCTTTATTTCATCAAAACTGGATCAGCAGAAGAGAAAATATTGGAAGTTTAGGAATCTACTCTCCTTAGTAGTGTGACGTCCTACACTAAATAATCAACAGATGGTTATGTTAAGGAGAAGGGTTTATTGGTGTTTTCAGCTCAGAATCAGTAAGAGTTATTTTCGGAAATCAAGGTCAGAAACTAAGCACCGGATTTTTAGCTTTACAAATGGAACTAACATACAGTTTATTGGGCTATGGTTCACCATTTAATTATTTCGCTTTGTGACGAAATTTCTTTGTTTCTTCCCATTGCTTTTATTTATATTTGGCTTGATGAGGGTCGGTTACCACTCACTGCACCAAGCGTGTATGCTCATCAGTTTTCTTGAATCGTAACGTCTCTGCATCAGTAACATTATGAGCGAAAAGACTCTTTGCCAGAGTGAAAGAACCACTGTAAAGTATCCGCTATCACATCAGAGATGACATCCATGCCATAGGAGTATCAATAACGGACGTCAACATAAATAGACACTCAGGTGGTACAAGATGTCATCCTGACAGTTGGCAGAAGTTGTGTAACCATAAATACCTCTTCTTGAAGACACACAGTGATGTGGTCTGTTTGCTAGGAAGACAAATCTATTTGAAGTCGTAAATAAGAACTACTGACTAGCAGTGACATAGTCCTACAAGAAGGTTACTCTTAACCTATGACCGGGAGTTGTCGACTGTGGTCAGAGTTGCCTCTATTAAGGCTAATGGTCAATAATTCCTTCTTTCTTCCTTCTATGGATAAACGAGCATGGATGAATTACAGAAGTATTACTGGTGAAACGTCTTGGAAAAAAATTAATCTAATTTTAACCTGTCAGGAAATAAACGTTATACTAAGGGGAGTTGGAAAATAAGTTTCCCCTTCGTCTGTGGTCAGAGTTGCGTATGAAAGGAAAAATAAATAAATAATATGAGATGATAAGGATAAGACATATATTTATTTTTCTACATAATTTCCAAGTACATAGAGACATTTTTTCATACCGTCTTATAAGCTTCAAAAACCCATCCAGGAGGTAATCAGGTCGTTGAATACGGAGGAAGCGTTGAACCGTTTGTTTGACGTCAGCATTTCTTCAAAAGCGCCTTCCATCGAGAGTCTTCTTCAAAGCTGGAAATAGGTGGAAGTCACTTTGTGTGAGATCAGGACTTTATGGCAAATGGTGTAGGCACTCCCAGCCAAAAGATTTGCAATGTGGCTTTGCGTTACCGTCGTTTGGTCTCGTGTTGTTATCCAACAGCAGAACGCCTGATCTGAGAAGGCCAGGCCACTGTTTCCGAATCACCTCTTTCTAATTCGACAGTGGCACAGTACAGCGCAGCATTGATGGTTGCATCCTCCAAAAAGTCCAGCAACAAAACTCCTTGGCCGTCCCAGTAAACAGTGAGTAGCACTTTACCTGCAGGCGGAGTGCATTTGAACGTCTTTCGGACAGATGATGACGGATGTTTCCACTCCATGGATGCGGCCTTCGATTCCTGCGTGTAATGATGGACACACGTTTCATCCCCCGTCACAATCCGAAACAAAAAACCATTATCATATTCATGGTGGACCTCTACGTGTCTCGCACGTGCGATGTTCACCTGCTGTGTCGTCTTTCGGCCATAGCCGTTCAACGCTTATTCCGTATGCAACACCCATGATTTTTTCCTGGTCGGCTTTTTGAAGCTTATAATACAGAGTAAAACAAGAGTAATGGAATGTAATGTCAGAAAATCAGGCGGTACTGAAGGTATTAGATTAGGTAATGAGACAATAGAAGTAGTAGATGAGTTTTGTTATTTGGGTAGCGAAATAATTTTTGATGGACGAAGTAGAGAAGATATAAAATGCAGACTGGCTATAGGAAGAAAAACATTTCTAAAGAAACGAAACTTGTTAACATCCAATATTAATTTAAATGTTTGGAAGTCCTTTCTGAAAGCATTTGTCGAGAATGTAGCATTGTATGGGAGTGAAACGTGGACAATAAGGAGTTCAGATAAAAAGATGATGGAAGCTTTTGAAATATGGTGCTACAGAAGAATGATGAAAATTAGATGAGTATATCACGTAACTAATGAGGAGGTATTTTATGAAAACATTTTATTTCACTTATGGGGAACAGAGCTCTTATTTAAATTTATATATAAAGAACAGTCTACATCGCAAAAAAAAAAAAAAAAAAAAAAAAAAAAAAAAAAAAAATATATATATATATATATATATATATATATATATATATATATATATATATATATATATATTTTCGACTAGTTTCGGTCTTATTTTAGACCATTATCGGGAAATTAAGCTCAATTGATGTTGTGGAGCTTAATTTCCTGAAGATGGTCTAAAATAAAACCTAAACTAGTCGAAAAAAAATTTTTTTTCACTCTAGACTGTTCTTTATATTTAAATAATGAGGAGGTGCTTAACCGAATTGGGAGAAAAAGAGTTGGTGGGACACATTCGGAGACATCAAGGAATCGTCAACTTAACATTAGAAGGAAGTGTGTCGGGTAAAAATCGTAGCGTGAGACCGAGGGACGAATACAGTAAGCAGAATCAAAAGGATGTAGGTTGCCGAACGTATTCTCAGATGAAGAGACTTGCACAGGAAAGGGTTGAGTGGAGAGCTGCATCAAAGCAGTCTGCGGACTGAAGACCACAACAACAACAAAGCGGTTTGACAAATACCTCGATGAACCTCGAAATTACGTAGGAAAATAAAGATATGTCTTATCTTTAAAGTCTCATTCTATTTTTTTTTTTTTTTTTTTTTTTTTTTTTTTTTTTCCCTTTCATACACAACTCCGTTCACAGTCGACAGGGAAAGTAATTTTCCAACTTCTCGTCGTATTTCTATGGCGCAATGTAAGAAGAACTCTTGTAAGTCTATGAATGTTAAGAGACTAAAAATTTGTTATGCTCAGTGTTATTTACGAACTATGTTTTCTCAATACTTTTTAATATGTCTTTGTCGTTGTTTGAAAACGGCGCAAAATCCAAAATTGCGATAAGGCAAAGAAATAGTCACAGATAAAGGAGAACAAAACGTCACAAAATTTGAAAAAAAGTTGTAGGCGCCTATTAAAACGGTTAATTGAAAATGTAAGGTACACTGACAATTACGGTAGCAGACGCCATCAGTCTCGGAAGTTGCTTTACAGCGCTTGTATCCCTGATCTCTAGAGAACTCGCTTCTCGTCCCGCAATGTGTCGTAATCTCAGAAGCACGCGTGCTGTTTCATTCCACCACTCACGACTCAGCGACACGACCCTGTATGCAATGCCGAGAACACGGCGGCAGCTCGCCGTCAGGGACTATTATATCGCCGCCTTCACGAACGCGACGACCCGAGACTGCCGGCTAATCTGTCTTCCCCACTGCACTGGCAGCTCGCCTTTGGAACCAGTTCTATCCGGAGCCGGCTTGTTGGCCTGAGCTCGTGCGAATATACCTGCGCTATCAGAGTCAGCTGTCAGCTGCTTATCTGTCTGGCCCACCGCGAAATTCTACAAACGTTTTCCTTTTTCCTCGGCAACAAAATATTTTCCTTTGTTCACCTTTCAACGAATGAACACGAGTTATCTACTCAGTTTTGGCTACAAACTGAAATATACGAACACACGTCCATTTTTTATGTACAGGTTTTCCACAATTAAAGTCTCGCTTTCAGAATGCTCTACAAAAAGAACCACGGGGCAGAATGATTGCAGATTTGATCTGAACTCACTTGACGAAGCGGGATACGCAATGGCACACACAAAAAATGCAAAAAAATTCCTAACTATATCGATAGATATGTAAGAACGATGGCTTTCAAACTCATTATTGTTAAAATTAAATTTTACGCGTCATGATGATAAAATATTGTCAACGTTTCGGATCTGAGCCTTCCTCAGGGAATACGGACTTGTTTCCTCCTGTGCTTTTGTTATAAAGCCAATTCTGTCCCCATGGGTAGTTCTGATTAGTTGAAATTTGGTAGCATGAAGGGAAGGAATAATAACTTCATTGAAATAAATAAATCGCAATTTGCGATCAGTTACTGCGGCGAATGAAAATTTGTGCTCGGCCGGGATTCGAACCCGGGATCTCCTGGTTACTAGGCAGACGCGCTGCCCACTCCGGCACCAAGGACACGGTAACCAACCCGACTGCAGAGGACTCTTGCCTGCACGTCTCCTGCCACACACAAATCTCCATTCGCCTTGCTGTCTCTTTCCTATTACCACAGCCTATTTGTTCTGTAATGCTCGCAGCCTGAATACTGTATTCCCACATCAGGGAGAACAGACCATGAGGTATCGAGACACAATTAATTGTCGTCAGGAGCCCAGACTCAGCTTGTATACAATTATATATTTTTGACGACGTTACAGCGTTAATTGAATGAAATAAATCGCAATTTTCGATCAGTTATGGCTTCACTGTACTAGGTTTAGATGGAATACCAAACTGCGGCGAATGAAAATTTGTGCCCGGCAGGGATTCGAACCCGGGATCTCCTGCTTACAAGGCAGACACACTGACCACTCCGCCACCGAGGACACAATGACCAACCCGACTGCAGAGGACTCTTCCCTGCACGTCTCTCGCCATTATGGAGATGGAGGTTGGGCACTGTGTCCTCGGTGGCGGAGTGGTCAGCGTGTGTGCCTAGTAAGCAGGAGATCCCGGGTTCCAATCCCGGCCAGGCGTAAATTTTCATTCGCCGCAGTTTGGTATTCCATCTAAACCTAATACAGTGAAGGCATAACTGATCGCAAATTGCGATTTATTTCATTCAATTAACGCTGTAACGTCGTCAAAATATATAATTGAATAACTTCATTGGTGCCTGCATTGGTGTTTTTGATAGGAGTAAATACGGGAGGAAGATGCGCTTATTGGTGTTTGCTTTGGTGGTTCTGATTGGTGGAAAACAGGAAGGTGTATGCTTGTTGTGTCTACACGTAACGGCGATAACCGAAGTTTCCTGGTGGGCCTAATTCTTGTAAGTAGTGACGTTGCTGCCACGCTGTCAGGAGTGACCATCTGCGGCACAGGGGCCCGTTGTCCGTTCGCCGCCAAAACCGGCCAAAACCGGCAGCCAAGACGGTGAGAGTTTTGTATCCGTCTTCTCTATTTACTAATCTCATTTGCTCCATGTATTTTCCTCTTGATTTTAAATGGCTGTTTAGATAACACTTGCACATCCTTGAAGTTTATAATGTGGGCACACTCTTCCTCGTGTTCTGCAACCGCTGGCTTGCCGTGCTGCTTTAAACGGATGTACATTTCATGTTGCCGGCCACAGTGGCCGAGGGGACTGAGGCACTCCAGTCACGGTCTGCACGGCCACTACGGTCGGGGGTTCGAATCCCCCCTCGGGCATGGATATTTGTGCCGTCCTTAGTATTAGCTAGTTCATAAGTAGTTTGTAAGCTTAGGGACTGATGACCCCGTAGTTGAGTCCCATAAGTTCTACAAACATTTGAGAAAAAAAAATGTTCAAATGTTTGTATAGTCTATGGGACTTAACTACGGGGTCATCAGTCCCTAAACTTATGAACTACCTAAGGCTAAGGAGGGCACAAATATCCATTCCCGAAGGGGGATTCGAACCCCCGACCGTAGTGGCCGTGCAGACCGTGACTGAAGCGCCTCAGTCCCTTCGGCCACCGCGGCCGGCAACATTTGAACATTTGAACATTTCATGTTCCGCCATCCGTACATGAATAGGCCATTCTGTTTCTCCTATGTATACAGTCGCACATTCACAGTCTATTTTACACACACCAGCAGTATTCGGCTCTCCTATGGGATCCTTAGCTGATGTGAAGATATCTTTAATTCTGTTATTGATGGAAAAAACAGGTTTGATGTCAGTTCGTCGTAAGACTTTCCCAATGCGCTCAATAATCCCTTTAACGTGTGGCAAACGTGCCACCGGTAATTCTTCAACTTCCGTGTCATTTCCCTTAGTTTGTCGCAGTTTTGCGTCTTTCTTCATGCTTCTGTCGCTGTATTCACGGAACAAGTATCAACTTAGTGAGCCCTCTTTCAAATTATTGTCATCACTAATCCGTTACGCCCTGGTGACTAGTGTGCATAGAACTTGGTTCTTCTGGGCCGGGTGATGATGAAATTGCGCGTGCAAGTACCGGTTGGTATGGGTTGGTTTCCTGTGCACTCTGTGGTCTAGTGTGCCTGTAAACTAGTACGTCCAGAAAAGGAATAGAACCATCATTTTCTGTTTCTACAGTGAATTTTATTTTCTCATGCTGCCTGTTAAGATGTTCAAGGAATTCAACTATCTTTTTCATTCCTGTTGCCGTATAATACCTCAGCTGGAACTTGGGTCGTAAAGGTGCTGAGTTCAAAGCTGTTTCCTCCAGCGCTTCCATAAAGATGTCTGCTGCTACAGGTGACAAGGGAGAACCCATAGGTACTCCGTCGGTCTGTTCATAAAATTTAGCCGGCCGCGGTGGCCGAGGAGACTGAGGCGCTTCAGTCACGGTCTGCACGGCCTCTATGGTCGGGGGTTCGAATCCCCCCTCGGGCATGGATATTTGTGCCGTCCTTAGTTGTAGGTAGTTCATAAGTAATTTGTAAGTTTAGGGACTGATGACCCCGTAGTTAAGTCCCTTAAGCTTAACAAACATTTGAACATTTGAACATAAAATTTATCTTGCCGCTTGAAATAGGTAGACGTAAGGAAATATTTCACCAATTCACATATGTCTGATGGTATACGGTCCTGTAACAGGGTCACAGGAACGTCTGTGAAGAATTATTCCACGTCAAAGCTTACTATCAATTCGGTGGGTGAGACGGTCGTGATCTTAGTAACCTCAATAAAGTGTTGAATATCGACATATAGCGCTGTATGTGGCAAATAACGGGGCATGTGCGCGATACATTCTATTCGGCATAAGCTCGCCTCCTACTGCATACTGTCACGGATCTCTCAATGCAAGACAGAGCTCTGCTTGTGAAGATTTTTTACAAGAACGACGATTCTGCTGTCGTAGCTTTAAGGAAATTGCAGTCATTAAACGAGAAAAGGTTGTGGTCTGATGACTGTGAAGGCTCTGAGGAATATAGCGAAGAAGTTCGCAGAAACAGGATCGTTTCAAGTGAAATGTGGCAGAGGGAGGAATTCAATCCCTTCGACCTCTGTAGAAGACGTGACCATCGCTTTACAGGAAGGGACGAACACTGATGCGCTAGACTGCAGTGCACGTGGAATTGCCCGATCATTACAAAAGCCTCCGAGCTTAGACTGTTCGCGGATGATGCTGTCGTTTATCGGTTATTGAAGTCAACAGAGGATCAAAAGTAACTGCAAAGCGATTTAGACAAAATTTCTACATGGTGCGAAAATTGGCAATTAACATTAAATAATGAAAAGTGTGAAGTAATACACATGACCACTAAAAGAAATCCGCTGAACTTCAATTACGCGATAAATCAGTCAAACCTTAAGGTCGTAAATTCTACCAAATACCTAGGAGTTACAATTACGAACAACTTTGACTGGAGAGAACACATAGAAAATATTGTGGGGAAGGCGAACCAAAGGTTACGTTTCATTGGCAGAACGCTTCGAAGATGCACCATCTCTACCAAAGAGACTGCCTACATCACACTTGAGCGTCCTCTCCTGGAGTACTGTTGCCCCTTGTGGGATCCTCACCAGGTGGGACTGACGGGAGACATTGAGAAGGAAGGTTCAGAGAAGGGTAGCTCGTTTTGTTTTATCACGTTACGGGGGGGAAAGCGTCACAGAAATGTTGCATGAATTGGGGTGGAAATCATTAAAAGAAAGACGTTATTCATTGCGGCGTGATCTGTTTGCGAAGTTTCAATCACCGACTTTTACTTCTCAATGTCAACATATTTTGCTAACACACACCTACTTAGGGAGACATGACCACCCCAATAAAATAAGAGAAATGGGATTGAAAACGGAACGATTTAGGTGTTCATTCTTCCCGTGCGCTATTAGAGAATGGAACGGTAGAGAAAAGTTATGAAAGTGGTTAATGAACCCTCTACCAGGCACTTAAATGTGATTTGCAGAGTATCTATGTAGATGTAGGTAGATGTAGATGATACATAAAATTCTACGCAATATTCTACATTGCTATCCGTAAAAAATTACGCTTCTGTACGAGTTGCTTCCTGCTGACCTGCCAGCGAAATGTTCAAATGTTTGTAAACCTATTGGACCAAACTGTTGTGGTTATTAGTCTTTAGACTTACAAACTACTTAAACTAACCTAGAGACAACACACAACCCATGCCTCAGGGAGGACTCGAACCTCCACAGCGAGGCGCCTTAGAGCGCTCGGCCACTCCACCGCGGTCCTGCCAGCAAGACATACGTTGGCTCTACAATTTCTTGGGCGGATGGAAGTGGCTAACGATTGACAATGGAACTTTTCTACCTTAAGGGCCGGTTTTTCAATGTCTCGTTAAGTTCCGGTTAAGATTTTAACTTGTCGTTAGCGGAGATCTGCGTTTGTCAATGTTTCGTTATGAGTTAACCAGATGTTAAAAGACCTCAAACTGGCCGTTAAGTTAACGAGTTGAATTCTGCTAGTTACACGGCTAACTATCAGTTACGTGAGAATCTGTATGAAAATAGAAAGATTCCAAAGCGCTAAAATATCGCAATATATTCACGTGATAATACCGATTTCTCGAACTAAATAACAGAAGCACTACATGTACTGTATGAAAAACTAGTGTGCAAAGCAACTTCATTGAAAAATTTTATCGTCATATTTCTTGCCCCATCCATGTCAGTAGCTAACAGATGAGTTTGATATATTGCACATATGCAACATAACCTTAAAATTATTGTTGCGATATCAAAATACAAACTTATGGGTAACGACTAGTTCAGTGAGAATCGGTATGATGAAAATGGTTGGAATAAAAGATTTGGTTGACAATGAAGACAATGTCAATATTTTAGACGATCTAGAGGTCGTTGCTCCTATAAAGCGACCTAGACGTATTTATGTTCGCCCAAATCATTTTGATTGCTGAGATAATGCAGAATTTGTTACGCTATTTCGTCTTGGAAACGCTACATGAAAAACTGCACAACCATCTCAAGGCAACAGATAGTTACGTAGTGTGTAAGTTACCTGTCATAATAGAATACAGAATACATTATTTATGCCTGCAAAGTTATTAATTCAAGATTTGGATAAATTGTACCACGCTTCTCGCCGGGCTTCAGTAGTTATGTTGGCACCAATGGTCATGACGGCAACTCAGACGACCAATAAATGTTTTTTCGTGACAACTTCAATTACAACGAAAATTATTTTTTTTCCGAACGCACAAGGGTATATACAAGAACCTGTCAACCATAGAGCAGGTACAGTATTAATTTTGCTGCGAGTGAAACGAGCAGCCATAACATTTACTCTGTAGCTCGTGAAAAATATTAACACAATTCTACACTTCATTGTCTATCTGTTGCCAACATAAGCTCTGGAGACCGGCTAGAAGCGTCGTACAATATTACCCAGTATTTACTTATGCTTGTTGTGCCTAGTGTGAGGCCTAAAATGTGATTCCTTCCTCCCATCTACAGGAACAGTATACTTTTGCATATGTGCAAGGTTGCTCTAAGATACTACGGACTTGGCATGTTATCGTACTAAGCCCTAAGCATTTTTACTGTCCTACATTTTCCGTGGAAAGCACTGAATTCCTTTGCCAAACGCGATCATGTCGCTTTTTTCTTCTCCTTCCATGTCGTAGCGTCCGTTTTTTACATTCCAATGCACCATAATATTACTCTATTGAGGACACAACACACTCGCACTAACTTCTTATAAAATTCTAGCTTCTTTGACGTTTGTTTTCCATAACGCCAATTAACAACTATCTGCTAATCTCTTCCCTGATAGTTAAATAAGGGAAACAGCTGTTTATTCGGACGGCACTTTCATTTTTTCTGTTGCCAACCTAGTCGAAATATATCGTACCTTTTCGTTTTCTCCAGGTTAGCAAACGAGAGGTGTATCTGGCAACGACAAACGCAATGCACTTAACGAGCACATTTAACTGGATGTTAGAGGCATCTTCTCGTTTACTAACGAGAAGATTAACGAGAGATGGACGAACCGGCCCTAAATGCTATGGAAATACCCAAAATTGCAGGTTATGAGCAACGCAAAATCCAGTCGCATATGAAATAGCGCCGTTTCATTCTGCAAAGGTAACTGCGTGGTGCGAGCTCACAGCATCCTTTTCATACGGCCATTTTTTTTTCGAGAAAATACCATTACCTGTGCAGTCACGTAACCGGAGTAAAATAGTCATGCAACCACGTCATTCTAAGCCTTCAAGAGCGTGAACGTCTGGATAGTATCGTTTTAATTCATGATGCCGCACCTCCAGGAATTGCAAAGCCAATGAAACAATTCCTCGAGAGGCCTTTACCAAATGACAGAATTATCAGCTGCCAAGGTTGCCGGACATAAATCTGTCTTCTGGCTGTGGAGTTATTTGAAAAGTGTTGTCTTCAGTGTCCACATAGCGAATTTGGCTGAACTGTAGGCAAGTATTACGCAACATATTTGAACCGTGCGGTTCGATTTTAGAGTTGCGCTCCGTGGAATTGCGATTATCGTTGCCATTTCCACCGATATATCTCTGTTTCGCCGAGTGGGAAGAGGAATGATTTTCGGGCCGGAGGCGTGTGGCGGTTGGAGACGTAGCACGCACCAGGGGGCAGTACCTTCCGTGGGCCGGGCGAGTCGGCATGCTCGCGCAGTGTGTCAGCAGACGGTGGATTTCGGCGACGGTTACACCTTGTTGCGGGTTAACTTTTGATATATTTATAAATCTTTTATATTTATTGATGTTCCATGATTTATGTTACGTATTCTGTGATGTATTATTCTCTGAAATAAACAGTGGTTGTTAAGTATTGGAATCACGGTGTTGTGTGTTCGTCATATTTGGTGCCGAAACTTGTTAAAAAATTACGATTTTTTACGTAATTTTGACGATAAAAAGCTTACTTCACGCTGCTGGAAGCGGGATACGACGTTGGACCACATCACAAGATATGTCTATTCCAATATAATACGATTTTATGAACTCCTTGCCTCAAAAGAATGTTAGCAGTAACGGCATAATTCACGAACTTTGCTAATATCAAAAGTGTGAAATCTTTCGGTTTGAATAACTAACTGATAGCACAAGATTCAATTACGCTTACGCCAACACAAAAGCAGTTCCGTAATAATGCCAGACGAGATAGATACCGGGAAACAGCTAACAAACTTTAAAAGAAAAAGAACTAGGGAGAGGACGAATGCTACGCGGTTTTGTACGGCTGTCGATGAACTTACGACAGAAAGTCCAATGGACGATTTTGAACACTACATAGAACGTCTTCAAGATACTTTAGAGAAGCTCACTTCCTTAGATGACATTATTCACGACCTCTTAAGTGATGATGAATATGACGCAGACCTATCTATCTGTGAGGAATATATAGACAAAATTAAACACGCAATACATAAGGCTACAAAAGCAATCAATTGCAAGCTTTCAGCCGTAACATCGCAAATGAATATCACGTCACCTAAAGTTCCCATACACTCCACTGCAGGCATGCATTCAGTCAAGCTACCTGCCATTAAGCTTGAACCATTTTGTGGAGATATCGAAATGTGGTCCCGCTTCTGGGAGCAATTTGAATCAACTATTGATAAAGACCCATCGCTTTCCACAGTTAATAAACATGTTTTCCTTCGAGGGTATCTGTCATGAGAACCGAAGTTGTTAGTAGATGGAATACCTATTACAGCTAACACATACGAAGAAACAAAGAAAATTTTACTGCATCGGTACGGAGATAACAACCGTATTATACAGGCGCACCTCGATTATTTGGATGCGCTAAAGCCAGTACAGTCAGAGACACCTGAAACGCTGAACTGTACATTCCTAGAGTGTAACCGCCGTATTCAAGCGCTGCGTGCCCTGGGGGAAGATGTTGTAGCTTACGGCAAAGTTCTCACACCGAAAATTTTACGAGCATTTCCTGCAGAAATGTGTCAAAAATGGGTTATTCATGCTAGAAGAACCGAAATATCGGAAGGAGATTTACTGAAATTACTTAGTTTTTTGGAGGAAGAAGTTCAGGGTGCTCTTACTGCACAAAAAATTCGTGGAGAATAACAAGTAACTTCCAACTACACGCCCACTGCTGCGACATTTCACATAAATTCAAAACAAGCTAAAACCTCTCGGAAAATTAAACAAGATGTACAACCATATTGTATATTTTGTGACGCTCGCACTCATTGGGCTCAAGACTGCAATATAGTAACAGACATCCAACAACGTATTGACAAATTAAAGCAAGATAATCGTTGTTTTATATGCCTAAAAGGAGGTCATAATGCTAAAACCTGCAGTAACAGGGGGAAGGTTTCGTGTTCTAAGTGCAAGAAACGTCACCATAAAGCGATTTGTACTGACACTACTACTTCTAATTCACCTTCTCAGCAAGTTACCACTACTTCTGTAGGGAAAATCGATGTAAATTCAGCAGATTTTACATATCTTCCGACAGCTCGAGTTTGGGTCAGTGGACCAACAGGATTAAGCAGACTCACTCGCTGTGTTCTAGATAGTGGCAGTCAGTCAAGTTTCATTTCAAAGTTTCTCATTGATGAACTAGATTTAAAAACTTTAGAACATCGTGACATAGCTGTCAATGCCTTTGAAATACCATGTGTAACTTCAATGTGTCGTAGAGTTGTAGAATTCACTCTGAAAGGGATATTTAAAAATTCCACAATATCTCTGACTGCATTTGAAAGTACATACTCATTTGCTGCTCACCCAACTGTCCCACCTGAAATAAAAAAACAAGTGTATGATCGAAAACTTCAGTTAGCAGACCCAAAGGACGACACAGAAGATCTTCCTATTGAGATCCTTATTGGAGCAGATCACTATTGGAAAATCATTATAGATTCCCCTCCTATTCGCTTAACACCACCTTCAACTATGGGTTGGATTCTTAGTGGGCGTAAGTCAAACACCATGGCAAACCCTGTGATAACAAACTATGTTAGTTTGGATTCAATGACATCAACAGACAATATTTTAAGACGTTTCTGGGATTTAGAAACAATGGGAATCACAGCAGACCAAACAAAGACTCCAAATCCGAAAGAACTAGCTTTATTGCACGATTTCTCAAAATATTACTGCATTGAAGACAATAGGAGAGTGGTTTCTTTACCTAGAAAACCCAATATTATTGTGCCTGATAATCTCTCACTAGCAGAGAATAGATTTATTTCACTGGAGAAAAAGATTACAAAGGACACCAACTTAAAACACCTTTATGAAATGCAAATGATAGACCACATAAGAAAGGGACATGTAGAGGTTGCCCCTCCTGAACAAACATCAAATGACATATTTTATTTACCACATCATGCACTAAAGAAAGGTTAGGTGTTATCAAATGGAGGATTGTATTTGATGGTTCTTCCCACGAAAATGCTGTACATTCACTGAATGACTCTTTGGAAATTGGCCCTAATTTACTTCCAGATATTCTTTCAATATTATTAAGATTCCGCTTATATCCAGTTGCTTTAATTTCTGATATTAAACAAGCTTTTCTACAGTTAGTTCTACATAGAAAAGACCGAGACTTAACAAGGTTTTTTTGGTATAAAGTAATCATGGATAAAGAAGGAAACTACATTACAACGAACGAAAAGATTACATACCGCTTCACCCGACTACCTTTTGGACTAACTTGTAGCCCCTTTCTTCTTGCAGCCACACTAAAAGAACTTGCTACAATGTACAAAAGGAATTTTCCTCAAGCTGCTTTTCTTGTTGAAAATAACATGTATATGGATGACTTTGTAGCAGGTGCTGAAGATGACAATGCTGTGACTTCCTTATATTATGAACTTACCTCACTTATGGGTATCATTAGCCTACCAATGGCAAAATGGGCCACAAACACAAAACAACTGATTGAAATTTGGCAATCAGAAGGTGTCATAAATGTTACAGATACCGAGGTTCTAGGAATTCACTGGGATACATCGACTGATATGTTCAGTATTATCCACATTTATGTCATAAACTATATTAGAGATCGTCCTGCCACTAAGCGAGAAGTTCTTAGAAGCACTGCAAGATTCTATGACCCATTGGGTCTGTTGTCACCTGTCTCTCTCACTGCAAAAATAATTTTCCAGGAAATTTGGTCAAGAGTGATTGAATGGGATGAGCTCTTACCTCCCGATCTTGGTAAACGTTGGCAAATGTGGGTATCAACCTTACCATCATGTTTGGACATGAAAGTCCCTCGATGGGTTGGTGTTTCTGAAGAGACAAAAACAGAAATACATGTCTTTTCAGATGCATCAGAAAAGGCCTATGGAGCAGTGCTTTATCTACGATACAGCACTTCAAACATGACATCAGTCAATTTAGTTTGCAGTAAAAACAGATTAGCCCCAATCAAGAAAATAACTTTTCCGCGACTAGAACTTCTGGCAACACTTCTTGGGTCGAGGTTACTTCACTATTTCTGCAAGGCCACACACTATGATGCAAATAACGCAACACTGTGGACTGACTCAACTGTAGCCTTAGGATGGATACAACATGACCCTAATAGATGGAAGACATTTGTTTCAAACCGTGTTACAGAAATACAAAAATTAACAAATCCATCACAGTGGAGACATTGCCCCGGTGATCAAAACCCAGCTGATCTACTCTCCAGAGGTACCACAGCAGACAAACTTCAAAATTCCATTATATGGTTCCACGGGCCTGCTTGGTTAACAAAGAACAGAATGCATTGGCCAGGACTTAGGCAGAAGAATTTAGATTATTCCTTGCCAGAAAGAAAGAAACAAACAAACCAAGTCTTCATGGTAAAAACAAGACCCCCGATTTTAACAGCTACACGGTATAGTAACTATTACAAACTGTTACGAGTTACAGGATGGATTCTTCGTTTTAAACGACAGTTAATGAAACAAAATAAGACATTAGGAGAATTAACAGCAACAGAATTGCAAGAAGCCCGTACTTATTGGATTCGTATTGTCCAACAACAACATTTTGCAGTTGAACTGCATGCTCTGCATAACAACTTGTCTCTGCCACAAAATTCTAAAATAGCTCGTTTTAATCCATTCCTGTATGATGGGCTTATTCGTATTGGTGGACGTCTACAGTTTGCAAAATTAACAAGAGAACAAATTCACCCAATACTTCTTGATGGACAGCATCATTTCACTCATTTACTAATACGGCAAACTCACATTCGTCTGCACCACCTTGGGGTAAACATAGTGTTATCTGAGCTGAGGCAGAATTCTGGATTCTTAGAGCTCGTCAGACAATAAAACGTGTTCTACACTGTTGCCTACCTTGCAAGATGGTGAAAGCTCGTTCTGTTCAAGAAATAGAGGCTCCATTACCCGCTGAACGGGTCTCAGCATTGAAACCATTTGAAGTCACAGGCATCGATTTTGCTGGTCCATTATATGTCAAACAAGGACATATAACAAAGAAAGCATATATTGCTCTATTCACTTGTGCAACAACACGTGCCTTACATTTGGAATTATGCTCAGATATGTCAACTGATAAATTTCTTCAAGCTCTACAAAGATTTGTGGGAGGAAGAGGCGTGCCTAGTACAATTTATACTGATAATGCTACTACCTTCCATTCCACCCACACAGAACAAAAGGAGCTCTGGCAGGCTCTCATGGCCAGCAAAACATACAAGTACCTCGCTCAGCAATCTATAACATGGAGATTCATTACCCCACACGCGCCTTGGTGGGGAGGATTTTGGGAACGAATGGTGGGTTCAGTCAAACGTTGTCTGAGAAAGGTTTTAGGACAGTCACAGATAGATGAAGAAGGTCTCAGCACAATCCTGGTCAGCATAGAAGCAGCACTAAATTCAAGACCAATTACACAAGGAGGAGAAGCAACTGAGCCACTGACACCTGCACATTTTCTTATAGGTGAGCGACTGACAATGTTGCCCACAGGTCCAGAACCGACAGTCAGGAAGGATTTGTCCAAGGAGTTCCAACGGCAGCAACACATGGTAGAGCATTTCTGGAACAGGTGGAAGAAAGAATACCTGATCCTGCTCAAAAACTTCCATGAAACTCATCAACCTAGGACAGGTTCTGGGAGACTACATTTGGGTGATGTTGTACTTCTAAAGGAAGATGTTCGTCCACGTCACATGTGGAAGAAGGCGTGGATAGAAGATCTTCATGAGGGAAGAGATGGGAAGATACGAACTGTCACGTTACGAACTTCAGATGGAACCATAATCTCACGGCCCATTCAGCTGGTCATTCCTCTTGAAATTGACCAGGGTGGGGAGGATGTTGCGGGTTAACTTTTGATATATTTATAAATCTTTTATATTTATTGATGTTCCATGATTTATGTTACGTATTCTGTGATGTATTATTCTCTGAAATAAACAGTGGTTGTTAAGTATTGGAATCACGGTGTTTTGTGTTCGTCATACACCTGTTGGCGGTTCTGTGCCCCATGGTTCTCTAGCAAGGGAATGTGGAAGTCAAGTTTGGTATCGGAGTGTGACACTTACCAGCGGATGTTTGAGTGCTGTACTGTAATACATCTGTCTGTGTCAGAAGTGTTGTGTATTATTTAAGTCGCCAAGTGTCTCGCAAATAATTTGTACGTAGTGGATGGAGATGCCTGTTGTTATGGCCGTGTGATATTGTGTGGCTGGCATAGTACCGTGACGCCTCACCTGAATACGGCACTAGTTAGTTGGTGATGCACTTGGTAACAAACTGATTACAAGTTGGTAAGCTTATGCTAGGTGGACTTGAGGTAATATCACTTGCAGTAAGTTGTCACAAGATCTTTAAGGTTATTTGGTGATAATGGCGCTCTCGAACATTTGTGTCCGTGATACTATTTTATATTTTATGTGCACCGATTTTGTGAGCGCTTATATTTGATACTTATTCATTGCTGTCACTCTGCGCTACCCTCCGTGGTCCTTAAGTCTAGGCGACTATTTAACGCGGGATGCCAATGCCTATGTTGGCGCATTTTCTTCCACATTTGGATTAACGATAATCTGTTGTCCCGTAATATTTCAAAAATTGTGTGTAGTGTATTTGATTACTTTTAAGCTGTTGTTGATTTATGGACATTTTAGTAATTGTTTCCTTTATACTTGTATGTTCCAGTTGTGCATTGAGGTTAAGATTTGTAGTCTGGCGGCGGGACCCAGCGGACAGGGCCCGGTTAGGTTTCCACTCCAGTGGTGTGCGGGTTCCTGCACTTAGTGTTGAAACCTAGTACCTGAGTACCTGTAGTTGATTTCACGACAGCTATCTCCATACGGGCTCTTGGCCACTGCGGTTCGTCGTCAAGTTAAGTTAAATTCTTGTCCTGTAAATACTGATTTTCTTAAGTTGCAATTGTACGTTCCTTTCCTTGTTTTGTTTTTAAAAGAGTGCTCGCGAGCATTTTCCTTGTTTTTAAGTGACAATCATGACTTTGTTTTAAATTGTTCCTATTGTTCCAGTAATATATATATATATATATATATATAGTGCAGTTTCCTTAATTAAGTTTTGCTACTGTTTCTTCTATGTAAGAAAAAAATGCTTGTAAAGGTTGATCTGTCTGTTAGCAAAATCTATTTTGCTTGATTCTCTATTGTCGAGATTTGTTTATAGAATAAGGAGCTCTTCAGGTGTCCTTTAAATAAATTGTTCGTTAAACTGGCAAATGTTGTTACTTGGGGCTTGGACCTTCCGTCAATATCACCTTTTCAATATTCATTACTGTACTTCATGAACAAGTTGTCAGTAATATAATATAAATGTCAACACGACATGTTTCGGGACGCCATTGTCCCATTATCACGTTCTGTAAAACAAGGAAACGTAGAATAATAAGGGCACTATATACAAACGACTGTACCACAAATATTACAATGAAACTAACCTCCTACCGCCATAAAACTTATCTGCTGCTCGGAAGCATCGTTAAAACCAATAGTTGTGTATGTACATTGTCGAAAATTAAACTTTGCGCAGTACTATATGTTTGTCAGATGGCAGCAAGTTATACACTAACGGACAGTTGATCCAACTTCAAAGATTGTACATATATTTAACCGCTGTCATTGGTGGCCAAAGATATTCTAGACAAGATACCTAACATTTATTCATAAAATCAGTCACTAAATTAAAGGTTGTGTAACAGAACTACGCTCTAAATTTTTCAGTGAAGTTAAAAGCAAGAAGTCGATATTAAATACATGCACACATATCAGTGGTTCTCAAGGAGGAGGTTGCTAAAATGTGCCCAGTAGTGGCTTTTAATAGTTCTGTCTTTTCGTTGAGCATGCTGCTGGAATCCTCTCTCAACGAACAAAATATCTCAATTTCTTCGAGATTTGATAATAACCAAACTTTGTCCTCATACTGCATGACTTCAAACTATCATTTATGGAGCCCAACGAATGTCATTCAATTTTTAGGTGTTTTGCCATTGTAGATGAGCCTTTCTCTCTACAGTTAGGCTCCGATTAGCCAACGTAAAAGCCGTCGCTTACACGGTCTGGAACCGGAATACAAGGGATATACCCAGTACATCCTTCCGAAAGTCCGTATCACCAGAAGAACCATTGACACGAAACCAGCGGTAAGCCAGCTGCAAATCAGATACCCGTTGGTGTTCTCTGGAGACGCTGGACAGGACCCCAGCAAATGGCTAATAGGGTTCGACCGAGTCGCCAAGTACAACAGGTGGGATCATACAATGTGCTTGGCCAAAATTTATTTCTACCGGGACGGAACAGCCCAGCAATGGTTTGAAAACAACGAAGAGAAGCTGAATGACTGGGAAAGGTTCCAGACGGAACTTTTGAAAACGACGTTTGGAGGCCGCCAGCGACAAATCTGCTCGGTGGAAGAACAACTGAAGAACCTGACCCAACTACATGGTGAGCCGACACAGTCGTACATACAGAATGTTTTGGCCCTGTGTGACATAGTCTATTCGAATGTGTCTAAGGCCAACAAAATCACGCACCTGATGAAGGGTATTGCAGAAGACATGTTAAATGATAAAAGACGTCGCTACGACAGAAGAGTTCATCAAGTGGTGGTGCCAGCGTATTGAAGAGATGCAACGAAGGAGGGTTGGACGAAATAAGTACGACAGACTCCCCAATGTAGTCCCTATGGCCGTTGTGGAAGACCAGCATGACTTCGCTTCTCTCATACGACAATTTGTGAGAGAAGAATTACAACAATTTATGGCAGCCGGGACTATTAGACCGAGCGAGCCATGGCCATGGATGTAAGCCCTGTAAGTCACGAGGGAGTCGACGCCTCTGAGGAAAAGGAATTTCAGACATTAGCTCCTGTCTGCCCTGCCAGTCGCACCCGACGTGAAGAATGGTGTCGCCCTGGTTTGACTTACGCTGCAACCGCCAAACCTATGAACCGGCCGACGCGGCCACAACCAACGTCCCCGGCAACTATGACGCCCCGCAGAAGAACAGACGTCTGGAGGACAGAAGACAACACACCACTGTGTTTGCACTGTGGGCGCCCTGGACATGTCGCACGCTATTGCAGAGAGAGAAGGCGAGTATTTAATGATTATTTTAGCGCAAGGCGTCAGCCATCAGAGCAGTTCTATCCCAGGCAGCCACCTGCTGATGAGTTCAGTCGACCTATGGGAAGAATCCCATCGCTGTACCCTGGTCGAGGTCGCTCCCCGACGCGCCACTGCCGATCACCACCGCCATACAGAGAAAACTAAGCGAGGCGATCATCTACGGAGGTGAAGCCACCGCAGATGAAAATCCTCCATAGACGACAGTCGCTAAGATGTCGGGAAATCTCATCGACGTCATAATCGACGGCCAACTGTCCGGGCACTGGTTGATTCAGTAGCTTCTTTCTCTGTATTATCGGATAATTACCGCCGCATACTAAAGAAGACAATATGGGGGCAACTGTGCTGAAGGTCGCAAATGGAAAGTACGTTCAGCCAGCAGGAGCTTTTGTCACAAGAATAACCATCAACAACAGGACCCAGCCGTTTGAATTTGTCGTTTTAACAGAATGTAGTCACAATGTAATCCTCGGATGGGACTTCCTATCATTAACTGTGGAAGATCTGAGCTGCAGTTTGAGGAAGTCGTTTCGACAGGTGCACGTAATACAGAATTTTCTGTGAAGTTATTTGCCGTTGACAATGTGACGATCCCGTCGTTGACAATGAGAACAGTTGCAGTAACAAACACAGATGGCCAGTTAAACTGTAAAGTGTTTGTCGATAGTAAAAAGTTTATCAGGCTCACCAAGGAAATTTACATTCCAGCGGCTATCATAAACATTACCAGTGGTCGAGGAGAGATTTGGATCACTAATTGTCACCAGCAGTCACAACTTATACCCAAAGGAATGTGTATTGGGACAGCTGAACCAATCCAGGACGGCGAGCTCAACGTCATCAGCCAAGTCTCATGCTTTGATGTCAGTACAGACAACACGCTAAAAGAAACAACCGTGGAACTGCCAATAGGGCCTGGACTGACCAAGGAACAACGCCGGCGAGTGTTAGCTATACTATGCCAATTTTCGGGTGCATTCACACCTCAGCAGGGAAAAAGTCAGACGAAACGGCCCACGATAAGGCACCACAACAATACTGGGGATCACCCACCAATTAGCCAACGTTCGTATAGAGTTTCGCCAGCTGAAAGAAGGATAATTCGGGAGGAAGTGGAGAAGATGTTGCACGATGACATTATCCAACCTTCGGAGAGTCCTTCGTCGTCTCTGGTGGTCCCCGTAAAGAAGAAGGATGGCACGTGGCGATTCTGTGTCGACTATCGGCGGCTGAACAAAATCACAAAGAAAGATGTCTACCCATTGCCGCGCATTGACGACACCTTAGACTGCTTGAAAGGAGCTTCATACTTCTTAACTATGGACAGGCAGACAGGTTACTGGCAAATCGAGGTTGACGAAGCCGACAGGAAGAAGACGGCTTTTATTACACCTGACGGCCTCTATGAATTCAAAGTAATGCCATTTGGATTATGTAATGCTCCGGCCACATTCAAATGCATGATGGACAACTTCCTTCGACACCTTAAGTGGACGACGTGTCTCTGCTATTTAGATGACATTGTCGTTTTCTCGAAAACATTTGCAGAAAATCTGGGTCACCAGTCAATTGTGCTGAAGTGTGTTCAGACTGCAGGACTCCGCTTCAATCCAAAGAAGGCCTTTTCGTCGCCAAAGAGATAAAAATCCTGGGGCACCTAGTCAACGGAGATGGTGTCCGTCCTGATCTAGATAAAGTAAGTAAGTCACAGAATTTCAAACTCTTCAGCACATTCGTGATGTGAGAAGTTTTTTCGAGCTGTACTCATAATACCGACGTTTCATAAAAGTATTTTGTAACAAGGCACGTCCATTGCAAGCACTTCTGCAGGGAGACGCCAAGTTTTACTGGGATGAGACAAAAGAAAGAGCTATCTGGGCACTTAAGGAGGCTCTAACTTCCGCACCAGTGCTAGCCTTGTACGACGAGAATGCAGAAACTGAACTTCACACAGACGCAAGTGGTTATGGGACTGGTGCAGTGCTTGTACAAGTTCAGGAAGGTACTGAAAAGGTGACAGCCTATGCATCAAGAGTATTCTCAAAGTCCAAGATAAACTACTCTACAACTGAGAAAGAAAGTCTCGCAGTTATCTGGGCTATCAACAAGTTCCGGCCGTATTTATTCGGCAAACCATTCACTGTCGTGATAGACCACCATTCTTTGTGTTGGCTGACTAGATTGAAGGATCCATCAGGGCGACTGGCAAGATGGGCACTAAGACTCCAAGAGTACGACGTCACAGTGACATTCGCAAACTGGCGCAAACACAAGGATGCCGACTGCCTTTCGAGGAATCCATTAGTGGAACACAACAGCACTAATGAAATTTCAGCTCTCACTGAATTAGATGACGTTACAGCTGGACAGAGGGAAAATCCAACACTATTAAAAATGATAGAGGCCTTGGAGAAAGGAGAACCGACCAAGGGCGAGTTCCAACTTATAAACGGGATGTTGTACAAGAGAAACTACGATCCACTGGGCCCCAAATGGGTACTGGTCGTTCCAGCTCATATCCAGCCAGCTATTCCCAAGTATTTCCACGATACTCCAATATCCGGTCATCTGGGATTTGTGAAGACCCTAGACAGAATCAGATGCAGGTATTACTGGAAAGATCTCTACCGATCTGCCAAGCACTATGTGAGTAACTGTAAAGAGTGCCAGCGACGGAAGCATGTGCCGCAATTACCTCCAGGGCATCTCGTACCGATTCCACCTGCAGATGCTCCATTCCACCGAGTTGGGTTCGATATTTTAGGGAGGTTCCCGAAGGCGACAACCGGTAACTGACGGATAATAGTCTGCACTGACTACCTCACATGCTACGCTGTCACCAAACATGTGCCTGCTGCAGAAGCTCCAGATATCGCAAAATTCCTGGCAGAAAACATTATTTTGAAGCATGGAGCACCACATGTGATGATACCTGATCGTGGAAAAGTATTCCAGCCAAAACTAGTATCAGAGATAATGTCACATTGCAACATTGTCCACATAATGACAACTGCTTACCATTCTCAGACAAATGGTTTTACAGAACGTTTTAACAAGACGTTAGCAGATATGCTGTCGATGTACGTCGATGTTGAGCAGAAGGATTGGGATACAATACTGCCAGTCATGACATTTGCTTATAATACCGCAAGACAAGACACCACAGGCTTCACGCCATTTTTCCTGCTCCATGGCCGTGAAGCTGAGACAACAATGGATACGCTGTTTCCGTACCAAACGGATGACACTCAGAATGACTATGTGAAACAGCTCATCACCAGGGTCGACGAAGCAAGACAGCTGGCTCGCATACGGACACTGGACGCCCAGGAGAAGGACCGTCAGCGGTATAACGACAAGCACTGACCTGTTGTGTACGGAAAGCTGGACTAAAGTTGGACTATCAGAAAAGTTATTGAAGCGATACTTTGGTCCGTACCGTGTCATACGCCGCCTGTCAGACGTCACATACGAAGTTGAGGATTATGAGCCGTTGTCGAAACGACAAAAACGAAGAGACATCGTTCACGACCTCCACATGAAGCCTTACTACGATCCTGAAGAGCAGATAGGCTAAAATGGCTTCTTGTTCAAGGACTCTAAGCCATGACAGGAAGGTCTGTCGTCGATAATCGTGCAGAAGGAAAGGATTCTCCAGAACTGCCATACAGAGGACCCATGACAAGATCAATATCGAGGACATTGCAGCTGGCTCCAAAGAGAACCTAACAGCGAGTCGCTGTTTTTTCAAGTCAGGGAGCAATGCCGCGAGACGTCACGTAAACCAACTGCCGGCGTGGCGCAAGGGTTGGCGTCACTGATTGCGGTGCTGAAGGTCGCCGGTTCAATTCGGTCCACCGGCTAAAATTTATTTCTTTGTAATTGACATTTCGAGAATGTTCTACAACTTCCTTATGTTCACTTTTAATTTCTACTTGTTTCTTACATTAACTATTATTCCAATTTCTGGTACATTCTGTCTGTATATAAATAGCAGAGCGCTCTGCCCGAGAGGCAGTCAGTGCGGCGTGTACGATTCAGTTCGCAATAAACCTGCTTTCAGTATAAGTGCTGTGTTCAGTCGACTACCCTGCCTTCGAAGTCAAGCCTGCTTCCATTTCAACCCGACAATATAACTAAAAGTCAAGTCCTTGAAAAGTTGGGTTTACATGTTGGTTCCCACACAGTATGTGCTACATTAGATCAGCACAGACTAAGGCATGCTGACAATATAATCAAGACACGAGTGAAAAAAAAAAAAAAAAAAAAAAAAAGCAAGACATGTGCAGAGCGGTGCCAGAAGAAGACCTGAAGATTATGAAGACTGTGAAGGGGGTATTCACTATGGATCAGGAATGTTTAAATCTTCTTTCTTCGTTTCCCGTAAGTTTACTTTTTGCTTCTTCTAGGAACATTATCTCAGGTACAGTTGAACCTAGAAATCTGAATTTTTTATGACTTAGTCACATGGGTTTTTTTTACATACTGAAACAATGGCTTTTTAATTACTTAATTTACAAAACACAGGGGTGAAAATCTAGTAAAAAAGATGGAGAAAATTACTTTAAAATAGATGTGAACTATCTCTGCAATAAAATATTTTGACAATAAACTGTTGTTTCGGTATTGATATAACATATCAATGCACACACAGTAAAATTTTTAGCTATTTCCAGTAGTTCGTGAGAAAATGTTCCCTATAGTAGGCCTATGTTAACATTACAGGGATAGGTGATTCCGTATACCCTAGGTGGAACACAAATGAAGATGCGAAGACGCACATTACCCTTATCTGAAAATCAGTGTCAGTGTTGGCGAACATAACTTCCAAATTGTTCTCTTCCAAATTCTCAGATGAACAGCTTGTGGCGGCCCTTAGATGCACAACGTGACTTTCAACAGTTGGTGCACGGCAACTTGGACGTCAGTCAGTTTTTTCTCGTCGCGCCCAGTGCCAGCCCCGGACAATGGGGCAGGTAAAAGCTTCCGCCACCACGCCTCGCCACTTGCGTCGTCTTCCGCGGTGGGCGCACGAAAGCCTTGTATATTCAAGGCTTTACCGCGAACACCATCCTGCGCCACCTAAACTGTCACGTGCTGCAATATATAACACAGTACGTAAACTGGCACTATATATTAAGAACCCGATACCATGAAACTATATTCAATTGTTCGATACCGACAATTTGAAACACCAAATACTAAATTTCAGCCTGTGCAACGCAGTTTAATACAATGATACAACCTTAAATATTCTGGGGATTGTCAAGTAATGTTAAGACAGCTTATTGACACACAATATACACTCCTGGCCATCAAAATTCCTACACCACGAAGATGAGGTGCTACAGACGCGAAATTTAACCGACAGGAAGAAAATGTTGTGATATGCAAATGGTTAGCTTTTCAGAGCATTCACACAAGGTTGGCGCCGGTGGCGACACCTACAAAGTGCTGACATGAGGAAAGTTTCCAACCGATTTCTCATAAACAAACAGCAGTTGACCGGCGTTGCCTGGTGAAACTTTGTTGTGATGCCTCGTGTAAGGAGGAGAAATGCGTATCATCACATTTCTGACTTTTGTCAAAGTCGGATTCTAGCCTGTCGCGATTGCAGTTTATTGTATCGCGACATTGCTGCTCGCGTTGGTCGCGATCCTATGACTGTTAGCAGAATATGGAATCGGCGGGTTCAGGAGGGCAATACGGAACGCCGTGCTGGACACCAACGGGCTCGTATCACTAGCAGTCCATATGACAGGCATCTTATCCGCATGGCTGAAACAGATCGTGCAGCCACGTCTCGATCCCTGAGTTAACAGATGGGGACGTTTGCAAGACAACAACCATCTGCACGAACAGTTCGACGACGATTGCAGCAACATGGACTATCAGCTTGGAGACCATGGATGCGGTTTCCTTGACGCTTCATCACAGACAGGAGCGCGCCTGCTATTGTGTACGCAACGACGAACCTGGGTGCACGAATGGCAAAAGGTCATTTTTTCGGATGAAGCCAGGTTCTGTTTACAGCATCATGATGGTCGCATCCGTGTTTGGCAACATCGCGGTGAACGCACATTGAAGCGTGTATTCGTCATCGCCATACTGGCGTATCAGCCGACTTGATGGTATGGGTTGCCATAGGTTATACGTCTCGGTCCCCTCTTGTTCGCATCGATGGCACTTTGAACAGTGGCGTTACATTTCAGATGTGTTAGGACCCGTGGCTCTACCCTTCATTCGATACCTGCGAAACCGTACATTTCACCAGCATAATGCACGACCGCATGTTGCAGGTCCTGTACGGGCCTTCCTGGATACAGAAAATGTTCGACTGCTCCCCTCGCCAGCATATTCTCCAGATCTCTCACCAGTTGAAAAGGCTTGGTCAATGGTGGCCGAGCAACTGGCTCGTCACAATACGCCAGTCACCACTCTTGATGAAATGTGGTATCTTGTTGAAGCTGCATGGGCATCTGTACCTGTACACGCCGTCCAAGCTCTGTCTGACTCAATTCACAGGCGTATCAACGCCTAACACAGCTTAAAAAAAGAACATACAGAATTTCTTCCCTTCAGATGTCCCATATAAGACAAGCATTTGGCTACATAGCTGCTTCTAATGCAGCTGACAATTTTGCAGCATCATTACAAATATTTGGCAACACTGGACAGAGCATTGCTATCCGCTTATGGTGCTCAAATAACACTAAATTCACATGGCGTTAACTTTCCACTTTGATGATTCATACTATATAATTTTCATGTACGAAGAGCCACTGAGACAAAATTTAGTTTATGACTCCAAAATATGCATTCGTAATTAACAACTATTTTTGTCTTTTACACGCTATTATAAGACTCAACTATCAGTGTTAAATATGGAAGAGATCTTCCGATATCAGTGGGCCGCGTTGGAGTAGCCGAGCGGTCTAAGGCGCCTCGCTGCGGAGCGCGCGGTTGCTCGCCATCGGATGTTCGAGTCCTTCCTGGAGCATGGGTATTTGTGTTGTTCTTAGGTTAGTTTACCTTAGTTTAAGTAGTTTGTAAGCTACGGACTGATGACCACTCAGTTTAGTCCGATAGATTTACAAACATTTGAACATTTTGATATCACTGTCTCGTTAACTGGGTGGATCTGCAATTGTGTTTGAGAGTCCAGCTAGTGTACTCGGTGTTACTATTTTCCATTTTATTTAAAGGAGCGAAATCTGAAGAAAACCTTCACACTTTTTGTCTTCTCACAATCGCGACTAAGCACGCTTTTCCAATTATCATAAATGTCCACTTTACGAATACCAAGCTTCTTCACTATACAAACGTCTCTAAAGGCAACACAATAGACCATCAACTATATGAATTTCAGTTTTGTTCATCTTGTAGGACCCATATGACAGAATAATAGATAGAAAGTTAACATACTGTCTAATATAGTTCCTCTGTGCCAAATTCTTGTAATAGCAGTTAGGCGCCCCATGGAGAAGTTTGCTGACAAACGCGTTAGTAACTCAGTGAGGTTGTGCAGTGGTGACACACTGGACTCGCCTTCAGGAGGATGGCAGTTCAAACCCGCATCCAACCTTCCTGATTTAGGTTATCTGTGATTTCCTTAAATCGCTACGGACAAATGACAGGTTGGTTCCTTTGAAAAGCCCTTGCTTATTTCCTTCCCCATCCGCAGCAAAATTAAGTGTGAGCGCGTGCTCAGACCACGGCGTCGATGGAATGTCAAACCGTTAAGCGAGAGGCAGTTGAAAAATAAGTTTTCTCTATCGACTGTGGGTAGAGTTGTGTATGAAAGGAAAAATATAGAATGAGACATTAAAGATAAGACATATTTTTATTTTTCTACCAAATTTCCAAGTACTTTGGGGCATTTTTCAAAAAGCTTTATAAGCTTTAAAAAGCCATCCAGGAAAATATAAGGGCATTGCATTCGGAAGAGCCGGCCGCGGTAGCCGAGGTGACTGAGGCGCTCCAGTCACGGTCAGCACGGCCACTACGGTCGGGGGTTCGAATCCCCCCTCGGGCATGGATATTTGTGCCGTCTTTAGTCTTAGCTAGTTCATAAGTAGTTTGTAAGCTTAGGGACTGATGACCCCTAGTTAAGTCCCATAAGTTGTACAAACATTTGAACATTCGGAAGAAGCGCTGAATGGCTATGGGCGAAAGACGACACCGCAGGTGAACGGGCACATGGAAGACACCGATACACCATTGGGTAGAGGTCAACAATGACTTTCTGTTTCGGATTGAGAATGGGGGATGAAACGTGGGTCCACCATTACAGGCCCGAATCGAAGGCCGCATCCATGGAGTGGGAACTTTCGTTATCACCTGTCCAAAAGACATTCAAAAGCACTCCGTCTGCAGGTAAAGTGCTACTCACCGTTTACAGGGACGCCCAAGGAGTTTTGTTGCTGGACTTTTTGGAGGATGCAACCATCAATACTGCGCGGTACTGTGCTACTCTGTCGAATTAGAAAGATGTGATTCGCAAAAAAAAAACGGACTGGCCTTCTCAGATATGGCGTTCTTCTGTAACAACGCGAGACCACACTCGGCGACGGCAACGCAAAACCATATTGCAACTCTTGCTTGGGAGCACCTACACCATTTGCCATACAGTCCTGATCTCACACCAAGTGACTTCCACCTATTTCCAGCTTTGAAGAAGACTCTTGGTGGAAGGCGCTTTTGAAGAAATGCTGACGTCAAACAAACGGTTCAACGCTTCTTCCGTATTCAACGACCTGCTTTTCTCCTGGACGGGTTTTTGAGGCTTATAAGGCGGAATGAAAAATGTCTCTATGTACTTGGAAATTATGTAGAAAAATAAAGAAATGTCTTATCCTTAATGTCTCATTCTATTTTTTCCCCCTTTATACGCAACTCTGACCACAGTCAAAGGGGAAACTTATTTTCCCACTACCCTTAGTATAACGGTTATTTCCTGACAGGTTAAAATTAGATTAATTTGTTTTCCAAGACGTTTCACCAACAATATTTCTGTAATTCATCTATACTCGTTTCTCCACAGAAGGAAGAAAGAGGGAATTATTGACCATTAGCCTTAATAGAGGAGATATAAATACCTGCAAGAATGCCACTTGCAGTTGATATGTACGGCTTTCTGTAGGGACTATCCTCCCTTTTGAAATTTTACAGTGAGAAAAAAGTAAACTCTTTGTACGTTCAGAATCTGCAGAACGTTCTGCTGGTCAACTTCATATGCATTTTTCCTGAGTATTTTATATATCCTCTGTTTTGTGCTAGGCCCAAACATTTCATCTTTCTTCCTTTCATGGAGAAATGAGCATGTAAAAATTGCACCAGTATTACTGATTAACCTTCCTGGAAGACGAAACTAATTTGAACCCAAAAAGAAATTTCGTTTCAAAGAGTAAATTCGTTCTGTAATATTACTGATACATGCAAGTCATTTCACGTACCTGCATCAAATGTAAATTCTGAATAAAACACACAAGATAACTGTGAGATATTCTACAAATTTATTGGTTTACGAACCGGTTTTCAGCTATTACGCCATCATCAGGTAAACATTACAAAAAATGTTCAAAATGTTCAAATGTTTGTTAAGCTTATGGGACTTAACTACGGGGTCATCAGTCCCTAAACTTACAAACTACTTATGAACTACTTAAGAACTAGGACGGCACAAATATCCATGCCCGAGGGGGGATTCGAACCCCCGACCGTAGTGGCCGTGCAGACCGTGACTGAAGCGCCTCAGTCCCCTCGGCCACCGCGGCCGGCAAACATTACAAGTTTAAGAATCAAAGATTTTACATTGGTAGATATATAACTTTTTTTTTTTAAGAGAGACTAGTTCTTTGGGTTATAACTAGCCTGAGGGTAATTATTACAATTCAAGTTGTGGTGAAAATCCCAAACACTGATAAAATATGTGACAATATAATAAATTACGACATTATCCTAAGAAATATAAATTGAAACAATGAAAACTGGCTAAAAATATTGACCAAAAATGATCTTATCTTAAATAGGTCCAGTGTCTGGAAACATGGATCGCTGTGTATATATGTTAAAAATGTAACTGGTTAAATTTAATTTTTCCATCCCCATGAACCACAGACATTGCCACGGTGGGGTGGCCTGCGTGCCTCAGCGATACAGACAGTCGCACCGTAGGTGCAACCACAGCGGAGAGGTATCTGTGGAGAGGCCAGACAAACATGTGGTTCCTGAAGATAGCAGCCTTTTCAGTAGTTACAGGGGAAACAATCTGGATGACTGACTGAGCTGGCCTTGTAAGGTGGGTTTGCCACACTGTTACTGCGAATGGCTGAAAACAAGGGGAAACTACAGCCGTAACTTTTCCTGCGGACATTCAGCTCTACTGTTTGAATATATTGTGATTATGGTATCCTCTGGGGTAAAACATTCCGGAGGTAAAATAGTCCCCCATTCGTATCTCCGGGCGGGGACTACTCAGGAGGGTGTCGTCATCAGGAAAGACACAGGTATTCTACAGATCGGAGCGTGGAATGTTAGATCCCTTAATCGTGTAGGTAAGTTAGAAAATTTAAAAAGGGGAATGGATAGGTTGAAATTAGATATAGAGGGGATTAGTGAAGTTCGATGAAAAGAGGAACAGGATTTCTGGTCAGGTGATTAAAGGATTATAAATACAAAAGAAGTTGGGAGTAGGTCTAATTATGAATAAGAAAATAGGAATGCGGGTAAACTACTATGAGCAACACAGTGATCGCATTATCGTAGTCAAGACAGATACGAAGCCAACACCGACCACAGTACTACAGGTTTATATGCCAACTAGCTCCGCCGATTATGAGGAGATCGAAGAAAATTATGAGGAGGTAAAGGAAATTATTCAGACAATTAAGGGAGAGGAAAATTTAATTGTGATGGGAGATTGGAATACGGTAATAGGAAACGAAAGGGAAGGAAAAATAGTAGGTGAATATAGGCTGGACAAAAGGAATGAAAGAGGAAGCCGCCTGGTAGAATTTTGCACGGAACATAATTTAGTTACAACAAACATCTGGTTTAAGAATCACAAAAGAAGGTTGTATACGTGGAAGAGACCAGGAAACACCGGAAGATACCAGATAGATTTTATAATGGTATGTCATGGTTGGAAAATTTTGACATGAATTATTTACAGAAGGATGGAAAAGCTGCTAGAAGCCGACCTCGGAGAAGATCAGTTTGGATTCAGGAGAAATGTACGAACACAGGAGGCAATCCTCACTTTTCGGCGTATCTTAGAAGATAAATTAAGGAAAGGCAAACCTTCATTTCTAGCTTTTGTAAATTTGGAGAAAGCTTTTGATAATGTTGATTGGAATACACTCTTTTAGCTCTTGAAATCAGCAGGAGTAAAATATAGGGAACGGAAGGTTATTTACAACTCGTACCAAAACAAGACAGCTGTTAACAGAGTTGAAGGATATGAAAGGGATGCAGAGGTTGGGAAGGGAGTAAAACAGGGTTGTAGCCTTTCTCCAACGTTATTCAATTTGTACATTGAGCAAGCTATAAAGGAAAACAAGGAGAAATTTGGAGAAGGAATTAAAGTTCAGGGTGACGAAACAAAAACATTGCGCTTTGCCGATGACATTCTAATTCTGTCAGAGACAGCAAAGGACCAGGAGGAGCAGTTGAACGGAATGGACAGTGTGTTGAAAGGTGCGATTATACAATGAAAGAGTTTTATTACTTGGGCAGTAAAATAACTGAGTAGCTAGTTATCAAAGGCGGACATCTGTCGTTTGCAAATAACTGAGATAAACGCCATTTTTAATTACGAAACGTGGAGTTAATACGTATGCATGCTATTTTGGTCATCATTTAGTTGCAAATGACCACCAAACTAGCATGCATACGTATTAACTCCACGTTTTGTAATAAAAATAGCGTTTATCTCAGTTATTTGCAGCCGGCCGCGGTGGCCGAGGGGACTGAGGCGCTCCAGTCATGGTCTGCACGGCCACTACGGTCGGGGGTTCGAATTCCCCCTCTAGCATGGATATTTTTGCCGTCCTTAGTCTTAGCTAGTTCATAAGTAGTTTGTAAGCTTAGGGACTGATGACCCCGTAGTTAAGTCCCATAAGTTCTACAAACATTTGAACATTTGAGTTATTTGCAAACGACATATGTCCGTCTTTGATAACAAGCTACTCAATTATGGTCGGAGTACAGGGGATATAAATGCAGAATGGCATTGAAAAAGAGAAATTTGTTAACATCGAATATTAATTCAAGTCTAAGGAAGTTCTATTTGAAGGCATTTGTGTGGAGTGTTGCCTTGTATGAGAGTGAAACTTTGATGACAAACAGTGTGGACAGGATGAGGATAGAGGCTTTTGACATGTTGTGCTACAGTAGAATGCTGAAGATTAGATTTATTATAGAAATAAAGATGTATAACTTTGATATAGTCACTACAGATGCTGGTAGATAACCAATTAGATAAAAAATATGAGGAGGTGTTGAATAGTTGGTTCCATGAACACTAACTAAAATAACCGACTTGGTTTCCCATGAGATCTCACGACTTTTTATGGTGGAAGGAATTCGTCGCGAGACTTGCATTTTTGTACATTTTATGTTTTTGATGGGATATCACTTCTTTTTATAGGTAGTCCTTTCCAATAAAATTTTTGTATATCAGTCACGGATTTTCTCACAGTCCATTCCCTGTTTCTTTTGTTTGGTGTAGTTTAGTTTTGTTTGATAGAACAGTATTTGGGAAGTCGATTATATTGTTATTGTTCAATCCTTTCATCATGTACAGTATTGCAACCTGTGGTGGACAACTATGCCGGCCGCGGTGGCCGCGGGGACTGAGGCGCTCCAGTCACGGTCTGCACGGCCACGACGGTCGGAGGTTCGCATCCTCCCTCGGGCATGGATATTTGTGCCGTCATTAGTATTAGCAAGTTCGTAAGTAGTTTGTAAGTTTAGGGACTGATGACCCCGTATAGTTATTATTTTGCCTCGTATTTATTGAATGATCTGTTTTATACAACAGTAATTCAAAATTAGTTATTTTAGTGCATAAAAAGAAGCCTTGCTTTAGAGTGCACATGATTGTACAGTATGAAAATGATTACATATAACTGCATAAATGTTTTTCCTAAAATCAGTACAATTATAACTTATGAGAGTTACAGAATAAAAGTAATTTCTTTCTGGAGGAAAAGTAATCCAACCTGAGAGCGTTAATAATAACTATGAAATAAAAGGAATTTCTATAAATTTCATCATTGTGGGCTCCAGCTGGAAGTGTTTTTGAACATGATGATAATTTCGTGTGAATTTTTTGGACGTTAGACCCCATCAGGGATTGTGTTCGGCCAGCCTGGTGCAAGTCTTTTGGTGACGACACTTAGGCGACTTGCGCGTCGATGATGATGAGGACAACACAACACCCAGTCCATTGGACTGCGGAGCGGACGCTTTTGAAAAATAGGCGCGTTTTGGCATAATTATTTAGTGAACTTGCGGTATAATGCAAGCTGCTCTAGTTCCGTATTTCATTCCGCACTTTTTTCTGAGATACAACTTAATTACTTTTATTTCACGAAGACTATTTATTTTTGGAGATAATCCTCCTCCTTTTCTTCTCTGATATCATTTGTTGTAGATCAGCAACGGATTTTCTTAAAGGCCATTCGCTATCATGTTTTAAATTTTTTCTCAGAATCTTTGATGCAAAGGTTTTCAGCATACATCTTGACAGCACGTTAGCGCTCGCACAAACACCGATATTACACTAAGTTTCTTCTTTGATGAAGACTCTTCAGTATGCTGGCGCTCACACTAACACCAGTATTACACTAATCTCCTCCACACATACGTCCAATATTTTTTGATAAAGAATCTTTACCGTGGCGCCGAGGACGATCCACAGACATACAACTCATAGATCATCATAGACGTATAATTAATATATGTCTGTGACACATCGATGGTATGACACATTGGAATTTCTATATTTCTCTACTGAAGATTTTACTCGATGAACAAATAAATAAATAAAATAATAAATAAAATAAAAATTGTATAGCTAACCTAAGATGCAAAGCCACTAACGAGTTAGGTGAATATAACTGTATGTTCTTTTTTGTATACTATACCTTTGTCGAGTACACGATAGAATTTTACTTACGGCAGTAGTGGTGTAGTATGCTGAAGTTGGCAGCGACAATGAATCAGACACTTCGGAAAACCAGTCACGTAGAATAAGAGACATAATCTTACGTGTTGACCATGAAGTAAATAATTAATTTTGTTCCTGCTCTGCAGGTGACAGGTTCTTCTGTGTACCCTCATAAAGCGAACATTTCGTTGCCAACACTTGCACACTAAGCCAACGCAGTAATTAAAATTTAGCCTTTACGTCCAACTAAATTTTCCGTAATTATATCATTTTATCCCTATTTCTTATGACTGTTACATCCGTACACAAGTAATTGTTAATACGTTGTTTAAAGTGATAAGGAGACCAATAATACTGTATTCGGTAGTGTCAGTTTAATAAAGGGTGTCATTGGTTCTGCCAATGATTGTTTGTTTTAGCATCCAAAACACATTCTCGGACGTCGATGTTTCCCTTTTCGATGTTCATCGTACATCGATATCTTTGAATTTATGTTAACATTGATGTTCCCATCGATGTTTTTCTAATGTCGATCAGCCCTAGGGCAGTAGCTGGTAGCACTTCAGTTTTTGACGTTCACTTTAATGGAGAATTTAAATCGTTAAACATCTATTTTGTTTTACCACTCTTATTGGCTATGTACAGTCATTATTATTGTATTGTGCACATCCACAGCAAACCATGTTTCGAATTATGTGTTTCATTGGTCTCCTGATAAAATTATAGTAGAAAATCGGTACTTCAGTTTTCAAGTTCGCTTACATTGGCGTCCCCACAACTCTGCCGTGTTGTGGTTTGAAACCAGCGTCAAACGTTTTTGCTTCCGGTCTAAAACGTTTGTTCCCCGCGTCATTTCGACTTTACGAGCAACCGTTCTCTCATTTATAGCTGAAATCAAGCTAGAATATAGGTGTCATTAGTACTGTTTCCAATTGCAGCAATTTAAGCTATAATCTTACAATTTATTCTTCATTCTCTAATCAGATGACACATGTCACTTCTGACGACTCTATACTTAGTAGAAAGGAAACGGCTACGTTAAAATGAAAAGTAAAAATAAAAATTAAGTAAAGAAAAAGAGTTACGGAACGGAGAATCGAACCCGCGACCTCCCTGAAGGCAATCCAGTATGTTACCACAAGACCACTAACAATACAATACAAACAGCCCCAAGGTACAGCAAAAATGTGTTTCCAGAACGGAATCTATATTCACATATGTTTGAATTATTCCTTCCATTTCAGGCTAAACACTATCTAAATACAATTTGACGTCTGTTTGTCTACTAGAAGTACCTTAGACTTTTGATGATCGGTGAGTCAGTGAGTGACAGATTTTGTGATTTTCGCTAAAGAATAGTAGAATAGTATAATTTGAAATTATAGCTTGTTATAGTACATCCTCTTGGTAATCGAAAATTCAGGCTTCTAGATTTACCCACAACTGAGATACAAGGGGTTCAAAAGTGCCGCCTACTGCTTCGAGAAAAGGATGGTACGGCCGTGCGCTTGACTTGGCGGGGTACTGTCGTGCCCCCAGATTAGTAGCCTACTGTTGTCTCCCCTTAACTTTACTTTTACACTGATTTGTATTAAATTCAAATTCAATATGTCCAACAGACAACAGAATTCATCCTTTATATTGTATATTTATTTATTTAATTTTTTTGTGCAAAGTGGCGACTTCATCAACCATAATCTGTGAAACCTGATTACAGCCTTAGTTAGCAAAACGTATCATTTATGTACGTTTTAGATACACAACATTTGATGTTGTTGTTGTTGTTGTTGTAGTCCCCTGTCCGAAATTTGCTTTGATGATTTTCTATTTACTTTTTTGCAGATGCTACAGACTCAACAAGAGAGGTACCTTGTACCAGAGGCAGTGGCGGATCCAGAATTTTTTTCTGGAGGGAGCACAAGGCTAAGGAGCATGTCCTTAAGGGCTTTGTGAAACTAATTTTAAACACACACACTCACATATAACTGCTATATGAAACACACGAAATATGTTCCAAAGCCACAGCCACTTCTTAGAAGAAAAAACTTTTTACTATGTTTCATCTAACTACCAATGTACTATTAGTTATTTTTAAGTGTCTACGATCACAAAAATATGTCTATGATTCAGTCACATTAAACAGTGTAAATTTTCTAAATGTACCACAAAATAAAAATATATAAAACAGAATTAAGAGCCTGAATGCCCTGTGTTCACCTGTGGGCACACTTGTGTCACCCTTCATATCATAAAGGATGAAACACTTGTCAACAGCTGAACATGGAGCATTCAGGCTCTGAATTCATATGTAACTGTTTCTGAGCTTCGCCAAATGGGTATATGTGAATCCCTATGCAGAGGAAGCCAAGCGAAATTGGCATAGGTTTCTCTACATATTTACGACTTAGGACTAATTGGACTATAAGACTGAATAAGACTGACCACTTGAAAATTCAAACACTTGTACAATATGGTCGAAAAATACAGTTTTGTACAGTGATGCCACAAATGACGTAATGGTAATTGTACAAAAACCTGGGACATATGGTTAAAAAATGTTCGAATGTTTGTAATCCGATGGGACCAAACCGCTACGGTCATCGGTCCCTTGTCTTACAAACTACTTAAGCTAAGGACAACACACACACACACACACACACACACACACACACACACCAAAGTGATGACTCGAACATCTGGCAGGAGTGGCCACATACTCCGCGACGTTGTGCCCCGGATCACACGGCCATTCCTGCACGGGGCAGGGTTGATTTTCATTTTGATTTTGGTAAATATAGTGTTGCGACATTCTTATTTTGTGGTAAATTATTAACGTTTTCACTGTTTAATTTGGTTGAATTATAATAACCTTTTTTGTAATCACAGGAACATGAGAATGACGCCATAGTGCGCCGAAACTAGTAGGGCATTAGGGCATTAGTAATTATATTGATTTGACAAGTGGAGATGATTTTACCTGGTGATGGCAGCATCAGAGTAAATCTGCACTAGCTGAACACCATTCATTTACTTCGGAGCACTGTCACCGTTACGCTGCCCCTAGACACGAAATTTCACTGCACACATTGTTACGGGTAGCGTTTTCAACACTGCCTTCCGCTCGCTGCTCCTCACCTCCCGGCAGCCATGGTACCACCGTTGCCAACAGCCAGCGCACGAATCGTCAACTTATCGTGGACGAACAGTACAGTATCCGGAGTAGCTGTGTCATTACCAAACAATGCAGAAAGTGGAAAAACAGCGTATCCCAGAAGGTCGCAAAATATTGGATCAGAAACAAACAGCCAGGAAATATGTCGCACTAAGGTTGATATTCTCTCAAAACCAAAAATCATATTTCCTGTGTTTGCGTTGTACTGAATCAATTCCTTCTTCGTGCTTTGTAAAATTGCTAGGCAAAACGAGATAGGATTTCAAAGAAGCTTTCGCGATCAACAAAATTACACTTTAAACTTCCTGTCAAATTAAAATTGTCTGTCAGAAACGGGATTCGAACTTGCTACCTTTGACTTTCGCGGGCAAGCGCTCTACTGTCTGAGCTATCCCGGTACGCAATTTTAATCTGCAGAGTGAACATTTCATTCTGATAATTACACTTGACTGTGTTTCAAGAAGAATTTATACTAACAGGAAAATCCTTTGTACATCACTGAAATTCCTAATTTGCTCCAATAACTGGAAAATCAAAACTTGTAGCTTCAAATATAACTGTTTATAATGGGTGGCAGTACTATTCTTAGTGTCTAGGAAAAGAATCCATAGACAAAAACCGTTTACGAAAACACCTGAATGCACCAGCCTGAACACAACCCTATAAATTCACAGTTGTTTCACATACTTAAATCCTTTATTTACATATTAGTAAAACATATACAATAGCTCATTTGTCTCCCAAGCAGTCATGAAACAATAAACAACTTTTATTTATTTTTTATCGTAAATTACTGACAAAAAAAGAGCAAGAAACAAGTAATTGGAAGTGTAACACAAGAAATCAAATTATGTTGTGTTAATTACAGGGTATTGCATTTTTAAACTCACAATTGAATACAGCCCATGAGTAAAAGTTAATTATTTTAATGCTCAGATTCTTTCCCTTCCTCCCTTGCTCTCTCTCTCTCTCTCTCTCTCTCTCACACACACACACATTTTTCGTCGGGCCATCTGGGGGAGGTTAGAATACAGGGAGACACCCTTATGCTGAAAAAGTGTAGCCTGCTTCCGCCATATTGCTAAGTTTTCGAGAAGTGTTCATATTACAGAGCTAATGTTTTATGTCACTTAAAACAGGAATAAAACGTCTGACAGTATTGCCGTGATGTACAACGTATTAAATGAGTGGAAATTAGCTATTAAGAATTATGTTTTCAAATATATTATGATGTGTATTTATTACCATTTATCCAAATATGTATATTGTTTGAAAGTAGATACCGTCCAGTAACAGTCAGTTGACAGCATTAACAGTAAGAGGGTCTAGTTAATGCATAGTTTTAACAGAGAAATAGAATTCTAAAACTGACCAAGTTGCCGGACAGGTTTTAACTGACATATGTGCTCGGCATAGATAATGCCTGCTCTCTTTATTCTAACCTCCTTGGCACGTGCCCTTGTGCGCTCCCCCCCCCCCCCCCCCCCCCCCGAGTTCGTACTTGAGCACAGGAATATGAAAGAAAATGAACTTCCCTCACTGCCTCAGTGCAATGGATGGCAAACACCGCGCAGTCCAAAGCCCAGTTAATTCTGGAAGCGATTTTTTCCATTATAAAGACGTTTTTCAGTATTGTTCTTTTTGGTCTAGTGGATGCTGACTCAGTCGGTAGTGTTTTTCGAAATATATCTTCGTTTAAGAATATGAGTAATACTACTATCCTTTTTCCCGACTACCTTACCCTCCTAGGTAGACAGAAAAAAGTACCCTATGTTATTGTCGCAGAAGACACATATCCTCTCAACAATCACATTATTCTGTGATTTATTAAGTTTTCAAATTTATACTGACTTTTGGTCGAAAAATAAATGTAACTCATTATGAAGCATTTATTACTAGCCGAGTACATAGCTTTGCCCTAGTATGTATTCCAATCCAAGTGGCTAATGAGCAGGATTTTTTTTTTCTTTTTAATTCTGCAACATCCATGCTTCAGTTTTTTTTTAATTTAATAATGGGAATTTGTTGGATCCCACAGCACAGGATATTGTTCATAAGTATGAATTTAATGGCAAAATCGTCGGTCCACTCCATTTTAAAAGAAAAACCATTGTTCATGACACAGAAAACGAATAACACTAAGAGCAAACAGTACTATTGCAGTGAGCCAACTGATTAATGCTTGTTGCCATCCAAGTCACTCACGCAGCTCACCGGGCTTTGATGAACCGACAACAGCTGGAGCCAGACAAGCCATACGCTCTGGCGGCTCAAAAGTCTGTTTCGTGGTGAGCCCTCGAAGCCACCCTCCATCCTCATTATTCGAAAGGCTCTCAAGTCTCACAAGAACACCAGCTAAACGAGTAGTGTGGACGCATCTTAACATGGCTATGAAACAGTGGTAGAAGCATGAGACAAGTGGGTAGTAGATGATATTGTCTGCACAGGGTTATGATTAAGTTTTGCAGACAGAAGTAGTGAGTATGGAAATTGTGTATGATCATCAGTGACAGCACGACCTACGTGTTCACTGGTTCAGCGAACCCCCAGAAAAAAGTAAATAAAATAAAATAAAAAGATTTTTTTAACTATTATCCTTCATTTCGTTCTTCTATATGATCATTTTATATGCACATTTAAAGTATTTTTATCACATGAGAAATATTTTACATAGTGGAGTCAGCACGTACACAAGAAATAGCGCGGCTACTTAATATAGGCAGCAGTGGCCGCAGTGTTGCAGTGTGCATGTGCAGCTGAGGTTCTGATTCTCTTCAGAGCCCCCTGGAGGCAGTATATAGGTGCTCCTGCAGCAGGGAGGGGAGAGGGGAAACGCCGATTTTAACATTGGTGTTGAAGCTGGTAGAGAGACAAGCTCCTGACTACTCGAGCTCTGGCACTTACAATATTACATAGGGAATATGAAATTTCTGTTGTCACAGATTAGCAGCAGTCCCCTTCTAAAATGGTACCTCTGTACTGGATTTTAATCCACTTTTATTACGCTGGCATCTAGAAGGATAGCGTTGTTCAACTTTTGTGATTTTTCTGCATTCGTTTTTCTTACTGTTAACAAGGAAACACCGCTTTTAACATTGACGTTGGAGCTGGTAGACACACATGGTGCTGGGTACTCGAGCTCTGGCAGTTATTTTATGCAAGACAATGGAGCTACTATGCACCTGGGGGACTGATGACCTAGCCGTTTAGTCCCCTCAAAAATCAACAACAACAATACTATGCACCTCACCTTGTGCATCCGCAAATCCTCCATGAAGGCAACATCTGCCCTTCATATTTGTTTTTGACACATTGAAGATTCATTAAAAACATGCCATATTTGGTAAATATGTTATAACAATAAATTAAAAGCGCATTAACTGTAAAAGCCTTCAGAAGGTCTGCACATGAATAACAATGCAGTCAATATTCTCAGCCTAGCAAGAATAGCCATGTGGTTAGCGCCATTGCACTACACCATTGAAGGTAGTGAGTTCGAGAGCAACTGCAAGCATTTTTTTTACCCAATTTTCTTTTTAAAAGAAACGAGAATGATAATGACTTTTGTATTGTTACTTGTCACATATCTTTGTTTTCGCGAATGTGTCGAAATTCGAAGGTTAATGACATTTATACTCTTTATGTAAGAAATATTTAACTGTTTGAAAAAAGGTAGATCATCTCTTCATCGTAACAGATTCATTTTGTTACAGTCACTTAACAGTGTAATCATTACTTACTGTGTTTTAGTATTCATGAGCATATTCATAGGTTCTTGGTGTTTATTACCAAAGACAATGATCAACGTTTGGTATCTTTGAAAAACAAATTGTTCAGATTTTAGCTTGGAACAAAAGAATGAAATAAAGAAGCTTGGTAGGCCGACACCTGAGCTCGAAATGAAGGAAGTGCAAACAAGCCAAGGTAAGACATTCTGCAGATCTTTTAAAGAGAGAGGGTGTGTTGCAGCTGAATTACATTCAGCCTCCTGTCTTGATGGGCTGTTAACCCGAGATTACAGACATCTCTTGCTGATGTTAGCCATGGATGTCGTTGCCCTTGCCTTCTTTTATTGTTCTGGTTGCCTGAAATCGCGTCCAGGCCCTTGAAATTACATTTTGAAACTCCTAGCTACTGATACCTCCCTCCATGTCTGTCTCTCTTCCAATCTTCCTATGGCTCTCCATGTCATAGCTTCGGGGAAGTCATGTTATTGTTACATTGCACTACCTGCTCAGTAAACTATCTGAACCAAACTGTTTATTTAATTCGTTCAGCACACAAGTCAACACCAACCCCCTCTGCAGCAACTTTGTTATTACCACTATATTGTCACATTCAGAACTGGAGGTGTTTCGGAAGTCAAAGGCTAAGTCATTAATAGAGCATAATACTTTACACTTAGGTTTATTGCTAACATAAGCATACACTCAGAACAGTCTGCCTCCTGCTTGGAGTACTCCACTATTTATACATAGAAAGAATTTTCTGGAACTTGCATCAATCATAAGAAACACATATATCATTCTAGCAATAGTAAATGTCGAGACATGATTTTTTTTTTTCCTTTGGCGAGATTTGAACTGGGGCCCACCAGTACGCTATCTGCGATGTTAACCACTGCATCACATATTCTGTCAGAAGACTCACGGCACTGCTCCCCTTCCTGAAGAAACAGCAATTCACTGTTAGCTTCCCTTTCGAGCCAGCTATAGTGTTCTGTATCATGATCCTGTCATGGGTCGTCTGTATGTCAGTTCCGGAGAATCCTTCCGTTCTGTCTGCACACCTCCCTTGCAGTAACAATGCCTGGGGACAGACCCTCTTGTCCTGACTTCATCATTATCATAACAATCTTTAGAGTCCACTAACAAGAAACCGTTTCTACGTATCTCCTCTTTGAAACTGTGGTAAGGCTTCATACAGAGGATGTGAATAATGTATTTTTTGTTTTTGTCATCTTGAAGACTGCTCATAATCCTCGACTTTGTATGTGATGTCTGACTGGCAGCATATGACACAATACAGACCAAAGTATCGCTTTAGTATTTTTCTGATAGCACAACTTCCCATACAGTGGTAAAAATCCATACCACATCTCCTGGGCTGTACACAACAGGTTCTTGTCGTTGTACCACTGATGGTCCATCTCTTGGGCGTCCAGTGTTTGCATGCGAGGCAGCTGTCTTGCTTCAATGACCCTGGTGATGACCTCTTTCACATAGTCATCCTGTGTGTTCTCTTGTTGGAACGGGTACAGCATGTCCCTTGTTGTCTCAGCTTCACAACCATGGAGCAGGAAAATGGCAAAAGCTTGCAGTGTCTTGCCCAGCTGTATTATAAGCAAATGTCATGACTAGGAATTGGGATACAATATTGCCATACTCGACATCAGTGTACATTGACAGCATATCTGCTAACATCTTGTTAAAACGTTCTGTATGACTATTTGTCCGAAGATGGTAGGCAGTTGTTATTCTGTCAACCATGTCACACCATGACATTACCTCTGACACTTGTTTTGACTGGAATACTTTTATACGATCAAATATCATCACATGTGATACACCCTGCTCCAAAATAATGTCTTCTACAAGGAATTTTGCGATTTCTGGAGTTTTTGCAGTCAGCACAGGTTTGGTGACAACGTAGAGGATGAGGTAGTCAGTGCAGACTGTTATCCATCGATTACCTGTTGTTGAATTCTGGAACCTCCCTAAAACGTCGATTCAAATCTTGGGAATGGAGCTGCTGCAGGTGGAATTGGTACCATATGCCTTGGAGGTAATTGTGGCACATGCTTCCATTCCTTACAGTAACTCATTCAGTAGAGTGACCATATTTCCAAAACAAAAATATGGGACACATGTGGGTACCAATGCGTGTGACACTAAATATTGCATTTTCCTGTAGCATTAAAGCATGCATAAACACACAGACTGATGCACACACAGTATGGTGAACAAAGCCAGCCAGTGTTTCTTCTTCTCCCGCCCACCATCCCCCACCCCCGATGCCCAGGCTGATGTGTCGTATTTGGTGGTTCTCGTATGTTCTCGTGTTTACTTTACATATGATTTATATCAAAATAACTTACTTTAGAAAATTATTACAACAGTAATAGTATTTAATTGCTTAAAGAACATGAAAGCAATGGGAGTAGCATCGCAATTATTGGGTTTTGGGATGGGCCAAACTACATATAAGGCACCCTCAATAAGTAAGACATACCATTCAGATGCTAATACAAAAATTAACCAAACGTAGTAACTCGTCGCGGTGAAGTGGTCGAGCATTCTAAGACATCTTGCTGCGGAGAGCGCAGTTTCCAGCCGTCGGAGGTTCGAGTTATCCCTGGGGCATGAGTATGTGTTGTCCTTACGTTAGTTCAAGTTAGTTTATAAGTCTAGGGACTTGGGTTTACAATTATTTGAACATTTTCAACAAACTACTCGCACAAATAAAAGCCAAATAAATTGCAATACTAATTAAAGATATACTTTATTCTATGATAGTTCTAACAAGCAAACAAACAAGAAAAACAGTCATGATTACTTACGCACTTTACGTTTTTCTCTGTGAATTATAAATTGCAGAAGAATCTGTGTCATTCCGGAGGTCGATATTTTCACAGAATGATCACGACAAAAAGTATTGTGAAAATGAGTTCTTATTATAATTACTTCCTTCACAGTTTGCACACTAAACATGTTGTTTCCACAGTCCAGAAAATATTTGTGATGGAGAAAGCTGTTTCCACATCATCATTTGCTACACATATCTTCAGATGCAAATAAGTTGAAAATGAAAGGCCAGTTTATACCATCTCGCTACAAATTTCTCAATTAACAAATTTTCTCTTCGCGTATATTTTATAGGTGGTTCACTTTCTCAATAATCTGATCAAAGCTAACCTTAACATGTTTCTCAAAATTACTTTCATTAAACTCAGATAAATTTTTAATTCTTTACTGAGCAGACATCATAAAGCAAAATATTTCAGCTGAGATTAGTTAAATGCGTTGAGTACATGAATTGGGAAGACCATTTTGCTCTATTAGCAGTTAATGTCTCGAGAAACAATTTAAAATGTCCATGAAATCAGACTCTTTCAGCATGCTGTCTTCTTGCAATGAACTGATTAATCACTGAATTTGTATAGTGGGAATGTTAATTTAAAATATATGGTACGGTTAGTAAAATATGGGACAATATGCATCCCGTATTTACTTTGTTAGGACAATGAGCCAAAATAAGGGAAAATCCTGTAAAATACGGTATGTCTGGTCACCCTATCATACAGTGCTTGACAGATCAGTAGAGACCTGCATCTCATTCTGTTTAGGGTCTTCACAAATACCAGTATTGGAGCATCGTGGAAATACTTGAAAATAGGTGGCTGGATATGAGCTGGAACGACCAGTAGCCATTTGGAGCCCAGTGGATCATAGCTGCTCTTATACAATGTTCCATTTATAAGTTGAAACTCTCCTTTGGTCGTTTCCCCTTTCTCCGAGGCTTCAATGGTTTGTAATAATGCTGGATCTTACCTCTGTTCAGCTGTAATGTCATGACTGGAAATTTCATCCTTGCTGTTGTGTTCCACTAATGGAATCCTTGAAAGGCAGTCATGTCCTTGCGTTTGTGCCTGATTTTTAATACCACTGTGAAATTGTAATTCTGGATTCTTAATGCCCATCTTGGTAGTCGATCTGATGGTTCTTTCAAGCTAGTCAGCCAACATAAAGAATAACAGTCTGTCACGACGGAACTTGTTGATAGCCCAGATAACTGTGAAACTTCTTTTTCATTTGTAGAGTAGTTTAACTCAGACTTTCAAATTACTCTTGATGCATACGTTGTTGTTGCTGTTGTTGTTTGGACGTTTGAGGGGGGCAAAACTGCAAAGGTCATCAGTCTCCCATTCCATCATTGGGCATCACAAGAAGAGGCATGAATGTGTAAAAGAGCTCAGGGTCGAAAACAGTAAAGGGGAGGAATATCCTCCGTGTCAGGAAAAGAACAACAAAGTCAACAAGAGACACACAGAATGTGACAATCACACAAAGACAACGAGCGATGACAAGAAATGGAACATAAAAAGAGGAAAAGTCAACCACACGGAAACACTTGGTAACCTCCAATCGGAGGACGTGAGACAGGATGAACACAGACATAGTACTGACGAAAACCTTTAAATAGAGTGGTAAAAACCACTGACCCAAATAAAATATAAAACTGTATCAGCCATTTTGGCTTTTTCACTTAAAATATCAGATTAAAATGCAAGAAAATTAAAACTCCACCACAGAGTAGCTAAAACAGGGCAATCCATCAAGATGTGGGCCACCATCAGGCGGGAGCAACAGCGACACTTGAGCGAGTCCTCGCCAGGAAGGAGGTGGCCGTGTGACAGCCAAGTATGACCAATGCAGAGCTGGCAAAGGACTACAGAGTCCCCATAACGGCCCACTTGGAGGAAGGCCACACAGCTGTGGTCTTGTTTATAGCACTGAGTTTGTTGGGAGTGGTCAGGATATGCCACTCAGTAGCCCAAAGCTCATGAACTCGGCATCACAGCACTGTCCGGAGATCAGAATCTGGGAGGCCGATCTCTAAAACTGACGCAGCAACAGCCTGTTTGGCAAGTGTATCAGCATGTTCGTTGCCCGGGATACCAACGTGACCTGGAGACCAGAGGAACGCCACTGATCGACCGGAACTGTCAAGGGCAGATAGTGTCTCCTGTATTCCTAATACCAGTGGAGAAGACGGACAACACTGGTCGAGGGCTCAAAGACTACTCAGAGAGTCACTGCATATAAGGAAAGACTCACCTGAGCATGACCGGATGTGCTCAAGAGCTCGTAGAATTGCCACCAGCTCTGCGGTATAGACGCTGCAGCCATCCGGCAGAGAGTGCTGTTCAACCTGGCTGCCATGTATGTAAGCAAAACCAACACTGCTTTCAACCTTTGAACCATCTGTGTAAACCAGGTCATGTCCAGGGAATCTAGCTACAAATGCTAAAAATTGGCGACAGAGAGCTTCAGGGGGAACTGAGTCTTTGGGTCCACAAGCCAAGTCCAGACAAATACACAGCCTTGGCAGGCACCACAGAGGTGTGCGTGTGTCGGTCCAATATGGAGATGGTAGTAGGTAAGACTCAAGTTTCAACAGAAGTGACTGGACTCTAAAGATGATCGTATGAACCAACCTGGGTCATCGTCATTTGTCACGGACGAACCGTCGAGAGAAAACAACAGGGTGGTTTAAGTAGCCTGGTGAGCCATGCATGTGCACTGCATAGGCCACAAGCAGTTGTTGGTGGTGGATCTGCAAAGGTAGTACCACGGCCTCCGCAAGCAAACGTGCCACAGAGCTGGTGCGAAAGGCACCCGTCATGATGTGAAGCCCACAGTGGTGAATGGGGTTCAGCAAGTGCAATGCTGATGAGGGTGATACATCCAAAATCCAGAAGTGACTGCACCAGATATTGATAGAGCCACAACAGTGTGGAGTGGTCAGCACCCCAGGAAGTATGGCACAGGTGGCAGAGAACACTGAGATGGCGCCAGTACTCCTGTTTCAGCTGATGGATGTGGGGGAGCCACATCAGCCAGGAGTCGAAAATGTGCCCCAAAAATCGATGAGTATCTACAACCTCTAATAGGTGGTTGCCAAGATACACTTCGGGCTGAGGGTGAATGGTCCGACACCGAAAAAAGTACATAACACTTGTCTTGGCAGCAGAAAACTAGAAGCGGTGGGCAAGAGCCCAGGATTGTGCCTTCCTAATGGCTCTGTGCAGTCTACGTTCAGTGACTTTCGTGCTGGAGGACCTAAAAGAGATGCAAATGTCGTCAGCATAAAGTGAAGGGGATACTGACGATACAACTGCTATTGCTAAGCCGTTAATGGCCACTAAAAATAACGGAACACTCAAAACAGACCCCTGAGGAACTCCCATTTTCCTGCACATGGGATGTGCTACAAGAGGCACCTATTTGAACACAGAAGGTACGGACAGCTAAAACGTTTTTAATAAAAATTGGGAGTGATCTCCGAGACCCCAACCATGTAATGTAGTGAGAATGTGGTGTCGCCAGGTCATATCATATGCTTCTTGCATATCGAAACAGACGGCTATCAGATGTTGGCGCCTGGAAAAGGCGGTGTGGATGGTGGACTAGAGGTACACCAGATTGTCAATGGTAGTGCGGCCCTGGTGGAAACCGTCCTGACATGGAGCAAGTAAGCACCAAATCTCGAGAATCCAACACAACCGCAACTGACCATGCATTCTAACAACTTATAGGATACATTGGTTAGGTCAATGGACCAATAGCTATCCACATGAAGTGGATTCTTGCCAGGTTTAAGCACTGGGATGACGACACTTTCCCACCAATGTTGTGGGAAAATGCCATCGCACCAGATGCAGTTAAAGAGAGCAAGGAAGTTATGCTGGCTCTCCACTGATATGCACGTCAGCATTTGGCTATGGATGCTATCAGGCCCAAGGGCCGTGTCAGGACATTGTTTAAGAGCACTGAGGAACTCATTAAATGGCACGTTATGTGCCCCAGAGTGGCGAGCGGTAAAGGAAAGGGATTTACGTTCTGCCCACTTCTTTAATGCACAGAAGGCTGGTGGGTAGTTCGCAGAGGCACGAGCGTAATGCTCAGCAAAGGTCTCAGCAAGTTTGGTGGGGTCCATACAAACCGTTCTATTGATGCAGGTCCCAGGGATACTTGCTGGCGTCTGGTATCCCTTTAGGCACTGATTTTCCCCCAGACCTGTGACATTGAGGTACCTGTCCCAATTCTAGAGACGTACCTTGCCCAATAGTCCTGTTATGTCTTTTGATAAGTCGGAGGGCACGAGCGCAGAGCTGCTTAAAGGCGATCAGGTGCTGCATAGACGGATGTCGCTTGTAACATTGTAAAGCTCACCTGCGATCTTTAATAGCCTCACCGATCTCTGGCGACCATCACGGTACCGTCCTTCGCCGTGGACACCCAGAGGAATGAGGAATAGTCACTTCTGTGTCTGAATTGATGGATCTTGTGGGGCTCTCACACAATATCGATGTTGTAGAGTGGCGGAGGTGCAATGATGGCAGCTGAGGTATAGTCATCCCAGTTAGCCCTGTGTAGAGCCCACCTAGACGGGCGTGTAGGGTACTGACGTTGGGGAAGTGAAGAAATATCGGAAAGTGGCCACTGCCACACAGGTCGTCATGAACTCTCCAATAGATGTGCCGTGTGCCACACTAAAATCTTTGGGGGCACCAGTGTTTAAGAGGCAGAGGACGAGCTGAGAAAGTAAGTCCTCAGCAACTCTGCCATTGCCAGAAACTGCAGAACACCCTACAAAGTATTGCAAGCATTGAAGTCGCCCAATACCAGGAAAGGCGGGGGGAGCTGTGATGTAAGTACAGCCAAGACATTCAAAGAGACATCGCCATCTGGACGGAGGCAGAGATTGCAGACATGGTCTCCTGTGTTGTCCTTAGCCTGACAGCCACAGCTTCTAACTGTGTTTGAAGGGACACAGGTTCACTATAGACAGAGGCAAGGACATAAAACACACACTCCCACTGACATCCTGCTATACACGCTACAGTTGCAAATGTATCCCATATAGCCCTGAAGGGCAGAGCCTGCGTTGCTGGGAAGTAGGTTTCCTGGAGGGCAATGCAGAGAGCCCATGTTACGTTCAAAAGTTGTTGTAGCTCAACTAGGTGGGTGAAGAAACTGCCACAGTTCCATTTGATGACGACGTTTTCTGTCATCGAGGAAGACATTAATGATAAAAATGTGGCTCATCACACCTCAGCATGACTGCCATCCACCGGTGGTGATGTGTCTGCTTCTATGTCCATCGTTTTTGGTGGGTCCCTGAGAGCAAGGTCCTCAGGGGATGCACGAATCTCCACCTCAACTTCAGAGGAAGAGGTGGATGGGTACAGTGGCCACCGGGAGTTCTCTCTTTTTCAGCTGCTTCTTTTTTTGTCTCTTGTTGTGCTTTGGGTTTCTCAAACCATGAGGGCTTTGATGTCTCATTCTCAGAGACTGAGGACGACCTCGGAGCCCGCGACCAGCAGTTGGCGGTACTGTCCGCCACCTGCTGGTATCCAGACCTCAGAAGAAGGGGATCCAAGTGATCCCTTCCTAGCGACAGGGGCCAGAGAAGGCTGTTGCGCCTCTGGCTGAGGGGTGGGGACTGGTGTCCCCTGAGTTTGTGGGGGTATTGCTCCCAAGATGGGTTTGGGAGTAACTGAGGATAATGTGCCACCAACGGTCACGGGGGAGGGCATTGTCAATCAAGCCTGTAGGACCTGTGTAGTAGGCTGCACAGATCAGGACTTGGTCACCAGGGATGGTGCTGGTGAGACAGCTGTGGCATAAGAGAAAACCATTGTAACTGGATGGAGCTTCAGGTACTACAGCTAGACAGCTTGTCCATTAATTTTCCTCTCTTTGTAGAGAACCGTGCAATGTGGTGAGCAGGAGGCGTGCTGCTGTTGACGCAGACTGGAGGAGGGGTACAGTGACGCTGGGATGTGATAAACGTTCATACTCCCAACACGTGGGGTAGACATCACACCAGGACATGTGCCCAAACCTCCAGCACTTACAGCAACGCATAAGGGTAGTAATGTAGGATTTAACATCACACCGGTAAATCATCACCTTGACTTCTCAGGTAATGAATAGGCCTCGAAAGCCAAGATGAATGCACCGGTGGCAACCCTGTTGTCCTTCAGACCCCTGAAGATTTGTTGGATGAAATGAACACTATGGCGCTTTAGATTTGCTCTCAGTTCTTCGTCACATTGTAGCAAGAAGTCTTTATGAAACATGACGCCCTGGACCATATTTAGTGTCTTATGAGGTGTTATTGTAACGGAAACATCACCCAGCTTGACACAGGCAAGCAATGCCTGTGGCTGAGCCAAGGATGACATCATGAGGACTGTCCCTGATTGAATTTTAGACATGCCCTCCACCTCTCTGTAATTGTCCTCCAGGTTTTCCACGAAGAATAAAGGTCTCATTGCCTGGAAAGATTCTCCGTAGAACCTACTGCAATCCAGGTATTTGGTAGCATAAGCCTCACCTTGCTGATGAGTCCTACGTTCCTCCCATGGTGTGCCCAGAGATGGGAACGACTGGGGGTCATACTGTGCAGCATCATAGTCGCCTCATCCTCTCTTAGAGACAGCAGTTATATGTCCACCAAAGTTTCGTAATCTTGTCATGATGGTCCCATGAACAGCTAGGGAAATAAAAATCCACCCAGGCAGAACCCCGCTTGCCTGGGAAGCCTTTTACGTGCAGCAGGTTGCTCGCTAACGACTGTTCAGCCTCAACAGCCATGCATCTCCTTGGCACATAGCACACATTGAGATTGAGTTTTTTTTTTTTTTTTTTTTTTTTTTTTTTTTTTTTTTTTTTTTTTTTTTTTTTTATAGAGGTTTGTACTGATCTCGCAACCTGGGTTATTAAGGCAAGATCCGTGGGCTCTGAAATGTACAATGTTCCACCATCGTGCCAAACGATGGTCACTGAAGCACACACAGAGCTTACGGTGTAGTGGACTGTTGGTGCAACACAGCCCATGGCTCAGGACCCCGGATTCGCCAAACCCGTACTCAGCAAATTAATACTGAGCCCCTGAGAGCTGATGCATAGGTTATCTCCTTTTAAGCACCTTTATGAATTTGTACAAGAACTGCACCAATCCCATAACTGCTAGTGTCAATGTGAAGTTGTTTCCAACAATCTCGCCAGATAATGCTAGAAGTGGTGCAGAAGTTACAGCATCCTTAAATGGCCAGAAAGTGTTTCCTTTCATCTCATTCCAGTAAAACTTAGCATCTACCTGCAGAAGTGCTTGCAACGGATGTGCATTGTTACAGAAACCTATGAAATGGCAATGGTATGAGCACAGCCCGAGAAAACATCTCACATCTAAGATGTACTGAGGAGTTGGAAATTCTCTGACTACCCTTACTTTATCTGGATCACAACACATACCATTTCCGTTGACTAGGATCCCAGAATTTTTATATCTTTGGCGATGAACAGGCACTTCTTTGGGTTGAGGCAGAGTCCTGCAGTCTGAACACAGTTGACAGGCGGCTTTGATGACCGCAAATGGCCTTGAGAAAACGACAATGTCATCTGGGTACCAAAGACATGTCGTCCATTTAACACATTCACTGCGGACACCAGTGCAAGCTATTAACACTCTAGGTGGTCGCCTGTAAGCACACGTGCGCTGAGAGCTGAAATAATACCCCTGCGAAATCTGTTCATGTTGTACACGTACGTAATATTGACAGCAAATATAATATCTGCGAAAGAGGTGGTGCTAGATATAGCTGCATGCCGATAATGTGATACATGCTGAATGTGTCTGATGCTCATAAGCGACATATGCATTTATTGCAAACAATTCTAACAACGCCTCTGATTTATTGATTTTATTGCAAACAGTGCACAACACAGACGATTAAAGACGAAAACACACAACTGCAGACAGGAAAACGTTACGTGATATTTCGTTGGTGGCTTCTACTAACACGAGTACACAGCCAAACAAACTAAACCGAGTACTCAGCTGGCAGACGCGGTGGTTATAAGCCTTACCCGCTCTGGCTTGTTGATCGCAGAAATGCTTATAAGCATCGGCAGCTCTGCTGTGTTGATCGCAGAAACGTTTATAAGCGTCAGTTGCAGCGAACGTGTTAAGGTATTGAAGTCAGTTGTTCAGCATGCGTTTGAATGTGGCCAGAGCATTACATAGTCCAATTGTGCATGAATTTCAATTCACAGGGGCCATCAGGTGTAATAAAAGCAGTCCTCTTCCTATCAACTTTGTCAACCTTTATTTGCCAGTAACCTGTATGCATGTCCATGGCTGAGAAGTATGTAGCTGCTTTAAAGCAGTCTAAGGTGTTGTCAATGCTTGGCAGAGTAGACATCTTTCTGGTGATTTTGTTCAGTCACAGATAGTTGACACAGAAATTCCACATGCCATTCTTCTTCACGAGAATCATGGGAGACAACCAAGGACTATCTGAAGGTTGAATAATGTCACCGTGCAACATCTCCACTTCTTTCAGAATTATCTGTCTTTCAGCTGGTGACACTATATGAATGCTGGCTAATTGGTGGATAGTCCCTAGCATTGATATGGTGTTTTATTGTGGGCTGTTCCATCTGGCTCTTCTCCTGCCTGGCCCTGAATATTGATGTGATATGCCTAACAACTGCAGACATTGTTACTGGGTCAGACCAGGCCCTATATGCAATTCCACAGTAGTTTTCTCTAGTGCATTGTCAGCATGGCCGTATTTAGGCAGGTGCAACATGTGCAGCTGCACAGAGTGGCAAAATTTTGCCATAAAAAAAATTTGAAAATATTTTAATGGTAATCAAAACAGCTATAAATTTCAAAAATGTGTTGATAGCAGTGGGGTATCCAGAGAGGTTTGGTTTCTTTCATTTTTATTTTAGGAACCAGTTTGAATCCCATGTGCCAGGGGAGGGGGGCATAAAATAAATTACTGCACAGAGGCATCGCATACCCTAAATATGGCCCTGGTTGTCAGCAATAAAAGCAGAGCATGACACTTCATCGATGACATTGAGCTTGCCGTCCTTGACTGGTTCAACTGTTCCAAGGCACATTCCTTTACAGATGAGTTGCAATTGGTTGTAAAAATGATTGATTCAGAGCTCTCCTCTACCACCTGTAATACTTTTGACAGGCCCTGGTATGTAGATTTCCTTCATTATAATGATTATTTTGTGCGACCGACAATCACTTCATACTTTGGCTGCTGACTGGGACTCATCCCATTGTTAACAGTTGGATCTCAACAGCAAACAACCCCTCCAAGGAGTATGAGTTATGTTACAGTCTAACAAACACAGTTCCAACACTCACTGATGTCAAAGTTTGTTGGTGTAAAGTAAGAAGACATGTATGATTGTGAAATTAGCGCAAACAGGACTGCAACAATAGGCGTATATCTAGTAACAAGCTACAACACATTCGTGAATAATTGTTAAGACGTGACATAAAATTGATGCTTACTACATCGATAGGAAAAGAATATAAACATACACATAAACGTACAATTAAAAGCATCGACATGTACCGTCACAATCAAAAGGAATCATTGCTCCATTTTTCCCGTTTTGAAGGCTACCAATACTGGGTTTTAGTGATTGGTGCCTATTGGCACAATGGGCACTTCATACTTATATTACTCTACATTGTAAAAACGATTTACAAATAACAACAGAAATACAATCAACTTGTAATACGTAGAGGCACCTGTTTGTGGTGAAAATTTTTGCTTGATTTCGTCATTTTTTTAAACCTATTTCGGTATATTTTTCGCTACTTTTATTTTATTTCGTCAATAATTTCGCTAATTTTATACTCACTTTTTAAAGAATAAAAACTAAAAAAAAAAAAAAAAATCAAGTATAGCCTAATTGGCGTGTAACACCTTTTATTTTATTCAAAAAACACGAAAATTTGACGTTGATGGACACACATAATAAAAAGCTTGAGAAACACTAACTTGCTACTTAAATACGTTTTACGCAGCCTCCTAAGTAATTTACTTAAAAACGAAAAATATGGATAATCGAAATAGATAGCGCGGCCCTTCCTTTGCGATTTGCGCACTTAAATTACTGTTACATCACAAACAACGACAGCCGTGAGAAATAACGATATCTATAAACCATTTCACTGCGCATTTACTCTCGGCGGCGCCCGCATTGTGCAAGTATTTATTAGGGAATACTGCAAATGAGGACTTATCACATGGTGTGTGTGTGTGTGAGAGAGAGAGAGAGAGATCCACACATACTTTTTCACGATCGGATACAAAGTATGTTGGAGAGCAGCCACGTCCAGGATATGAGGATACAAGGTAGCACTTTACGCACGAAAAGTTCATAAATAGGCTGCAAACACTGCAACAAAGGGTGAAATCCGGAATGTATACCATTCACGAAAACACTATGGTGGCATCTAGCGGTATTTTTCGGAACAAAGCTCGTGTTGTTGATAACACGAAGTCTTCCTTGACCATTTTCGCTCGTTTTGCCGCTGCATTGATGTCCGTAAGTGTAACTTATCTGTTGACACCTGTCCAACTGTCATAAACTGTTGTAATTATTCTCTCAAAATTTGTCGTATGAGAGAAAGAGTCATTTTGGTCTTCCACAATGGCCATAGGGACTACATTTGGGAGTGTTTCATACTTCTTTTGTCCAACCTTCCTCTGTTGCATCTCTTCAATTTTCTGGCACCATTAGGTAAAGTCTTGCCTTTCAACAGAAGAGCTCGATACACGTCTTCTGCAATGCCCTTCATGAGGTGGAAAATTTTATCATCCTGTCATACCCAGGTTAACTACATGACATATGGCCAAAACATTCTGTATAAACGACTGTGTTGACTCACCTGTTCTTCAATTGCTCTTCCGATAAACGGACTTGTTGCTGCTTGTCTCCAAATTACTTCATAAGTTCCATCTGAAATTTGTCCCAGCTATCGAGCTTGTCCTCGTTTTTGAACCATTGTTGCACTGTCCCATCCAGGTGGAAATATACATTCGCCATTTTGAAGCGCAAGCATTGAATTCAGCAAGATTGCATCCATCCTACTTTGTATGCTATCTTGATGATATGTTCAGGATATAACTTCATGGCAAAGTCACTAGACCACATGAACAGTGTTCATTCGAGCATAACACTCGCAGTCAGGATGGAGAAGATGGCAACCTTCTGTTCTTAAGAATTTTAACTAAAACAGTCTACAGGAAAAAAGAAACACACACACACACAAATGGTGAGTTTCTATCATCCTGCAAACAAGAAAGCTGTGCTGAACACACTAGTATACAAGTCGAAGCGTGAAAATGCCAAAAGTTTCGGGTGCCCCTGACAGAAGGAATGCTGTGAATCAGCAGATGAGACCAAGCCAGCAGTATTTCTTCCATACCATGAAACATGAGCCAACAAGAGAGGACAACACTGAAGAGAAATGGATTGAGACCAGTGTTCTGGCCCACCTCCAAAATAAGAGATATTACAGCCTGTCGAGGGCAACATAGGTCTGCTTGTTCCAGATGTATATGGTGTCTCCTGTGAGTGTAGTAGTATTCCATGGAGTAAATTATTCACAATGTTGCAGTGTTGAGCAGAGCACACATGACACATCAAAGTGAACTCAAGAAATTAGCCATGGCATAACACTGCCTAAGAAAAAAAAAGGACATAATATACAGCTTGAAAAGACAATTATTTTTGTCCCGTCATTTTACTAGGCTGAAATTAGAATAAACAGTAACAATTTTAACAGAAACCAGTGGTACACATTTAGAAGGGTATGGGGTAGGGTCTGGACATTGAGCACAAGCAATGGTTTGGCACTTTTAGGTGGCAGCACCAGTTTCAGATGTGGTGCCAGCTGTGTATGTCATGTGACGTCACACAGTACTGCAGTATGATGGAACTGCTTGTGTCACCTGTGACCATGCTCTTTGACCCTCCAGAAGGTTCCAGATGGAGGACACTTTGCCAACACTGGCAGTCAGTGATTTTACTCCTGATAACAATGGCGGAGTTTGCCACTGAAAGCCTGAGAATTTTATTCAATGTGACATGGCTTGTATATTGAGATTTTATTGATATATAAGAGGAAGTGATATAATCACCCTTGAGGTGGAGGTCGTCATGGATGATGGCTTTTTGGGTTGAGGACCTGAAAGGATTTCTCTCCCATGTCCCATGCATAGATTGGCATAGGATAGTGTCATGTGAGTGTCCATTTCTGTAGTACTGATTTGTTTGCATGAGGTGCATTCAAAGGAAATAAATTGTGGGTGAAGATAAATTGGTCATGGTGCTTATGAAGTTATATGTTTGAAATCAGTCAGGTATTAGACAAGGTAGTGATCAATGGTAGTAATGCGATGGACACAGAGGGGTAAGGTGATAATCATAGTGCATAAGTTGACCATTTCTTCAAGGATGGCTGTATTGGAGCCTTAGTTCATATAAAACATACCAACCAACTGCAATACCTTTGCTTCAATAGCAACCAAAACATCCCTTACATACTCAAGCCAAATATCTATGGTGACAAGCAGCCCTCTTCAAATTTGCCAAGTGTTTAATTGAGGCTTTGTGGAGACTCACCTAATGTTGTACAGGACCATATCTCCTGTGTGTCTACTCTCTCCCATCACCTACATCATCTGCACTGCCTGACCACAGATAAGCATTCCTCTCTTGAACCAGTACCACTTAGGATTGGAATATTGAACATGTCCTCCATAATTACAGTGAGTAGCAATGCATCCTAGTAGTCATAAATTAAAATTCAAGGAATTTTCCCAGTTTTCAAGGATCAATTTTAGCGCTCCAAGTTCTAATATTGGGAGACCTAAGGGACTTTTTTTCAGTAACATATTTTGAATACCATAATATGCTCATCAAATATGAATATTTTGCAATCTTACCTATATAGGAGTTGCAATTATCAAAGAAGTAAAAAATGCATTTAGTTCAGTGAGAGTAAATACACCCCACCCCCTAAAGGTTTGGAAACTCACATGCAGCTAAAAATAAATATCAGCTCCTTGGTGTAAACAAGGAAAAATGTTCCAATTGAAACTGTACAGTACCCCTTCACTTTACAGTCGTCGATTTGAGCTCAGAGTGCTGCGAACTGTTTACATATACTACTATTGGTTGTTCAAATGAAGCACGAGCTCCAGAAGTAATGGTTGTATGACTGTGTGATAGCGTGAGTGTTCCGTTTTCTGAAGAAGGCCATGGCCGATAGCTGAAAGTGTTTTATGTGTGTGTCTTTTGTACGTGCCTGTCACAGCTCATTGCCAAGTCTTCGCAGTGAGTTGTAAACTGTACTTACTATATTATTAGTAACAAAGAGTTGCTCGTATAGCTGATAAAATACATTAAAAGTAAAGCGTAATAAGTTAAAATCAAATATAAATTTCGGTGCATGATCTAAAATTTTGGAAGAAGAGGTCGCTACTGGGAGGATCAGCATTTTGAAACCATTATTATTCGCTAGTGTAAGTTGGTCATTTGCCTTTTGAGCCCTTCTTTTTGGTAAGCGACAAAAAACCACATTCAAAATTTTCCACAAATCTCGAAACCTTAAAACAGAAAAGACATTCAGATATCTGACGTGCTTGTTTACGAATAATCAATTATACAAAGTATGTCACAGAAGCCACTGTAGCGTAGCGGATAGCGTGTTTGCTTCTTGCCTAAAAGGTGCGTGTTCAATACAATCCACCTACCCCTACCATATTGAAATGTGTGGGCAATTCTAAAATGTTAACTCAAAAAGATTTTCCTATAAAAAGGAACATGAATAAAAAATATTTAAAGTAATCCAAAGATAAAAATTGTGATCAGTCATTTTGATAAAAATATGAAAATAAAAGAATATTGAAGCACAAGATCTGCACCTCTTGCAGATTAGGCAGACGAGACATCCACTGTTTTCTGCTAGCTTCTAAAACTGATGTTCTGTTGTAAAGATTCAGAATTTGCCCAAAATTAACTTTTTTCTTCGATTACTGACAGTATTGAGTGTATATACCCATGTTTCATCAGTATAAACAATTTTTTCGCACCTTTTTCGTTTTCCCCTCACTACTTGGCATGCTACAATGTTCTCCCTCTCAACCAGCTAAGTTTATCTTATTTTACACTTTTTGAAAACAAAACCCCATATTCTTCAAAATTCTCCAGAAAGTGGTTCGTTTTCTCGTGAAATTAATATCTGGTTCCTCCTTAACACAATTATAATATTTTCGAAGGCTGGGTATCTCTCTTTTAATGTTTTAATACTCTAAAAACTTTCTTTTAAGTAAGCACTTATAAATCGTCAAGACAATTTGTTTTCTTTGTCAATTTTCTGACCACTGTCTGGGCTTCTTAACATCTTTCACAATATTATGCACTATTCCTACACTTTTTCCTACTGCTGCTGCTGCTGCTGCTGCTCTCTGAATACCTCTCAACGGTATGAGCAAACCTTTTCGTTTTTCTGTTTTATAGAACTGAACAAGACCATTTATTAGTACTTTTACATTGGAATACTGTTTGATAGCGTGTACTTTCGCGACGCTGTCCATTTCACCAGTCACTAAGAATACTGTCGCACTACAACAATAATGTTACTGTACAATGCGTGCAACATGTGCATCGATCATATGCTGATGAGTATTGGCAGCCGCCTTCGGCCCCATCTGATTGTAAACAGAGCTTAGTTCGACGTTCTGCCATATGCAGTTGTGAACGGGTAATATCATCGTCAATGTGTTCTTTATAAGTATTGCTATAAAACCACAAAAATAGAGTGAGGACAGAAACTATAGGAGAAAAAATTAAACTCTTCTTTAGATGCCGCAGCAGTTTTGTATTTCCTGCACCGGTTACCATCCTAGTGGTCTTGTGTGATAAAGTTTGCAATCATGTGACATTGACAGTCAATTGTGTGACAACACAAATGTTTTGTCATAGAAACTTCATTTTTTTAGGACAGTTACTTTTACGGGGTGGATATGGGAACATATAAGAACTTGTCAACAGTAGATCATGAATAGCATTATTTATTTACTTCATTGTCTGTACGAAATACCAATCAAATCATTCTACTTGGATTTCTAAGAATATTGACATATTGGGAGAGATTTTCTGCCATTTTGTTTATGTTGCCAACACAATCATGCGAGACTGCCAGGATGGTAGGCAAAATTTTATCCCTGTACCAAATTCACCGCTTTTGCTATAAGTGATGTACCCGCTAACCCATAAGCTGTGGACTAACTTTTTTGTTTAATATACAGGTTTTTATCAAGGTAGCTATAATTAATACATTTCGCTTTATTCTAGTGCCTAATTTCGATACTGTAGGTGTTGTATGTGCTAATCTACATGTGATATGCATTTTCAATATCATGACATTAAATTTTATGAGCTAACATTTTGGAAAGGTTTACGTTTTCCTACATAGTTGTCAAACTGCTGGATACTTTACTAAAATAAACCTCATCTTAAAATGCGAGTTTTGTAAATATATTTAACTCAAAGTTTTATTTACCGCCCAAACTTTCGTAATAGGCAAATATAAAAATGAAATGCGTCAAATGTTAGATTTATTCTAAGTCATTTCAGGCTTTATGTTTTTTCTTATTAGAAAAGGGACATTTTAGGTCTAGTCATATGTTTTTAATATGGTTACTGTAAATGAACAGATAAACTAATCTCTTCTTCTAAATGTCATTTCAGAATACAGCACTCACTAGAAACAAATGTTTATTTCAGTAATCTTAACCTGCAGACTCACATCTATCCATTAGTTTTTAACACTCTTAAAAGTGTTCATATAGACCTAGTAGCAAGTTAGATATGTACCTGTGGAGAGGTTCAAGAAAATTAAACACCATTGTTTCAATACAATTCATCGGTTCCACCTCCCTGTATTATTGGTCTGAAACACTGCTGTTATAAAACAGTGAAACTGACAGGACAAAACAGTTTGAGTATCGACCGCGAATGTG